>JALIGW010000010.1:4662500-5262500 GCA_023053685.1 Diadophis punctatus similis
AGCAGGCTCCTGCCCGCGTCTCCCGCCCACCACTTGCCTTAAGCTCTGCGGTCCCTCCCACGCACACCCCCTGCTGGGAAGACTGCGGCTGGCGGTGGCAGCCATAGCCTTCCCAGCAGGAGATCGAGACGCAGGGTGGCGTCAGGGCTCCGGGGCTCCTTCAGCTGGGGCTCCTTCAGCCGTGGCCACGGCCATTTTTGAGCTCCCCCTGGCTCGGAAGTTTCAGTACCCCGGCGTATAAGACGACCCCTGACTTTTGAGAAGATTTTCAAGGGGTAAAAAGTCATCTTATACGCCGGAACATACGGGTATTTCCTTCCCCAAATTAATGGCAAAAGTCTGCATGACCCTTGTATCTCCCTTCTCTTTGGAGAAACATAGAAAACTGCTAATGGGCAAGAATTCTGATGGCAGAAGCAGTAAACCTTTTCTTGTTTATTTATTATCATTCCTCATACCATATGTTACAGATATAACTTGTAGAAAACCCAGAGAAAATCAGATGTGTTATAATAATGTTTGGAAGTTTGATTACTTTAATTATATTGTTTATCTTTTCCAAAACTCTAATAATATCAGAGCTCTTGTTCGAGACAAATTCAGTTATTTAAATTGTTCACTGTAGCAAAGGATTAATTCAATTTAAATGAATATATCTGCCCTGCTTCACCACTGTAATACTGTTCTTTTTTATAGTCAAATATTTTTTAGAATGTTCTGAATCTTATTAAGGGAGAGATGATAAATAATTCATTTCACATATACAAACCCATCCCTTGCCATTTGGATTTCCCCATTTTTTATTCTGAACAGTAGTATTTGGATTCATGCTGTTAAACTTCTCTGAGTTAATTTAGAAGGAATATTCTTCCACTATTTCAGTTTACATTTTATTATTAATTCATTTTAAAGTATTATTTCTATTTCTAATGACTGTGATAAATGGAGTATAGGATTCAGTGCTCAAAAGATATTAAAATATGATATGTGATTTATACAGTATATTAGATTTACATAGCCTGGGGTTATAAAAGTGTGTACCAAAAGACCTGTAAGGACAGATACAATCATGATGAATAGTTCCTAAGGCAAAATGTGCCAGGCTGTAGGCTCCTACACCAAAAGCCTGAATGCTATCATAAAATCAAATGATACTTCAACAAAATATTAGTTTTAGGGTATTCACACTTATGCAATTATGTTATTATAAGTTTTTTAATGTTATTTTCCCCCTAAAAGATTTCATTTTGGTTTTCAGTTGAATTGTACACCTTATATGTTATAATAAATATGGGGAAAATTCTGATGTGATTTACCTTAGTCTGATTTTTTTATGTCTCAAAAAACTGGCATTTTAACAGGGGTTTGTAGACTTTCTACTTCACATTATGGTATATATCCGTGATGGCAAACCTATGGCATGCGTGCCGAAAGTGGCATGCAGAGCCATGTCGCCTGGCACATATGGCGTCGCCCATTCCTCTTCCAGGTTTCCGGCACATGCATGCACACCGGCCAGCTAGTCTGGTTACTGGTGCGCATGCATGCACGATGATCAGCTGGCCTTCACGCATGTGGCAGTGCGTCATGCATGCATGCGTGCCAGTAACCAGAAGACTAGCTGGCCAGTGCGCATGCATGAGCCAGAAACCAGAAGTTCATTTCCCGGTGCGCGCATGCCCACTGGGCAGCTCCTCTTAGTGCGCATGTGCACCGGCCATGCTGTCAACACCCGCATGCAGCTCCAAGACATCCACCCCAGGGGTGAAATCCAGCAGGTTCTGACAGGTTCCGGAGAACTGGTAGTAGAAATTTTGAGTAGTTCGGAGAACCGGTAGCGGAAATTTTGAGCAGTTCAGAGAACTGGCAAATACCACCTCTGGCTGGCCCAAGTGTGGGGTGGGAATGGAGATTTTGCAATATCTTTCCCCTGCCACACCCACCAAGCCACACCACGCCCACCAAGCCATGCCCACAGAACTGGTAGTAAAAAAAATTGGATTTCACCACTGATCCACCCACTTGCCAGCCAGGACCACTGCCGCCAGTCACTCCCCTGCGCCTGCCTGCCTGCCTGCCTAACCGCCGCCATCAGGAAAGGCCACGAAGCTGCGCTGCCTCTTTGCTGGCACCACTGCCTCTTTGCAGAGGCAGCGGCAGCTCCTCCTCCTCCTCCTGCCAGCCTTGCTGTCAAAACTCGGGGTTTGCCTTATCAGGGGGGAGAAAGGTCCTGGTGGGGGGGAACCTCCGTGGTGCCAGTGACTGCAGCCACACTCAGGAAAAGCCCCATTGGAGTGCTGATCAGCTGTGTGCATGGTGGCGGCCAGTGCAAGAGAAGTGGGATGCCTGACGCTCAACTGTGCAGCCCAGTGATGGGTTCCTACCAGTGCGGTCCACTCTATAGAACTGGTAGCGGCCCGCTGGTGACGTCACAGTACCAGTGCGGTCGGTTGCCGGTGCCTGGGCGCCGCCATTTTTTAAAAAAACATTTTTTAAATTTTTTTAAAAATTTTCTTCTGTGCATACCCAGAAGCTGAGCTTCCGGCACTGCGCATGCGCTGCCTTCCTACCTCACAGTGAGTCCAAGCAGGGGAGGATGGCTGAGGGAGCGCGTGAGATGCTGAAAGAATGGGCGGCAGGAGTTATCTCCATTCCCCTCCCTTCAGCAGTCCGAGAAGCCACGAACGCGCAGTGATGATCCTAGGCATTTTTGCACGTTTGAGGCTTCTCAAGCTGCTGAGGGGAGGGGGAATGGGCGGCAGGATCTATCTCAGTTCCCTTCCCTTCAGCAGTCCGAGAAGCCATGAATGCGTGGTGATGATCCCAGGCATTTTCGCACGTTTGAGGCTTCTCGAGCTGCTAAGGGGAGGGGGAACGGGTGGCAGGAGCCTAGGATCATCAAATGGGGAGAAGCATTCAGGCCGGATGGAGCCTCCTAGAAGAACCGCTACCGCGGTCTTGCTGCTCCCGCTGCGGGGGGCTGCGTTGCGGGTGGGCAATGCCCCCCCGCTTCTCCAGCCGCTGCAAAGTTCCCGAGGCCCATGTCCACCCGGTCACATGGCTGGCAAGCCACACCCACAAAATAAACCATGCCCACAGAGTGGTAGTAAAAAAATTAGGAACCCGCCCCTGGTGCAGCCCCATGGAACTGGTCAGGCGATTTCCGGCATGGCCTGCGCCGGCAGGGCGCATGGCTTGCCTACAAAATGGGGGGCTGGGGTGCATGCACGGGGGACACACGTGCATACACGGGGTGTCATGCATGCATGCACAGGGGGGCACGCATTGCATTATGGGTGCTGGCATGTGCACGCGCAGTTTTGGCACACGATGACAAAAAGGTTAGCCATCACTGGTATATATCCTATTTGAAACTATTGCCTATCCTAGTATCTAGTGGAATAGGATCTGAACATATTTTCTCTCTGCTAATGTTTTTGTATTTCTATAATCCTGTTTGTAAAGGATTTCAGTATAGTTTTCTGTCTTCCACTTTTGTCTCTACTAGATTTCTTCCATGATCATTCTTAAGTATTTTAGCATAAGTCTAAATTTTGTGTGTGGTTGTGTTATATTTTAAAATAAACTATCATGATAGCATGCTCTCAATGTTACTTGGATCTTTTACTCTTTGTGTATTTTTCTGCTTTAGTTATTAGGATGTCTCTTATCTCTTCCCATAGCTCATAAAGTTCTCTTTCACATAAATGAAATATTTTGAACTACAATATAGTACAATATAATGTTGTTATATTCTGAGTCTATGTTTTGCATATCCAATTAGGTATTAGATTTTTTTCAGAAAACTCTTATTATATATCTCATGTATGATTGTGTTTATCCAATCCAAATCAATCTGTAATTCCAGATTCCTCCATTTCTTTATTTTTACATTCTGATCACATTATAGTAGTTTTACATTCTTTCTTGATGTTGCATTTAGCATTTCTTGCAAATTGTTGAGGAAACAATTGCTACACATTGTAATTACCGTATTTTTCGCATTATAAGATGCACTTTTTTCCGCCAATAGACGGCAGCGGTGATTGGCAGTGATAGGTGGTGGTGGCCATCCCCGCCGCCTGGAACGTGCCGAAAACGGGATGCACAGAGGCTGAAAATGGGACGCGCGGAGGCCAAAATTGGGGCACGCAGACACCAAAAATGGGATGCGCAGAGGCAGCAATAGGCGGCGGCGATCAGTGGTGACGGCAGCGATGGCCGGCGGTGATGATGGGCGATGGCAAACCTCATAGCCTGAAACAGCTGATCAGTGGTATTCCAGGAGGCAAATCCAACCACCAATCACTGCTCATGCTAAATCAGGCTGTGATAATATGCTGAAGCTGACCAGGCTGTTTTCTGTTTTCTGCAAGGACGCTAGCCAGATGAATACCAATGGATGCTGGGAGGCAGAGGGAGATTTTTTTTCTTGTTTTCCTCCCCAAATGCTAGGTGCGTCTTATGGTCTGGAGCATCTTATAGTGCAAAAAATATGGTCCATACCTACCTACTAGATATTAATTCTAAAATATATGACCTTGTCATTTATTAAATTGTAATCAAATATATATTTAGCACACTTTAAAAAAAATTGAACTCATGTCCTTTTTTTGTTCCCCTACCATGGGTTTTATATAAAAGGATTTCAACCTGCCCATTCTGGTTCATCTAAATTTACTTATTCCTAAAAAACACAATTTAATTGCTTTTTCCCTCTGTGTCAAGCCATATTTTCCTATATTGTAGTTCCTTTAAAAACAACTTTTTCCATACTGATTGAATCAAGGACCAGCATTTTGTGCTTTTGCTCTAGTGAACTCATAACCCGTAACAGATTTATTCATGAAAATTCAACATTCATGCCCACATAATTAGAGGAGTGTTTTCTGATGTGTAGATCTCATCATCTAGCATCCAAACTTAAACAAATGTTTTAGCCTTATCCTGTTGACAACAATACTCAAATGATTTACCAGTACCTTTTAATAAGTTTGTAGCATTATTTCTCCTAGAGAAATATGGCTTTCACAAAAGTTCTTCCTCCCCTTATCCCTATTGTGGATCACTCTTAGCTTCCCTGTCTCCATCCAGCTTTAAGAGTGACCCTTGGGGTATCTTATTTTTCTACCTGAATTGGTCTTAAGGTTCTGGAGCCAGGGATCATTTCACCATGTCAGGATGGTAAATCCTTTGGAAGGCTAAAGATTGTCCATTAGAAATAGAGATAGCAATATAACCTAAAAGAGAGAAATAATCTCAGGGTTGTATTAGATAAGGGTGAAATTAAAGAAGCAATGTGTAGATTAGGTAACCACTATTCTCATAGTGCGACTATTTAGATATCAAACATTTGTGGTAAGCTGGTTACCTGCTTCTGAGAAATAACAGTTTTAATGTTATTTATATATGATAGTGGATTTTTTTTAATGGAAAAGAGGTTCTTTATCAACAATTGTGTTTCCTTTTATGCTGCATATTTTTAATATATATAATTAAGAGTAAACAACAAAGCAATTATTTATACTATTTAATTTTCTGCTTTTTAGGAATAATTTTACCTCAAAAAAGCAAGCTTGATATTCCTATATTATTTGCCCCTCTTTCTATGAAACTCTATGAAACTTTTCTTGTTATTGAAGTTAAGAAGGTACATGAAGAAAACTGGACTTATGATGACACATTTGAATTAAGGGAAGCAGTAAACAGGTAAGTATTTTAACCATTAGATATCCATAACTAATGTTGATTGATTGAGTGAGTGAGTGATTGAGTGATTGAGTGATTGAATTTATATTGCTGCCTATTTGCCCATGGCAACTCAAGGCAGCTTACAGAATAAAAGACCACATTTAAAACAATGAAAACTAACAAAAAGAATCAAATAAATTAATATAGTACAATATAACAAAATCATCCCCCACCTCCCACCCACCCGCCCCGGCAACAGCAGATCACATGAGCCATTTAATGGGCTCCATCCCACTCTGGGTTCCCCAGGCCCACTGACAGAACCAGGTCTTCAGCGCCTTCTGGAAGAATATTAGAATGGGGGCCATTCTAATATCTGCGGGAATGATGTTCCAGAGAAAGGGAGCCACCCTGGAGAAGGCCCTTCTTCTGGGTCCCACCAGGTGTATCTCCCTCGGGGATGGGCCCCGCAACATTCCCTGCCTCCCTGCTCTGATGGGTTGGATAGATGTGCCCGGCAAGAGATGGTCCCTCAGATAACCTGGTCCCAAGCCATGAAGGGCTTTAAAGGTGACAACCAGCATCTTGAATTGCACCCGGAAGCAAATCTGCAACCAATGCAGCTCCTGCAAGAGAGATGACACATGTGTACATCGAGGCTTGCACAAAAGCATGCGGGCCGCTGCATTTTGCACCAACTGGAGCTTCCGGATGCTCTTCAAGGGCAACCCCATGTACAGCACGTTGCAATAGTCAAGACGGAAAGTGACTAGGGCATGAGTGACTGTGAGTAGGGATTGCGTATGGAGCACAACCCGCAGTTGCACAAAGGCCCTCCTGGCCACGACCGCCATCTGCTCTTCGAGCAGGAGTCGTGCGTCCAGGAGAACACCCAGATTATGCATAGGGTCTGTTTGGGGTAGTGCCACCCCATCCAAGACCAAATGTGGCAATTCTCCTTGAGCCAACGAACCCCAAACCCAGAGCCACTCGGTCTTGCAAGGGTTTAGTTTCAACCCGTTGCTACCCATCCAGCCCCTAACAACCTGCAGGCACTGCGAGAGGGAGGACACGGCATCACGTAACTCACCATGGGCCAAGACAAACAGCTGAGTATCATCAGCATATTGGTGATATCTCAGTCCATGGCAGGGGCGAAATGCTCCCGGTTCGGACCGGTTCTTGTGTACTGGTAGCAGCGGGCGCTGGTAGCGATGGCTGGCTGGCCATGCCCCTGAACTGGTCCCCCAGTCACCGCTCGCTCGCCCTGCCTCGCCAAGTCTCTGCTCTGCTCTGCAGCTTGCCTGCCTGAAGTGCTGCGCCCCTGATCTGCCTGCCAGGTAAGCCTGTGAAGTCGTGGCCTACCTAGCTGCCCCTGCCCCCCCACCATCCCAGCCTGCCTTCCCTATTTCATTCCCTGCAGCTCCGACATACTTTCCTGCCTTCCGCGTGGCTTTCCCGGTGTCCCCGTAGCCAGCTTGTGGAGGCAGGCAAGCAAGAGGCCACGTGGAAGGCAGGAAAGCATGTCGGGGCGGCAGGGAAGGGAGGTAGCAGCCTACTCCTTTCCCCGCAGCCCTGCCATGCTTGGCGGCCTGCCACGCGGCCTTCCCAGTGTCCCCGTAGCCAGCTTGCAGAGGCAGGCAAGCGGAAGGCCACCTGGAAGGTAGGAAAGCATGTCGGGGTGGCGGGAAAGGGAGGTAGCAGCCTGCTCCCTTCCCCGCAGCCCTGACATGCTTTCCTGCCTTCCACATGGCTTTCTCGGTGTCCCTGTGGCCAGCTTGTGGATGCAGACAAGCGGAAGGCCACCTGGAAGGTAGGAAAGCATGTCTGAATGGTGGGGAAGGGAGGCAGTAGCCTACTCCCTTCCTCGCAGCCCTGCCATGCTTGGCGGCCTGCCACGTGGCCTTCCCAGTGTCCCCATAGCCAGCTTGCAGAGGCAAGCAAGCAGAAGGCCACATGGAAGGCAGGAAAGCATGTCGGGGTGGCGGGGAAGGGAGGTAGCAGCCTACTCCCTTCCCTGCAGCTCCGACATGCTTTCCTGCCTTCCACATGGCTTTCCCGGTGTCCCCGTAGCCAACTTGCGGAGGCAGGCAAGTGGAAGGCCATGTGGAAGGCAGGAAAGCATGTTGCGGCAGCAGGAAAGGGAGGTAGCAGCCTACTCCCTTCCCCGCAGCCCTGCCATGCTTGGTAGCCTTCCATGTGGCCTTCCCGGCGGTCCCCCATGGCCACTTGCCTTCCAAGCTCGGCGTCCAGTCCGGCCAGTGGGTGGGCGGGTGGCCCTTGGCGGAAATGCAGACACTGAGAGGGCAGTGGTGGCGCTGCTGCGGAAGGGCAAGCGGATGTCCTGCCGCTGCTGCACATGTGGCTGCCCCATTTCTGCAAAGGCAGAGCCCCCCGCAGGGCGATCCAAAGAGGGGAGGGGGATGCTGCAGACAATGCCGCCTTCCACCCGGGCCTGCGTGCCTCCCGGGTTGGCTCCGCAGTGCTTGGGGTTCCAAAGCAGCCCACTGGTCTCCCACCCGGCCACTTGCCTGCTCTCTTCGCAGATCAGCCCACCCAGCCGCCGGCGCCACTCTGGGAACTTGTCCCATGGTGCCACTTCCTCCTGGCGAAGAAGTGGAGCGAGAGGCACAGAGTCATGGGTGAAAGGCGGCCTTTTCTACAGCATCCCCCTCCCCTCCCCTCCCCTCTTTGGATCTCCCTGCAGGGCTCTGCCTTTGCAGAAATGGGGCGGGCGGTTTGTACGGAGGATTGGCAGGGGGGATGCGCGGCCCTCTGGGATAGAAAGCAGAGCAAGAGAAGGCACAATAGGCTGCACTGCACCAGCCCCATTCAACCATGCTTCTTTGCTGCACTGGAAAGAAGCGCGGAAGTTCCAGCCCATCCACCCCACGAGCGAAGCAGGCAGCGTGAATGAGACCGCTCGGCAGCAGCAGGATGCATGGAGAAGGGGCGCTGGGGGTGGGGGACCCCCCGCCCTCCCTTCACCTGCTCTCCGCACACAAAGATGAACCACTGTCTACCATGAACTCCTTGCCGCTCCCACGTTAACACCTCAGTACTGGGGAAACACCACAGGACTCCCAAGCACGCTTGTGGGGGCCAGGGAGGGTGCGGGCACCTGGGCCACCAAGGCCCGCAGCCACAACAGCTCTCCAGGCAGCGCCACTGTCTCCCTGACTTGCCAATGCCCCTGCCAGTCCCAGAGTCTGAGGCCGGCGGAGCTCCATAGGTGTGCACCCTGATGCTGCCTGGCCCATGAAGGTCCCAGAGCCGAAGCCAGGAAGGTGAGAGGGGTGGCGGCAAGGAAAGGAAAGGAAAGCAAAAAAGGAAAGGAAAGAAGGAAAGGAAAGGAAAGAAGGAAAGGAAAGCAAGGAAAGGAAAGGAAAGGATAAAAGGACGAAAGGAAAGGAAAGAAAAGGAAAGGAGGAAAGGAAAGAAGGAAAGGAAAGGAAAGAATAAAAGGAGGAAAGGAAAGGAAAGAAGTAAAGGAAAAGAGGAAAGGAAAGGAAAGGAAAGGAGGAAAGAAAGAAAACTTATGACCACAATTGAGCCCAAAATTTTGGTTGCTAAGCAAGAGCGTTGTTAAGTGAGTTTCACCACATTTTACAAGTTGGCCACGCCCACCCAGTCACATGACCACCAAGCACGCCCACCCCCCAGGGAGCCGGCTTTGTCTCCTCGACCGGCGGCGTACGAAGATGACTATTCCAAAATGTCGTCCTTAGCCGCGGCGGTTACATCTCCAAGGATTTGAAACAGCGATTAGAATCATCTGGGAAGGAAAATTCTTGAAATATGTGCTAGAGAAGCTGAAGAAGACGGAGGCTGGTGAGTCACTTTGCCTAAAGAAATATTAAAAGAAACGTTCTAACTCAAAGGGGGGGAAAAAGGACCGGAAATCAGGAAGCGGCTGTTAATATGTGGATACAATGGTGGAACAAAATTAAAGGGACTTGTAACTAAAGACCAACTATCAAAGATTTAGAATTGTGTTTTAAAGACTGGATAATGATGAAACAAATTTGGGAATTAAACCTGGAAGGAATAATTGGAAAATTGGAATTGATTGAAAACGGAAAACTTTAATAGGATAGAGAAAAGAAATTTGACCGGAGAGTGCCATCTGGTGCTTGGAAGAATTGTTGTTGTGGAAATACTTTCATGGTGTTTGGACAGCAGTGGCCTTGAATAAAGAACAGCTGTGGACTTTGAATAGAGCAGTTTTTATTGTATAAAAGATAACATTTGGATTGAGACGGAGAAGAACAAAAACTGGACTGAAAATTTTAATAACAAATAAAGGAGTGGAAAGACTGTTTGGATTATTTGGATAAGACTGAATTTGAACAAAGATTGATAATAAAGGAGCAGAAGGACTTGGCTTTCTAATTACAAAATGGAAATTTACAATTGAAAAGGGCTGCGGATTACATCTCTTTTAGCAGCTGGATGGACTGTAAAATTAATAATTTGTGACTCTGAAACAGTTTGACTCTGCTGAATTTGTGGATTTGAAATTAGTGAATTTAAGGAAATTGAGGAAATTGATTAAAGACTGAACTTATTTAAGCTTTGGATTTAAGAATTAAGAACTGAGACTTTAAAGATGGAAAAAATTGACTATGAAGAATTGGCTGAGTTTATGAAGGATATTTTTGAAAATTTTAGAAGAACTGTACTTGGAGCATTCGAGACAGGAAAAAATGAAGTACAAATGAAAAAAAACTGGATAAGAGAACAGAAGAAGAAAAGAAGAGTGAAGAAGATATTATAAATGATGATGAAAAGGGAAATAACATTGAAAATGCAATGCTGACTAATGATTATGATAATGATAAATATTCCAGTGATAAATATTTTAACAGTGAAAATAGAGATAAAGATAACAGTTACAATGATAATAGAGATGATGATATTAAGAATAATTATGTCCAGATTGATGATAAGGATTTTGAGATACATAAAATGGAAAAAAGAATGGAGAAAAGTAGATATATGCAGAAAGTAAATTTAAGAGGGAGGAAAAGAGCGTGGGGAAAGAGAACTTATTGGTATAAAATCAAAAGACAGAGGGAAGAGAATTTAATCAGATGGGGTGGAGGAAATATATATATATATATAAATGAATTAGTCGAGAAATTAAAAGGGAATGGATGAAGACATTGAAATATTATGGAAATGTTTTTTTCTTCTTATTTAGAGTTATTATTTTATTAAGAGTTGGATTTTTTTCTGTTCTTTTATATATAGATTAATATTGTTCAATGAATTAAAAGATTTGATATTTCAGATAAAATAATGTTAATCAATATGAGAAGTATGAATGATAAATATGAATACTAGAATTTAAAAGATATGATTGTGTACTCTTTTTTTACATATGAATTTGTTCAAATGAAAAACTTTAAAAGGGGAAATATATTATCTTAAGAGTTGAATACTTAACTGAATAATTCAGAAAGATTTTTGATGATTAGTAAGTGAAAAAGCATATTATGATTGTGTATCATTTTTCTTTTTTCTTTTTAGAAATGAGATATGTTTAAAGGGAAAATTTAAAAATCATATATTCCAAGTGTGAAATGTTTAATTTGAGTGTAAATAATCAAAGAAGAAATTTTATGATTAATATAAGAAATTGGAATGTATAATTGGGCATTTAGTTCGTGATAAAATAGAGGGGGGAAAAACATAAACAATGAATAAAGAGACAAAAAAGTGGAGGAAGCAATTTGGCCAAAAATTAAGAAGTAGGAGAATAATAATTAATTTGGAAACTAATGATCAGCAGAGAATTTAGGAGTAGAATTTGAAAAATAATTGGTGAATATCCCAGATGACAAAACTAGATTTCCTTTTTCCCCCTTTTTTTTGTGGAGGTAAAATGAAGTTAGCAGCATATACCTAGAAACAAAGTATTACATATAAAGAAATGATATAACAACAACAACAAAAATTTTCTTAGAAGGGATATGAGGAGCTTAAATTTGAGATTGTATCATCAGTCTGTTAAACATAAGAGGATAAAAGAGTACTCAGGGGAAGGCTAAGAAGGTGTAAGAGGAAGTAGAAGGGGAGGAAGAGAAGGAGTAGAGAGAGTAGAGGAGGAGTGAAGGAGAAAGAAAGTAGGAGGAGATGATGGAGGTAAAGGGGGGGGAGTACAATGGAAAGAAAAGCAGAATAGACTGATGATTGATGATATAAGCGTATGTATAAGATATTGATTTTTGAATGATGGAGTATAAATGTAAAATTGTGTATTTTATTGTAATGATTTAAGGTATCATGTTTATTGAAATGTAAAAGTGGTGGAAGAAAAAATAAAAAACTTTTTGAAAAAAAAGCACGCCCACCCGGTCACCTGACCACCAAGCACGCCCAATGAGTCACCTGACCACCAAGCCACGCCCACCTGAAGCCACATCCACCTGACCTCCAAGCCACACCCACAAAATAAGCCACATCCACTGAACCAGTAGGGAAACTTTTTAAATTTCATTACTGGTCCATGGTGACAGATGATCTCACCCAGCGGCTTCATATAAATGTTGAACAGGAGCGGAGAGAGTACCGAGCCCTGCAGAACCCTGTAAAGCAGTGGGTGAGAGCTGGATCTCTCCCTTCCTATCAACACTGACTGAGAGTGGCCGCAGAGGAAGGAAGTGAACCAGGATAGCACAAGGCCTCCAACTCCTATCCCCCGAAGCCACCCCAGGAGAATACCATGGTCGATGGTATCGAAAGCCGCAAAGAGGACAAGTAGAGCAAAAATGGATGCACTACCCCCAACCTGCTCCCTCCAGAGATCATACAAAAGTGTGACCAATGCTGTTGTTTTCCCAAATCCAGGCCTGAATCCTGACTGGTAGGGGTTGAGATAATCCATTTCATCCAGAAACCTCTGTAGCTGCCCCACGACCATCTTCTCAACAACCTTCCCCAAAAAGGGAATATTGGAGACAGGTCGGAAATTATCGAACTGGGTGGAGTCCAGCGATGGCTTCTTAAGATGTGGGCAGACCACAGCCTCCTTAAAGTGCTGGGGCACTGCCCCCTCCTGTAGGGAAGCATTAATCACCACCAGAGTCCACCCGCCTGTCACCTCCTGGGAAGCTTTCACAAGCCTGGAGGGACATGAGCCTAAAACATAGGTGCTTGCGCGCATACTCCCTAGGATCCTGTCCACTTCCTTGGGAGCAACAGGATCAAACTGTTCCCAGATAACAGGGCAAGAACCTGCCTCTGGGGCTTCCACCGGACCAGCAACCACGCCGGCATCTAACTGGGAACAAAGTCCGCAAATTCCTCAGCGCGCCCCTTCAGGTGGACCTCAATCACCTCCTTCCCCAGGAGGAGGCTCACCTTAAAGAGGGTCCCTGGGCAATTAACTAAATTTGATTTAAATTTGAAATCATTATGTGAATTTAGTTGATACATTTAATGATTTATATAATTATATAATAATTACATAATAATTAATATAGAATATTTCACACTTATTAAATTTGAACAAGTATAGGACCTTAAGAATTTCATACTATAAAACTTCTGTACTGTAATTCTGTACTGCCTAAAATTATTAGACTGTATAAGTATGACAAAGCTATCTTTGGTTATATTATCAGACAACTCTTTCATAAGATTTGTCAGCTATCCAAGAGGGTATGGATACTTTTCAACCACTGAACTCAATGGAATGATGGTTATATAAGATGAGCCAAATTGCCATCTTTACTGATTTAAGCAAATTAAAGCATGCCTGATCTAATGGTTAATTGAGGAAGTCAATATCTCTATTATAAATAATGTAATATCAGTAGCTGTAAAAGAGGCTATAATGATGTATGTCATCAATGCATGTGTTGTTATTTCTTTTCTATTTTGATGTTACATCAGTTTTTTTGTATTAAAGCCACTTTAATTGCTTGGTGGATGGCATATATTATGAAATGGGATCAGTCTTAGTACATGGCATAATTTTGTAAAAAGTAGATTTTTAAATTAGATTTTGTATCAGATATATTATTGATACAAGAAATTTCAAACAAGTTTTAAATGGATAGATAATACCACAAAGTAATGATTGTACTAGGTTTTTTAAAAAAATGATAATATTAATATTTAAGTTGCTTGTATTTCTCAGCCAAACTGTAATAATAAAGGATGAAGAACTTAAAGGACTCCGTTGGATCTACCCAATTTATGGAATTCCTGAAGCTCCACCTGATGAATCAGCTCCAGGTATCAATGAACAATTAAAATTGGTTAGAGGAAAATGAAAAGAACATTCCCCAGCTATAATCCAAGCTAAAATAAATGGAATAGTAGATACAGAGAACTTAGCACAAACATTCAAATGACCAAGTAAATTACAATTGATGTTATAATCAATCAGTTCCTTCTTCTTGTGGTATAGTAAAGAAATGGGTATTAGTGTACAACATGCATATCCCATTTGATATGTAATAGGGCTTGAAAAATTGCTATTGTCCTGGAAAACTGGAAGATAGCTCAGGATTGCCAAAGTAATTCCATACAGATGGAACTCTCTCCAACTATCACCACATCTACTACTTTTTCAGAAGTTTGTTCTACAGTAGTTTATGCAGAAAGGAAAATAGCAGAACACACTTTCCCCTCTGTTTGGCATTTACTGCTTCAAAAAAAAATTAGGTTAGAGAAGAGAAACTTCTTTTTCTCCCATTTACAATAGGTGAAATAACAGTATGCAAGGATAGACTGATGAAAGCTAGCAAGTAGATACAGGAGGTTATTTATTCTCTATTTTGAATAATTTAGGCATAATATGAGAATTTGAGAATTTATAATTTCCCAAGCCACAATTATGCATTAAGAATCTCCCATGCATAACAGTAATTGGAGATGTTAATTTACTAACTTTAATGTAATGTAAGACTTGAAGCATAGCCAACACCATCTTATATCATCACTGCCATCTCATTAAATCAATCAAATCAATTCTATCTTAATATGAAAAAGCTGAACCAAGAATATTGAAGGTATTGTTTGATATGCTGTATAGCAGTAATTAATTTCTTATTAAGACTATTGGTATTACATCCCATTTTAACTTTAAGATTTAAATTGGAGGGGGGAAAGCTCATTTTATAAAAAAAAAACAATTTGTATGACAATTTTGTGATTGACTTTAAGCTAATTATGCAGCTAAAACTTTTTTTTGCATTGAATACAGCTGTTACAGAAATTTGTAAGGCAAAAGGGAAGAATCCAAAATTCTGGTAGCCTATGTTAATTAGATCAGGCAAGGGCAGAAGCAAAGGAAGTAATCTCACATTAAAATTCTATTGATAGGTTCCATGTAGGATTTTTATCAGAAGATCTGCAATATGATACTTTTTTTGCAACAGAACCATTTTAATATGCATGCTAACTTCATAGCAAGGCTAAAAGCTATCTTTGATATCTCTGCCAAATGGGTAATAGCCAATAAGAAGATGTGACATTTACAAGCTGAATATGCAGTATATGACTAACTTTCAGTTGTTGGATCAGGATGTAGTTATTCATAGTTGACCAATTTAAAGAGGATCTACAGTATATGATGAAATATAGGATAAACTCATTTAACTACCATATTTTTCGGAGTATAAGACGCACCGAAGTATAAGACGCACCTTAGTTTTGGGGGAGGAAAACAAGGGAAAAAGGCCTCTGCCTCCAAGCAATTTGCCAAACAGCAAACAGCACAGATGATATACACTGTTTGCTGTGTATTTCTGTGCATATGTGCCTGACCCATAGAAATAGCAAAGAATTGGAGAAATGTACATTATGCCAGAAAGTTTTCTTAAATGTAGTCACACTAACTCTTCCCAATTATTTAAATAGATCTACTCCAAGGTAACTAAACTCTAATACTAAACAGGACACTGTTACATTTCATACTATACTTGAACAGAGCTGTTAAAATTAATTAAAATTTCTGGAAGTATACATTATTCTCTATTATTTAAAAGAAGATACAATAGCACTGGGCCTCTTCAGAGTAAGCATTTATTTTAAAAAGCTTCTTTATTTTGTTGAGTTGTCTAGATTTACAGGGATCTCCAACCTTGGCAACTTTAAGACTTGTGGACTTCAACTCCCAGAATTCCACAGCCAGCAAAGCTAACAAAGCTGGCTGTTAAATTCTGGGAGTTGAAGTCCACAAGTCTTAAAGTTGCCAAGGTTGGAGACCCCTGGCTCTAGAACAATAATAAAGCAGTCTTTAAAAAATAAGTCTAATAATTTGAACATTCTACAGACATTTATAGTTATTCACTTACCCCCTTCCATCCAGTTCAGCAAAAAATAAAAATCTGCGTGTCTCTCCCAGCTATTTGCCTCTTTGCAGTTAGTTTCACTTTCATTTTCCCACGTGGCAAACCTAATCAGCTGTACATCGGGAAACTGCTACTGACTGGGGCTACATTCGGTGTACATACGCACCCAAGTTTTCACCCTCTTTTGGGGGTAAAAAGGTGCGTCTTATACTCCGAAAAATACGGTAATTAATTCAGTGGAAACATTTATGCTCCCGTGTTTGAATATAAATGCAAATCCTAAAGAACTAGCTCTTCGGGAAATGAGAGTGTAAGGCCCAGCCTCTCCCCCTTAATCAAGAAAGTGAAGACTCTTGAAACTTGCATTTCAAAAGGAAGCTTTTATTGAGAAAGAGGTGAAAGCCGGGTGAAAGCAAAGCAGTGTCTGGGGTCCTTAGGGCAATACAATAGGAATAAAAGAAGTTGGAATCCCCTCCCAGCCATCCAATGTGGATTTAGCCAATCCATAGGTGTGAAAGTGACAAGCAGACTTTCTCAGGCTCTCTTCCTGAACGATGCAATCCACATGGCTTTCTCTCCCTATCCATTCCCCAAAAGGTGAGGAAGTGTCTGGCCTCTAGGCACCAGGCTAGAAGTTATAAAGGGATTAATTACATGGTATAGGATAGATAGGAAAGAAGGGTGGAAAAGTCTAAAGGAAGTATGCCCCCCCTCTTCCCTCGAAGAATGGCAGATTTACGGATCTGACATATCGCCCTCCTTAGAAAAAAGGATAGTCCACCTGGAAAATAGAAAATATAACGAGTAATTAGGAGGGTTTAGATGGATATTTCAGGTGGAATTTCCTTAACAGCATAGGGGCTTAACATGTCTTTTGGCCACCCATTCGTTTTGGGAGGTTGGGAAGTGTTTCCATGCCACTAGGTACTGGGTGGACCTGTGGTCTGTGTGTGAGTCAAAATTTCTTTGATTTCAAAGTGTTGTTCGCCCTCTATCATAATGGGGATTGTGGGTGTGGGTGCAGGTGATCTGAGGATGGAAGTCACCTCCTGTTTCAATGAAAAACAGGGTGAACCTGTTTAAGTGTTTTGGGTAGGTCGGAGTAGTTCCACAGTGACTGGATTTATAATCCTTGTGATGGGGAAAGGGCCTATAAACTTTGGCTCCGGTTTCTTTGAGGGTTGCAGTGACTGTAAAAATTTTGTGGAGAGGTAGACTTTATCTCACACTTTGAATGGTTTTGGTTCAGTCCTCTTTTTGTCTGCTTGGGCCTTGAAAGCTGCCCTAGCCTCTTGTAGGGCCAATCTGACAACCGGCCATGTCTCTTGTAGGTTGTTGATCCACTCCTTAAGGGAGGGGATTTTTGGGTCCTCTGAGGGTAGTTCAGGCATGGGGTTGAATTTCTGGCCCATGGCTACTTGAAAAGGGGTAAACCCTGTGCTGGTGTGTACTGAGTTGTTGTATGCTACTTCAGCAAATGGCAGGAGGTCTGAACAGTTGTCCTGCTGATAATTAGAATAGAATAGAATAACAGAGTTGGAAGGGACCTTGGAGGTCTTCTAGTCTAACTCCCTGCTTAGGCAGGAAACCCTACACCACTTCAGTTAATAAAGCATTTAATAAAGCAATTAATAAAGCATCTTAAATATTGTTCTAATACACTGTTGGCTCTCTCTGTAGATCCATTTGTCTGGGGGTGGGAGGAGCTAAGGCCCTGGGCGGAGCCTAATAAGTCCAAAAAAGCCCGCCAGAACTTTGAGGTGAACTGGACTCCTCTGTCTGAAATTATTCTTTTTGGGGCTCCATGGAGGCAGTAGATGTGTACCAGGAACATTTTAGCCAGGGCTCTGGCCGTGGGGATCTTTTGGCATGGGGATCTTTTGGCATGGCACCTGTTTGGAAAATAAATCCATTACAACCCAGATTATAGTATTTCCCCCACTTTTGGGAAGTTCCACAATAAAGTCCATAGCGATCTCTGTTTAGGGTGTTGAAGACTCTGCTACGGTTTGTAGTAGACTGGGGCATTTCCCCTGTTGTCTTTTGGCTGCAGTGCAGACAAGGCAGCTGGCCACGTAGCTCTCAATGTCCTTTTTGAGTGACGGCCACCAAAACTGTCTCTTGATAACGTGCAGAGTTTTTACAAAGCTGAAATGCCCTGCAATTTTGGAATCATGGCATTTTTTCATAAGATTGCAAGTACATATAGTTTTCCTCCCACCCAAGCCAGATCGTCCTTGATTTGGTAGTTGTTTTTATGTGACTGAAACCATTCATCGCTTGCCAGTGCTTTTTTGAAGGCTTGGGTGATGGCGTCTGCGATTAGGTCTTGCTTGGCTTGTGCCCTGATGATCACTTTAGCTGCTAGTTGTGGAGTTTGGAGGAGGGGTTTTATTACTTCTGATTTCGTGCTGTTGTATTGTGGCTTTCTAGAGAGTGCGTTTGCAAAAAAAAAAATTCCCCCTGGGAGATATTTCAGCGTGAAGTCAAAGCACTTAAAGTACTGTGCCCATCATACTTGTTTGGGGGAGAGCTTCTGGGGTTTTTTTAAGGCTTCCAGGTTTTTATGGTCAGTCCAGACTTCAAAGGGGATTTTATTTTCCTCCAGGAAGTGGCATCAGGTAAGGAGTGCCCAACAAACACCATACGCATCCTTTTCCCAAATCACCCATCTTTGTTCAGTTTCTGTTAGTTTTTTGGAGGTGTAGGCACAGGGTTGTAATTGATTTTGTTCATTTTCCTGGAGTAGTACTGCCCCCACAATCACGTCACTGGCATCCACTTATATGACAAATGGTTGGTCTGGGTCAGGGTGTTTTAGTACCGGCTCTGCTGAAAACAGTTTTTTGAGTTTTTCGAATGCTGCTTGGCATTCCATAGTCCAATTTAGTGGCTGACGTGATTTTGGTTTTGTTTCACCCTTTGTTTTCAGCAAGTTAGTAATGGGGAGGGCAATCTTTGCGAAAGCTGGGATGAATTGTTGATACAAATTGGCAAAGCCTAAAAAACTTCGCAGTTGTTTGCGGGTGCAGGACGTTTCCCAGTCGATGACCGCCTGCACTTTTTGTGGGTCCATTTCTATGCCCTCATGAGAGATGCTGTACCCTAGATAGTCAATTTTTTCCTGGTGAAATTCACATTTGGAGAGTTTGGCATACAGTTTTGCAGAGTGGAGTTTGTTTAGGACCACTCAGACCAGTTTTACATGCTCCACTTTTGTTTCTGTGTATATCAAAATGTTGATCAGGTAGACCAGGATCCCTTTGTACAAATGTTCATGTATAATTTAATCAATTGCATGAAAACCACTGGGGCCCCTTGTAGTCCGAATGGCAGTACTTTAAATTGGAAACAGCCTATTGGGGTGTTGAAGGCAGTTTCCCACTCATCCCCTTCCCTTATTCTGATGTGGTAGTATGCCTCCCGTAAGTCCAGTTTAGAAAAGATTTTTCCTTTGGATAGGTGAGCTAGCATGTCCTTCATTAAGGGGAGGGGGTACATGTTTTCTACACTCACAGTGTTCAGGTTCCTAAAATTCATGCAGAGACGCAAAGAGCCATCTTTTTTCTTGCGGAATAGGACTGGGGCCGCGATATTTGGTGGGGCCGATTCGATAAAACCCTTTTGTAGGTTTTTGTCAATGAACTTCCTTAGTTCTTCGAGTTCTCTAGGTGACATACAGTACATTTTTGGCTTTGGTAGCCTAGTCCCTGGCAAGATCTCAATAGTGCAGTCTGTGCGTGGTGGTGGTGGGATAATTCATCTGCATGCTCTTCACTGAAAACCTCTTCTAAGTCCCAATGTTCTTTTGGGATGCCTGGAGTCACCGCCGCTCGGCCAGGCATTGCCGTTTCGTTCCCCTCCCCCTTTTCTTTTCCTGCCTTTGAGGTTTCTGTGAACATTATGTGCTTTTGGAAGTTGATGGATCCCTGTCTCCAATTTACTCTAGGGGTCCATTTCCTCAGCCACTTGAGTCCCAGCACTAGTGGCCATTCCATTCCGGGGGCTACTATGAAGTTTAAAGTCTCATCATGGTGTCCTAGATTTATTTGCAAGGGTTCGGTGGCAAAAGTTGCTGGTTCCCCCCCCACTACGGACCCATCGAGTTGGCAGAATGCGATGGGGATTTTTAGTTTTCTCAGGCAGATCCCCAGCCTTCCTGCCAGGGTGGGACTAATTAAGCATTGGGTGCACCCTGAGTCCAGCACAGCTGATACTCTCTCCCCCTTCTCTCGGCTAGGGATAAACAGTCTTAGAGGTAGGGTGAGTGGTTGAATTGGTTCACTTACCAGCGGGTCGTATTTTGGATCACTTTCGGATGGGTCTGGGTCATCCCGGGGTGGTAACGGAGTTTCCCCTCCCAGAGTTGAGGGAGGGGGACGTCCCCGGGCTTCTTGGCTTCTCAGTGCCGTCTCCTTCCCTCGAGGGTTCGATTTTGTAGATTTTCCTCCAGATGGGCGTTCAGGCTTCCTGGCGGGGTCTCTTGAGCGACATTCAGCAGCATGGTGCTCCTCTCTCCCACATTTGAAGCACGCTGATGGTCTTTGCGCTAGGGCGGTTTGTGGTTTAAATGGCTCCCTTTTCCCTTGGGTGGGTGATCTTCTCCACATCTGTCCGGCCCGGTATTGGTTTCTGGCCCTATCTATTTCAGCTTTCTTGGCCACGAGGTACCACTCGTGTAAGCGGTGAGGAGCCCCCCAGGCCAGGCAGGTGGTGTACAGGTCATCATTCAGCCCATCTTTGAACCAGCTCACCAAGATGTCCTCTGGCCAATCCACCCGACACACAAGGTCTCGGAAGTCCTCGGTGTATTCAGCTACTGGCCTGTGACCTTGCTTCACCACCCTGATGCGATCCTGGGCTTTGTGATCAGCCAAAGGGTCTTCAAATCTACAGTGCCATCATGCCATCATGAAATGATCAAAATTTCGCAGCTCAAGAGCGTCAGTTGTGAAGGGTCACCATCCACCGAGCAGCTGCTCCTTCTAACGCTAGGGTCATCACTCAAACTCATGCCCCTTGGGTTGGGAAGTTTCGTCCATACTCCTGTATGTACGTGAGGACTTGAGCTAAGAAAAATCCCAACTTCTGGGGGTCTCCATCGTATTTGCCACCTGGGGGGAGTCTCTCTCTCTCTAGCCTGGGGTCGCCTGGGGTTGCTGATGGGTGGCAGGCACCTGGCCCAACTGCCGCTTGCTCGGTCGGCGGCTCCAGGGTCTGGGGTGGTGGCTCCCCCCTTCTCTAGCAGGTGCATATTCCACCCCCCTTCATTGGTGATCTCGCTCACCTTCGATGTTTAGGTTCTCCATCACGAGCCAATTGATGTGTCTTTTAAGCTGACTCTCTAATCTAAGCAGCGTGCTCATGCTATGTTGTGCTTTACAATTACATCACTTAGTAATGGAATTTCTGGTCCCAATTGTTGTTGTAATAGGAGGACTACCTGTACCTGCTTTCTCTAGGAACTCCAAGCAAGGGAACAAATGCCCAGAGAATAACTGGATCTTGCCAAATCTTCCCACAAACATATTCCTGGCTGACATTGGTAGGAAGTTTCCTTCCCCATTCCTCTGGAAAACTATCTGGCATTCTATTGTAGTTCTTCCTCACTACAACCTTCTCTAGAAAGCTGGATGTCAAGTTTATTGAACCATTCCTTTTAATCACACATGCTGGTGGTCATTTTGTGGCCTGCATTATGTAGATAGTTTACTTTACTTTATTGATTAGCCCATGGGCCATAACAAAGTGCAGAGTTCCAAACACAAATTATTACTAAAATCTGATAAAAACAATTTAAAATGGAATTGGAATAAAATACAATTTAATATATGAATAAATAAAATATAATAACATTATATTTCAGTGTCACCACTACAATCTACCCCAATGAATCCCACATATGCCAATCTCAACCGAACCATTTTGCTCAAACACTGTGCTCTATTAAATGTTGTTTTCAAATTCTGGCCGCACATAAGGTAAGTTGTTTTGATATGGGGTTCCCAATGGATCATTTGTTTAGTATGGGTGTCGGCAACCCATGGCTCCAGAGCTGTATGCGGCTGTTTCATCCCTCTGCTGCAGCTCCCTATCGCCCTGTCATGGCAGAGGGATGAAAGAGCTGTCGCCCTGTCGTGGCCCCTGCACTTCCCTTTGCGTGAAACAGCATTCTGCCTTCGTCACAGTACATTTGCTGTTGCTACCTCCATGGCCTGCCCACTGCTCATGCAGAGCCTTGTGCAGCACAGTGAAATTTAGCGTGCTTCACAATGTGGGAGACGGGGTCCCCTCCTCCTGGAGTCCATTACGATGCGGAGCCACAATGCGAACCTGCATCATTGTCAGCTTGCTCTCACCTCCCAGATGTCAGTTGCTTTTCCTGCAGAGCTGCCAGTGTTGTGATGCCCACCTCCCTGCTGGCCAGCTGGTCTTTAGCTCTCAGGTGACCAGCTGTTTGTCGGCCCACTGCTCCTGGGCTCGTCGGCCTCCAGATGTCAGATTCCCACCACCCAGCACCAGTTCAGGGGAGAGAGAGAGGAGGGTGGAGGAAGAGGGAGGGAGGAGAGGGAGGGGAGAGAGAGGGAGGGAAAGAGAGAGAGAGAGACAAGAGACACACAGAGAGAAGGATAGACAGAGACAGAGAGAGACATCGAGAGAGAGAAAAAGGTGAACAACATTTTTACAGAACTATAAATATGTTGAGGCCTTGGAGGCGAGCGGTCAGGAGGTGAGGCTGGGTGTGACCAAGAGGTGGCTGGGAGGGGAGGGGTTAGGTGGGGCTGGGCATTGCAAATAATTTAACAACCAGTTCTCTGCCGTAATGACCGGCTGCATAGGCATGGCTGGGGGGGGGGTGTCATGTGACTGGGTGGGAGTGAATAATGTCGAGTTGGCCATGCCCACCCAGGTTTTGTGGGTCCTGGTGTTTTCTGTGGAAAACAGGTCCAAATGGCTCTTTGAGTGTATAAGGTTGCAGACCCCTGGTTTAGTATATAAGCCAGTGATGGCGAACCTATGGCATGCGTGCCGGAAATGGCACACAGAGCCACCTCTCCAGGCATGCCGCCCATTGCCCATTGTTCTTTTGGGTTCCGGCACACACATGCGGCAGCTGTTCTTCGTGCACGCATGTGCGCCAGAAACTGGAAGCTCAGCTTCTTGGCACATGCATGCGCACCGGGGAGCTGCTCTTTTGGTTTCTGGTGCTCCCCCCCATGCACGCGTGCTCCCGTTTTGGCACTCGGTGCTGAAAAGGTTCGTCAACACTGATATAGGCCAAGATACCTGTCTCTCACCCTCTTGTACAGGCAACAATAAAATAGGATGTGAGCTATCATCTATGGTGCCCCCCTCTGGGTCCAATCCAACATCTCCTCTCTTGAGTCTGTCAACAGTAAGTTCCTATGCCATCTGATGGGAGTTCCTCCCTGTGTAAGTAATGTCGCAATTCGTTTGGAACTGGGCATGTCCTCAATTGCTACAATCATGTGGAAACATGCAGTTGGCTATTGGTTGTCCCTCTGGACTAGACTCCCAGGCTATTACCTAGGCCAATGCCTATGGTGGGACCCTTTTCATAGTCCCTGGGCCCATAATATTCATACTAAACTTTTGAAGATCGGGATTTCCCCCAGTGAAGTTTTTATCTTAGGCCCTGATGCTGCGAAATCGTTGCTTTTTCAATGGCTGGATGACATTGATAGACAACTCAATCTGGCAAATGGATCAGGAACTTGCTCACAGTTTTCCCTTGGTATTGTTCCCTTGCTTCACCCCCCGCCTTACCTTTCCGCGTTATACTCTATCAAACATAGGCTTGCATTTATGAAGGCACGATTTAATGTGATCCCCTCGAATGTCCTTGACAGAAGGCTCTCAGGGGGAGTAAAATCCACCTATTGTACATGTGATGGCCGATCCCCGGAATCTCTGCTCCACATTACATTCGTATGCCCCCACTATCGAGACATAAGATCAAGACTCATCTCCCCTATTTCCCAGAGATTCCCTGGTTCACCGGATCTGTTCAGCCTTTATTTTCTACTCCAGGATATAGATCCTAATATAACCTCAAAGGTGGCAAAAAAAATTGCTGCAGTCATGACTGAAAAAAAATGGAGGAAAAGACGGGTAACCCCTACGGCAGAGGATCACTAGTATTGATGGTATAGATTGTAGCAGATGGTGTACTGTCACATGATCTATCTATATTTGTAAAATTTACCCCCCCTCTTTATGTGTATTTTAAATTGGTCTCTGACCGCAATAAAAGCTATCTATCTAGGACAGTGATGGCGAACCTTTTTTGGTTTGCGTGCCAAAAGGGGGGGGAATGTGGGGGATCACGTGTGTGCGTGCCCACACTCATAATTCCATGCACCCCGCACATGCACTCATGACCCCTCTGCTCCCAGCATGCAATGGTACGCCAATTTTTCGCTCTCCCCAGGCTCCAGAGCCTTTCTAGGAGCCTGGGGAGGGTGACAGCCTGTTTCCCAACTCCCAGTGGGCCCAGAAGGCCCGAAAATCAGCCGGCTGGTGCACACATGCACGCCGGACCTGAGCTCGCGTGCCCACTGATATGGCTCCGCGTGCCACTTGTGGCACCCGTGCCATAGGTTCGCCATCATGGATCTAGGATGTGAGCCAGGTCTTCTACCTCTGCCGCGTCACAAATGCAGAGACGTCCATTATAGGGTATGGAATGGAATCTCCCATATCTGACCATTGTGTCAAGCTGTTGAAATCTCGCTCACGTAAATACTTCCCTAAGATGTTTTGGTAGTTGTAACTTTAAATAGCTGTCTATTCGAAAAGTACGTTTATATTTGCTCAGCCATTACAAGTTACCAACCTTACTAAGGATAGCTATATCATTTTGCGCTTCTATATCCTTGATTCTTTGGGCAGCTCCTTTTTAGCTTGTTCCCCTGTTATGCAAGAGACAAGAAGGCAAAATTTATAATATTTATCAGTTTAGTGATCCAAGAGGTTTGTGATTGTGATTTTATCTGCTCTAGTAAGCATAACTTGGGGAGTCTATCAGGCTCCATTTCATTGATTTTGTGCCAGTAGTTATATGCTCTGATTTTGGATAGTGCATCAATTGTATAAATTCCCAATTCAGCTCTTAATTGCCGCAGCAGATGTCCTTAGATCTACACCCAAAATACATCTCAAGTGTTGGGACTGTGTTTGTCCTAATACTGTGGTCAAGTATAGACCCCAAACTTCTGCTCCACACAAGAGCATAGGGCTAACCTTACCTTTATATACTTTAATTAATAGGGCTAGGGACCCTGGCTAACTATGATTCTTAATTTAAGCAGTAAATTCAAACGAGCTTTTGCTCTAAGTGTACTCCATTGTTAATGGCAAGCCCAAGATCCGGTCTTGGAAAAAGTTACACCTAAACATACAAAGGTGCTAAATTGGTTCACCATCTAATTGCCATCTATGTCTCTGAAGATGTTTTCCAAACACCATGATTTTTTATTTAGATTTACTAATGGTTAGGGAGTTATCCTGGCAATAGGAGTTAAATCTTCTTAATTGCCTACATAATCCTACTTGTGACTACAATAATAAAATCATATCATCAGTATAGAGCAAGATGTTGCAGTATGTATTTAGGATCATCAGCATATGTACCATGGGATCCTTCATTAACCCTGGCAAATCATTGATGTATAAACTAAATAATAATGGAGCCAAGATACATCCTTGTCTTGCCCCTTTATTTTTGTGAATCCTATTAGTCAGAGCCCCATTAACCCCATACCGCACCTTCAAACAGATACTTGTGTAAAGGTCTAGGTTCTATTTTAAGAGATGTCAATTTACTCCATAGTACTTCTCTGTTTATCATATCAAATGCTGCTGTGAGGTCTATAAAAGCAGCAGACAAGGGTCTCCTCTTATAGGCATATTTGACAATTAGATGGTTCAATACAAAGCAGTTATCGATGGTAGATCGGTTTTGTCTGAAACCTGCTTGTTCTTCAGCAAGGATATGATTTTCCTCTATCCAGATTTCAATTCTATTCAAAAGGAATCTAGCATATATTTTGCTGCAATGTCAATCAGACTGATGGGCCTATAATTACTAGGATCCTTTTTATTCCCTTTTTTATATATGGAGACAACTATTGCCATCTTCCACCCATCTAGTATATGGCAGGTGTTATTTACACTGTGTGCACAATTATTAGGCAAGTGAGTATTTTGACATATCATTTTTATGCATATTTTCTATCTCCTAGCTGTATACACTTCAATGCTTATTGGATATAAGCATATCAGGTGATGTGTACTTGTGTAATGAGGGAGGGTGTGGCCTAAGGAGATTAACACCTTATATCAAGGTGTGCATAATTATTAGGCCGCTTCTTGTCCTCAGGCAAAATGGGCCAAAAAAGAGATTTAACTGATTCTGAAAAGTCAAAAATTGTAAAAAGTCTTTCAGAGGGATGCGGCACTCTTGAAATTGCCAAGATATTGGGATGTGATCACAGACCCATCAAATGTTTTGTTGCAAATAGGCAACAGGGTCACAAAAAATGTGTTGAGAAAAAAGATACACATTAACTGCCAAAGATGTGAGAAGAATCAAACGTGAAGCTACCAGGAAACCATTATCCTCCAGTGCTGTTATATTCCAGAACTGCAACATACCTGGATTGCCCAGAAGTAGATTTAGATTTATTATTAGAGTTGGAAGGGACCTTGTAGGTCATCTAGTCCAACCCCCTGCTCAAGCAGGAGTTCCTACACCATTTGAGACAGATGGCAGTCCAGTCTCCCCTTGAAGGTCGCAAGTGTTGGGGCTCTCACAACCTCCGCTGGCAAGCTGTTCCACTGGTTGATCGCTCTCACCGTCAGAAAGTTTCTCCTCACTTCCAGGTTGAATCTCTCCTTGGTCAGCTTCCATCTGTTATTCCTTGTTTGGCTTTCTGGTGCCATAGAGAACAGCCTGACCCCCTCCTCTCTGTGGCAGCCCCTCAAGTATTGGAACACTGCTATCATGTCACCCCTGGTCCTTCTCTTCGCCAGACTGGCCAAGCTCAGTTCCTGCAACCGCTCTTCGTATGTTTTATTTTCCAGACCCTTTATCATCCTGGTTGCTCTCTTCTGCACTTTCTCTAGGGTTTCAATGTCTTTTTTGTAGTGTGGTGACCAAAACTGGATGCAGTACTCTAGGTGTGGTCTGACCAAGGCTTTATAGAGTGGTACTAGTACCTCTCTGGTCCTTGATTGTATCCCTCTATTTATGCAGCTCAGGACTGCGTTGGCCTTTTTGGCTGCTGCTGCACACTGCTGGCTCATATTTAGTTGGCTGTCTACCAAGACTCCAAGATCCCTCTCGCAATCGCTGCTATTGAGTGTGGTTTCACCCAGTTTGTATGTGTATTTTTGATTCTTCTTACCTAGGTGTAGAATTTTACTTTTCTCCGTGTTAAATTTCATTTTATTTGTTTGGGCCCAGTGTTCGAGTCTGTCAAGGTCCCTCTGGATTTTGAGTCTGTCCTCTGGGGTGTTTGCTACTCCCGCCAGCTTGGTATCGTCTGCAAATTTGGTTAGTTCTCCTGCTATTCCCTCATCTAGGTCATTTATGAAGATATTAAAGAGTACTGGGCCTAGGACGGAACCTTGTGGTACGTCACTGCTTACTTCTCTCCATGTGGACTTAGAGCCATTGAGGACTACTTTTTGGGTACGGTTGGTCAGCCAGTTGTTAATCCATCTGGTTGTGTAGCTGTCTATCCCGCTTTTTTCTAGCTTATGAAGAAGTAGGTTGTGGTCTACTTTGTCAAATGCTTTGCTGAAGTCCAGGTATATGATGTTTACTGCATTTCGCTGGTCTACTAATTTGGTCACAGTGTTGAAAAATGAAATGAGTACAAGGTGTTCACTGCTCAGAGACATGGCCAAGGTAAGGAAGGTTGAAACCCAACCACCACTGAACAAGACACATACAGTAAATTGAAATAGCAAGACTGAGTCAAGAAATATCTGAAGACAGATTTTTCAAAGGTGTTATGGACTGATGAAATGAGAGTGACTCTTGACAGACCAGATGGATGGACCCATGACTGGATCAGTAATGGCCACAGAGCTCCACTTTGACTCATACGCCAGCAAGATGGAGGTGTGGTACTGGTATGCACTAGTATTATTAAATATGAGCTAGTTGGACTTTTTCAAGTTGAAGATGGACTCAAAATCAACTCCCAAGCCTACTGCCAATTTTTAGAAGACACTTTCTTCAAGCAATGGTACAGGAAAAAGTCTGCATCTTTCAAGAAGACCATGATGTTTATGCAGGACAATGCTCTATCACATGCATTGAAGTACTCCACTGCGTGGCTAGCCAGTAAAGGCCTTAAGGATGAAAGAATAATGATATGGCCCCCTTCCTCACCTGACCTAAACCCTATTGAGGGCCCTTCTTAAATGGGAGATTTACGGTGAAGGAAAACAGCACACCTCCCTGAATAGGTCTGGGAGGCAGTGGTTTCTGCTCCACAAACACTTGATAGTCAACAGATCAAGAAACTGACAGACTAGGGGAGGCATGGCCAGCGCCATGGCTAAATGACGCTTTCCTTGGTGGCTCCTGAGTGATCGTCGATATCACAGCCGTTAGGGGGTCTTTTTGACTGAAGCCGTCCTGTAGTGACGGTGAACGAGGGAGGCACAGACTGGCAAGCACAGGGGAATCGCAAATTCCCTGGCTGGTCGGAAGAAGCCTCTCAACCTGACAGCTGGGGAAACGGCCATTGCGAGCCATTACAAAGCTGGGGCTGTCACAAGAGAGAAGCAAAAGTAAAAGGCAGTGTGGATCATCTGGGTGAGATAAATGATTTTTGTTAAAATATATGTTTTCCTTTCACAACCTTCTGGGGAAAGTTATTAAAAGAAAAATGGCTTAAAGAGAGGAGAGAGAGTGGGCATGTGTCAGCCACTCCACCTCCGGTATAATAGCAGCAAAGAAAGCGGTGGGCCCAAAATAAAGAATAAAAAATTGAAATGAGCTGGAATTGATTTGAGAAGAGCAGAAAGTCTGATTGTGTATTTTCAAGTTAATATTTACATCAACTGAAGTTAAATTAAGTTTAAAGTGATTGAATGAACTATTTTTTAAAAAAATTATTGTTCCAGTCTGAATGAACTATAGTGCCACCTAGAGGCACCAGGGAAAAGGACAATGAATTAAATAATAAGAATAAAAACGGCCTTGACAATGTCTGCTGAACTGATAAAGAATTGCTTTGTTTAATGGAAAGTAGAACACTGAGAGCTTTGTTTTTAATACTAGCAGGAACAGTGTACCCTTTGAAGTCTGTAAAGAAGATAGAACAGGAACTTTAGAAATCTTTCATCTTGTCTTGGTGTTGGGATATATATATTTTACCTGTATAATTTTTTGAATTGAAATCAAGAGTTTGTGCAATTTATTGGTGCCAGTGGTGGATTCTATTATTGGCTCTTTTATTTTTATTTCTTTTTGGATATACAAAACTCTTGCTGTTGTTGTTTTAATTGCTTGCTTTTTCCCCTCTTCTCTTCAATATTTTTTCCCTCCCTTTGCTTCTGTTCTCTTTTTTGTTAATTTTTTGGTGAAACAGTTTGGATTAAGGTAAAGAAGAACCTGAAGAATAAGAAGCTATTGTGAGACAATTTGTGGTACAGTTTTTTTTCTCTTTCTCTTTTTGTTTTTGGGCTCATTGGTTCCTTCTTTTTCCTCTTTTTTAAAGGTTTTTTTTTTAGTAAGGGCCCTATTTTATGGTCCTCCCAATGTGGTGGATTAAAAATTTGGATTATAAATTGTATTTGGATTATAAATTTGGTGGATTACAAATACTAGAGAATTTTAAGATGTTTAAGACACATCTGCCTTCAACGGCCTCCTCAGCGACTTCTAGTCCAGTGACACAGAGAACATTGGACACTATGGCATATCAAGAGAAAACTAATACTATGCAATTGGAATTGAAAAATATGATACAGGCTCTACATGAAGATTTTAAAGAAAGACTAGGCAGATTAGATGAGAAAATGGGAAAGGTAGGAGGGGAGTTAAAAGATGTTAAGGGGATGATGGAAAAAAATGAACAACGAATACAAAAAGTGGAAGAAAAAGCAGAATCAACAGAAAAAAGAGTGGGAGAGCTGGATTATAGATTTACAACATCAGACAAAACCAGGAAAAAATTATTTCTTTAGAGATGGATCGAGCAGATTATTATTTAAGATTTCAAAATATGGAAGAAGAGAAAGGGGAAAATTTAGCTGAGGTAATGGCGGAGTCTCAGCTTGTATGTGACTGGTAGGACTCCTCTGAGCAAGTCTCATGGCTGCCTTTAATTTCTTTCTCAACAACTGGCATTCAAAATCAAACCAGCTTAAAAACGTTTGGCAGGGGGTTTAGTTATTAGATGTTTCTTCAGCATATTGCAGAAATTAAAGAATGCTTTGGAGACTAACAGCCAGTTGGTTGTAGATGACTGGATTGTTCTGGCCCAGTTAACAGCATTCTCTGTTTTAAGATTGTCTGATATTGCCTTTGTGTCAACTTTAGCTCAAATTAACCTTTTATTTTGGGTCACCTCTAAGTTTTTAGTGAGCCATCTGTTGGTCATGTTATATGATTTTAGATCTGAGCAACCTCGTAAATGTCACACTCACAGACTGATGATCACTTTTGTCACCTAAATGTACAGTAACCTCTGAAAAGAGGTCAATTTTATCTCTTGATACACAAAAGAGATCTAGAACACTACTTGAGTGGGCTGAGTGGTATGTGTAAGGGTATATGTAATTATTATCTTTACCTCCCAAGATTTGAAGTTTACCTTTAAAAATTAAAGAGACTAGGAGCAGACCAGCAGTATTACTTTTGTTGTCTTTAGAAAACCAAGTGATTATCAAGAAATTCCTTTGGGAATTCCTTCTTTTGAGCAAACCCATGCAAAGATGGACCTAATTTAGCATTAAAATCTCCAATATAATTATGGCTTGAGGGTACAGTATGGAAATATCATCTAGTATGACTTCTAAACAGTGGTGGGATTCAGCAGGTTCGCACCTATTCGGGAGAACAGTTTGTTAACTTTCTGAACAGTTCGGAGAACCGGTTGTTGGAAGAAATGTCCTTTTGTTTGCCAAGGCACATGATTGCTCACTGATAGTAAGATTTTAAAAAAAGGAGGCAGGGGTGTGGATCCTCCAATTCATTTTAGTTTTCTCTCATGATGTCAGATCCCTATCGTGATACTGCCATTTCTGTGGGGAGGGGCCCCCCTGGATCATTTATTCACTTATTACCCTCTTCCTATTTCTTGCATATCCTGTAACCCCTTAGTTTATAACCCTAGCTCTGACACCTATCTGCCCTGTGCTTTGATTTACCTTTGGGAAGTGTGTAAAGGGGAGGGCCATCTGTTTTGTCTCAGTTCTTTTTTGTTGTTGTTGTTTATAAAAAGTTTTTTATTTTTTCCAACAAACTTTACATATTTTATGAACAAAGTGTTGTCCGGATCAATCTTACATAGCTTTCCATATACATAATCCATTTCATATCATCTCTCTATTTCAATTTCAACCAATGATATTCTCCTTATATATTTCTTTATCTTAACTTATTTTCTTCTTAATACATGCATAATATTACTAATCACCCTAAATTCCTAATCCCTTACAATAACATCAATTAACTGTCCTATTTACTACATACATTTCTCATATTTTCTGTCCCAGTATATTTCAACTTCATCTCATAATTTATTTAATTTAATTTAATTTAAGTTGTCTTTGAAAATAAAACAAATTACCCTTTCACATTCTATCTACTGTTCTATTTTACTATAATCAATATACATTGTCATCTTCAAATCTTACACAGAAACCCTTTAATTAACTGTCCACAATTAAAAACATATCAAATTTCCCATCCCACTTTTTCTGGTAATCTGTTTTGCCATAAATGATATACATTATCATATATCTTAATTATTACGTATCTATTTTGCCATAAACCTTTAACTTGATTAACTATCCACCATTGATAATATTAATACAGTTTTCTTAAATCTACTAATATGAACCTTATTTTCTTTCTTTCCATTAGCCTTCCCCTCTTTATCGATTTTCCTTTGGTCTCTCAAAAATTCCACTGCTTATTAGTTTTCTCCTTTTCTCCCATCCCCTTAACTTCTTTTTCTTTCTTTTTTCTTTTTATGTATCTTATATCTTTTCTCCAGAGTCCCTTTTCTTTCTTTTAAATTTATTATTTGTGTGGTTCTCCCCCCAATATTCTCTAATCTTCCCACTATTTCCCACTTTGCCCTTTGATTTATTCTTTTTTGCAGGATATTCCCCTCTCTCAAGTCTTCTTTTGCCACTGTAAATCCCAGTGAAATCATCAAGTTGTTTTTTGCTTTCAGTCCCTTCTTCTTCAATGTTATTCTCTTGTTTCTCATTTATATTCTCCTCTCCTTTTTCTTGCTCTGTATATTCCAGCAAGATTTCTGACTCTTCTATTTCATACTCTGTATATTCCAACACAATTTCTGATTTTTTTTATCACCTTTTAAAGTTTCACACACATTTTTTAACATCTCAAATAATTCCTCAGACATCCAAATCTCCATATTGCCAATTTAAGCTTTTTATTGTATTACACTAAATTAAAACTTAAGGTCCATATAATCTCTTTTTATTTTCAATTTCTATTGTGTCCAATTCAAATAATAGTCCAATCTGGTCCAATTCTAAAATTTATTGTCTTCCACAGCCGCAGAAAAACAAAGCCAAAAAGTATAGGCAAAACAAACATTCCTTAAAAGTTCTCAGACTTTCCACATTATCTTCTTACAGCCAAGGTCAGACAGCTGCACTTTCTTTCTTACAAACCACAAATTGTTGCAATATTTTCTTCTCTCCAGTAGATGGCACTCTCCAATCCACAATATATTCAAACCAGCTGGTTGTCAAAGCTGTCAAAAAGAAACTTTAAATCCACAAAAAAACCCTTTATCACGAATTTCTTCCTTCTGTTATTTTATATTTCTCCAATTGAAATTATAACCAAAGTACAAATAATCTTCTTGGGCTTTAGTAATTTAGCCTCCACTTTCTTTCTTTCCTCTGTACAGTTCACAGATGCCAATAGCCGCTATTTCAGCTTTGGAAATTCTTTTAAATTCCACATTAAAAATTGCCTTTTACCTGTGAGTTGGTTACTTTCTCACCCAGTTTCAGCACTTTGTCCAAACACTGCTCCTGCACATAAACTTAGTCAGGTTGCCCCAGGTTTGTAGCAGTCATTCAAAAATGGCCACAGCCCCTGCCGCCGATCCGAAGAGCTGTCTCTGACCGATCAAGGAACTTGCCTGCTCCTCTAGGTCGTCTGAGATGCCTCTCCTTCTTCACCATCCCTTCAGGATGGTTCCAGTCCGAAGACCCCCCCAACAGCGGTTTGTCAGTCTGAGTTTTCGCAAAGCTCATAGGAGCTTGCTATTTCCCAGCCTGTCTCACCATGACGCTTCTGATCGAATCCTGTTTTGTTTCAGTTCTGAAGCCTCTGGAGAGAAGTGCCTGGGAACAGTCCCTTATCTCCTTCCCAGGATGACAGTTTTCACAACATCTTCACACCTGTGGATTGGCTCATTCAACTTCGGACCGAGGGGAGGGGTTTCTAACTCCTTTATCCTAACAGAATTGCCTAAGGGGATCTTAGAGCCTGTTTTGCTTTTGTCTTGTAATCACTCCCTTTCAATAAAAGGTTCCTTTTGAAATGCTGCTGTCTCAAGAGTCCTTACTTTCTTGAATGGAGAGGAGAGGCAGGACCTTACATAAAACAAGCTCTGAAAAAGTGGTCAACCCGGAGAAGCAAACTTGCTCTACCGAGGGGACCCTGCACACAATGTCTGACCAAAGTGGCGAACAAGGAGAGGAAGAATGCTGGGGTGAAACCTCCACCACAACCCAGCCAGAGGCCAGCTCCTTCTGCCCCATCAAAGACATCAAAGCTGACTTGGAGGCCCCCACAAAGCCCAGATCGTCGATCAGAGTGGGGAAGAAAGATAACTGGGATGGAAGAACCCGAGGAGTCACACTCACCAGGGGCAGTTGACAACCGGGCTGGAAATGTGAGCTGGAAGCCCTGTCCAACCAAGAAGAGCCGATCGAAGATCCGGGTGGAGATGACTGCCTCAAGAGAAACGTTATGCGGTTCAGAATGGAGGCTTTTGAAAACCTCAGAACCAGGGGGGAATTAAATCGACACCAGATGGGGCGAGGCAGCAGTAGCAGCCAATGAGGCCGGGGTCACTGCTCCAGATTCAGCAGCAGCAGGTCAAGCAGACATGGCAGGGGGGCAGCATCCATTCAGGTGAATGCACCCCGCGCAGCGCCAGCCCTTGCAATTGTTCCTGGCCAGCCCAGAGCACCACAACTGGAGAATAAGATCCCCCCCCAGGAGTGAAATATGATAACGACCTGCAGCAACTGGAGTTTTTCCTGGCACATGTCCTCACATACATGCAGGAGTATGGGAGGGATTTCCAGACACAGGATGCTTGGGTCCAAGTTGTTACCCTGGTAGCTGCCTGTTGGATGGTGACCCTCCACAACACAGACGCCCCTGAACTGCAGAACTTCGACCGATTCATTATGGCTCTCCACCGATTTGAAGACCCCTTGGCAGGTCACAAAACCCATGATCACATCAGAAACATGAAACAGGGGTTCCGGCCAGTAACTGAATACACTGAAGAGTTCTGAGACCTCGCCTGCAGAGTGGACTGGCTAGGAAACATCCTATTGAGCTGGTTCAAAGACAGCCTGAATGACAACCTCTACCATGCCTGCCTGGCTCGAGGGCACCCAGACCGCCTGCACAACAGGTACATCCTGGCCAAAGAAGTGGAGATTGACATGGCCAGAAACCAGTACCAAGGGGGAAGAGCCTGGAAGAGATCCCCACCCCAGGGTAAGCGAGAGCCATTCAAGCTGCATACCCCCTGGCGCCGAGATCATCTGCCTGCTTCAAATGCGGGAAAGAGGGCCACCGTGCAGCTGAGTGTTGTTCAAAAACTCCCACTCGAAAGCCAGAATGCCTGTCTGGAGGAAAGCCCATGAAAACAACCCCCCAAGGAAAAGACACTGCACTGAGAAGTGTAGAGGCCGTGGAGTTTCGCCCCCACGGGGGAAGGAACTCCAGCATCACCTGGAGAGGAATCAGGCCCGTCCGAGAGTGACCCTGAAGATGATTCACTGGTAATTGAACTGGTTGAGCCACTCACCCTGCCCCTAAGACTATTTGTCCCCAGTTGGGGGGAAAGAGTGAAAATCTCAGCCCTCTTGAACTCAGGTGCACCCAGTGTTTGATTAGCCCAACCATAGCACATAAAACTTGTCCAGGCAGTCCTAAACAAGCTCCGTGCCACAAAGCTTTATACAAACTGTCTAAATGTGAGTTCCACAAGGATAAAATAGACTATCAGGGATACTGGATATCCCACGAGGGCATAGAGATGGACCCAGGGAAAGTACAAGCGGTGATTGACTGGGCCCCTCCTTGCACGTGCAAGCAACTGCAGAGTTTCCTGGGTTTGCAAATTTCTATTGACAATTTATCCCAGCTTTCGCTCAAATTGCACTCCCCATCACTAATCTTTTGAAAACAAAAGGGGGAGACAAGCCAAAGCCGAGGCAACCCTTAAACTGGACTATTGAATGTGAGGGCAGTGTTCAAGAAATTGAAACAATTATTCTCAGCTGAGCCAATCTTAAAGCACCCAGAGCAAGAAAAACCTTTTGTCATACAGGTAGATGCCAGTGTTGGAATGTAAAAAGTCCCGCAGCCCCCCCTTTCTGGAGAGGCTGTAAATTAGAGGTGAATGAACCATGTTTCGCCATGGCTGCTAACTCTTAAAATAAAATAAAACCGAAGCAAAGTTCTAATAAACACATTTATTATAAAAGTACAAAAATATTTGATTACATCCTACTGGTAGAAATATGTCCAGCCAGACAAGGAAAGCAAGCAAGCAGAATGAACAAAGAACAGAAACTAGACATGTGCAGTAAATCAAGGATTACAAGGCATAAATCACGAGACACTTAGATAAGAAATCACTGACTACTGTAGTACTCAGAGTGGAGGCTCAGCTGACAAATACAAGAACACAATGACAAACCCCTTCTTTGTCAGTTGAGCAGACATCAGGTAAAGTCATTAAGTAAGACACATCTTCTCACGCAGATACTCGTGCTGAGCTACTGGAAGTGGTTGGTTGAGCATATCAGCAATCTGATCATGTGTAAGCACATATTGCAATTTCACAAAACCTTGTTTCACTAATTGTTTGATATTCTTATAACGAATGTCAATGTGTCTGAACCTGGAACCCGTGAAGTGTGATTCAGAAATGTAAACCATCAATTCATTGTCTTCCATCACTGTGATCGGTCGGATCGGGTGTGTCCAGATATCTGTGACTAAAGCATCAAACCACGTTAGAGAAAGGGCGTTGTCTTCTTGCTGAGCGCCTATTCTCGTAGTGTGGAGCTAGCCTCCAAGATTGGGATGACACATTCCACAGCCAATCAGGACTGAGTCTGATAACATATAAAAGGTGTCCTCCATTACTACTCCCCATCTTGAGATGAAGGACCAGACCAGACTCCAGTGTACTCCCCAAGCACAACAAAAAACCCCACATCCACAAGGGAGGGACTTGGAGGCTAGCTCCACCCTATGAGAATGGGCGCTCAGCAAGAAGACAACGCCCTTTCTCCATAGTGGGTGGGGCTAGCCTCCAAGATTGGGACATGCCAAAGCAGTACGTCCCTAGGGAGGGCCTGATAACACCACATCTAAGACCCCCGGCTGTACAGCCGTTTGCAGGACACACCGTCCGAAGTCAGCATCTGCGGAAGCAAAAACGTCCACTTTATAGTGTCGTATGAAAGGCGTCGGCGAGGACCATGTCGCTGCCCAACACACCTCCTCAACAGATGCATATGTTGCCCACGCCGCGATGGTAGCGGCACTCCTCGTGGAGTGGGCCATTAAATGACCCAGGTGCGTGAGACCCAGCTGTTTGTAGGCAGCCGTGATGACCTCGCGGATCCACCATCCTACCATAGCGGGAGAAGCCGCCCGTCCCATGGACGTTGAAGAGAACCCGACAAAGAGAGCCTCGGACTGACGGAATGAAGCAGTTCATTGAATGTAAAGTTCCACTGCCATCTGGACATCTAGAGGATGCCACTGCTGCTTGGGGGCATCGGGCAAAATGACGGAAGAATCAGCTCTTGCGCACGGTGAAAATAGGAGTTCACCTTAGGGATGAAGGTTGGGTCCAAATGAAGAATGACCCTGTCCAGGTAAAAGATGCAGAGGTCCTCCCGAACTGAGAGAGCTGCCAATTCCGAAATTCGGCGCGCAGACGTAATCGCCACCAGGAACACTACTTTTTGCGTCAAGGCCTGGATGGACGCCTCGCGTAATGGTTCGTACGGAGGAGCGGTCAAGGAAGTGAGGACCGTCTGAAGATCCCAAGACGGGTACCTATGTACCACTGGCGGGGATAACTGCGAAGCCGCCGTGAGGAACCAGCGGATCAGCGAATGATTGGACAGAGGCTTGTGCTCCAGGTAGGTTAGGACCGTGGAGAGCACCGCCAACTGGTGCCGTAAGGTGCTGGGTGCCAGCCCTTTGTCCAGTCCAGACTGTAGGAACTGCAGGACTTGCATAACGGAGTGATCCACAGGGCAGAAAGATGCTGCACACCAATCGCAGAATACCCTCCATGTGGAGTTGTAAATACGGATCGTGGACGCTCTCCGGGATGACAGAAGGGTACCGATGACGTTTTCCAGGACCCCATGGTGCCTCAGAGTGCACCGGTCAAGCACCAGGCGGTCAGTTGATACCAGTGCGGGTCTGGATGCCGCACTGACCCCTGGGAGAGTGATGACTCTGTTGGCGGGATCTGCCAGGGAGGGCTGATGGTCAGCGATGGAGGTCCGCAAACCAGGTCATCCTCGGCCAGTGAAGAGCCAGGAGAATCACTTCTGCCCTCTTGGCCAAAATCTTGTGGATCACTCGCGGGATAAGAGGCAGGGGAGGGAAGGCGTAAAGTAGGCCCGTCGGCCAGGGGCAACGAAGGGCATCTACCCCCTCCGCCCCGTGAGCCTCGTACTGGCAGAAGAAATGACATAACTTCACGTTCTGGGGGGTCGCAAAGAGATCAACAAGCAGGGTACCAAACCAGCGGGTGAGGTCCTAGGAGAGGTCCTGGTGCAGGCTCCACTCCCCCGAGTCCACTTCGTGGCGACTGAGCCAGTCTGCCGTCTGGTTTGACACTTCCGATATGTGCTCCGCTCTGAGAGACAGAAGATGTCTCTCTGCCCAGAGGCCCAAGGCCTTGGCCTCCGACATCAAGCGCTGGGAGACGGTGCCCCCCTGCCGATTGATGTGGGCCTTGGTGGTCACATTGTCCATCAGCAGGAGGACGTGTTGGTCCGTCAGGATGTCCTGGAAGTGTTGAAGTGTGAGGAAGGAGGCTCTCAGCTCCAAGAAATTGATGCTGAGGGAGGACTCCACCTCTGACCAAGTGCCCTGCGCTACTAGTGCCAGGGAATGGGCACCCCATCCGAGGAGGCTGGCATCGGAGGTCACCGTGACCCACTGCGGCTCGTTGAAGCAGGAGCCCTGGTCTATCGCCGGGGAACGCCACCACTGGAGGGAACGCCGGATGGACGGCGGGAGCTGTACCTTTGCCGAGGAGGCACTCCGGCCTGCACACTGAAAAGGCAAGAGAAACCATTGGAGGTCTCTGGAGTGCAGCTGTGCCCAGGGTGTTACATGTATTGCTGAGATCATTTTGCCCAATAGGGAGGACAAGGTGCAGAGTTAGACACGGTCCTGGAGGGAGACCTGACGAGATAGCTCAGACAGGCTGTTCCGATGCTCTTGCGATAGGCATACCGCAGCCGCCGAGAAGGAAGAAGGCTTGTTTTGAGCCTTGCGAGTGCAGTTGGGCAGCACCTTCCTCTTGTCCTTGGATTCTACTAGATAAGGATCCAAGGCATCTGCGAATAGGGACTGACCCTTAACTGGAGCCATGGCCAACCGCCACTTGTGTTGGCAGTCCGCCGGCTAGCTGCGGAGCCAGTGCATTCTATGTGCCACCATGGAAGACCCCATGTCTCTGGCTGCAAAGGAAGCCGCCTGTAGGGTCACATCAGAAGTAAATTGGGTGGCAGCAACCAATTTGTTGATGTCCTGCCTGGCCCTCATATCGGTGGCGGGGATATGGTCCTGCAGGACCTTCAGCCAGCGAATGGATGTGCGGCAGAAGAAAGAGGCCGTTGTAGAGGCCCTGATGGCCCATGCTGCAGACTGATGGGCCTATTGTAGCGCCTGCTCCGTCTGGCGATCCTCGGGGCGCAGGAGCTCCTCCGAGTCACCCGGAATCTGGGCCGACGTATAAAATGCCTTGATAGGCTGGTCAACTGGGGGAATCGGCAGGTGTTGCGCCAGGGCCTGGTCAACATTGAAATAACGTTTATCTAAGGATGATGGAACTGCCCCAGAGGATGGTGTCTGCCATTGTTTGAGGACTGAGTCCACAAACAACTGCGGGGCAGGGATGACCTCTGCTTGGGAGGTGGTCTCCTCGAAGAGAGGGTCCGATTCCTCCTCTTCAGTTGTTGGCTTGACTGATGCGGAGGCCACCTTGGCCGTTGATTTGGCCTTGTGTAGTAAGGATTTAAAGAGACCTGGGTTGAACAGCCCTGTGACTATTGGTGTTTCAGGGGCTAAGTCCTCATCAGCCAAGAGGTCCAGGTCCTGCCCCAGGTCTTCCGAGTCCTGAATGGAGGTGGGAGAACCCTGGAGCCGATAATCCCCTTCCTCCAATGCAGGGCAAGGATCTGCTGCCGAAGGTGTGCGGGGAGGAGGGAAGAGCCTAGGTGTGGCAGAGGTAGAGGCAGAGGCCTTGGTGTGCTTTAGGCCCACCTCAATCCCAGTCTGGATGGCGAATTTTATCATCGCCTGCACCTCTGGGCTCTGGAACTGCGCAGAAGCTGATGTAGAGGCTGGTGTTGCTGCTGCCCTGCTCCCCAGTCTAGGGTCCTCCCAAATATCCCCCTCTTCTAAACATAGATTGGGGTTATCTAGGGACAGAGCCCCAGAGGACTGCCTAGACCTGTTAGAGTGTGTGGCCACAGGACCCTTGGCAGGGGGCGGTGCAGCACTCGTGGATGCCCTGGAGGCTGGTGACTTAGAACGCCTAGAGGTACTGGAGCCCGGTGATTTGGCCCTTTCTGGGGCTTTGCTGCGCTGCCCCCCCTCCTTCTGGGATGCGCTGCGCTGGTCCCCTTCCTTCTGGGCAGGCTTGGTGCCCTTATCTGAAGGCTGCTTGGGGGGCGAGCGCTCTCTGCTGCGCTGCTGGCGAAGCGGGGAGCGATCTCTGTTGGGCGAGCCCCTTGCAGCTGAATCCGCCCTCCTAGCCTCCCTGCCGGGCTGCGATTTGGCCCTGCTGCCCTTGCCGGCCTTCTCCACCATGTGGATCACGCTTCGCTGTGATGACAGGCAGCCGGCAAAGGTCTGAAGGGGCCTCGCTCTGATGACCGGCAATCAGGGACGAACAGGTTCAGGTGGAGCTAGCCTGCGTGCAAGCGCCGAAGGCCAGCTGCTCTGCTGTTGCTGGGGTGGAGTGCGGCTGGGCCGGAGTTTGCCGGTGGGCGGGGTCGCCCGAAGAACTCTGCATTTTCAAAATGGCCACTGGCGTGAAATTTCGTGCAGATCGGGCTTGTCAGTTGCTGGTATGCACGTTGAAGGCCTCAGAAGTCAGGCGCTGGAGGCCGTTACGGTGGCTGCTAGGTCCCCCAGTTCCGACAGGCAGAAGCTGACAGGCCACAAATGTCGGAGGAGAGGGAGAGAGGTGGCGATCGCTGAAGCGCAAGGCTTTTGCGATTAGCAAGTCAGTCACAGGAGCCAATAAAGCCTCTCTCTCTCAAAGCGGTAGTGACACAGGTCATCCTGGCAGCTGGTCGCTCAAGCGCGAGGCTTCTGCAACAGGTCACTCTCACGAAGGAATGCCAGGCCACTGGGGAGCCCCACTAGTCACCCACCCCACCGATGGCCTGATAGGCTGGAGGTAGGGCCGCAGCCCGATGGCACAACTGCCCCACGTCTAATTAGATAGGTACGTGTGGGCAAGCACTCACGATTGTAGAATAAGAAGATTTTGAAGGAATCACTGATAGTAGAAGATATAAGCAATAGGGAGACACAGGTCCTTGACTTGGACTGAGTCGAAAGAGGGGGAGTAGTAATGGAGGACACCTTTTATATGTTATCAGACTCAGTCCTGATTAGCTGTGGAATGTGTCATCCCAATCTTGGAGGCTAGCTCCACCCACTATGGAGAATTACATGCATCAGAAACACAAGCATATTCAGCTTCAGTAGATGAACAAGAAACAAAATTCTGTTTACGCACTTGCCAGTAAACAGGACATCCATTTAAAAACATCATATAACCTGAAGTACTTTTATGTAATTTCTTATCACTTGCCCAATCAGAATCAGCATAACAATATAACTCTGCATGATTAGTGTCGGTTCTAACAATAACTTCATGTGCTTAGTGTGTTTTAGATATTTCAATAATTTCTTAACACATGACCAATGAAACTGTTTTGCCTTGCCTACATGTCGTGACAAGAGATTAACACTAAGTGCAATGTCGGGTTGGGTCCAACTACTAATATATAACAGTGACCCAATAACTAATCCTCGAACTCAGGACCGGTTTCATGTGTCAAATTGTGAAAATCTGTTTGCATAGGACACAAATCTGTGTCCTGTGTTAGCATCCTTCATGTTGCAATGATGCAAAAGTTGTTCAATTTTATCCTCTTGTGAAAGACTAAACCCCTTCTGTCTTTTGTCAATCTGAACACCTAAATAAGTGTTAATGGGACCTAAAGATTTCAGTGTGAAATACCTCTGTAAGCCTTTAGTAAATTTCTCACTCATCTGCTTATTTGGACCAATATAGACTATATCATCAACATAAGCAAGAATTATCTCAAATGTATTATTAGATCTTTTTGTAAACACGCATTCATCAGTTTCAGACTTAATAAAGCCCATTGAACTTAGTTTGTCAGTAAGACATAAATTCCACATTAAACCAGACTGTTTCAGACCATAAAGACTTTTGTGTAGGAACCAGGTATCCCCTTCTTGCTTCTGGAACCCTGGAGGACATTGACGTAGATCTCCTCATCTATGTCAGCATTCAGATAAGCCGTGTCAGCATCAAACTGGAAAGCTTCTAAACCAAGAATAGTAGCAGTAGCTAAAGCAATTTTTACGCTTTCAGTCCTTACTGTGGGTGAGTAAGTATTTGTGTAGTCCTCAGGATAACGTTGAGCGAATCCTTGAGCTACAAGTCTGGCCTTGTACAATGACTCACCAGTTGGCTTCTTTTTGATTCTGTAAACCCATCGAGTGCCGATGACTTTCTTGTTTGTTGCAGGTTTTGCAGGCGTAAACACCTTAAGTTTCTTTAGACTGTCCATTTCAGCCTGCATTGCCTCATACCACTTATCTTGCTCTGAATCAGGAAGATGTTTGATTTGTGTGAACGTATCTGGAGGAAGTGTAACATTACAAATCAAAGGCAAGGGTGTTTCTGTCAGTTGCCACGAATACCTCTGTGGAGGAATCCCTTTTGTGGCCCTCTTGGAACGCCTCGGAACGATCGTCCGGTCTTCTTCCATTTCGTCCTCATCTTCATCATCATGGCTAGCGTCAGCATCCGTGGCTTGCGAAGACGGAACATCAGGTTGGGAAGAACTAGTGGATGGAACATCTGCCTGTGAATCTTGGTAATCAGGCTCAGCATCATCTCTGGGAAAATAAACTCCAGGATCATTGCAATGAATCCTGGACCAGTCAGCATCTTCTTCAAAATTGGCAGATTGGGAAATCACTATCACATGATTAGAGTCAATAAATTTGCTCCATTTTGAATTGTCACCAATCCCCATAAATCTCAGCCTTTTTGCTGTTGTACCTCCTTTCCTTCTTTGAGCTAAGGGAATGTTCACCATGGCATATGAACCAAAAATATGGAGATTCTTGAGGTCTGGTTTGTGACCATACAACATGAAGAAAGGAGTCTGATTTATTACACTACTCCATGTGCGGTTGACAGTGTAATTTGCATATTTGACAGCTTCACCCCAGTATGGATTACTAAGATCAGCGTCTTCTAGGAGACAATGCATCATGGTTTGCAGAACCCCTTGTCTTCTTTCTGAAACTCTGTTCTGAGCTGGTGTGTAAGGAGCTGAGGTCTGATGAAGAATTCCATTCTTATGCATCCAGTCCTGGAAACGCTGAGACATGAATTCAGCACCCCGATCACTTTGAATTCTGGTGATGCTCACTCCGTGTTGGGTATGAACAAGAGCGGCAAAGTCTTTAAAGATCTGAAAGGTCTCTGATTTTTCTTTCATAGGATATATATATCCATATCTAGAATAATTATCAACAATTGTTAGAAAATATTTTCTGCCACCAAGTGTTGGCTGTTTGAATGGACCTACTATGTCAGTGTGTACCAAATCAAAAATGTGTGTTGACAGATGTGTACCGTGTTTTGGAATGGCTTCTGCTTTGGACTTGGCCTTTTTGCAGACAGCACAATCCAAAAACACCTTACACCCCTTTAGATCCAAACCTTTTGCAAAATCTGGCATTTTCCTAAGAACACAAAAATCCGGCATTTTCCTAAGAACACAAAAAAACATATTCTATGCCACTTATGGATACACCTGTAATGTATTTACCAGTTAGTGAATTTTCAACATTAACAGTTTGATGAGGAACGTCAGGCTTGCTCTGAGCAACCTGTTTCACAATCTTCTTTTTGTTGGCTTTAGGAGCCTTTGGAGTAGCAACAGGATCTCTCACTGAGACGTCTCTCTCTGGGCCTGTGCTCTCCTTTTTTGGAGTTTGTATACTTGCCTGTGCTTGCCTTTTAGGCTTTGGCTTTAAGTAATAAACACCACCAATTAACATGGTTTCAGCAACAATATCTCCATCTTTAACTATATAACTTGCTTTTTCGAGGTGGTGAACCTGGAACTTTAATACTCTAGTAGACAAGTGAGCCTGACTAAGCAAGCTGCTATTCGCTGTTGGTATATAATAAACATCAGGTATGAATGCACCAAGCTCTTCAATATATACAGTTCCTTTTCCTCTGACCTGACAAGGATGATTGGAAAAAGAATACAGTTCACAAAGTTCAGGTTCAGGATTGTGCATCTCTGAACAATTCTTTTCTGTATGTAACATGCCAAGCTGCTCCACTGTCCAAAGTCCACAAACGTTGTCTGTCATATTCTGGACATGGTTGTGGATCATTGGTTAAAGCCAATGTGGCAAGTGGAGCCTGTGGATCATGCCTGGGACCACGACAGCCTTGTCTTCCGCCTCTGCCTCTGCCTCCTCTGGAATCTGTTCCTCTGGGCTGGTACTGGATGGAGTCTGTGCCTCTGGGCTGGTACGTGACTGGAATTCATTGGGGACACTCCCGGTGGCATGTCCCACACGATTACAGATATAGCATCTTGACATCCTTGGAATGTAGGCTCTTCCTTAGAAGGTGCGCCTCGCTGGAGCTCTTGATGCGGGTGGCTCTCTCAAATGTGGAGTGGCAAGCATGAATGCTTCTTCTTCTGTTAAAATTCTGCATACATGATCCACTGTGCGTTGAGCAATTGGCACTTGATTAATCTTTGTAATGGCATATTTCCATTCATAATTCAATGAGTTAATAATAATGCTGATCATTTGAAAATCATCAGTAACATAGCCTTTTTCGCCCAAATCCTTCCTCATTCATTTCATTTTAGTTAAATGCTCTCCAGTATATTCACCAGTCTTTAATTTTGAACCATGAAACTCTGACAAAAGCAAACATGTTGATTCAATTGAAACAGGCCAGTAGCAAGTTTCCAATTGGGCCCAAATTTGTTGGGCAGTTGCATCAGGTGGAAATGTAACCTGCAGTTCAGTGTCCATAGACATCAATAATGTGCATGCTTTCGTATCAAAGTCTCTTGTGGCAGAAGCCCATGGCTGGGCAGGAGGGTTAAAAACCATGGAATGGGTACCTTCTCTGTGAAGTAACAAACCAATCTCACTGACCCAGGCTTTATAATTCTGTCCTGAACACTTTAATTTTGAATCACCAGCTAGTGGAACAACAGAAGATGCCTGTTGAGGAATGTACACCTGAGGTGCTGGCTGTGGTGGTAAAGGCACTTGTGGCACATGTGGCTGTGGTTGCTGTAAGTGAACCTGTAGTTGCTGCACTTGTGGATGAGGCTGTGGTTGCTGTACCCTGTCTGCCACTGGTGCAGGAGCTGCCATATGAATCTGGCCTGCTGCAGGGACTGGCACCTGCCTTTGCTGCATTGAGCATATTTGTGCCTCATCTAAATTAGGAAGTTGGCTAAAAAAGTCATCTGCACCACCAGGGGGTGCTAATGATTGAGCCTGTGGAGACACATGTGGCATGGAGACTTGCTTGGGTTAATGACATTGTTGAAAAACCTCTTCACAAAGTTTCAAGACACTGATGCAATTCTGTAGAATGCATTTTTGCTTTTCTGCCAGCAGATGGTGCTGCAACATTAGTTTCGGGCAGTGCATAAAACCTTTCTCCTCTTTCAGAGCACGGAGAAGGAATATCACGAGGCATAGGAAATGACGTGTATACAGCCCTCTCTTCTGATTGGCCTGTCACAAAAACCTCTTGAGGGTGTGGCCTTGGCCTCGAAGGAGAAGGGAACATGGAGGATTCTGGCATTTGGAACAGACAAGAGCCATGCCCATCTGACTGAAGCTTAGAAAAAACCTCTTGCTTTTTGCAATTCACTTTTCATAAAAGTAATTTGATCATGATAACTTTGTAGGGCTGTGTTACGTATAGATTTTTCAGGGTTTACTGGATTTACTGGAGAATAATACATTTGCTCTCTCTCTAAAGGAATAAACTGCTCAGCCACTTTTGAAAGTTTAGATCTGGCACCTAGCCTCTCAAATTCCTGGGCCCCTGTAGTGCATTCTTCAGTAATTAACTGGGTGCTTGGAGAAACATTTGTCACTGACCTCAATATTTCTTCTCCGGGACAGGCTTCTCCTACCACAGCACCATCTGCTCACAGAAGCAGGGGGGGGGGGGTGATTGAAGTATTGAGAATCTGTTAGACTGCATCCCTTCACATTCATCATCAGAGAGAGAAATCAGATTGGCCACGGATTGTGCCCTGGGCTTAGGATTCCTCCTCTTCTTTTTAGGCATATTTGCAGTGATTAATTAGCTTCCTCAGTCGCTAACATAAATCTGCTTCTAATAGCCTAAACGCTTATCAGTTTGAGTAACAGCCAAGAAAAAAAACTTCAAACCATCCTCTGCTACCATATGTTGGAACATAAAAAGTCCCGCTGCCCCCCCCCTTTCTGGAGAGGCTGTAAATTAGAGATGAATGAACCGTGTTTCTCCATGGCTGCTAACTCTTAAAATAAAATAAAACCAAAGCAAAGTTCTAATAAACACATTTATTGTAAAAGTACAAAAATATTTGATTACATCCTACCGGTAGAAATATGTCCAGCCGGACAAGGAAAGCAAGCAAGCAGAATGAACAAGGAACAGAAAATAGACATGTGCATTAAATCAAGGATCACAAGGCATAAATCACGAGACACTTAGATAAGAAATCACTGACTACCGTAGTACTCAGAGTGGAGGCTCAGCTGACAAATACAAGAACGCAGTGACAGCCAGCGATGTGGCTGTCAGGGAAGTCCTACTCCATGAAAACGAACAGGGTCAACTACAACCCTGCGCGTACACCTCTAAAAAACTAACAGACACTGAACAGAGATGGGCTATCTGGGAGAAAGAGGCATATGTACTGTGATGGGCTCTCCTTACCTGGAGACATTTCCTAGAGGGGAGCAAAATTCCATTCAAAGTATGGAGTGATCATAAGGATCTGGAGGCTCTTATGACCCTGCGGAAACTTTCTCCAAAACAAGTATGCTGGGCTCAATATTTTAAACGTTTCGACTTCAGCCTCAAATATTTTCCTGGGGGAAAATTTTTCTAGCAGATGCACTGTCCAGAAAACCACAGTATAATAGCGAAAAGCCTGAGGTGATCAAACAAGGTTCCGTCCTAGGCCCAGTACTCTTTAATATCTTCATAAATGACCTAGATGAGGGAATACCAGGAGAACTAACCAAATTTGCAGATGATATCAAGCTGGCGGGACTAGCAAACACCCCAGAGGACAGACTCAAAATCGAGAGGGACCTTGACAGACTCGAATACTGGGCCCAAACCAATAAAATGAAATTTAACACGAAGAAAAGTAAAATTCTGCACCTAGGTAAGAAGAATCAAAAATACACATACAAACTGGGCGAAACCACACTCAATAGCAGCGATTGCGAGAGGGATCTCAGAGTCTTGGTAGACAGCCAACTAAATATGAGCCAACAGTGTGCAGCAGCAGCCAAAAATGCCAACGCAGTCCTGAGCTGCATAAATAGAGGGATACAATCAAGGACCAGAGAGGTACTAGTACCACTCTATAAAGCCTTGGTCAGACCACACCTAGAGTACTGCATCCAGTTTTGGTCACCACACTACAAAAAAGACATCAAAACTCTAGAGAAAGTGCAGAAGAGAGCAACCAGGATGATAAAGGGTCTGGAAAATAAAACATACAAAGAGCGGTTGCAGGAACTGAGCTTGGCCAGTCTGGCGAAGAGAAGGACCGGGGTGACATGATAGCAATATTCCAATACTTAAGGGGATTCCACAGAGAGGAGGGGGTCAGGCTGTTCTCTATGGCACCAGAAAGCCAAACAAGGAATAACAGATGGAAGCTGACCAAGGAGAGATTCAACTTGGAAGTGAGGAGAAACTTTCTGAAGGTGAGAGTGATCAACGAGTGGAACAGCTTGCCAGCGGAGGTTATGAGAGCCCCAACACTTGCAACCTTCAAGGAGAGACTGGACTGCCATCTGTCTCAAATGGTGTAGGAACTCCTGCTTGAGCAGGGGGTTGGACTAGATGACCTACAAGGTCCCTTCCAAGTCTAATAATAAATCTAAACCCCTGCTCCTAGCTTCCCAGCTGGCGGCCAAGGTGATAACCAGGGTGCAAGCTAAAAAAGACCCCCTAGCGGACAATGCCACCATTCAGGCATTCAAACAAGCCCTACTTAATGATGAATGGTTCCAAGCCCATAAAAATACCTGTTTACTTAGATATGACTTGGCTTGGTTGGGGGGGGGGGGATTATATGTTCCAGCTAGCCAGAGGATCCCTCTCATGAAAGTATGCCACAATTCCAAACTGGCTGGCCACTTCAGCTTTGTGAAAACCTTGCACCTTATTAAAAGACAGTTCTGGTGGCCATCCCTCAAGAAGGACATAGAAAGCTATGTTGCCAATTGCCCTGTCTGCGCAGCAGCAAAAAGGAGGCAGGGAAAAACCTAGGGAGTCTTACAAACCATAGCCGAGCCTTCAGCACCCTGGAGAGAGATCTCTATGGATTTTATTGTAGAGCTGCCTGAAAGTGGGGGGAACACTATCATTTGGGTTGTAACAGACCTGTTTTCCAAGCAGGTCCATTTGATCCTCTGCCAAAAAATCCCCACTGCCAGGGCACTTACAAAAATGTTCCTGCAACACACTTATCACCTGTATGGGGCCCCACAAAGGATAATATCTGATCGGGGGGTTCAGTTCACTTCAAAGCTCTGGAAAGCTTTTTTGTGCCTTCTAGGTACTGGACAAGACCTGAGTTCAAGTCATCATCCGGCCACTAACAGCGGATCAGAGAGAACGAACAGCATTCTAGAGCAATATTTGAGATGTGTTATTAACTATCAACAAGATAATTGGACTGACCTCCTTCCCTTTGCAGAGGTTGCATACAATAACTCTGTGCTTTCTAGCACTGGATTCACCCCGTTCCGAGCTGCAACAGGCCAGAATTACACATCAATGCCAGAGCTCCCAGTAGAAGAGCCAACCATACCCTCCCTTAATGAGTGGAACTGCAAAACACCTGGACTCTAGTAAGATTGGCTCTGAGTGAGGCTAGGGCCTCTTTTAAAGCTCAGGCTGACAAAAAAAGAACGGAGCCAAAACCTTTCAAAATAGGTGATAAGGTCTACTTATCCACCAAATTCCTACAGTCCTTGCAACCCTCCAAAAAGTTGGGACCTAACTTCATAGGACCTTTCTCTATAACTAGGATCATTAACCCAGTGACAGTGGTACTACTCCTCCCCAAAACACTTAGGCAAATCCACCCAGTGTTTCACTGCAGCCTGCTGAAGTCAGAAATGACCTTGCCCCTAAGGCCACCTGCAGACATTCCTCAAACCCCTATCATGATTGAGGGGGAACAACACTTTGAGATTAAGGAAATTCTAGACTCGCACACTCACCACGGCTCCACACAATATCTTGTAGCCTGGAAGCATTTACCCCCCCCCCTCCCAGAATGAGTGGGTAGCTAAAAAACATGTTAGGGCTCCCGCATTACTGAAAAAGTTTCACTCGCAGTACCCTAACAAACCCAAATAACTCACTATGTTGTTTCTCTTGTGCTTTCTTTACAGGTGGACCCCTCATTTTTCTAAGGGGGAAGCATGTCAGATCCCTATTGTGATACTGCCATTTCTGTGGGGAGGGGGCCTGGATAATTTATTCACTTATTACCCTCTTCCTGTTTCCTACATATCCTGTAATCCCTTAGTTTATAATCCTAGCTCTGACACCTATCTGCCCTGTGCTTTGATTTACCTTTGAGATATGTGTAAGGGGGGAGGGCCATATGTTTTGTCTCAGTTCTGAAGCCTCTAGAGAGAAGTGCCTTGGGAACAGTCCCTTATCTCCTTCCCAGGATGACAGTTTTCACAACATCTTCACACCTGTGGATTGGCTCATTCAACATTGGACTGAGGGGAGTGATTTCTAACTCCTTTATCCTAACAGAATTGCCTAAGGGGATCTTAGAGCCTGCTTTGCTTTTGTCTTGCAATCACTCCCTTTCAATAAAAGGTTCCTTTTGAAATGCTGCTGTCTCAAGAGTCCGTACTTTCTTGAATGGGGAGGAGAGGCAGGACCTTACACATGATAATAAGCAGCGGTGAAATCCTCCCGGTTCGCCCTGGCCCGTCCTTCGGCGTATAGCCGATGGAACTGGTGGCGGTTGCGGCGCGGAGCTTCTCCCGCCCGCTTTCCCGTCCCGGCTGAACGCCGCCATTCGGGTTATTTTTCCCTCTGTGCATGCGCGCGCATGCACAGAGGGAAAAATAACCCAAATGATTGTGGTCAGCCGGGCCGGGAAAGCGGTGATTGTGTTCAGCCGGGCCGGGAAAGCGGGCAGGAGAAGCTCTGCGCCGCAACCGCCGCCAGTTCCATCGGCTATACGCCGAAGGACTGGCCCGGGCGAACCGGGAGGATTTCACCCCTGATAATAAGGCTTAGTAAGGCTTGAAGTTTATTTAGATATCTGTGGCATGTACCAATTTTATTGTGTTCCTGACAAGCTTGGGAGGTTTGAACCTGGGTCCCATATATAATTTGTTAATTTATCTCTTTAGCTCTGCGTTTTGTAGCCCAAATATGCCCACCCACTTTCTGGAGAGCTTAAATGACCTCTCTGCTAAAGAGTTTCACTTTATGAGTAAGAGTTGGCTGCTGATAGTTATCATTGCATTTTAACTATTTTAATTCCTCAAGGTGCTCTGGCACCCTGCCTGATTTGTAACTCCAGCTTGCAGCTATTTCTAATCTAATGATTGGCATTTAGGGCAGCTTTTTGCAAGCAAAGAAGCTTTTTGTATTTTTGTATAGGTAATCCTTAACTTACAACAGTTCATTTAGTGACCATTCAAAGTTACAATGGCACTGAAAAAAGTGACTTTTGACTGTTTTAACACTTACGTCCATTGCAGCATCCCCACGGTCACGAGAGGCCGAGCGAGGTGAAGCGCCCCTCGATGTGAGTGATGTCAAGTTGGCCACACCTACCCAGTCACATGACCACCTAGTCACGCCTACCCAGCTAATCATTAGGGCAGAGAACCAGTTGTTACATTATTTGAATCCCACCACTGCGTTCTAAACATATCCAATAGCCAGAGTTATAATATGGGGATGTGTTTGGAGGAATGTATACATTTACCAATATTAATTCAAACTCCTCATATCTAAATTTCACAACTAGAAAATATGAAAACTTCTCTTCATTATATAGTTTCTCCCCCTGCCATTGCAATTCTTGCTTAATAAAGATACATAGTCCATCAGAGGGTCACCCTTTTTTCTTTGTTTTTCGGGTGGGGGAAGCCCATCCCTGAAAGCCCAAAAATTGTACTAGTTCATCCTCTTCAGTTAATCAGGTTTCCTGGATGGCTATTACGTCAAATTTAGATAGGAAACTCACTAGTTCACTGTCAACCACTTCTTTCCAGCCAGCTATGTTCCAAGTCACAATTTGTATAAGACTTCTGTAAGCAGGGTATTGTGACTGGGTTGGTTGACTAGGGAATGAGGGTACCGAATGTCGGCTTGTTTTTGGAGCTGGATCGATATTAACTATGCTTCCTGCATAAACACAATTATTGTAGAATTCAATATTCCTCATAAGTTGTAGTTGTTGTTGTTGCTCTTCTGTATCTTGATTGTTAATATTCCCCTGATTTTGATGTGAGATTGGCCTATCTACTGATGAACGAAGACTCTGACCCTCCTTCTCATTATCTAATTGTTCTATTGGATGGTTAATTTGGACTTGTGCTGTTATATCCTCTGAGTATCCTTTTCCTTTACTTTTTGCTTTGGGCTGACATGCCTTCTCTTTTTATTTGTTGGGGATTTGATGCTTTCAGAAACTGAGCTTGGTAACAATTTCTCAGAGGAGCAATGAGAGGGAAGCAGAGTGTTCAGACTTTCTGTTGCATTAGTTACCGATTTCAACATTGAACTAATTATTCTGATTTTGTTTAGAATCAGCTGTTGGTCTCCTGGGCAAAGGGTGGCAAACTGATGGATTAATTCTTCTGCATCATCCATAAACTGTAACTGTCCATTAAGTAGATCTGAGTTTTCTTTTTAATTATCCTTAACTTGTTCTATCCTTGTTATTAGAGGGGTTCTTTGCTTAGTTGTTAATATTTTGGAATTTTCAAGGTTGAAGTCAGCCTCCCTCGCTGTCTTGGCTCTCTGCCAAAACTTTAGCAGAGACTGGATTTTGGTGATATAAAACATCCTTATTGGCCGAATAGAGTATTTCCTTAAAAATATTTCAAGCCTGAATAACATCGAAGGTAGAACAATCTGCCCAAAGGTTAACGATATTCTTTTGCAACCATGTCTGCTGGGGAGCCAAGAAATCTCTGTTAATTCGTTAGAATGTACCCTACAGCATAAAAGTTGGGAAAGAGAGTTCAGTATTACTTGTCTGTTGTGCTATCTGCCCCTGTTCAAAGAAATATCAGTAACTTGGAGTAAGATCCTATGACTCTGTAGGACTAACCTCTCCTCCATGTCATCTTCATTTTGGAGCTCCCAATCCACATTAGTTATCTGTAAATTAAGAGTATGTTTTGAAGCATGGGCTTTGCTATTTGCTTCCTTATCTAATTTAGAGATGTAGTTTCCCATTAGAGACTTTAATTCTTCAATATTTTGGTTTGCTTCCAAGAGCTGTCAAATATAGCAATAACTGTTTGTGCTGTCAGGAGGCAATTCTTGGCAACCAAATCCAAGTCTCCTTTAAAATTGTTCTTAATATTATTCTTGTTTTCCTCTCTGTCTCCTAATGGAGTCTCATTTTCCAGGAAAGACAATCCTCCTCCCCCCAATCCAGCAAGGAACAGGGCTTATCTACTGAGGTTATGAGGAGAGAAGAACAAAAAAAAAGATAACTTACTTGCAGAGTCCATTATTTGAAATAAGTCCTTTATCTTTGGTTGTCTGGTTGTCATTACCACCATGTTGTGTTTGGGGTTTCCTCCTAAATGTATTTCCAATTTATGTCTCCTTTTAAATTCTCCCTCATGGTGGATATAGCAGCCAGGCATGGGTTAAATCCGTCTGCTCTCTGATTGGACTGAGTCTGTCAAAACTGTTACTTGAAGTCATTGTTGCTATGCCCTTCAGTTTTTTCACTCAGTCGCTCAGCGAGGATGGCTGTGCCATCTTTCCTCCAAGAACTGGTGAAAATTGGTTGCTATATTCATTGACAGAGGGGTTTTTCCCTTGCTACCAGGACTGTGAGTTGTCTTTAACTTCTGAGACTGATTTGTGCCTTCGGGCTTTAATTGCAGCCGAGCGGCTGCTCGGTCTGCTTCAGGCAGAGGCTTCTCTGCCTGTCCGTGTGGGACTGTTTGCATGGTTAATCGCTTTCTCCCTGGGGGCTCTCAGGGAGGTGGATCACTTAAAACTGTCTCAGTAAAGGAAGATCGGGGCTCCGATCTCTTCTGTTGGCTGCCCACGCGATCAGTGTCTTAGATCTCCAGCTGGTGATTGGGGATTGCAGTGGCCATTTTGTTGCGGCTTGAAGCTTTTCTGCCCATTCGGGCTTTAAACAAAGTAGTCGACCCATTTAAGGTCAGCAGACCTTCTGGGACAGCGCGAGGCTACCATCGTCTCAAGGATGGCAGCGCACTCTTAACTGGCCATTAAGCGCACGTTTTGACCCAGAGCTGGGACAGCAATGCGGCTCCACATAGCGGTGGCCATTTTGTAAGGTGGTGGCCATTTTGTAAGGCAGTGGCCATTTTGTGCACCCCATTGCTGCCTATTGGGACATTGCTGCCTATTGGGAATCATTCCCTGACCAGAATGGATGGGTGCAAGTGCCATTAAAGTGGGCTGACACCACTTTCCATCCAAAGGCCATATTAAAAGCTGCTGACCACCCATCAGTGGAGCGTTGGCGCCCCCAGGTCAGAAACCTGCCACGCCTCACCAGGGCACAGCAACAGTGAATAGCACAGCCATGCCCCACAAGGGCACGGCTATAAGAGGCCAGCTCCACCAGGGCACAGCCTGGCAAGTTGTGGCACCCGCCTCACATGCATATTCCAGCATCTATTTTATGAGCCATTGAGCGCATTATCTGGTTCGCGCCTGGCGATGGTCATTAACTAAAACACCTGGATACGACCGTTTGTGCACGTGAACATGCCTGATTCGGTGTTGGCCTTAGCTCACCAGTGTAGCCATTTCTCATTTCTTCCAGGGCATCTTCTGCGACCACATCTGGCCATTCCAATGGCCGCAAAGACCGCCAGAGGTCAGAAGGCCCTGAGCGCCAAGCCAAGATTGCAAACATGGATGCGGCGTCTTCTAAGGCCTTGAAGGTGGTTAAGGCAGCCGAACATCATCGCCACAAGGCGCTGGACAAATTGTGCGACAGAGCGGCATCCAAAGTGCCCGCCACCGCAACTGTGGAAATGACTGAACTGGCTCCAGTGGCGGGGTCATCAAGTGTTGCCAGCTCTAATCTGGACACCATCGTTCCCAATTCCAACTGCCAACTTTGGGGACCAGGAGAGAATTTTCTCCCTTTAATGGAGATTGCCCCTACAACCTCGAGCCACCGCGTTGCAGCACCAGAGGCTACTTTCATGCCTACGATGGCTGGCCTCAGGCCCCAGGAGGAAACCAGACCGGTACTATCTGATGATATGCGGGCTATTGTGGCAGAGGCAATTCTACAGGGAATCGCAGAGGGCCTCCAACAGTCCTGCCAGCAAGGCCAGATAGACTACACATAGAGAATATCAGGAGTATGCACCTGAAGCTGACTATGATCCTTCATTGGACCAGGGGTCTGACCGGTCGAATAGAGATGATCAATCCCAGGCTTTGGATTCGGAATTCGGATTTGGAACTTTCGGCAGACGAGGGCGTCCATCTGGAACAGCCATCTTGCATCGGCCTGTTCCCTTTACACCTTTTTCACCCTTTGTTACACAAGGTGAAGATTGCATCTGGCTTAGCGCTGATCAACTGTGAACCAGAGCTGCCTTCATTGCAGGACCTAACAGATCCGCTCTTTCTGGAATGCACGTCTTCAGAGGAAGTGGTTCCATTGCCAAAAATGTTCATGGACATTATTTCCAGGCAGTGGGCCTCCCCCAGAATGGGCCCCAACCCTTCGTCGGCAGAAAGGAAATTGTACAACGTAGCTCCAGATCTGGCCAAGGCACTGCAAGTTCCTTCTGTAGATGCACCAGTAGCAGCGCTCCACTCTTCATCCACTCTACCCAGAGATCCAGCAGAATCATTGCATCCTGAGGACTGTAGGTCCGAGCAGTCCCTTCAACGAGCGCACCAGTCTGCAGTTTGGGCGATCCGCGCATCCACAACGGCGTCCTTCTTCTCTCGGACATCTCTTATCTGGCTTTGCCAGTTACAAGAGAGAACACTTCCAGCAGATGCTCGTCTTCAACAGGACATTAACAAGTTAATAGCCGCAGCCCAACTGACAGCGGACACGGCCCGTTTTGCATCCAAATCCATTGGAGCATCTTTGGTGGCTCACAGACTTCTATGGCTAAAGTATTGGCAGGTGGATGCCCACCATAAGTGACGCTTGGCAACAGCTACCTTTGCGGGAGACCACTCTTTGGCGATTGTCTGGATCCATTGTTGATGGAGACCTAGGAACACAAAAAGATCCTGCCGTCTGTGACCAGGCGACCTGACTTCCAGCCAGCGCCCTACACCAGATGTACAAATTATAATTCAGGTCCCACTGCCCAGAGGTCCCAAGGGTTTTATGGCCAGAGGCCTGGGCAAGTCCAGGACTGTCCTGAACGGGGCCGCCCCTTTAAATCCTGGCGGCCCTTTCGAGGAGGAGGAGGTCGTTCTTTCTAGTGCCCTCAGTGAGTGCAACCCCGAGCACCCCATCAGAGGCTGGCTGGCCTATTTTGCGGACTGATGGGAGGAGTCCACTTCGGATGCTTGGGTTCGAGAGACCATTCGATCAGGTCTCTCATTTGAATTCCGCTCCATTCCCCCGAGGTTTTGTATCCACTTTCCAGAGTACCGGCCAAATGGATCCTCATGAACACAGCTATTCAGAACTTGCTGGATATCCATGCCATCGAGGCTGTCCCTGAGGATCAACGCGGACAGGGATTCTATTCGATCTTGTTTGTGGTCCCAAAGATCTTGGGGGGATGGAGAGCAATTCTAGATCTCAAACGACTGAACCGTTATGTCATCTATAAATGGTTCAAGATGCATTCACTTTCCACGATCTTAGAGGGTGTTAGGGAGGGCGATCTCCTCTCTTCCATTGATCTTACAGAGGCATATTTGCATGTGCCTATTGTCCCGCATCATTGACAATTCCTGAGATTCCAGTTTGCTGGAACTCATTACCAATATAGGGCAATGCCATTTGAGTTATCATCAGCCCCTAGAGTATTTTCAAAATTGTTAGCTGTCTTGGCTGCAGTGTTTAGGGTCATACCCGTGTGTGTACAGTGCTACCTGGATGACATATTAATTCAGTCGTCCTCCCCTTCCTGGGGTCAGGGCGACTTGTGAACAACTATCCAGGTCCTAAGGCACCACGGGTTCTCCATTAATCTGGAGAAGAGCCACCTGTCTCCCACTACTAGATTACTACATATTGGAGCCATAATTGACTTGATCCAGGGTAGGGTGTATCTCTCCCCTGATCACCAGGCTAGTATACAACAATTGGATGCAACCATTCAGAGAGACTGGTTGGTGCAGATATCTGTATTGGGCAAGTTGTTAGGAAAGATGGTGTCCACCTTCGCCATTGTCCCTTGGGCTCGTATTCATTCCTGAGACCTTCAATGTTTTTTTTCCTTTTCAGAAGTCCAGCAGGGGCACTTCTCCAGCCAGGGTGCATCTTCCAATGCATGTTATCGCATCTCTCACTTGGTGGGGATCTCAGGCTCTTTCCAACGGCAGCCTGTTTTGGGAGCCAGATCGATTGGTCCTGACAACAGATGCAAGTTTGACGGGCTGGGGTGCCCACATTGCTTCACATATGGTCCAAGGTCAGTGGACCGGGCAGGACTGCAAATGCAGCATAAACTGGCTAGAGTTAAGGGCGATACATCTGGCCCTTCACCATTTCAGCCCGTTGGTGACAGGCCATCATGTGTTAGTGATGACCGACAACATTGCGGCCAAGGCGCACATCAACCGCCAGGGAGGTATGTGGTCCCAGGCCCTGATGTTGGAGGCCCGTCAACTTGCCCTTTGGGGGGAACAACATCTTCTCTCCCTTCGGGCGGACCACATCTCGGGTGTAGCCAATGTACAGGCCGATTGGCTCAGCCGGTCTTCTGTGGACCAAGCTGAATGCCGGCTGCTTCCGGCGTTATTCAAGGAGCTGACGTTCAGCATGCCAGTAGTAGACCTTTTTGCCACTCCCAGCAATGCCCAGCTTGACAGTTACATCACCCAATTTGCAACCCAGGGAGCAGTAGGGACCAATGCTCTCCGGGTCCCATGACCCAAAGGCCTTCTCTACACGTTCCCACCACTTCCGATCATACCGCAAGTTATCCGGAAGACACGGCAAGACAAGGCGGAGGTCATCCTTGTAGTACCTTACTGGCCTCACAGACCGTGGTTTGCAGATCTGATGACTCTCTCCGTGTCTCCACCTTGGAGATTGTCTCAGAGGCCGGACTCGTTCAGCCAGGGATCATTGATTCACCCGGACCCGCAGTGGTTCAAACTGACCGCCTGGCGCTTGAGCGGATCACCCTGAGGAAACACAATATTCCAGCCAGGGTCATTGATACCATGCAAGCCTCCTGAAGACCATCCACTACCCGCATCTATGATGCGACCTGGCGCACCTTTTGTGGGTGGTGTGCGAAGGTGGCCATTGTCCTTTCTCAGGCTTCGTCTACTAATGTCCTCCAGTTTCTCCAGGACGGACTGGATAGGGAGCTTAGCCCAAACACTTTGTGTAGACAAGTAGCGGCCTTGGCGTCCATTCTGTCTGGCTACCGCCACAATTCGTTGACTTGTCATCTGCATATCCAGTGTTTCTTTTTTTTTAATTTTTTTAAATTATTTTTCTTCATTAAACATCTAAATATTTTAATACAGATCTACACCCGTCTTTACAACATTGTTATTTCTCGATTATGCACAATAAATCATAAGTTTACAGTCTCTCCTGTCTTCATTTTCTTCTCACGTTGTCACACAGTCTTTCCTCCTTTTTTTAGTCCAGTTGTACTATCTAGTCCATGTTTTGTAGTATTCTGAGTTGCATTGTCCTTTGAGTTGAATAGTCAGCATGTCCATTTCAGCACATCTATATATTTTGTCCATTAGTATGTTTTCTGTGGGGTTTGATTGTCTTTCCAATATTGTGCATATGTTATTCTTGCCGCAGTTGTAATATGTAGTATTAAATATTGTATGTTTTTTGGATGTTGTTTTTTCATTATCCCCAGCAGGAAAAATTCTGGGGTATATTCCATTGTTCTCTCTGTAATTTCTTGTAACCAAGCATGCACCTTTTTCCAATAGCCCTTTGCTTCGGGACACAACAGTCTAGCAACCATTGTCACCCGCCCATTTGGACAGCAGCTTTGGTATGTCCTATGCCTGGCTGCTATATCCACCATGAGGGAGAAGGGGCATTGGTCTTACCTGATACGCCTCTTTTAGGAGTGGTGGATATAGTAAGCAGCCCTACCCAATTACATAGACTGTTGCCTTTTTGGGGGGGGGGGTTACGGAGGAACTTCTTACCTTTTTATGGCACAGCGGAGTCTGTTGCTTCGCTTCTTCATTTCAAACTGAAGGGCATAGCAACAATGACATCACTTAACAGTTTTGACAGACTCAGTCCAATCAGAGAGCAGATGGATTTAACCCATGCCTGGTGCTATATCTACCACTCCTAGAAGAGACATATCAGGTAAGATCAACACCCGTTTTCTTTTCAACACCTTTTTTGCTTTTGCTGCTGCCCTCTGTTTCTGCATCCTTGGGTGGTTTAAAAGTTTTTTAAAACATACTCCACAGCATCGGCAAATGCTGATTAGTTCCGAAACTCATAATCTAAAACCTAAATGCTATGTAATACTAAGTCTAAAAACCTAAAATTACTACTTCTAATAAAATAAAACTAACTTAACTAATTTATAGATAATATTAAATAAAAAATAAACTGTTTTACATCCATATAAAAATAGCTATAATAGGCAGATAAGGAGATCACTAAAAAGGCTGTCACACTGCAGCCATCTTGCCTCTCCTCTGCATTATGTAGATCAGGGGCGTCAAACTGATGGCCCACTGGCTGGATGTGTCATGTGCAGGCCACGCCCATCCCAGCTCCGCCAATGGGAAAAATGTTGCAAAATGTCACATTGACTGCAACATGACACGGTGAGTTTGACATCCATGATGTAGATGAAAATGGGAATAGTGGGAAGATGTGAGCGCTAGATTTATTTCTTCGCTTACTTGTGACCAATCAATCACTTTATGTCACCCATCTCAAATGCATGACTCTCAGCAGACTAAATGAATAAAAACAAGATACAAGCATCATAACAAAAACTAAATAACATATACAGTGGCCAAAACAAAAACCAACCAATACAATCAGTGTAACTATGACACAGGCTCAATCATATACCCAGGACCTCAAACTTGGAAATAATACAAGGTCTTCATGTCCTTAAGGAAAGCCATTGGAGTCAGGGCAAATCTGATTTCTGGGGGAGTGATATTCCAGAGGACAAGATCAGAAGCTTAGGGCCTGACCAGGCTAGTCTACTACAGTAATAATATAGAGGCATTAATTACCGTATTTTTCAGAGTATAAGATGCACCGGAGTATAAGACGCACCTTAGTTTTGGGGAAGGAAAACAAGGAAAAAAGGCCTCTGTCTCCAAACAATTTGCCAAACAGCAAACAGCACAGATGATATACACTGTTTGCTGTGTATTTCTGTGCATGTGTGCCTGACCCTTAGAAATAGCAAAGAATTGGAGAAATGTACATTATGCCAGAAAGTTTTCTTAAATGTAGTCACACTAACTCCTCCCAATTATTTAAATAGATCTACTCCAAGGTAAGTCAGGATTTAACTCTAATACTAAACAGGACACTGTTACATTTCATACTATACTTGTACAGAGCTGTTAAAATTAATTAAAATTTCTGGAAGTATACATTATTCTCTGTTATTTAAAAGAAGATACAATAGCACTGGACCTCTTCAGAGCAAGCATTTATTTTAAAAAGCTTCTTTATTTTGTTAAGTTGTCTAGAGGTCTCCAACCTTGGCAACTTTAAGACTTGTGGACTTCAACTCCCAGAATTCCACAGCCAGCAAAGCTAACAAATCTGGCTGTGGAATTCTGGGAGTTGAAGTCCACAAGTCTTAAAATTGCCAAGGTTGGAGACACCTGGCTAGAACAATAATAAAGCAGTCTTTAAAAAATAAGTCTAATAATTTGAACATTTTACAGACATTTATACTTATTCACTTACCCCCTTGCATCCAGCAGGAAATAAAAATCTGCGTGTCTCTCCCAGCTATTTGCCTCTTTGCAGCTAGTTTCACTTTCATTTTCCCACGTACCAAACCTAATCAGCTGTAGGTCGGAAAGCTTCTACTGACTTGCTTGGCTTTACAGGCTCTTCCCTCTTTGCTGCAAGCAGGTAAATTGCTGGAAGACAGAGGCCAAAAGGTGGGAGTGGGTGGGGCTGCATTCAGTGTATAAGATGCACCCAAGTTTTCACCCTATTTTGGGGGGTAAAAAGGTGTGTCTTATACTCCGAAAAATACGGTACTATTTTTAGTACTATTTTACTCTTCAAAGCAATATCTCTGCCCATCTAGGATAGTATTATTTGGTTTTCTTGTTCTTCTTCATTTTTTCTTGTTCCCTCTATTGTTTTGGCATAAAATGTGTTATGTTGTACTTCTTTGTGTGTGTGTGTGTGTGTGTGTGTGTGTGTGTGTGTGTGTGTGTGTGTAACATTTTTTGCTGACACTTCCTCATCACTGGAATAATAGCGCCTTCAGACTATCATCTCTTCAGCCCCATGAAAGAGGGTTTGAGAGGCAAACATTATTCCAGTGACGAGGAAGTGAAAACTGCAGTGAAGAAGTGGCTCAAAGAACAGTCAACAAAATTTTACGGGGCAGGGATACATGCTCTCATTCAAAGGTGGAACATTGCTATTGAGAGAAACGGTAACTATGTTGAGAAGTAGGGATGTGATCCACAGAGGACCAGCTTCATTTTGATGTATGCTACATGTTCCTGTGTTGGTAATTATACCCATCCTAAAGAAAATGGCATTACTTTTTGACTGACCCTCGTACATATATATCTAACCTGTCTTTACCATACATTTCATAACTCCACATCACTATTGTTTCTTTAAATTAGATTTCTCACCATGTGTCATATAATTTATATACTACTCTTTAATATATTTTATTATCTGCTAGATTATATATATATATATATATATATATATATATATATATATATATATATATATATATATATATATATATATATATATATATATATATATATATATATATATATATAATAGTATTGCATCAATGTCTAATTTTTGGAGCTTCATAAGTATTCTATTTCTCTTTTTTAGTATATTGGAGTCCATTTATGTTAATAGAAATCAATTTGATTTCTTCTCTCATTTTTTATTTATATTGTTTCCTTATTGTTCTAGTTTCCCTTAATATCCTTCCTGTAGTTCTTTCTTGCTCTGTTTTTTCTTTTTCCTGTATTCTTTTTTCTCCTCTGTCTTTTGTTCTTTCCTCTATCTCTTCCTCCTCCTGACTCATACCTTCCAATTCCTCCTTACTATCTTCTTTACTCTCTTCTTCACCTTCCATCACAAAGTATTGTTCATAAAATTCATGAGCTTTCTCAATTGAATCTATTTTAACTTTCCTTCCTTGCCATGTCACTAAAACGCCCTCTGGCATCAGCCACCTAAATGGTTCCTTCTGTTTTATCATTTGGGAAGTTAAAAATTGATACTGCCTTCTAAGATTCCTAACCCATCTTGGAATCTGCTTTAATACTATTATCTCCCTTCCCTTGTACAGAGATGTTTCTTCCCTGGTTCTATTATAAATGCTATCTCTGACTGCCTTTTTAATGAATTTTACATGTATCTCTTTTGGTAATCTATGTTGCCATATGTAATTTGTGTTAACTCTGAAGGCCTCATCTATTTCTCTTATTATTTCTTGCTTATCACGTTGCATTATTACTGCTAATAGTTCCGCTAACTTTTTGCCTGTGTTTTCATGTTCATCTTCTTGGATATTCTGAAATCTTAAATAACGGGAGGCTTTCTCTAATTCTAAAAATGTAATGGACTCTCTGAGTTCATTGTTAATTATTGTTAGATTTTGCTCCATAGTTCCTACTTTTTTTTCTGTCTGTTCGATTTTTGTTTCAACTATTTTTATTTTACGTTCATTTTCTATTATGTTGTTTTGGATTTTTTCAATCTTATCGTTCATATTTTTTATATCCCCTTTCATTTCATTCATCTCCATTTTAATTTCTTCATGATATGTTTTTGTTTCTTCATGATTATTTGTAATGGTCTCTTGCGTTTTTTTATAGATTCTTGTGTTTGAGCAATAGTTTCTTGTATATTTTGTAACATTAGTTGCATACTTTGTATATTAATCATTGAACCTGTTTTTTCAGCTCCCAACATAATATCAATTGTTCTTTGTACGGAAGGAGTAGGAGAGACTATAGTTGGATTTAATGCTATTTTCTTCCCTGCTTTTGTTGCTATATTTGTACTTGTCATTCTCAATTTTTGCACTATTCTATCCCATGTAACATTCATATAATCAGTTTCTATAAGTTAATATCTTCTGTAACATAGTAAATCAGTATTCAAATAGATATATAGTACAAATGAAACAGTAAATGCGAAAGAAGGAAAGTCTAGAAGAGATATCTTACTTAACCAACTTATTTTAAAATCCTTACTATATATTATAATTTAGCTAACAGTTCTCTATTCTATATAATAGTAGTAGTAGTAGTAGTAGTAGTAGTAGTAGTAATAATAATAATAATAATAATAATAATAATAATAATAATAATAATAATAATAATATAGTCTAATATTTCTCTATAATTCTTGTAACAATTGTCAATTAATAATGTAAAGTATAATAGGTCAATATTCAAATAGGTATATAATACATATAAAGTAGTATATGCAAAAGAAAGAAGTCTAGAAGCAGTATGTTACTTATCCGTCCATTAATAGTTTCTTATCAGTAGGAGTCCATTCATTTCTATCAGCAATTTTGCTTAGTCATTTGTCAGTCTCACTGTTCTTCCTTTTATGCTGCAACTCATTTAAAATATTCTTCCTCTTATCAGTTGTTCTCTTTTTCTGTTTGGTGTCCTAATTTGTAAAGTCCAAATATCCCCAGGTTTTCCTTGAATCAAATGTCAAAACTATTTCAAAATCCAATAATATATGCTTCTTTCTTTCTCTCCCTTGATTAGTTACAATCCGCTTTCTTTAATGACTTCTGTGCTGGAAGTATCTCAGTCACTTTCACTTCTTGTCTTCTCTGCTATAAAGTTCACTCCTCACAAAGTTTGAATCCATAAATCAACAAGTATTCCAATCAAAAGATGAATAACACTTTATTTCTTCTGTAGAAAAGAAATCCAAAAGTATCTCTCTCACCACTGTCATTCAAACTCCTCCGTTGTCATTTTCTCCCTCCAAGTTTGTGCACTGTCACTCTGCTTTCAATTTCAGCTTTGTCACAATCAAATGCCGCTTATTACCCCGTTCTCAGCTTCAGTCTTTCTGCTCACTCTTTTGCATTTCTATCAGCCTCTTCAAATAGTCTTAAGGATTAGGTGTCTTCTGATCTTTGCTATAAAAGCCACTCTTTTGCTTCCTGCTGTGTGGCAGTCTTCGCTCCAGACCTGTCAAAGAAGACAGGTTTTCTTCGGCTGGTTTCGGGGGGAAATCTCCTGAGTGAATAGATGTCTGCTTCACACCTATACACTCTCCAGAGGAAACCCCCCCCCATAGTTTTGCAGATCTCTCCGGGATCTGCGATGGCCCAATTGAGCTCCCGACCAAAGAAATCCGTGCTGTGAGTTCAGAGCTCGATATCACAGCACGTACAGCTCAGATCATACCACCAGAAGTCCTGTTGTACTTCTTTTAAATGCATCTGATTCATAGTATCTTAAGGACTGGGATTTGCAGGAGGAGCTATTTTAAGTATGTGCAAAGTTGAAGCCTTTTTAACTTCTATATTCACTCTTACCTGGATTATTATAGTTTTTTGAAAGGCTATATGCAGTTGATTACATTGGGATCAGGCCTTTCTTCTGTATCTTCTTTTTTAATTAAATAGGTGTTTCACAGGTTATTAGAGCTCTAAATCCTTACTGGATAATAGTAGATTCAGATGCCCCCTGAACAGGGGTGAAATGCTCCTGGTTCGCTTTTACCTGTCGGCGGACAGCTGATCACGCAGGTAGCGCGGCGCTCCGCCCACCCGCCAGGACACCACCATTTGAGTTAACAAAGTGCATGTGCAGAGGGTAAAAGAACTCAAATGGCGGTGTCCCGGCAGGTGGGCGGAGCGCCAAGCTACCTGTGCGATCGGCTCTCCGCCGACAGACAGGTAAAAGCGAACCGGGAGCATTTCACCGCTGCCCCTGAACTATATCTGAGAGTGACAGATTCTGCTTGGAATAAAATCTGCACTAAATAGCCCAATGTGGATGGATAAATATGTATCTTGTATAGACAATATCTCTACATACTAATAGGCAGGAACTGAAAAGCAGTTTGTAGCTCCAGATAAGATGAAAGAAGGCCAAGATTATTATTTTTTACATGAATGAATAAAAAGTTCTTTTGGTATATATTTCAGAGATGTGTCAATATTATTATAAATATTGTTATAATACTGTGATGCTCAAGTATGAGAAACATATCCTTCAAATTAAGATGCTGACTGCTTTTGTAACAAGTGTCTTCTACATATTACAATGGTTCTTCATGTATAATATGCTCTCAGATAAAGTTATGAAAGCTAAAAAATATCTCACACATTTTTCTTAGCTGTTGTATGCTGCCGTGCCTGCAGTAGATTGGAGGAAAAGTTAGAAGTGCTATTAACTGGTGTGGTTCCTGGGACAACTGCTTCACAAATACTCCACGATACTGCAATGTTAACTCTTTCTCAGAGCAAGTCATCTCCAATTCATGATGAAGTTCAATTTACTGATGGTAAGGAAAGTTTAAAAAAAATTACAGTACAGCTAATGCTATAGTTGTCTTAAAACTATACAGTATATATTTAAGAACATGTTTTGAATGTTTATGGGGTTGCAACAAAATTCAGAGATTCCCATTAAAGTTGATTCATTCTATTAATTACTTTTTTCTAATATTATTAATCTGAGCTTCTTGATTCTTGTTACTTGGATTAACTCTGTTTTTATTGTAAATAGTGAAATCTTATATTAATTCCAACAGTCTTTACTCCGTGTACAATACAACCTTGCTTTGAATGCTTAGACTTGGATTCTGGCAACTGGTTCTCTTGCTTTGTTGTTGACTACAGTTGTTACAGGTCACCAATACCTTACTCAAAGCTAAGCTTCTAGTTGCCATGGACTAGAAACAACCAGATGTTAGGCTAAATCCAAAAGGGCATATTTCATCATCACAATATGTCTCATCTCTAGCTCATAGATACATTTGAAGTAAATCAGAGGACTGTCAGACTTGTAGAAAATTTTGAATAATCAGAATTATGTAGTTAAATCTCCTCTAATAGATTTTATGCATGAGGAAATACAGTACATTGTATCAAAATATTGATATATTTTAAAATACTTCTTCATCTGTTTTACAGACATTCACTGAGGGAATGGTAAAAATATTTATAGTCTGTACCATTTAAGAATCCAATTGAAGATCACCATGAAGCAAACTTTGTTAGCTTCTTGGCCCACAGAAAACCTTCAGCTGTCCTGAGCAGCTGGCAAGCTTGGTTTTTCCTTCAAAGCAAATTTATATTTGCAGTGTTCTCAATATAATTCTTTTGTGATGGTGATGCCATCTATTATTATTTCTCATTATTTCCCAGTTAGAGACTTCCAATACATGTATCACTTTTTCCCATCATAAGGGATCCAAGTTGTATCCTGTATTGATGAAGTATTTATTTGCACTATTCCACAAACATCCCTGGCATCTTCAGGATAGTACCCAACTTGTGGTGGAGTTTGCTGAGCCCTACTACCTTCAATATTCTCATTTCTTAATTTTAAACTTTTTCAAAAAAAATTCTTAATTTTCTTAATTACTTTTAGTACCCCATCCTGGATTATGATCAGGGGTGGGTTCCTCTTGGTTCGGACCGGTTTGCCTGAACTGGTAGCGACCCACTTGTGATGTCATGATGGTGTCATCCAACCGGATCGGCCGGTGCCGGTCCGTGGGCACCGGCATCTTTTTTTTGAATTTTTTGAATTTAATTTTTTTTTATTTTTTTCCTTCTGAGCATGTGCAGAAGCTGACTTCTGGCACTGTGCATGCGGTTGCCATCTTTTTTTCAGCTTTGTTTTTTAAATTATTTTTTGTTGTTGCTGCGCATGCATGTGCGCACCCACGAGGCGCGCTCACGTGGCGCGGGATGGAGCGAACCGGCAGCGAGGTAAGTTAGAACCCCCACCCTGCTTAGAACCCGCCCCTGCATTGATTGCCATCCCGCACAGTGAGAGAGGAAAGAGGGCGGCCTCTCCATTGCCTCGCTAGGCATATCAGACCTAAATTGACCCTCCCAGACAAACCATCCTGCAGTCTCATCTACACGACAGAATAGAGAGAGAGAAAGAAAGAGAATGAAAGAGGGGGAGAGAGAGCGCTTGCCTTCCACGGGGCTTTTGGGTGACTGCTGCCTGCATCTGCCTCGGGTCCCGTGGATGCACTGCTTTCTTCCTTGTCCTGCTGTTGCTGCTCGCCAGATCAGTTCGTCCCAGACCAGAGGTGTGTGTGTGTGTGTGTGTGTGTGTGTGTGTGTGTGTGTGTGTGTGTGTGAGAGAGAGAGAGAGAGAGAGAGAGAGAGAGAGAGAAAGAAAGAAGAAAAAGAAAGAGAAAGAAAGAAAGAAAGAAAAGAAAGAAAGAAAGAAAGAAAGAAAGAAAGAAAGAAAGAAAGAAAGAAAGAAAGAAAGAAAGAAAGAAAGAAAGAAAGAGGAAGTGTGTGTGTGTGAGAGAGAGAGCGCAGACGCTGCGCTGGGACTGATAGGGGTAGCAGCAGCCCTCCCGTCTTTCTCCAGCTGGGCAGAAAAAAAGGAGGGGACTTCACAAACAAAAGATAATTTTCTCTTTTGGCACCAGAGCCAAAGCTAAAAGAAACTGGTGGGAAGAAAAAGAGGGAGGGTAGGAACAGGGGAAGCACAATTTTTTCGTTGTTTTAACTCCGTAGCAACATCCTGCTTTCTCAGTCAGCAGCAGAGCTTTTTTAATTTTTTTAAGGTTAGTCCCCTTCTTCCCAGGAGAGAGAAGAGCGGGGGCGGGGAGAGAAAAAGAAGGCAGCGCGGGATGGTGGAGGGTGGGACGGGGGTCATCTTGGTCCCGGCCGGTTGCTGCTTCCTTGGGTCCCCTCAACTTTTCAGTCCCAGAAAGCAGCTGAAAAATGCCCTCCTGTTTTGCAGCCTTCCTTGCCTCATTCCCGTTTTTATTTGGTTTTTCCTCCCACCCTGAAAGGAGCTTCAAGAAAAAGGAAGCAAGGGGGGGAGGGGGGAAGAAGGAGTGGGAATGTCTGGTTAAAATGGGTAGTACTTTCCATTTCAAGAAGGAAAGCATAGCTCAGACTATTGCTATGATTTTTTGCTCCTATATTCTGTTGTTTAGATATAAATTTTGTAGAAATTTTACTTAGCTAGCTGTCTACCTGCAATCATGTGTATGTATTAGGAGTAAATCCCACTGAAAGAGAGTAGCCTTACTGCCAAGTAAACTTTTTTAAGGTTAGTCCCTTTCTTCCCTTCCCTTATGCTTTACGTAGTTGAGAGATAGGGTATTGAATTGATTAGTATCAGGTGTATTTTAGAGAGAAATGAAAACTTCTGTAACAACAGATACTTTGTGCCCAGACCAGGTGTGTGTGTGTGTGTGTGTGTGTGTGTGTGTGTGTGTGTGTGTGTGTGTGTGTGTGTGTACATACACATACAGTATATATAGTAGATAATGTATATTTTTTGTGCCTGTGTGTAATATGTATGTACACTTATGGCTTATATACATAGGATTGAATACTGTAGTATATGTTGGATGTTCAGTAGTAGTAAATAGATAGGGAAATTGTATCTCGTTGAGGCCTTTGAGGCGAAGAGAGGCCAGGCACCCTAACCCTAACCCTAACCCTTGATGTGAGTGACGTCAAGTTGGCCACTCCCGCCCAGTTACATGACCACCCAGTCACATGATCACCAAGCCACCCCCACCCAGTCACATGACTGCAAAGGCACTCCCACCCAGTCACATGACCATCAAGCCACCCCCACCCGGTCACATGACTGTCAAGCCACGCCCACAAAATTAAGCCATGCCCACAAAATTAAGCCACGCCCATAGGGTGGTAGCAAAAAAATTGGAACCCACCCCTGAACTAGACCACTGAAGACTGCAAATCTCATTTGGTGCTGCTTTTTATTATTATTATCCAGAGATGTATAAATATAAATACAGGCTTACAAATTTCATTCAGTCATTTCTACTGATACATATCCAACTTAAAATCTGGCTAGTTTCCACATGTGTAGAATTCAAATAGTAGGGTTGGTTCCCAAGACTTACAAATCCATGACCCATCTTGATGTCTTTTTGCACCCCTCCTGATCAGGGGTGAAATGCTACCGGTTTGGGCGAACTGGTATTTCCCACGATCAGCTGGGCAATGATCAGCTGTGACGCACGATTTATATTAGCTAGAATCGTCAGATTTCTTGCTTTCTAGCTAATCTAAATCACGTGGCACAGCGGATTCCATCCCCTCGTTGTTCTACTTACCTTTGCAGACTTGGAAGGCTTCAAAATGTTTAGCCCTGCCCGGGTGCGCATTAGGCGTGCATGCGTGCGTGAAGCACGTGCTTGGTAGCAGACTCACAGAACCGGTAGCAGACTTCAGAGGATTTTACCACTGCTCCTGATAATGTTTCACTAGAATGCATTGCTTCTTTCATTTCACAAAAGAAATACTTTTGATTGAAACATCTTTATATCTTCATACTTTCTATTTTGATACTTTTCTGCATGGTGCTGGAACTGAAATCTTCTTGAGCTTTTTGGTCTGCTTTAAGAAAGTCTCACATTCAATATCTTTCATATACATCCATTCATGCTAATATACAGCATAAAGCTGCATTGTTTTTCTATCACAACATTATATAATAAGTGGTTTGATGCTAGTGCTAATCCACTGACATTAGTATACTAATATGTTGTTCATTATTTAAAATGGTTATTCATGATTAATATATTCAATAATGTATTTGGTAAAGACATAACATAGTTTATGAAATAGAGATTTCAACAAAAATAAATAGTGAATGACAGGAGATGGTGAGTGTATATGGGAGAAACAAAACTAACCATTTTTAAAAGAAATCCATGGAAATGGAATATACAACACAATTATAAGTTATAGTTCAGACCTACATATCTGAACACCATGATCTTCAATAACCATTGTCTTTGCACAATACAGTGATTTGATTGCTGAAGGAAATATCTGCTTAGCAATATCAATTTTGTCTGTGTGGTAGGTTTCAAATGATGTCATTCTTCCTCTCTCTATTAAGTTTATTTTTATGTTAGAATCTCTGCATGATGACATTTTATGTGGTGGAATAATTATGAGTCTTCAGTGGTATCCTACTGTGAATGCACTACTTTAGTACACAATTAGTTACTGATCAATTTGACAAAGGCTGGAAATGGTATTCATACCTTGATAGAGTGTGCGTGTGTGCTGGAGGAGGTCATGATTTTATATATGACATAAATAAATAAGTTCTAATATTTTAACCTAGAACTCTCATATATAATTTAATCTTTGTTTATGAACTTCCATCTTTCGCATTATTCCTTATTTGCAGTCCTGGTTCAACTTTCAGTTACTGAAATAAATGTTGTATGTATATTATACTGTATATACAATTATATATATTGTATATATTATATACAATATATTAAGTGATTAGTGAGCAATCTCTGGTTCAAATGCCATATTAAACCTGGTTGGCACCTTTCTAGTCTATGCCCAATGAAAGTTCATTCAGGAGGTGGAAAGAAATTGTTTCCTGCCTCATCTTGCCCTGTTTTCTTTATTCCGTAAGAGAGAAGATAAGAAAGGAGAATATTTGTAACTCAGGGGCCTTTGGTGCTCTCTGATCTTGGCTGTTTTCTTGCAGATGTTTCATTACCCAAACTAGGTACAGTAACATCATCAGTGCTAGTAAGGATTGGGGTTTGGTCTCAGATTATATTCTTTTTTTGTGTGTGTGATCAAAGCCTCACCTCTTTTTTTCCATCTCGTTTTTTTAAAATATATTTTTATTATAAATACAAATAATACAAACATAGTACATATACATCTAAATTAAAAAAAAGGAAAAATACAAATATTACAGTGCACCCCCCCAGAAACCATTTTTTTCCTTATATTTCTTCTTCTATAACAACTAAAAGATATACAATATATTCCAACTAGTAGCTGGATACCCGTGCTTTGCTATGAAACTATGTGATTGGGCTTGATAAATTGACAGTTAATGCTTGAACATAAATGAGTAGTTACAATCAGCCTCTCCTCTCCCCTTCTCTCCCTCAGGCTTGCCCCACAGAAGCCTCTCCTCTCCTATCCCCCTTCTCTCCCTCAGGATGGCCCCATTGATCCTCTCCTATCCCCTTCTCTCCCTCAGGATTGCCCCACAGAAGCCTCTCCTATCTTATCCCCTTCTTTCCCTCAAGCTGGCCCCATTGATCCTAGCTTATCCTCTTCTCTTCCTTTAATATAAGGCAACTGGCAGTTGGAACAGAGTTCTTTTCAGGTTGGGATGGGGAGTAGAATGTCTAACTCCTTAGCATCAGAGTGTGTTAATAATAATATAAGAAATACTAATGATCTGATGGTCATTTTGAAATATATATATATAGTGCCCTTATCCCCTCCAAAACAACATATATTCTTGAGTAGGTTTATTCCCTTTGCCTTCCACCAACAGTGTTTTTATAAAATCCCCCCATATTTCATTATAATTGTTTGCTTTAATCATCCCTTTTTAAAATTTATTTTCTGTTGTTAATATATCATTTGTTGCCATACTCCAAATTTCATTATATCACTCATTTCTTTGAATATCCCAATTTTGTCCCCAATATTTAGCCATCTCTAATCTAGCTGCCATTATCAAATTTACAATCAATTCCTTTTTTGTTTCATTTATATCCCGTTTTTCCACCAGCAACAGTAATGCAATCCTTGGTGACAAATCTAAATTTACATTCAAAAGTATTCTAATTTCTCTAAACACCATATCCCATATTTTTGTGCACTATCACAATCCCACCACATATGTTTATATGTTCCAACCTCTTTCTTGCACCTCCAACAAATATTTTTATATTTACCATCTATTTGATTTAATTTACGTGGTCTTAGGTACCACCTCCATATCACTTTATATCCATTTTCCTTAACTCTGACATGTTCTTATATACTCTTCTATTCCAAATATTTTTCCAATCATTATCATTTATTTCTCCTAAATCTGATTCCCAAATTAATTTTAAACCTTTTGCCTGCTTTTCTAATTCAGTTAATAGTCTATATATTTTCCCAATTCTTCCTTTACCTATATATTCTTCATTCACCTCACATTCTTTTATAATCATTTCAAATTTTGTTAACTATCTATCTTTCTCCTCGGATCTTTTTTCCACTTTTATCCATTTCTCTAATTGTATTAAATTCAACCAATTTAATTTAATATCTGATAAGATGATTTTCTTTTAGTTTACTAATACATTATTTCAGTTCAATCTTAGGGAATTTCTCCATTTCCACCACCGGTGTTAAAGGAGAAATTCCTGGCATTAACCAGTATCTCCATTTATTCCATAATTCTATCAATTTTGAATCCTCCTAGCAATTTTTTTAATATCCTTTTTAAACCAATATGTTTCTATAGGACCACCTATTTCCCTTAATTCTTTCAACTCTATTTCCCTCCATATTAAATCTCTAGTTACTGCTATAATATCTGGGACCACCTTTAATTGAATAGCTACCCAATAATTTATAACATTTGGAAGACCCAGCCCACCCTTTTTAATGATTCATACCATAATGCTTTACTTATTCTTGCTCTCTTACCTCCATTACAATACACCTCCAACAATCTCTGTATTTGTTTTAATTCTTGATCCAAAAATTTAATTGGGATCATTCAAAACAAAACATTAATTTTTGGTAAAACTTTCATTTTTATCATTGCAATTCTTCCAAACCATGATAATTTTACTTTCTCATATTTATCTATTATATCTATTATATCTTTCTTTAACTTTTCATAATTTATTTTCTTTAACTCTTGAATATTTTTTGGGATATCAATACCAAAATATTTAATATTACTATTTTTAATTTATATTTTCCTTTCAATACATCCACTTCTTCTTTACTATGGTTATATAACATCATTTCTGATTTTTCCCAGTTTATTTGTAATCCACCATATTTTCCAAATTCATTCAGGTGTAAATATATCCTCTCTATGGAAGAAGATAGGTTAATGTTAAATAGCGAGATCACATTTATTGAAATGAAGAATGCAATCAAGAAACAAAATAATAATAAATCACCTGGGCCGGACGGTTTTCCTGGAGAATTTTATAAGAACTTAGAAGAGGCATTAGAACCACTATTGTTAGAGCTATATAATGAAGTATTGATGAAAGCCAAAGTTCCAAAATCGTGGAGGGAGGCGTACATCACCACAATTATGAAAGAAGGTGCCGATGCAACCCAAATTAAAAATTATAGGCCAATTTCATTGTTAAACGCTGATTATAAATGTTTTATGACAATAATTGCGGAAAGAACAAAAAAAATTAAGTAAAATAATATATTCAGATCAAAATGGGTTTTTACCACACAGACAAATCAGAAATAATATAAGAATGGTATTAAATATATTGGAGTATTATGAAGCGCATCCAGAAAAACAGGGAACACTTGTTTTTCTGGATGCGCAAAAGGCGTTTGACAATGTAAATTGGCACTATATGATTGAGCAGATTAAAAAAAATGAAATTTGGAAATTACTTTGAAAAAATGATAGAAACAATATACACCTCCCAGAAGGCCAGGGTAATCATAAATGGAGAAATGACTAAGCAGTTCCAAATAATGAAAGGGGTCAGGCAGGGATGTCCACTGTCACCTCTGCTCTTTATTTTTACTTAATAATTTGGTTTTTTGTTTATTAATCTTCAGGCCCACCAATTCCCCATATTCTTCTATTTCTTTAAGTAACTTTGACCCTGTCTCCAATGGATCTTCCAAGAAGAACACGAGGTCGTCGGCGAACGCCTGTAATTTGTACTCTTCATTTCTGATTTTAACTCCCTTGATATTTGGATTATTTCTGATTTTATTCAATAGGCCTTCTAAGGTTAAAATTAAACCAAAAGAAAAATTTGGAAGAAAAATTGGAACTACAAAATATTTAAAAAAATTAAATACTTGGGAATTAATTTGACTAATAGATGCTCTTCAATTAAAGATGACAATTATACGAAATTAGTATCTCAAATAAAAACAGATTTGGAAATATGGGGGAAACCACAACTATCATTGTTAGGGTGAATAGCTATAATCAAGATGAATATTTTACCAAAATTATTATATCTACTCCAAACAATCCCCATAAAACCAGATAAAAAATTCTTTACAGATTTGAACAAAAACACTCTGAAATTTATTTGGCAAGGCAAAAAAACCAAGGATAAAATTAATCAATTTGCAGGACAATAAAAGCAGAGGTGGCTTTAGACTCCCAGATTGGCGACTATACTATCTATCAACTTCAAGTGTCTGGATAAAAGAATGGATAAATTTGAAAAATAGACGACTGTTATTATTAGAAGGCCATGACCTACAAAAGGGATGGCACTCATTTCTATGGAATACGGGAAAAAAGCCACAACAACATTTCCATAGACATATAATCAGAGACGCATTAATAAAAATCTGGCAAGAAATTAGGAAAAACATTATATGAAAATTCCCAATTGGCTGTCGACAATGGAAGCTATGTCATACCCAAATTTGATTGACATATCTAAAACAGCTAAATATAAAGATATCCGGGATGGATTAGGGAGATTAAAAAGTAGAGAAGAATTAGAAAAACAAGGAATAAAAATAGAGTGGTGGTCCTATCTTCAAATTAAATCATGTTACAAAAAAGATATCGAAGAAATGGGTATAGATACGATAACTCAACCATTAGACAAATTATTAACAGGCCCAGAAGAAAAAATAATATCAAAATTATATGACTACCTATTAAAATTTGATAGATTTGAAGACATAGTGAAGGGACCAATGTTAGCATGGGCGAAGAATATAGGACATAGTATTCACCTGGCCGACCGGGAGCAAATCTGGAATAGAAATTTTAAATTAATGAAATCAGCGGCATATAAAGAAAATTACTACAAAATGTTTTATAGATGGCATTTGGCACCAGCACGATTGGCAAAAATCTACTCTAATTTGAATTCAAATTGCTGGAAATGCAAAAAAGAGCAGGGCACCTTCTTTCATATGTGGTGGTTGTGTCCCAAAGCGAAAAAATATTGGATAAAGATACACCACTGGTTACAGGAAATAGTGGACTCATCAGTAGAATACACGGCGGAACTTTTTCTACTGGGAATATTTAAAGGACAATATAGCCAAAGCATCAAATATCTAATGCTCCACATCACTACGGTGGCCAGAATTGTGTACGCACAAAACTGGAAGAATCCCAATATACCCATGGACAGTACTATAATCAAAAACATATACGACTGTGCTGAAATGGACAAACTAACGATTGAACTCAGAGGACAAAAAAAATTCAAATTACTACGACGTTTGGGAAAAATGGTACAACTGGACTAATAATAGAAATTTGAAGAAACAGTGTGGGACGAGGACACAGGATTAGAAAATAGGATAAAATAATGTATAAATTGTATAAATATACTAGCGATATATATATAAATGGTGGCAGATCTGTCTACAAATATTGTAATATGTAAAATATGAAAATTAATTTAAAAAAATAAAAAAAATATCCTCTCATAATAACTACAGGATTTTGAAATGTTAATAATGTATCATCTGCAAATAAATTTATTTTAGTTTTCTTCTGTATACCAATTCCTTCAATCAATGAAACTTCCCTAATTGCATTTGCCAAAACCTTCATCAATAATGCAAATAAAACTGGGGATAAAGGGCAACCCTGTCTTAAGGGTATTGTCTCTGTAACACCATCATTTATAACTATTCTTGCTTTATTCTCTGAATATAGTTGATTTATCACTTTTTCTAAAAAAAATTCCAAAACCTAAATTTTCCTTTTTAATATAGAGAATTACCGTATTTTTCGGAGTATAAGACGCACCTTTTTACCCCCAAAAAGAGGGTGAAAACTTGGGTTCATCTTATACATCGAATGTAGCCCTACTCACCCAGCCACCCCCACCCTTTGGCCTCTGCTTCCCATCAATTTAACTTTGTAGCAAACAGCCAGAGCCCGATTAGCATAAACTGGTCATTATCAGCCTCCCGACACACAGCTGAGAGAGGCTGCATGGCCACGTGCTAGCTAAAGTGAAACTGAAACTAGGCTGCAAAGAGGCAGATAGGTGGGAAAGACAGGCAGATTTCTATTTTCTGCTGAACTGGAGGCAAAGGGGTAAGTGAATAACTATAAATGTCTGTAGAATGTTCAAATTATTAGACTTATTTTTAAAGACTGCTTTATTATTGTTCTAGACAATAAAATGAAGAAGCTTTTTAAAATAAATGCTTGATCTGAAGAGGCCCAGTGCTTTTGTATCTTCTTTTAAATAGCAGAGTACTACTTCTCAATCTTATTTATTGATTATTATTATTCCTATATCTGCTTTAGTGTACTGCGGTGGTTCTCCTCTTATCTCGCCGACAGGATGCAGTCAGTGTTAACAGGAGGGAAGAGGTCATCTCCTAGGCCCCTGACATGTGGGGTGCCTCAGGGCTCGGTCCTCTCGCCCATCCTGTTCAACATTTACATGAAACCGCTGGGGGAGATCATCCGTAGACACGGGGTGAGTTTTCAACAGTACGCTGATGACACCCAGCTGTACATCACCACCCCGTCTCAATTCAGGGAGGCAGTCGATGTAATGTGCCGATGCCTGGACGACGTTAGGACCTGGATGGGGAGAAGCAGACTCAAACTCAACCCCGACAAGACTGAGTGGCTCTGGATATTGCCTCCTAAGGACTATGCCAACTGTCCCTCCTTGGTTCTTGAGGGAGGAAAATTAACTCCCTCGGAACAGGTTCGCAATTTGGGAGTCCTCCTAGATCCACAGCTAAAATTAAATCAATATCTTACTGCTGTGGCTAGGGGGGCTTTTGCACAGGTTCGCCTGGTGCACCAATTGCGACCATACTTGGAGAAGGAGGCTTTGCTCACGGTCACTCATGCCCTTGTCACCTCTCGATTGGACTACTGCAATGCGCTCTACAAGGGGCTACCCTTGAAGATTATTTGGAGATTCCAGCTGGTGCAAAATGCGGCTGCGCATGCCATGGTGGGTGTGTCAAGGTACACCCACGTAACACCTATACTCCGCCAGCTGCATTGGTTGCCCATTGGTCTCCGGGTACAATTCAAAGTGTTGATCATCATCTTTAAAGCCCTACATGGCTTAGGACCAGGTTACCTCCAGGACCGCATTCTGCCTCATACTTCCCTCCGACTAGTTAGGGCCCACCGAGTGGGTCTCCTCCAGGTCCCGTCAGCCAAACAATGCTGGCTGGCGGGCCCTAGGAGGAGGGCCTTCTCTGTGGGGGGGGCCGTGCTCTGGAACCAACTTCCCCTAGAGATCCGAATTATCCCCACCCTGCTGGCCTTCCAGAAAGCCGTCAAGACATGGCTCTTTCTGCAGGTACGGGTTTGAGACTAATTTTTATCCGAGACCACCCCCAGTACGTATGTTGCTGAATGTTTTTTAACTTTTTAATGTTTTAAAATTGTTTTTAAAATGAATGTTTATTGCTTAGTGTTCTTTTAAAATGTTGTACGCCATCCTGAGTCCTTAGGGAGTAGGGCGGCATAGAAGAACCTAATAATAAATAAATAATAAATAAATAAATATCTTCAATGTAGGTCATTCCACACAATCAAAGGCCTTAAATACATCTAATGCTAATACACCTGCCTTTATTTTTTTATTCTTTATATAATAACCTATGTTTAATATCCTTCTTATTACGTCTGACATTTGTCGGCCTCTTATAAATCCACACTGGTCATTTTTAATATAATTCTCTATAAATATATTTAGGGTGCCCAGATACCTTTGATCCAAAATCAGGACAGTTTTTTAAAAATAGCACTTCTCAAGATAATGTTTATTACTCCAACAAAGCCAATAAAACATCATATTCACACGTACTTATTATTAGATGATATCTTATTCAGCAAATTTTCGACACCCAAAATCTTTTTATACATTTCACCACACGATGAAGAATGATTTATTTTAATTTGAAGCAAGCATTTCACGGTTTTAACATCCAATCGATTTCGATCGTCTGTCCACCACTTCTTGCACAGGGAAAATACTCTTTCCACAGCCACGTTTGACGTAGGAATTTGAAAAAATTATGCTAACTAGAATTTTCAGATCAAAGAATGTGTTGCTTCGAAACAAAGTGGACCATTTTTTATCAATCGGCAAATTATTAAATTCATCTGAAGAGGCTTCTAGCAATGAGTTCAACTCACTAGTTTCATCAAACAATGAATCTTTCATGGCAATATCTGGCAATAAATATTTAGCTGACTTTTGAACTTCATCATATTTAATACTAGCTTTTAACATCAGCCAATCAGTTGAGCAAGGATAATTGTCCAAGCTGAACCACTTATCAATATAATTAATAGCTGTTGTATAAAAGTCAATGAATTCGCCTTTAAGTTGATTGGCCAAATTCGGATCGTCTAAACCCAGTAGCTTTGAAGCTGTAATGGCACCAAACGTACTTTCATTTAACGTTCATCTTGATTATCCTAAAATTTTACAAAAGTTCAGGACAAATTAGGACAGGAACTCGAATTTCAGGACAAAATCAGGACAAGCTTCTAAAAATCAGGACAATCCTGATAAAATCAGGACATCTGGGCACCCTAAATATATTCAATCTACCCTGTTTCTCCGAAAACACAACCCACCCCAATAATAAGCCCAACCTCTTTCTGGGTGCAGTGCTCCTGCTTGTTGGGCTGCTTCTCCGAAGCCAGCAACTCCGCAGCCAGCTGCTTTGCTTTTTCCCTCTTTTTGGGAGGCTCGGAGGCTTTTTGGCGAACGGGAGGAAAGTGGGGAGGGGGGATTTTCCTGCCTATCATCCTTCCCACAGTCTGTGCTGAGCTTGAGGAATAGATGACAGGCAGGAAAATCCCTCCTCCACATTTTCCTCCCATTCGCCAAAAAGCCTCCATTCCAAACGCTGAAGGTTCGGAATGGAGGCTTTTTGGCGAACGGGAGGAAAATGGGGAGGGGGAATTTTCCTGCCTGCCATCCTTCCATCAGTCTGTGCTGAGCTTGAGGAATAGATGACAGGCAGGAAAATCCCCCCCCCCCCATTTTCGTCCTGTTCGCCAAAAAGCCTCCATTCTGAACACTGAAGGTTCGGAATGGAGGCGACAGTACGTCCATGGCACGTCCAGCTCACCGAGTCTGGCCTGCTGCACCTCAAAAAAAGTAAGATCACCTCAAAAATAAGCCCAAGTGCTTATTTTCAAGTCTAAAAGAAACACGGTATTTGCCAATATTGCTGTAAAAATCTTAGCATCCTGATAAAAAGGGATATTGGTCTATATGATCCTGGGTTTGTATGATCTTCTCCATAGTGAGTGGAGCTAGCCTCCAAGAATGGGTTAAACCTGCCCTCTAGCCAATCAGGACCGAGTCCAAAAGGTATAAATATGACCCCTATGGTGTAACACCCCCTCTTTTACTTGGTCTTTAGCCATAGGGACAGGTGTAATTTCCATTCTCATTGGTTAGCGCCATCACAGCATTCCAGTCATCTGATTCAACTGTCAATTCAATTCGTGAGTTTTTACAACTTTTTCATCAAAGCCTCCCCAAGTGACAGCTGTCAAGTGTCTTGGGTGGAGGGTGGCGACGGGCGCTTGCCCAGCCACAATCGGCACCCCCAGCCAAAGGCCCAAAATCTCAGAGTGCACTATTCTGGCTGTGGGAGGTGGCCTGGACTGGTCTTCGCCTTAAAATTGCTGCCTGACAGACCAGATTCCAATATTTACTGCTCAAAAGACGGGAGAGAGATCCTTGATCTACTGACATTGTGTGCATGCCGCAGAAGCTTCACGCTTGAGCAGCCAACGTTCCTCTCCTGCCGGCCAGGTTTACAACCCGAGGGCCGGCTCAGGTCTCTCAATAGCATTTGAATCTGCCTGACAGCACTTCGAACCGAGCAGTAAAATCAAGTTAAATTGGAAAAGGGCCGCACTGAGCACGAAAAGCCGTTAGCCACCTGAGGAGCCACTGACATCACTGCAGCAATCCCTCGGCAGCACGCCCAGAGCCAACGGTCCTGATTGGCCAACAGACTCACATGAGTGGCTTCTGTATTCTGAACTGTCAAACGACATCACCAGGTTCACCAGCTCGTCGCGCGAAAAGCGTCTCGGCTTCTAGTTGGTTGAGGGAACCCACGTGAGCGGCCCTGCTCAGCAGACCCGTCGGAAGGCTCCCTGCGATCTGCGCAAATTGCTGACCTGCCGATTTGACAAGCCTTGGCGTGCAACAGCTAGTGGGACCATTGGGAGGCTTCCTGCAGTCGCAAAGCTTGCCGCATTCCTGAATAATAAAATTTTCCCTTTTTTCTGCTAATCGCTGCTTGCTATGGCCGAAAAGGTTCACCACCAAGGAAAGGCCAAGGCCAAGTTGGACAGACCCGTGCCATCTGAGGACTCTGTCAGAGAAGAGTCTGCCCTCCCTCCTGCCTCAGCAAGCAGGGACAGATCCCCATTGCCTCCTAACCTCCCCAATAGACCGCCCCAAAAGGACTCCCAGCACAGGGCCTCCCAGGACAATGGCACCAATGATGCCATGCCATCCCAGGGTGCGGGTCCAATGGCAGGGACATCTGATAGGGCCCAAGGGGGCGTGGTTAGGTTCACTCACAGGCCCACGCCCGTTCCCTCCTGCAAGAATCTCTCCTTGGACAATATGGAGGAACGGATTCCTGAAGGGGACATCTGGGGTGTCTCTGCCGCAGCAATAGACCCAGGCCATAGGGGGCACATGTCCCTCGCTAATAATGATCCCATGGAGGATCCCGCTATCCAGGACAAGATAAATGCGGCCATACGCAGGGGCGTTGAAGCAGGCATTAGGGCCATGGCTGGATCCCCCCAGTACTGCCCAGATCACGGCCACTATGTGACCACAGGTGGCCATCAGACGACAGGACAGTTTTATGAGAGGGACTTGGGGGACATGGACTATTCTCCCAGGAAATCTTTGAAGAGGGGCAATTGGAGGAGGAACCCCTGGCAGATGATCAGTTTGATCCCCAGATGTCCGAGGATGAGGATCTGGCCCCAGAGCCCCCTGCTTCCTCGGCTCTTTTTCAGCCAGCTTTATTCTGGTTGCTACTTCACAAGGCTAGGGCCACTGCGAATTTGCCTTCCTCCCCAACAGATCCTCAGGCTGCGACTGCCCAGGTGGACCCCATCTTCGGGGAGGCCTCCATCTCCCAAGCTGAGGTGATCCCCATGCCCAAGCTATTTATAGATGTGATCACTGGCCAATGGCGGTCTCCAGCCACAAGTCCGCTTCCTAATGCGCTGGATAAGAAGTTTTTTAATGTCTCTACGCAGCTATCCCAGCACCTGCCGGTGCCGCCCGTAGACGCTCCCATTCTCACCCTCTACTCTAACTTGCCGATGGCGGGGGATTCGGATGACCTCCTCCGGCTGGAGGAGCGTCGCACAGAATTGGTCCTGCAGCGATCACACCAGGCGGTGGCCTGGGCTGTGAAAGCATCGACAACAGCCTCCTTTTTCTGCAGGACATCGCTGAAATGGCTGCACATCCTCCAGGACCATATCCCACCGGGGGACATCCGGGCGCATCAAGATCTTAAGAAGCTACTAGTTGTGGCGCAATTCACCTCCGACGCCACGCTTCAGGCAGCCCGGTTTGCATCCCGAGCCATGGGGTTAGCAGTAGTCGCTTGGCAGATGCATTGGCTCCGCAGCTGGCCAGCTGATCTCCGCCATAAGTGGAAACTGGCTGCTGCCCCTATCGATGGTCAGTCACTTTTTGGCAAAGCACTAGACCCGCTGGTAATAGAAACCAAAGACAAGCACAAAGTGCTTCTCCCTTGCACCCAAAAAATCATCTACCAGGTCTTTGACCTATTTTAGAAGGGGTTCCAGGGCTCCGGACCGTTCCTATGGCCGGTATCAGGGGTACCAGTCTCAGTACCAGGGATACCAGGGGCAATATGGAGCAAGGCAGCGCTCCGCCTCCGACAGACCTTCCTGGGGCTCCCAGTTTAAATGGCCCTTTAGAGGGGCCAGTGGTCGCCCCTTCCGCCGATACAAATAAATCAGAACCGGTTCCTCCTATTGGGGGTCGCATGGCCTTGTTTGCCAGTCGATGGGAGGAAATCACCAACGACGCATGGGTCTTACAGACCCTATCGTCAGGGCTATCTCTTGAATTTCTTTCCATCACCACCCCGAGGTTTTTTCTGCGCTGCCCCTTGTCCTCCAGTCCCACCAAACGGGTCCTCATGAATCAGGCCATCCAGCATCTGCTGGACATTCGAGCCATTCAGCAGGTGCCTGAGGACCAGCAGGGGCAGGGATTCTATTCCATTTTGTTCATAGTGCCTAAATCCTTGGGCGGGTGGAGAGCCATTCTAGATCTAAAACGCCTAAACAAATATGTAAAATACAGAAAATTCAAGATACACACCCTGCAATCAATTCTGGTGGGCATTAGGTAAGGCGACTTTCTCGCATCAATTGATCTTTCGGAGGCTTACCTCCACATTCCAATCCATCCATCTCACCGCCAATACTTCCGGTTTTGTTATGCAGGGGTGCATTACGAATATCAGGCATTGCCCTTCGGCCTGTCCTCAGCGCCGAGGGTGTTTACCAAGGTACTGGCCGCCTTGACCGCCCATTTAAGGGCTATCCCCGTGCGTGTCCAATGTTACCTGGACGATATCCTTATCCAGTCCTCCTCCCTGAGCCAGGCAGAGCAGGACATCCAGGTAACCCTTACGACACTTGGGCACCACGGGTTCCTAGTTAACATAGGAAAGAGCCAGCTGTCCCCTTCCACCAGGGTGACTCATTTAGGGGCCATTATTGACTCTCTGGAGTACAGGGTGTACCTGTCCCAGGAGCAGAGGAACAGCCTATTGGACTTAGTTCAGCGAGTTCTGGCCCAAACATCGGCTCCCCTGAACCTGTTGTCCTCCCTCCTGGGCAAGATGATTTCCACCATTCACATCATCCCGTGGGCTCACCTGCACTCCAGAGACCTTCAATGGTTTCTTCTCCCCTTCCAGCGGTCCGGACGCAGCGCCTCCCAGGCCAGGATCCAGCTTCCAACGGCAGTGCGAAGATCCCTTCGCTGGTGGACTTCAGCCGCTCTCAACAGAGGGACCGGTTTTCTGGAGCCCCAGAGATTGACGTTGACTACCGATGCCAGCACGACAGGTTGGGATGCCCACCTCCAGTCACAGGTTGCCCAGGGCACATGGTCACTCACAGAACAGAGCCTCCCCATCAACCTGCTGGAACTGAGGGCAGTGTGTCTGGCCCTCACCCACTTCAGGGGCTCCCTGTCCAACCAACATGTACTGGTCCTAATGGACAATGTCACCACAAATGCCCATATAAACAGGCAAGGGGGGGGGCTATGTCCAGGGCCCTCATGGTGGAGGCTATGTCTCTAGGTCTCTGGGCGGAGCGGTACCTACAATCCCTTGTGGCAGAGCACATCTCCGGTGAGCAACATGACGGCAGACTGGCTCAGCCGCCATTCCATCGACCCGGCGGAGTGGAGCCTCCACCTGGACCTGTTCCAGCAACTTGTCAATTGGTTCGGTCTGCTGGTCATGGACCTCTTTGCCACCCGGGAGAATGCCAGGTTGCCCAGGTTCCTCACCAGGTACCAGTCACCGGGGGCAGAGGGCATGGACGCTCTTTGCTGCACCTGGCCGCAAGGGCTCCTGTATGCTTTCCCCCCTCCCCTTGATCCCCAGACTCATCCGGAGGATCCTACAGGTGAGGGCAGAAGTGGTTCTCCTAGCCCCCCACTGGCCCAGGAGAGCCTGGTTCGCGGACCTTATGTCCCTATCCATGTCACCACTTTGGCGGATCCCGCCGACAGAGTGGTCGCTTGTCCAGGGGTCAGTCCATCATCCAGAGCCTCATTGGCTTCAGCTGACTGCCTGGCACTTGAGTGGCTCACTCTGAGACACCGCCTGGTCCCCGAGAACATCGCCCAGATTATGCTGGCCTTCAGGAGGCCGTCCACAGAGCGTATTTATTCAGTCACATGGAAGGCTTTCCGTAATTGGTGCGCGCAGGTGGGATACTCCATTGTCCATTATAAACGTCATCCAGTTCCTGCGCCAGGGTCTAGCCAGGGGTCTCTCTCCTAATACGCTCTGTCACCAGGTGGCGGCCCTGTCCATGGTACTCTCCTGCCAGCCGCTGGACTCTCTCTCTGCCCACCCTCTCCTCCACCAGTTCCTCAAGGGGGCTGTCAACCTGTGTTCCCCCATGGTCCATAGGTTTCCGACTTGGAATCTTCCTAAAGTACTGTCTGCTCTTTCTGTGGGGCCCTTCGAGCCTTTGCACACAGCTTCCCTCTGTCATATGACTTATAAGGTGGTGTTTTGGTAGCGGTGACATCTGCTCGCAGGATCTCCAAGCTAGCTGCCCTGTCTGTGAGGGGGGACCTGTGCGTCTTTCACTCCGACAGGGTGGTCCTAAGGTTGGACCCTACTTTTCTTCCAAAAGTTAATACCTACTTTCATAGGGCACAAGAAATTGTTCTCCCTAGTTTCTTCCAGAGTCCGCTGAATGATGCTGAAAGGGCATGGCACCTGCTGGATGTCAGGTGCACTCTGGACATTTATTTGCAACGCACTTCTACCTTCCGACAAACTGAGGCATTTTTCGTGTCCTTTCAGCCATTTTCCATGGGACACAAGGCATCCTCCTCCACTGTAGGTCGATGGCTTAAAGTGGCCATTGCCTTGGCCTATGAACATCTGTCATTGCCTCGACCTTCTGGAATCACTGCACATTCCACACGCAGCGCGGCCACCACTGCCACATGGAATACTCGTGCATCCATAGAGGAAGTGTGCTGTATGGCCACCCTGACGCTGTTCATCAGACACTATAAGTTGGACATTTACGCTTCCGAGGAGGCAGATTTTCGTCGCAGGGTATTGCACCAGGTGGTGTCGGTCGGTCGGGGTTCCAGCCAGGTTTAAGTTGCCTGCCCTAGGGACATGGCTGCTTTGGTATGTCCCATTCTTGGAGGCTAGCTCCACCCACTATGGAGAAGGGACATTGGTACTCACCTGAGACGTCCTTTCTCGTAGGGTGGAGCTAGCCTCCAAGTCCCACCCTTGTTTAATTCAGGTCTGGCTGGGAGCTTGTCTTGTATATCTGTTGCTGCACTGTTTGCATTTCTATAGTTCTACGTTAATAAATTGACTGGTTTTTTCTCAGAAATACACCTTGAGTCTGACCTTTGTTCCTCATAAAAGAGGGGGTGTTACACCCGAGGGGTCATATTTATACCTTTTGGACTCGGTCCTGATTGGCTAGAGGGCAGGTTTAACCCATTCTTGGAGGCTAGCTCCACCCTACGAGAAAGGACGTCTCAGGTGAGTACCAACGTCCCTTTACCTGGTTTCGCTATCAGTATTATCAAAGATTGCTTCCAGGAACTTGGAACATTTTCTCCTTCCATTATTTTATTAAACATTATCTTCATCTTCGGCACCAATAGTCCTTTAAATTTTTTATAATATTCTACGCCTAGTCCATCTAACCCTGGTGCCTTACCTATTTTCAATTTACTAATAACTTCCACTATCTCCTTTTCTTCTATTTGTGATTCCATTATTTCTTTATCGTATTCTTGAATTTTACAATTTAAATTCTTTTCTATATATGCCTGACTTTCATTCACATTTATGTCATTTCCCTTATATAGCTTTTCAAAGAACTTCTGAAATATCAACAGTTTTTCTCTCATCATGTTACATCTTTCTCCCTTATCATTCTTTATTACTCCAATCAGGCTTTTTGATTTTTAACTCGTATGGCTCTAGCCAACATTCTAGAGTTATTAAATGCAACCTCTGCAAAAGGTAAAAGTTCAGTCCAATTGTCCTGTTGAAAATTAATAAAACATCTTAGATACTGTTCAAGAACCCTGTTCGTTCTCTCAGTATTTCCGTTACATTGCAGGTGATGGGAGGAACTTAATCCTTGGGCGGTACCAACTAAGCCCAGAAACGCATTCCAAAAGTTGGAGGTGAATTGAACTCCCCTATCTGAGATGATGATTTGAGGAGCTCCATGAAGACGATAAATTTGTATTAGAAACAATCTAGCTAAGCCTTTGGCAGTTGGGATTTTCTGGCAAGGTATAAAATGTGCTTGCTTTGAAAACAAGTCTGTCACTACCCAAATGACGGTGTTTCCCCCACTTTCTGGTAGTTCTACAATAAAATCCATAGAAATTTCTTCCCATGGCGCTGATGGCTCGGCTACTTTCTGTAGGAGTCCTGGGGTTTTCCCTTGTCATCTTTTTGCCGCAGCACAAATGGGGCAACTCGCTACATAGCTTTCTATGTCCTTTTTCAGCGAAGGCCACCAAAATTGTCTCTTTATTAAGTGTAAAGTTCTTAGAAACCCAAAGTATCCAGCTAATCTAGAGTCATGGCACCTTTCCATTAAATCTTTGGCTAGCAGGTACATATAGTTTGTCTCCTACCCAAGCTAATTCATCTTTCATCACGCAACTGGATTTGTGGTTCAAAAACCATTCATCGTTGATTAATGCTTGTTTAAAAACATGGATGGTGTCTTCGTTTGTCAATGCGTCTTGTCCTCCTTGGGACCTGGTGATTACTTTGGCTGCCAATTGATTAGTTTGTACTATAGATTTAAATACCTCTGATTTTGCACTATTGTATTGTGGCTTTCTGGACAGTGTGTCTGCCAGAAAGTTTTCCCCTCAGGGATAAATTTAAGAGTAAACTCGAACCGTTTGAAATATTGGGCCCAACTAACTTGTTTTGGAGATAGTTTCCTTGGTGTCTTTAGGGCTTCTAAGTTTTTGTGGTCAGTCCAGACTTCAAAAGGGATCTTACTCCCTTCTAAGAAATGTCTCCAAGTTAAAAGTGCCCATCGCACTGCATAAGGTTCTTTTTCCCAAATCGCCCACCTTTGTTCAGTTTCACTTAGTTTCCTGGATGTATATGCACATGGCTGTAGTTGTCCTTGCTCATTTCTCTGAAGTAGGATTGCTCCTATTGCAACATCACTAGAATCCGTTTGTATGATGAAAGGTTTTTCTGTGTCTGGATGCTTCAAAACTGGTTCTGCTGAGAACAGCAGTTTTAGTTTTTCAAATGCTGCCTGGCATTCCATTGCCCAATTCGCGGGCTGTCTCAGTTTAGGATTTCCCTCCCCCTTTGTTCTTAACAGTTTCATGATGGGCAGGGCAATTTGAGCAAACGCGGGGATAAATTGGCAATAGAAATTTGCAAACCCCAGGAAACTTTGCAGCTGCTTGCGTGTGCGAGGCGTTTCCCAATCCAGTACCGCCTGCACTTTTTGAGAGTCCATTTTTATGCCCTGGTGTGAAATACAATACCCCAAGCAATCAATTTTTTCTTGGTGGAATTCACATTTTGAGAGTTTGGCATAAAGTTTTGCATCGTGGAGTTTGCTTAGCACCGCCCTGACCAATTTAAGGTACTTAGCTTTGGTCTCTGCGTATAAGAGAATATCATCTCCAGAAGGAGGCTCTACTCACGGTCACTCATGCCCTTGTCACCTCTCGATTGGACTACTGCAATGCGCTCTACATGGGGCTGCCCTTGAAGAATATTCGGAGACTTCAACTGGTGCAAAATGCAGCTGCGCGTGCTGTGGTGGGTGTTTCAAGGTATACCCACGTGACACCTATACTCCGCCAGCTGCATTGGCTGCCCATTGATCTCTGGGTACAATTCAAAGTGCTGATCATCATCTTTAAAGCCCTACATGGCTTAGGACCAGGTTATCTCCGGGACTGCATTCTGCCTCATTCTTCCCTTCGACCAGTCAGGTCCCACAGAGTGGGTCTCCTCCAGGTCCCGTCAGCCAAACAGTGCTGACTGGCGGGACCTAGGGGGAGGGCCTTCTCTGTAGGGGTCCCTGTTCTCTGGAACCAACTTCCCCCAGAGATCCGAACCATCCCCACCTTGCTGGCCTTCCGAAAAGCCATTAAGACATGGCTCTTCCGGCAGGCGGGGGTGAGTTTGAGACGACTTTATATCTGATGTCTCCCCCACGTATGTATGTTGTCTATATGTTTTTAATTGTTTTAAATTGCCTTTTTAAAAATGATTTGTTTGGAGTTTTTATAGAATGTTGTACACCGCCCTGAGTCCTGAGGGAGTAGGGCGGCATAAAAAAACTGCCAAATAAATAAATAAATAAATAAATAAATAAATAAATAAATAAATAAATAAATAAATAAATAAATAAATAAATAAATAAATAAATAAATAAATAAATAAATAAATAAATAAATAAATATATAAATATATAAATATATAAATATATAAATATATAAATAAATAATAAACAAGAACCCCTTTGTATAAATGTTCATGCAAAACATCGTTGATTAGTATGCCTCCCTTGTAGCCCAAAAGGGAGCACCTTGAATTGGTAGCACCCCAGGGGGGTGTTAAATGCTGTTTTCCATTCATCCCCCTCCTTAATCCTGATTCGGTAGTATGCCTCCCTTATGTCTAGTTTTGAAAAAAAAATCCCTTTTGTGAGGTGTGCCAGCATATCTTTCATCAGGGGGAGGGGATACATGTTTTCAACACTGATCGTGTTCAGATTACGAAAATCAACACATAAGCATTTTGTGCCGTCTTTTTTCTCCCTAAATAACACTGGGGCTGCAATCTTTGGTCGGGCTGGCTCAATGAAACCCCTTGCTAGGTTTTTCTCAATGAAAGCTCTCAGTTCTTCTAACTCCCCCGGTGACATGCTATACATTTTTGGTTTAGGCAGTTTAGCCCCGGGTAAGATTTCTATTGCACAGTCAGTGGGGTGATGCGGGGGAAGTTCATCTGAAGCTGTTTCACTAAAAACATCAGCTAAGTCTTTGTATTCCTTGGGTATGCCTTCTGTTGGCAAGCTATAACCAGGCATGGCTGTTTCCCTGCGATCACCCCCCTCAGTTCCTATCTGTAGGTCCTCTGCAAAAGTCACATGCATCTGGAATTTTATGGTGCCTTGCTCCCAATTTATTTTTGGATTCCACTTTTTCAACCATGCGAGTCCCAAGACTAGTGGCCATTCCATGCCAGGTGCTACTATAAATGTCTTTCTTTGTGGCTCCCAATACCTATTTTCAGGGGTTCCGTGGCAAAAGCAGCTGGCTCCCCCCCTGCTATTGACCCATCTAGTTGGCAAAACACGATGGGGTTTCTCAGCTTTCTCACTGTGAGTCCCAACTCCCCGATTAGGGTTGGGCTGATCAAGCAACGGGTACACCCTGAGTCTACTAATGCGGAGATATTTTTTCCCTCATCTTGGTTAGGGATAAATAGTCTGAGAGGGAGGGTAAGCGGTTCAATTGGTTTGCTTACCAGTGGTTCATCTTCTAGGTCGCTTTCAAACAATGCTGGATCTTCCCTTTGAAATGCTGGGATGTTGTCTCCAGAGCGGGGAGGGGATGGTGGTTCTACCATCTCGCTGCTCCTCAGTGCTGTTTCCCTCCCGCGCTGGGTGGGTCTCGCTGGTCTCTCCCCCGTTTGGCATTCAGGTTTCCGGGTGGGTGTTTGGGGACAGCATTCAGGTGCTCGGTGCCCCTCCTTCCCGCACTTGAAACAGATTGGAGGTTTAGAGGAAAACCCCTGTTGCCTTCTGAAGGGCTCTTTCTTTCATTGGGGTGGGGATTTCTTCCATGTTCTTCCATGGTTCTTGGCGATATCAATCTCCGCTTCTTCGGCGGTGAGGTACCACTCATGCAGGTGATTCGGTGCACCCCTGGCCACGCAGGCATTATATAGATCATCACTCACATCCTTAAAACAGCTTACCATGATGTCTTCTGGCCAGTTTAAACAACATGCGAGGTCTCGGAACTCTTCAGTGTACTCCGCCACTGGTCGTCGTCCCTGCTTCACCACCTTAATGCGATCGCGTGCTTTGCGGTCTGCCAGTGGGTCCTCGAACCGTCGTCGTAGGGCCATCATGAATCGGTTAAAGTTGCACAGTTCGGGTGCATCGTCATTATGTAGGGTCACCATCCATCTGGCAGCAGCTCCTTCCAGGGCTAGGGTAACTGCTCGCACTTGGGATCCCTGTGTTTGGAACTCCCGTCCATATTCTTGCATGTAGGTAAGTACGTGTGCTATGAAGAATCCTAATTGTTGCGGATCCCCATCAAACTTCACTCCCATGGGGGGGGGAGTTTTCCTTTCTAGTTGTGGGGCTTGGAGTTGGTTAGGAAGGGGTGCTGCTGCATGTGCTGCTCTGGGAGGATTTGTTGGGTCCCCCACCGTGTCCTCCAATTGCATGCCGGCTTCCCGGAGGTTGTTGGCTCCCCTGACCTCTTCAGCAGTTGCTATGCTTCCAGCGCTCCTTAGTCACCGTTCTTGGGTCCCTCGGATGTTGAGGTTTTCCAAAGTTTCCATCACCAGCTGGGCTAGGTATCTCTTCAGACGCCCCTCCCTCAGCGGGGCTTCGGTGAGTTCCTCCTGGTCAGCATGGGCTTCTAGCTCCAATTCCCAATGGGGTTTCCGATTCCCTCAATTAAGGGTGACTCCTCTGGTTCTCCCATCCCAGCTGTCCTTTTTTCCAATGCCGATGGACCAGCGGGGTTTCTCAGAGGTCTCAAAAACTCCCTCAACCTCTTTGATGGGGAGCACGGAACAGGCATCTGACTGGGTGGTTGTTGATGTTTTCCCCCAGCATTCAGTCTCTTCCTGTTCCCGGTTTTGTTTGGACATGGTTTGCATGGTCCCCTCAGTAGAGCGAAGTTGCTTCTCTGGGTGGACCAATTTTGCAGATCTTGCTTTCTGTAAGGATTGCCTCCCCATCCACCTACAAGTACGAACTTCTGAGCCAGGTAGTTCAAAAGGATTCCTTTATTGGCAGTTGTGGTAACAATCCATTCAATCAAAGCAAGATCTAAATGCCTCCAGGCAATGCAACTACATTTAAACCTTAGCACCCCTCCCCATTAGGCAGAATGCAAATGTGGACCAATACACAAAGTGTGAAAGTTCTCTATCCTGGGAATGCGGATGAGTGTACGTTCCCACAGATCCTTTTCCATTCAATTGGCTTACATTGCCCCTCATAAATCCTATCCTAAGATGAGGAGGTTCCCAGCTGTTTGAGATCCGGATATCTGTTGTAACCGTTTGATCAAGCAAACCCAAGACCCCCCTTCTCCTTTGGAGTGGCAGAGTGGCTGGAATCTGACACTTTCAATCTATTTCTATTAATAAATTTTCTTAAATCTGTATTATTATACTTTATTTCCGCTTTTGATGGATTGGATTTGTCAATTCCGCTATCCATAACCATATTATAATCACCTGCCATTATCACATAACCTTTTTTGACTTCTTCTATTTCTTTATATACCCTATTATAAAACTCTCTTTGATTTATATTAAGTGCATACAAGTTTGCCATGGTAACCTCTTGTCCATAAATCAAGCCTTGAATTATAAGAAATCTTCCCATATCATCCCTTTTTATGGTTTTATCATAAATTCACATCTTTTAGCTACAATGATTGCTACCCCTCTTGCTTTTGATGTACCAAATGCCTTTTCATATACATCAGCCCAGTATAACTTAAGTTTATTTTCCCCTTCTTTCTTTTGATGTGTTTCTTGTAAAAATACAATATCTATTTTAATTGATTTTTCAATTCTTGCTCGTTTATATCCCCCACACAAGCCATGTACATTCCATGTAGCTACCTTCAACGATTTCCCCATCAAATCCTCATATTACATATTCCCTTTGGTCTCCATATGTGCTCTAACATAAATCTTACAAAATTAAAACTAAACAGTATACATATTATCCTAAAATATAAATAACCTCTTACCCACCCATAAACATATATAATGTCCCCCTTCTCTTCTTCCGATCTTCCTCCTCTCCACCGCATAGATCTTCTTTCTTCTTCTCCATCTCTGTTTTTGAAAATTTCGACATCTCATTCACTTTCTGGATTTGCTCCATGAACTCTTCTTTATTGATGATTCCGAGCTCCCTTAATTTCTCCATTGTGGGATGGAGAAATTATATATACAAAAAGGAAGTAGTGGAAGAATCAAAAGGAAATGGATGATGAGTGTTGAAATGTTATAGAAATGTTTTTTTTCCTTTTATGATTATTATATTAGATTTAATTGAGATAAGAATGTTAATTGTTTAGAATTTGGTATATAAAATTAATACAATTGTTTTATCAAGAGTTAAGAGCCTTTTGTTCTTTTTACATAGATTATAATATATATTGGATGGATGAATTGATAATGGTGTTAGATTAATATCTTGATTTAATATAATTAAATATTTGTATTGATATAGAAAACAAAGAATTAGAGAGAGTGGAAATTATGATTGTTTAGTATTTGATACATGAGATCTGTTTAAATCTACTTGAAAAATTTATTATGTTAAGTGTTGAAGAATTGATTGATTTGGAATAAGGCAGATAGAATAATGATTAATATGAGAAGTATGAATGATAAACATGATTATGAGATTTTAAGATAAATTATATAATTGAGGTTTTTAACTTTTACGGGGTATTTAGTTATGATAAAATAGGGGATAAGAAAAACAAATGATGAATAAAGAGAATAAGAAAGGGGAGGAAGCAATATGGCTTAAAATTAAGAGAAAGGAGAAACAATAACTATCTTGGTAAATTAAGCTAATAGCGGTTAATTTGGAAAAAAAATTTGGAATTAAATGGTGGAGGTCCCAGAAGACAAAATAAGATTTTTTTTGGAAGCAGTATTATCTTGGCAATAATATACCTGGAGTAAAGTGTTATATATAAAAAATTTATGAATGATTGATTAAGATGTATAACTATGTATTTTATTGTAATATTTTAACGTATATTGACTTATGTATGGAGTTGTGGAGGAAAAATAAATAAAATTTGGAGAAAAAAAATTTCTCCATTGCCTCCTCCTTTGTTTCAACTCTATAAGATCTCCCACCATATGGAAATCTAAAAATAAGTGGATAACCCCAGCTATAATTAATATTATTTTTCTTCAATAATTGACAAACTTGATGCATCTCTCTCCTCCATTGTAAAGTCTCACTACCTACATCTGGAAAAACTTGTATCTGATGACCCCCAAACACTATCAATGCCATATTTTGCAATTTACACATCAATTGTTCTTTTTTTTTGCATAAGACCAGAATCGTATCACAATGTCTCTCAGCAATTTTCTTCCCAACCTTTTTGGGCTGACTCTATGTATGACATCAATATCATATCTTGTAAAGGGGACATCTGGGAGGATCGAGGTAGCCCAGTCCAATACTTCTTGGATCAACTTTGCTTCATTTTCTTCACTTTTCTCCGGATATCCATGTATCTGTTAATTTGAGCGGCACTGACAGGCCTGTATCTCGATCAAATCCTTTTTCACCTGATGCATCATAGTTATCTAGCTTTTTAACACCCTATCATGTTCTCCCATCTGAGTCCTCACTTCTGTAATATTTTGTGTCATAGTCTGACTTTGTTTCACCAAATCTGTTATTCTTACATCCATACTATCCATTTTATCATTTATTTGCTTCAAATCCTCCTTTATATTTTTCTTCATTTCTCTTAACTCTTGTAAGAGAACATCAAATGTATCTGATTGAGTCAGTGATTTCTCAGGCATTTTTTCCCTCGCTTCCATTTCTAAGGCTTTTTCCACTCAAATCAGGTGTAACTCTGAAGGTCTAAGGCCTACTTTGGGTCTTTGCCAAATACTTTCTACACTTTTGCTGCGTTTTGACATCCAACCATCCAAAAAGAGCTCTTGACCTTTTAAGAATTTTATAGTCTATAGTCCATAAACGTCACTTCCTCCTTTGTCTTGTCCTTATTAACTTATCTCCGTAAATGCAACTTAATAAAACTAAATAGATCCAATGGCAACAATTAACTTTATTACACACACCTTATCAAGGCTCTGTCTTAAAAATATTTAGTTCTTCCACCTTCTCCAGACCTCGACACTTCAACTGAAAGAAGGGAGTAATGGGCCTTCACACTATACACTCATAAATGAGCTATTATCTTCTCAGCTGTACTCCTTTAAACTCTTTCCAAATTCTTTCTCAGTCTTTAATCATAGGGTCCTTCCTCTCCCCTCCGCCTTCAAAGGTCTCTCAAGTCTCTTAACCAAACATCCAACCTCAAAGCTCCTCTGAAAAGTGTCCAATTCCAAGTCAAATACAGTCCAATCTTCAGGAGAAAAGCAAGGGAAATAACTCACGTTTCATAATCTCTTAAATTTCATAATCTTTAGATGGGTGTTACATTTTTTAAAATCCATTCTCTGTGATGGCCTGGAGGAGGCAGAAATTCAGTGTCCGTTGTCCATTCTGGCCAGCTCCGCCCCCCTGCTCTCAGATTATATTCTAGTAGCTTGCCTTTTCGGTGTTGGGGTGGTGATCTTAAGGCTCTTTGGTTGGGCTGTTTACTGTTGATTGTCTCTTTTGCATGATTATCTCTTTTGCATGTATATGTATCTATTGGGGGCTTCTTCACTTCTTCTAATCCCTATGCTGAAGCATCAACCAGCCTACAGAGTGTCTGTAGTTTAATTTGACAGTTATAGAGAATACTATAGACAGGCATTCAACTAAGCTATAATATCCTGCAAGAGATATATTTGTAAAATTCATTGACCTCCATGTGCAGATATGCATACAAAATATTATCTCTGTCTGAAAATATGATATTTTTCCAATTCAGGAATAATTAATTACGCTTGAAAAATATTTTTTCCTTGTCACGATGTGAATAATTGCCAGTTGTGCACCTCTACTGTTTCCTAAGGTTTATTGTATTTATAATCAAGCAGACATGTGATATGTTTTACTACGCATGCGTGCATTCCAGGAGTTTTTGTCAACTCCCACTTTTTCCTTTCTTCTTCCATGCCTGCCGAGGCAGACGTGAATCCATTAGCTGAGAAAATGTAGCTTATTAAGGGTTTATTTTTATTACTTTTGTACTGAAATAAATATTTTGTTAATTAGATTTGAATCTCGGTTTTATTTTCTAAATACAAATGACTTTAAGGAAGCAAGATCCATAGATCGCCTCTGATAGGAAAAATTCCTATCGTGTCATTCCTCTTTTTGATAAATACAATACTTTTATAGATGAGTATTGGGTTTTTCAGTTTTGACATTTTTCTACAAAAATTATGTGAAGAAAGCCATAAGTGATTGTAACCAACCTCTGCATTGGTTTGCAATGCAAGATTTGTTTGTGCTTAGCAATTCTTTGGGGAATTGACTCATATTTCTTGATTAATTACTTTGGTCATTAAAATCTCTGTAACATTTCAAACTGTTTAAAGAACTAAATACATATATATTAAATGGATAATTATCTTGATTTTACAGAATTCTCCACAACAGATGACTTTATGTATGAAATTCAATTTGAATCTGAAAGAATGAATTCTCAGCTGAAATCTGCAATAGCTATAAACTTGGTAAAGGAAGAGCGAGATCTGAAAACTGGAATTGTGACCTTGATCTTTAACATAATATTTACACCCTACAAACCAACAAGGTATATTTATGATAGTATCCACAATTTACTTACTAGAATTGAAACACGAGTTTTCCTTTATTTCCTATCTTGGATAAAACTAAAGAGTTGATTCTAATCCATTAATTCAACAATTTGGAGTCTGGCACATGCAAAATACTACTGTCTTGTAAATTCTGATTTAATAAGCTCTGTAACATCTCACATAATTCACATGTTTATGTTAAAAACCAAAAATTCTTGTTCATGTACTGAACTATCCCCTGTATTGGTAGCTGTAGGTATCCAAAGCAACATGTGTTGCAGTGTTTTGATACAAACTCTGCTCTTTACATTATGCAGGATCCAAATACAAACGATCACAGCATGTATCATGAGGTCAGAACACATGTCATTTTGATATTGTCATGTTTAGAAACACACTCCCGTGTCTCTAGCCATGGAATTCACTTGAATCAAAGCTTTGTGTCCTCTAAACTGAATATAGGACTCTATGTCAGAAATTTATTTAAATTTATCTGCTTTTTAAATGACAAATTTTAGCCATTTCAAATCTTGGAATTTCCACTGGATAACATGGGTTTGCTGTGAACATTGATCTCAAAAGAATTTAAATATCCCAGAAATATATTGGTCAATGATCAGAAGGAGTTACTGTTTATATTTCAGGTTGCGTTTGAATTTGAATAGGTGAATTCAAACCCAGCTTCAGCAAGATTTGACAAAAATGACCTCAGAAAGCTTTGTTTCTCATTCTCCCTTCCACTGTATCTCCAATTGTCATCAAGCTAAACTATATCTGAAAACCACTTTCGGCAGTTCAGTCTCTAGTTGTGCAGGAGGGGAGTAGGAGGGAAAAGTTATCTTTTCTAACTATAGTTTCCTTAAGAGTGAAATCTCACTTCTGATGGAATGTGGAACTTATGATAGAATATTATATTATTTTTAAAATACATCTCAGTTATTGGATATTATACTGTTGTCATACTATAGTTTTCTCTTCATCAGACTACTATCTAAATCAGTGGTTCCCAAAGTGGGCGGTACCACCTCCTGGGTGGCAGTGGGATGACTTAGGGGGGCGGTAAGAGGCAAGGGGGATGGCAGGGGGTGCTTAGAGGGGCCAGGGGGGCAGCAGAAGCCCAGAAAGAAAGAAAGAAAGAAAGAAAGAAAGAAAGAAAAAAAGAAAGAAAGAAAGAAAGAAAGAAAGAAAGAAAGAAAGAAAGAAAGAAAGAAAGAAAGAAAGACTTACAGGTATGATCACAATTGAGCCCAAAATTTTGGTTGCTAAGCAAGAGCATTGTTAAGTGAGTTTCACCACATTTTACAAGATGGCCACGCCCACCTGGTCACCTGACCACCAAGCCACGCCCACCTGAAGGGGTGGGGGGCACTGAGGATGTGTTTGTAGCACAAAGAGGGCGGTGGACTGAAAACGTTTGGGAACCACTGATCTAAATGTATTGTGGTTTAAGGTGAATTAGATTGCACCAATTAGTTTGCGTTTTTCATTAAATAAAGAAGCACATAAAAAAATAATACAATATGTATTATTGTATTATTGTAGCTGTTCCAAAGTAAGAAAAAATATACTATCCTGCCTAAACATAATATCTACAATCCAATTTAGAAACAGCTGTGTAATGCATTATGTGTTAAAGAATATAAGCTTCCGTTTCACCTTCATCATTGATTTGACTTGTGTTTCATGAAACTTTTAATGATAATTAATATTGTATGCTTAATTTTTTTTTAGGAATCTGGCAACTTTGATGGTACAGCATAGCACAGGAGGCATTTGGAAATTTCCAATATTGTTTGTTGCCACAGATCCAGAAGTAGATGATGTTATTGATATTGAAGCAATTGGTTTAAATAAGGAATCTGTAGTCAGCTTTAAGCTTACAAGCCAGACAAGGTATGAATATTCAAGACAAAATGTCTCATCTATCTGTTTATTAGGGTAATATGTAGACTCTAGTGACCATTTCATCATGATATAAGTAGCAGAAGCCACAATTCAATGCTTTACTGAACATTTTCTTCAACTGTTCATATACAAGTAAGTCAGCATATAGGCGAAAAGAATATGGTATCAGAATAAAATTCTGAAGCAGATTAACAATTGCTGTAACCGTTACATTATTGAATCTCTCTAAAATCCAATCCATGGTAGTTTTTAATTTTTAACTTACTATTAGATTTGTGTTTTATTTTCCTTAAGGAGGTCAAGCCGGGACACAGAGAGTGTTATCTTCAAAACAACCACCTGGAAAACCTGGTGATTGTGCAATGAGCAAACTCTCCTCTCCAATTATTATACAAGAATGGGAGGGGGGTTGGGAAATTGCTATATTTCTTTCACTTCAGAGGGGAAGGAAAATGCCAAGAGCCCAATAGGGGATGGACCAACAGAGAATGCTTGTCCTACTGTTCCAGATAAAATAGGACAAAATTGTATTTGTGTTATTATTGTGTTATGAGCAGTAAGTGTCAATGTTCCAACTGACGAACCCAGAACGCTTTGCGCATGTGCAGAGGGTAAAAGAACCCAAATGGCGGCGTCTGGGTGGGTGGGCGAAGCCTCGCACTGCCGTCGCTAGCGGCTTTCCGACGACTGGCAGGCACGCCCGAACTGGGAGCATTTCACCCCTGCTTTAGCTGCCAGTGCCTTCACATGTCTCTAAAAATTCAGTCTATGAAATATTGTGCTGCCCAATTACACTGTGTAGGGCTGAATTTAAAAAGCCAGGGTGTGAAGTTGCAAAATGAGTAGAGTGTGTCAATTCCAGGGATTACATGGAATAATGGTTTCGGGATTTTCTGATTTTGTTTCACAAAACTGATTTGCAATCTTCACAGCAACTAATGAAATTAAAAGGCCACCTGTCTCTCCTGGAGACTTGTTCTACTTTCATAAACATTGCTAAAGATACTTTCTGAACTAGAGAATATATTAATGTATGTAGGAATGAGGAGCAAAATTTAGGAACATACCCCAATGAAAGATTGATAAGACAAATGTGGCTCTCAGCAAAATTCTACATTTGCAGTATCATTTTTCTATCCTTTGTTATTTCCTATGAACATGGGCAAATCACTAAGGGAGGGAAGTTCTTGGAAAAGAGAGGAGAGAGATGAAATCTTACCATCATTACTTTTAAAGGATGTCCTTGGCTATAATTGATTTTCTGTGTAAAGCTGACTTCTTGCATCTGTGATTCTGAGAGGGACAGTTGTCACATATGTCTCTCTTGAGTCATTGGAGAGGATTCTTCAAAACATAGCAGAGCTTTCTTTACAATTTCAAGATATCCACTTCAATGGAATAGTCTGTTTTAGATCACAAAAGTGAAGCAAATGCCCTGTGAATGCTATAATCTACTGGTAAGGGTTGATAGTGGTGAGAGATTTAATGTTCTCAGGAAAGGTATAATAAAATATTTTTAAAAAGGACTATGGTGCAACCTTGATTTTGCCATTGCATGTCAAATGAAATTAGAAAATAATCTTATCTCATTTGGAAAGTGTTTTCCCCATTCCTCCCTTTTAATTAGCCAATTCACATTTGTACTTTGTTATACTACTATAATAAGTCAGCATAAATAGATACATCAATATTTTTTCTTCATCTTGGAATAAAATTATGAATTTTGCTTTTTCAGCAGGTATTGAAAATAATTTTAGTTGCCCATCTAAATAGCAGAAGTCAGATAATGTTACTTTTATTGCTAAGGCTATGAATGCTTTGAAAATGATTTAGAAGAAATGTTTCACATCTCCCTGATAGGGAATGAATAGAACTTTTACAGCAGCAGCACCTTATTTTCAGATTTCCCTGGAAGTCTGAAAAAAGTTGTCTGGAGATTCTTAGTCATCCAGGTCATGGTTGTCCCAAGCTTTTTTTTCCAAAAGCGAACTGGACTTCCTTGGCCCATTCCCCACAGGTATATGACAATTCACCACGGCCAATTCGCCATGGCCAACTTGCCATGGCCAACTTGCCACGGTCAACTCGACTCAGGACAACTCGCTGCAGGACAAGAGTTACACTAATATCAAAGAAATTGTGGAATAGAATCATTAAAGAAACAATGCAAAGGGAAGGACAGAATGAAATGTTAATGGGGAAAAAATAACTAAGTAGAATTGTTAAATTGTCCCACAGCAAGTTGTCCCATGGTGAGTTGGCAATGGTGAGTTGGCTGCAGCAAGTTGACTGTGGTGAGTTGGCCACAACAAGTTGGCTGTGGTAGGTTATCCCATTCCGTTCCCCACAAGTCACTTATTTATTTATTTATTTATTTATTTATTTATTTATTTATTTATTTATTTATTTATTTATTTATTTATTTATTTATTTATTTATTTATTTATTTATTTATTTATTTATTTATTTATTTATTTATTTATTTATTTATTTATTTATTTATTTATTTATTTATTTGCGATTCTTATAGGCCGCCCTACTCCCTGAGGACTCAGGGTGGCATACAACATATATAAGAACAGCTAAATAGTATCAAAAATACAATAAAAACAACAATAATAAAATAGTAATTAAAAGCGATAAAACAACACAAGCAACAGTCACAATCACCCCGCCTGCAGGAAGAGCCATGTCTTAATAACAAGTTTCTGGAAAAACAGAAACTTGGTGGGACGAATCACACGATTGGAACACACAGATAAAAGGATACAAACTCTACAAAAAAAACAGATCACACAAAAAAGGAGGTGGAGTTGCACTGTATATAAAGGACCACTATGTAGCTACAGAGCTACAAGTAACCAAGGAAGAAAACCCATTAGAATGCATATGGGTCAACATAAAAGAAAAAAAGAACAACACAACAATAGGAGTTTACTACAGACCACCAAACCAAACAGAAACAATGGACACCCTTTTTACCAACCAGCTAAAGAACATATGCAAGAAAAATAGCATTGTAATAATGGGAGACTTCAACTACCCGGACATCAACTGGAAAACCAACTCAGCACCAAGTGAGAAATCTAACAGATTCCTAACCAGCCTAGCCGACAACTTCATTGTCCAAAAAGTGGAGGAGGGAACTAGAGGGGCAGCCATACTGGATCTAATACTTACAAACAGAGAAGAAACAATAGAAGGAGTTGAAGCTGCGGGAACACTGGGCAAGAGTGACCACGTAATACTAAAATTCACCATAACGCAAACACAAATAACTGAACATAACGACACCTATATCCCAGACTTTAAAAAAGCTGACTTCAATAAACTCAGAGAAAACCTGGGAAAGATCTCTTGGATGGAAGTACTAAAGGGTAAAACAACTCAAGAAGCCTGGGAGATCCTGAAAAACACGATCATAAAAGCCCAGAACACCACAATACCGATGAGGAAGAAAAACAAGAAAACCAAAAGGAAACCAGCATGGCTAAACAAAAAACTCACCGATAAACTGAATGAAAAAAAAGATAAATACAAAAAATGGAAAGAGGGGCACATAACCAAGGCAGAGTACCAACAGACAGCCAGAATCTGTAAAGATACAATCAGGACAGCAAAGGCCCAGAATGAACAAAGACTCGCAACAAAAGTCAAAGACAACAAAAAAAGCTTCTTCCAACACATTAACAACAAGAAAAAAATCAAAGAAACAGTTGGTCCACTAAAGAGAGAAGACAGCAAAGAAGTAACAGACAACACAGACAAAGCAGAGCTACTGAACACATTCTTCGCATCAGTCTTCACACAAAAGGAAACTGCAGCTCAACTACCCAGCAACACAAATATAAAAAACAGATTCGAAGCAAGACTCAACCTAAGCAAAAATACAGTAAGAGATCACCTATCTGAACTTAACGAATACAAAGCACCAGGACCAGACGGATTACATCCCAGAGTCCTAAAAGAACTAGCAGAAGTCATTTCAGAACCACTGCACCACATCTTCCACAAATCCTGGAACACAGGGGAACTACCTGAGGACTGGAAAAGAGCTGATGTGGTCCCCATCTTCAAAAAAGGTAAAAAAAACAGACCCAGGAAACTACAGACCAATCAGCCTAACATCAATACCTGGGAAAATACTGGAAAAAATAATTAAAAACCAGATCTCTCATCATCTAAAAACAAACCAAGTAATAACCAACAGCCAACACGGATTTGTTAAGAACAAGTCATGCCAAACCAACATCATTTCATTCTTCAACACTGTGACCAAATTAGTAGACCAGCGTAATGCAGTAGACATAATATACCTGGACTTTAGCAAAGCATTTGACAAAGTAGACCACAACCTACTCCTTCATAAGCTAGAAAAAAGCGGGATAGACAGCTACACAACCAGATGGATTAACAATTGGCTGACCAACCATACCCAGCGAGTAGTCCTCAATGGCTCTAAGTCCACATGGAGAGAAGTAAGCAGTGGGGTACCACAAGGTTCCGTCCTAGGCCCAGTACTCTTCAATATCTTTATAAATGACCTAGATGAGGGAATAGCAGGAGAACTAACCAAATTTGCAGATGACACCAAGCTGGCGGGAGTAGCAAACACCCCAGAAGACAGACTCAAAATCCAGAGGGACCTCGACAGACTCGAACACTGGGCCCAAACCAATAAAATGAAATTTAACACAGAGAAAAGTAAAATTCTGCACCTAGGCAAGAAGAATAAAAAATACACATACAAACTGGGCGAAACCACACTCAATAGCAGCAATTGCGAAAGGGATCTCGGAGTCCTGGTAGACAGCCAACTAAATATGAGCCAGCAGTGTGCAGCAGCAGCCAAAAAGGCCAACACAGTCCTGAGCTGCATAAATAGAGGGATACAATCAAGGACCAGAGAGGTACTAGTACCACTCTATAAAGCCTTGGTCAGACCACACCTAGAGTACTGCATCCAGTTTTGGTCACCACACTACAAAAAAGACATTGAAACTCTAGAGAAAGTGCAGAAGAGAGCAACCAGGATGATAAAGGGTCTGGAAAATAAAACATACAAAGAGCGGTTGCAGGAACTGAGCTTGGCCAGTCTAGCGAAGAGAAGGACCAAGGGGTGACATGATAGCAGTGTTTCAATACTTGAGGAGATGCCACAGAGACGAGGGGGTCAGGCTGTTCTCTATGGCACCAGAAAGCCAAACAAGGAATAACGGATGGAAGCTGACCAAGGAGAGATTCAACCTGGAAGTGAGGAGAAACTTTCTGACAATGAGAGCGATCAACCAGTGGAACAGCTTGCCAGCAGAGGTCGTGAGAGCCCCAACATTTGCGACCTTCAAGGAGAGACTGGACTGCCATCTGTCTCAAATGGTGTAGGAACTCCTGCTTGAGCAGGGGGTTGGACTAGATGACCTACAAGGTCCCTTCCAATTCTAATAATAAATCTAAATCTAAATCTAAAAATCTAATGCCGGAAGACCAGCAAGGTGGGAATTACTCGGATCTCTGGGGGGAGTTGGTTCCAGAGAGCCGGAGCTCCCACAGAGAAGGCTCTCCCCCTAGGGCCCGCCAACTGGCATTGTTTGGTTGAAGGGACCTGGAGGAGACTGACCTAACTGGTCTGAGGGATGTATGAGGTAGGATGCGGTCCTGAAGATAACCTGGTCCTAAGCCATGTGGGGCTTTAAAGATGATGATCAACACCTTGAATTGCACCCGGAGACCAATGGGCAACCAATGCAGCTGGCGGAGTATAGGTGTTACGTGGGTGTATCTTGAAACACCCACCACAGCTCGTGCAGCCGCATTTTGCACTAGTTGCAGTCTCCGAATACTTTTCAAGGGTAGCCCCATGTAGAGCGAATTACAGTAATCCAAACGAGAGGTGACAAGGGCATGAGTGACCATGAGTAAAGCCTCCTTCTCCAAATAAGGTTGCAACTGGTGCACCAGGCGAACCTGTGCAAAGGCACCCCTAACCACGGCTTCTTGGATGAGAAGTGAAATGTTTTCAAAGGAAAAAAAAAACCCAAATCCAGTTGCCTTTTGGGAAAAGCACTTTGGGTCTGAAAAAAGTTGGGACCATTTTAATGAAGAGCAGAGAAGTAGTGTGCTTGAGAGGTCTGTCCTATAAAGTAATAGACGGTTGAAGGGGAATACCTGCCTTTGAAAGTCAAACATGGAGCAAAGCTGCTGCCATGTTTTCTTTGAAAATAGTGCTATAGCAAGACATCTATGAACTTTGTAGTTCATATGATTTTGAAATAAATAATTAGAATATAAATAGCTTCTAGTTTTCACTCTTACTTTGCAGGGCAAATAAAAGGTTTTTCCTTATTACAAAAACTATTACTACTTTTTACCACCTTTGTATCAGATAGTATGTAACATGCTATCTCAGGACAGAATAATAATAAAACTATCATTAAAAAAACCACAAAGATAACAAACTAATACAAATAAAAAAAATATAAAAAGTAAAGAAAAAGAAATTACAGAAGTGAAAAAAGAGAGGAAATATAAAAGATGACTCCTCCCCTCCCTCCAGACAAGTATACTGTAAACAATTTGGCTAACAATTTGGCTAACTAAGAAACCCCCCGGGAGTAAAGTATGATGGCAACCCGCAACAACTGGGGTTCTTCCTGGCACATGTCCTCACATACATGCAAGCGTACAGGCAGGATTTTCAAACCAGGGTGCCTGATTCCGAGTCGTCACACTGGCCCTAGAAGGGGTGGTGGCCCGATGGATTGTGAGCCTCCACAATGACATTGCTCCTGAGCTGAGAAATTTTGACCAATTTATGATGGCTCTCTGCCGCTGGTTTGATGACCCCCTGGTGGACCAAAAAGCCTGTGACCACATTAGAACCGTGAAACAGGGCCGCCAGCCGGTGGCCGAATACACTGAGGAATTCTGAGACCTCGCTTGCAGGATAGACTGGCCAGAAGACATCCTAGTGAGCTGTTTCAGGGATGTCCTGAATGATGACCTCTACCAGGCCTACCTAGCCAGAGGGCCCCCAAACTGCCTCTATGAATGGTATATACTAACTGAAGAAGTAGAGATTGACCTAGCCAGGAACCAGTACTGGGCAGGGAGAGCTTGGAAGAGATCCTCACCCCAGGGGAAGCCGGAGGTATCCAAGCCGCAAACCGCCCTAGCGCCAAGTTCATCAACCTGTTTCAAGTGTGGGAAGGAGGGGCATCATGCAGCTGAGTGCCGTTTGAAAACCCCAGCCAGGAAACCTGAACGCCTGTCAGGCAGAAAGCCCGTGAAAACCAACCCACGCGGAAAAGACACCGTGCTGAGAAGTGGAGAGGCCGTGGAGTTTTGCCCCCTCACAAAGTCGGGGAAAGGGACTCTGGCACTGCCAGGGTAAGGAGCCAGCCTGTCCGAAAGTGACCCAGAAGATGCCCTGCTAGTAAGTGAACCAATTGAATCACTCACCCTACCCCTAAGACTATTCATCCCCAGCCAGGGGAAAAGAGTAAAACTCTCAGCCCTCCTGGACTCAGGATGCACCCAGTGCTTAATTAGCCCAACTCTGGTGGGGAAACTCGGCATCCACCTGTGGAAGCTGAAAACCCCCATCACATTTTGTCAGTTAGACGGATTAGTTGCAGGGTGGGGGGAGCCGGCAACTTTTGCCACAGAACCCCTAGACATAGCCATGGGGACCCGTGATGAGAGACTCACATTTATTGTGGCACCAGGAATGGAATGGCTGCTAGTCCTGGGACTCACTGGCTAAGGAAATGGAACCCCAGAATAAACTGGCAGCAGGGAACCCTAAGATTCCAATGGGGAGTGACCGGACCAGATGGCCGAAGTGAGGAACTGGGAGGAAATCCAAACAAAGAAACAGCTGTGCCCGGGAGAGTTGTGCCAACGCAGGGCATTCCCAGGGAATATAAGGATTTAGCTGAAGTGTTCAGCGAAGAGGGTTCTGACAAGCTCCCCCTGCACCGTCCCACAAACTGTGCCATTGAGATCCTCCCAGGTGCCAAAATACCAAAGCCCAGGATGTATAGCATGTCCCCCAGAGAACCCGAGGAATTGAGGATCTTCATAGATAAGAACCTGGCTAGGGGATTCATCAAACCAACACGACCAAAAATCACCGCCCCAGTGTTGTTCTGAGAAAAGAAAAATGGGTCTTTGCGGTTATGCGTAGACTATATAAATTTAAACACTTTAAGCATAGAGAACGTGTACCCCCTTCCCCTCATGAAGGACATGTTATCCCACCTATCCAAGGGGAAAATATTTTCAAAACTGGACTTAAGAGAGGCTTACAACTGAATCAGGATTAGGGAAGGGGATGAATGAAAAACAGCTTTTAACACCCCCTTGGGGTGTTACCAATTCAAAGTGCTTCCATTTGGACTACAAGGGGCTCCCACTGTGTTTATGCAACTCATAAACGAGGTGCTCCATGAGCACCTATACAAAGGGGTTTGGGTGTATTTAGATGACATTTTAATATACACCGAAATGAAAACTGAGCATGTAAAACTTGTCTGGGCAGTCCTAAACAAACTCCGTACCGCTAAGCTTTATGCAAAACTGTCTAAATGTGAGTTCCACAAGGATAAGATAGACTACCTGGGATACCATCCCATGAGGGCGTGGAGATGGACCCAGGGGAAGTACAAACTGGATTGTTGATTGACTGGACACCTCCCCACATGCGCAAGCAACTGCAGAGTTTCCTGGTGTTTGCAAACTTCTATCGACAATTTATCCTGGCTTTCGCGCAAATTGCACTCCCCAACACTAATCTTTTGAAAACAAAAGGGGGAGACAAGCCAAAGCCGAAGTAACCCTTAAACTGGACTGTGGAATGCCAGGCGGCATTCGAGAAATTGAAACAATTATTCTGAGCCAATCTTAAAGCACCCAGACCCAGAAAAACCTTTTGTCATACAGGCAGACGCCAGCAACGTGGCTGTTGGGGCAGTCCTACTCCAAGAAAACGAACAGGGCCAACTATAACCCTGCACATACACCTCCCAAAAATTAACAGACACTGAACAGAGATGGGCTATCTGGGAGAAAGAGGCATATGCAGTGCGATGGGCTCTCCTTACCTGGAGATATTTCCTAGAGGGGAGCAAAATCCCTTTCGAAGTGTGTACGGATCATAAGAATCTGGAGGCTCTTAAGACCCTGCAGAAACTCTCCCCAAAACAAGTATGCTGGGCTCAATATTTTAAATGTTTCAACTTCAGCCTCAAATATTTTCTGGGGGGGGGGATTTCTAGCAGATGTGGTGTCCAGAATACCACAGTATAATAGTGAAAAGCCCAAGGTGATCAAACCCCTGCTCCCAGCCTCCCAGGTGGCAGCCAAGGTGATAACCAGGACACAAGCTGAAAAAGACTCCCTAGCAGACAGTACCACCATTCAGGTGTTTAAACAAGCCCTACTTAATGACAAATGGTTCCAAGCGCATAAAAATACCTGTTTACTTAGAGATGACTTGGCTTGGTTGGGGGATAAATTATATGTTCCAGCTAGCCAGAGGCTGCCTGGTATGCCATGATTCCAAACTAGCTGGCCACTTTGGCTTCGTGAAAACCCTGCACTTTATTAAAAAATAGTTCTGGTGGCCATCCCTCAAGAAGGACATAGAAAGCTATGTTGCCAGTTGCCCTGTCTGCGCAGCAGCAAAAATGAGGCAGGGGAAAACCCGGGACTTTTACAAACCGTAGCAGAGCCTTCAGCACCCTGGAGAGATATCTCAATGGATTTTATTGTAGAGCTGCCTGAAAGTGGGGGGAATACTGTCATTTGGGTTGTAACATGTAAATTTTGTAAACTTTATCCCCTGCCAAAAATCCCCACTGCCAGGGCACTTGCAAAAATGTTCCTGCAACACATTTATTGCCTGTATGGGGCCCCACAAAGAATAATATCTGACCGGGGGGGGGGTCAGTTCACTTCAAAGTTCTGGAAAGTTTCTAGGTACTGGACAAGGCCTGAGTTGAAGTCATCATCCGGACACTAATGGTGGACCAGAGAGAACGAACAGCATTCTAGAGCAATATTTGAGATGTTTTATTAACTTCAACAAAATAGTTGGACTGACCTCCTGCCCTTTGCAGAGGTTGCATACAATAACTCTGTGCATTCTAGCACTGGATTCACCCCGTTCCGAGTTGCAACAGGCCAGAATTACACATCAATGCCAGAGCTCTCAGTAGAAGAGCCAACCATACCCTCCCTTAAAGAGTTGATACAACAACTACAAAACACCTGGCCTCTAGTAAGATTGGCTCTGAGCGAGGCTAGGGCCACTTTTAAAGCTCAGGCTGACAAAAAAAACCAGAACCAAAACCTTGTAAAATAGGTGATAAAGTCTACTTATCCACCAAATTCCTACAGTCCTTGCAACCCTCCAAAAAGTTAGGACTAGGTTCATAGGACCTTTTCCTATAACTAGGATCATTAACCCAGTGACAATGGAATTACTCCTGCCCAAAGCACTTAGGCAAGTCCACCCAGTGTTTCACTGCAGCCTGCTGAAGTCAGAAATTACCTTGCCCTTAAGGCCACCTGCAGACATTCCTCAAACCCTTATCATGATTGAGGGGGAACAACACTTTGAGATTAAGGAAATTCTAGACTCACACACTCACCACGGCTCCACACAATATCTAGTAGCCTGAAAGCATTTACCCCCCCCCCCAGAATGAGTGGGTAGCTAAAAAACATGTTAGGGCCCCCGCATTACTGAAAAAGTTCCACTCACAGTACTCTAACAAACCCAAGTAACTCACGATGTTGTTTCTCTTGTACTTTCTTTACAGGTGGACCCCTCATTTTTCTAGGGGGGCAGCATGTCAGATCCCTATCGTGATACTGTCATTTCTCTGGGGAGGGAGGCCTGGATCATTTATTCACTTATTACCCTCTTCCTGTTTCCTACATATCCTGTAATCCCTTAGTTTATAATCCTAGCTCTGACACCTATCTGCCCTGTGCTTTGATTTACCTTTGGGGAATGTGTAAGGGGGGAGGGCCATATGTTTTGTCTCAGTTCTGAAGCCTCTAGAGAGAAGTGCCTGGGAACAGTCCCTTATCTCCTTCCCAGGGTGACCATCTTCACAACATCTTCGCACCTGTGGATTGGCTCATTCAACATCAGACTGAAGTGATTTCTAACTCCTTTATCCTAACGGACTTGCCTAAGGGGACCTTAGAGCCTGCTTTGCTTTTGTCTGCAATCACTTCCTTTCAATAAAAGATTCCTTTTGAAATGCTGCTACCTCAAGAGTTCGTGCTTTCTTGAATGGGGAGTAGTGGCAGGACCTTACAGCTGGTGTGATGAAGGCCCATATGAACTAAAAGGGAGGTTTGCTCTCAAGAATTACTGCGCTGTTGAATGGAGTTGTTTACACCAAGTCAAGGCCAGCCATCCTAGAACTCCAGATGGACGAAAGGACCTGAAGATGTGCTCCACATGACACTATGCGAGATGTGGATTGGACATTCAGCATGGATTCTTGGGGGAGGGATTTGGGGAAACTTTCAATATGTAACTTTCGTGCCTTTTGGCTCAGACCTTGTTTTTCTTTCACCGCTATCATTTCAAACTCAGTAAAAGTACCTCTTCTCTACTTCAATGGAGTCAGGGGTTTTCTTTCTTGGGTTTTGAATGGAGGCAGGCCTGACAGAATCATAGGGCTGGAAGGGACCTCGGAGGTCTTTTAGTCCAGCTCCCTGCTCAAGGCAAAATACTTTTTGTTTTGTTCCACACATCAAGTGAAAAATATATTTTTTTCCCTTGACGTGCAGAACTAAACAAAAATATTTCTGCATATTTCCTTTGGACTAGCATTAACAGCTGGGGATAAAAGATAATCTTAACAAAGTTGGCTACTAAAAAGCTTTCAAAAATTTAACCGATGGCTTTAGAAGTGTGATTTCGGAAGTTACAAGCAGTCTGTCTGATGCAGCATCTTGCCTTTTTATATGCTTCAAAAATAGTAAAAATTGTTATCGTCATGTATATTTTTTTAAAGAAGTGTATTGCTTTTTTGATTTTTTCTGGATGCCTTGATTTCTCCGAGGCTTGAAACAACTTTATTACAATTCATGTCTGGAATTGCCCTGCACGATTGCATTCTGATGCACATTTTCCAGGCAGTAACAGAGTGCCTGTATTTGGGGCAACCAAATTCCAAGCCAACTTGCCTAGGCCCACAGTGAAAGAAGCAACCTTTTGTCCATGCAGGTAATGGAAAGCTGCTGTCAAGAAATGGATCAGAAATCATCAGGCGAAATAGACGTCTCTTCTTTCTCACATGCAACTTTATATTTATTTAGTTGGTTATTTTTCCTTGCATTTTACCTGTGCGAGAGAGAAATGTAAGTCTAACCAGTATCAAGAATCCCCGTTCCATGAAATCCAGATTGCAAGCTTCTGAACTTGCAACAAATTCAGAGAGCAAGAGAAACGTGATCAAATAAAATAAATCACAAATCCAAATCTGGTTAATATTTGCAATGTGTCAAATTTCTCCTGGCTGACTTGCCGTTGCCACGCATACCTAGGTCTTCTCAGCACCTGGAGTCTGAAATCAAGGTGAGCTGCCAGGCAGGTGAGGTGAGCTCAGGCAAGGCAAGACAAGGTGTGACTGGGGGGAGGGGCGAGGCCAGGCCGGGCAAGAGATGGTAGGTGGGCAAGGCTGGGCGAGGCGAATGTGTTGCACATGCCCAGAGGGAGCACCCAGAGTTTGACTGTGAGACCCCTCTGTATTGGAGGGATTGAAATGGATGCTATTCATCCGGTTCGCCAAACTCCACAAAAAATTAGCTACCAGTTCTGCTGAATTGGTGTGAACCGGCTGAATACCACCACTGGATAAAGGATCCAAACTGACATATACTGCAAACAAATTTGATCATTTATGAAGAGCCATTGTGTATTGTACTGCTGCTGGTAAAGTCTGGGTGAGAGAGGGAGATCAGGAATTTTGCAAGAAAGCACCGTTGTCTTACCTGAACGGTCTTCTCTGTTCGCTGTGTGGAGAGTCCAACATGGGTAAAGCTCAAGCCTGATTGGTAGGGACTGAGTTTAATTTGTTTGAAGTATGCCCTCTAGATGCCCATTTGGCCAGTTTTAAACGAAGGTGTAAAGGAGGAATGCTATTAATCTCATAATACTTGGAATGCCTGCGACCCTGGGCCTGATTAGCCCAGATGGGTTTGGACTCTCCACGCAGCGTACAGAGAAGACCATTCAGGTAAGACAACGGTGCTTCTCCAGTGTGCTGCTTAGGAGAGTCCAACATTGGATATACCCAAGCTTAAATATCCAGGGCAGGAAACGGCTGGGCCAGGGGAGCAGGGGTGTCAGTAACCCTCTGAAGGACCCGTCTGCCAAATTCCGCCTCTGCTGATGCAAAGGAGTCCAAATGGTAATGTTTCACAAACGTGGGAGTGGAAGTCCTCGTGGCCGCTTTACAAATGTCTTCGGCTGAGACCTGTGTGTGCCAAGCTGCCGAGGTTGCCGCACTGCGAGTGGAGTGTGCCTTAATCCCTCTGGGCATGGGTTTGTTCTGGCTTCCATATGCCTCGGTGATGCACGCTTTAAGCCAGCGATTCAGTGTCTGTGAGGATATTTTTCATCCCATCGTGGCTAGGGGGAAGGAAATGAAGAGGGCTTCCGTTTTCCTGAATGACCTTGTCTGTTGAATGTAGATTTCGAGTGCTCTACGAACATCCAGATTGTGCCAGCTGAGTTCTGGTTGTTGAGTGGCCCCGGTATAAAAATCCGGCAGGACCACCTCCTGTGCCCTGTGAAACCATGTGTTCACCTTTGTAAGGAACGCAGGGTCGAGGCGCAGAATGACTGTCTTGATGGAAATTACATAGGTCTTGTCTGACGGAGAATGCCGTCAGTTCCGACACTCTCCTGGCTGATGTAATGGCCACCAAACAAGCTGTTTTAAGCGATAGAAGACAAAGGGGAATCGTCTGTAGAGGTTCAAATGGCTGGGCGGTGAGCGCCTGTAGAACTAAGGTTAGGTCCCAGATGGGATATCGATGTATCACCTGGGGTCAAAGGTTGGCTGTGCCTTTAAGAAACCCTCTTATACTCGGATGGTGGTAGAGTGATCTGAGGTTGTTCAAGTGGAGTACTGTTGACAGTGCCGCCACATGTCTCCGCAACGTGTTGGGTGCTAACCCTTTGTCGAACCCTTCTTGGAGGAAAGCCAGGATCTGACAAAGTGAGGATGGCAAGGGTTCCAGTTTGTTTCTGGTGCAGAATCTGCAGTATGCCATCCAAGTAGCGTTGTATATATGTGTAGTGGAGGCCCATCTGGATGCCTGGATAGTGGCTATTACATTGTCCGGGAGGTCGTCTTGTCTTAGGATGACCCCTTCAAATGCCAGATGGTGAGGTGCCACCATTGGGGTTCTGGGTGTAGCAGGACTCCCTGGCTGAGAGAGAGCTGTTGGTCCGGTATTCTCCAGGGTCGTGATACTGACAGTTCCGCTAAGTCTGCAAACCAAGGTCGGCGAGGCCAGTGCGGAGCTACCAGTAGTATTTCCGCTTCTTCTAGAATTATTTTCCGTACCACCTTCGAGATGAATGGTGTGGGCGGGAAGGCATATAACAGGCCTTGTGGCCATGTGCTGCACAACACGTTGACTCCCTCTGCTCCCGGCGACGGGAAGCGGGAGAAGAAATGTAGAAGGTGCGTGTTGAGATGAGTCGCGAACAGGTCTAGGACCGGTTCTCCGAACCTCTGCGACAGTTCTCTGAACAGGTGTGGGTGCAGGCACCACTCTGCTGGGTCCACTGTGGAACGGCTCAGCCAGTCCGCCTGCACATTTGATACCCCCGATATGTGTTCTGCTCGAATTGATTCTAGGTGCTGTTCTGCCCAGCTGCCTATCAATTCCGCCTCTGCCATGAGGCGCTTGGACCTCGTGCCCCCTTGGTGGTTTATGTGTGCACGGGTAGCTACACTGTACATCAAGATGAGCATGTGTTGACCCGACACCAAGGGTTGAAAGCTACGTAGGGCGAGGTGTACTGCATGCAGTTCCAGGAAGTTGATGTTTGGTTTGGCAACTTCCGCCGGAGACCAGCGGCCCTGGGCCAACTGGGAGGATACATGTGCTCCCCACCCTCCTAGGCTGGCATCTGTTGTGATAGTCACTCGATCCGGCTCTCTGAATAGGCAGCCCCGCTTTAAGGCTGGTGACAACCACCATGTTAGGGAGTGCCTGACCTTCATGGGGAGAGAAATCAGGGTGTTTGAATGACTGATTTTCGCCTTCTGGTAGGGGAGGAGACACCGCTGGAGGCTCCTGGAGTGTAGCCTCGCCCAAGGAACAATGTCTATGCAGGAGATGAACTTCCCTAGCAAGTGGGACAGGAGAGATAATGGTACCTGTTGCATCTTTTGGACCTGGTGCGTCATTACTGCTATGCTGTTCCACCGATCCAGAGAGATGCACACCTCACAGGACTCCATGTTGATGATAGTGCCCAGATGTAGAAGTGAGATGGTGGGAACTAAATGGCTTTTTGGGAAGTTGACGGAAAACCCATGTGCCTGTAGAGTCCAGATGGTGATCCGGAGGTCGGCTTGTGCTCTCTGTGGGGACCTTGACTGGATTATGATATTGTTGAGATAGCATTGCAGCCATAATGGATGGGCCCTTAAACTTGCCGCCATGACATCCAGCAGTTTTGTGAACGTCTTGGGTGCTGAGGAAAGACCAAAAGGTAATGCTCGGTACTGAAAATGGGCCCCCTGCTACACAGAAATTGTCTGTGAGAGGGGTGTATTGGTACATGGAGATAAGCCTCCTTGAGGTTGATGGAGGTCAGCCAGTCCCGATGTCTGATGCAGCCCAGGATGGATTTCAGTGACTGCATCTTGAAGCATTTGTATACCACGTAAACGTTCAGTTGTTTGAGGTTCAGGATGACTCTCCATCCCCCCAAGTTTTTTGGAACCAGGAAGATTATCAAGTAGAACCCCAGACCTTCCTGTCCGGGTGGCACCTTCTCGATGGCCGATATCTCCAACAGATGGTTGATCTCCTGGTCTAACAGCTCCCATTGTGGGGGGGGGGTCTGTTGGGGTGGAGCACTGAAGAAAACGACTGGGGGGTAGTGATAGAAAATCTATGAGGAGGCCCTGTCTGATGACAGCTGAGGCCCATGAGTCTGTTGACGTCCTTTCCCATTGAGCTATGAAATGTTGGAGCCTGCCCCCAATGGGAAAATCCCCTTCCAAGTCACTTAGATCTGTGGGAGCATCTAAATCCCGATCCCCTAAAGGGGCATCTTGACTGGTTGAACTGTTTACCTCTGTCATGAAAGGACGATCTGTCCTGTCTGTCGGTCCCTTGGTTGAACGGTCTCTGGTTGGAAGTGTGCTCCAAAGGGGGGATCAGCTCGAAAGGGCTGGCGTCTGGAATAAGGTGTGAACCTTCTCTCTGTCCTCTTGTGAGCCTTGGGTAGTACTTTATGCTTATCCCGGTCCTCCACTAAGATGGGTTCCAGGGATTCTCCAAACAGATGGTCACCCCCAAAAGGGGAGGCAGCCAAGCGCCATTTTGAATGTACATCTGCTTGCCAATTGCGTAGCCAAAGCAGATGTTGTGAAGATGCAGATGTAGCCATGGCACGGGATGTGAATTTTGCCACGTTGAGGATGAGCGGAGGCGAGCGGAGGCGAGCGGAGGTTGGCGGGGACAAGCGGAGGCTAGCGAAGGCAAGCAGCAGACAACAGAGTCAAGCAGAGGCAAATGGAAGACAGGCGGAGGCCAGCAACTCTGCTTCAGGGTTACCGGCAAAAGGAACTCTTCCTAAGATGGCCCCTGCCGCATGGAAAACTCCCCCTTTCCGGATGCTGAGCCTTTAAATTTGGTGCCGATCCGCCCACAAAGCTGCCTGCCCCGGAAGTCCTGGGTCGCTTCTGCGCATGCTCAGAAGCTTCTACCTAGCAACCAATGACGAAGAAGGTCTAAAATGGCCCCCCGTTCACACTTTTGAGCCTCTCTGATTCAAACGCAAGGCAGGAAGCTGCGGAAACGTTCCCACCTTGATTTTCGTTATTTTTGCTTTTGGCAGCAGCGGAGGGACAGACCATCACATCTGCTTTCAATTAAGCCGTCCAGGAACGGAGCCAAGCCCGCGGAGGGCAGGAACTCCCATTATTACTAATTAGTAGCCTCGCTTTACTGAAGAGTAATGCCCGCGGAGGGCAGGAACTCCAGAGCGAATTCCTCGATACTTTCCAGTAACCCTCTGCCAGCTCGCCCACAATTTTTACCTGATAGTTGTTTTGAAGTGTCGATCTGCTGTAGGAGAGTCCAACTTGTTGTGTAAATTTTTAAATACTCTGTTTCCTGTAGGAGAGAAAAACTATACGTCCCTACTCTTTTGACTGAGTTTAAAAAATGGCCAAATGGGCATCTAGAGGGCGTACTTCAAACAAATTAAACTCAGTCCCTACCAATCAGGCTTGAGCTTTACCCATGTTGGACTCTCCTAAGCAGTGCACTGGAGAACATGTGACTCTATTGATCTCTGTATACCTATTGATTCTGCTGTCTGACTGCTGATTTAAGTCAATCGTATTTTGGTTTAAGAGTGCTTCTTTAAATTTTGACTTTTAGGCTGAAAGCAGCTTAATAAGGTAGATGGTTAAAAGTGATGACTAAGAAGCAGAAGAAAAATTGCCCTTATTTTGCTTGTTTTTCAATTCAACCACTTTAAAGTTTCAAATTTGTCCTCCCAAAATCAGTGCCTCCTGTCGAAGCATGAATCAGCTTCGTTCCCCCCCCCCCGGGAAAATTGTAATTAATTAGAGGTGAATGGATCTTGTTTTCCATGGTGTATACCCTCAAGGAAAGAAAACCCGAAGTATATATTCTAATAAACATTTTTATTATAAAAGTAAAAAATATAGCTAACTACATCTTACCGGTTGTGATATCTCAGAGACGGACAAAGGAAAGAAAGTAAGAGAATAATAAAGACATGTGCAGTAGCTTAGGAAATCACAAGACAGTGTTATCTATTTTGATGAAAGTTCTCCGGCAAGCTACCATTATGTTCAGAATAGAAGCTCAGCTGGCAAATACAAAAAATGTAGTGACAAATCCCTTCTTTGTCAGTTGAGCGGACATTAGGTATAGTTATCAATTAAGGCACATCTTCTTACACACATACTCGTACTGAGCTGCACGAGGTTTGTTGAGCATATCGGCAATCTGGTCACATGTAGGCACATACTGCAATTTTACAAAACCTTGTTTCACTAATTGGTTAATATTTTTATAACGAATGTCAATGTGTCTGGACCTAGACCCCATGAAACCTCAGTCAGAAATATAAACCACAGATTCATTGTCTTCCATCACGGTGATCGGTCGGATTGGGTGTGTCCAGATATCTGTGACTAAAGCATCAAACCGGAGAACATTGTAATTCCCTTTAGCCAAGGCTTCTGGTGTTAATTGTTTGTGATTGTATTTTTCTCTTTTGTTTTTCTTTGTTGCATTTGTATTTTGGTCTGTGACTGTAAAATAAAATTATTATAAGAGGAAAACAACAACTAAAGCATCAAACCACGTTAGAGAATTACCATATTTTTCAGAGTATAAGACGCACCTTTTTACCCGGAAAAAGAGGGCCAAAAACTGGGTGCGTCTTATACTCCAAATGTTGACCCCCTTTCCCCACCACCATTCCTGCCTGAACCCTACCACTGCTGCCGCCGCCCGCAGCGAGCCACCGCCCGAACTCCCCACTGCCGCCGCCGCTGCACGCTGCACGCCGCCGCCCAAAAGCCCCCGCCGTTCCTGCTGCCACCACCGCCGCACGCTGCTGCCCGAAAGCCCCCACCGTTCCTGCCACCGCATGCTGCTGCCCGAAAGCCCCTGCCGCTGTTCCTGGTGCCGCCGCCGCCCGAAAGCCGCCGCCGTTCCTGCCGCCGTTGCACGCCACCACCCGAAAGCCCCCGCCGTTCCTGCCGCCGCACACTGCTACCCGAAAGCCCCCACTGTTCCTGCCACCGCCACCGCCACACGCTGCTGCCCGAAAGCCCCCGCCGTTCCTGCCGCCGCACGCTGCTGCCCGAAAGCTCCCACCGTTCCTGCTGCTGCTGCCGCCCAAAAGCCCCCCTGCTGCCTGAAGCCTGCTCCCAAGGCACCTGAGGAGCTGCCGCCACCGTTGCTGTCTGAAGCGAGCCGCCTGACAGGTTAGAACTTTTTTTAATGGTTTTTTAAAGGTTTTTTTTAAAGGTTGCCAAGTGGAGAAGGAATTCTGGGAGTTGAAGTCCACAAGTTTGAAGACCATTGCACCCCCTTGGCCAGTTTAAGACTTGTGGACTTCAACTCCCATTCCTGAGCTAACATGACTGGAGGAGGAAATCTGGGAGTTGAAGTCCACAAGTCTTAAACTTGCCAAGGGGGTGCAAGGGTCTTCAAACTTGTGGACTTCAACTCCCAGAATTCCTCCTCCAGTCATGCTAGCTCAGGAATGGGAGTTGAAGTCCATAAGTCTTAAAGCTGTCAAGTTTTTCCCCCATACCTGACCACTTGGCAATGCTATTTGCTGACCTCCAGTGTATGGGTTATTTGTAGGCTAATGGAAAGAGTGATTGCTCAGAGCTGCAGAATCCCTTTTCAGTTAGTGGTGCATCTGGAGCCATCTGGAGATCATCAAATGCTAGTGATTGGATTACTAAATCAGTCCAGCCCTCTTCCAGGCTATTGTTTGTTTTATTATAGATAAACAGTTATCCAAAAAATCTCCTTGAAGCCATTAAGAGACTTTAACTTCAGAGAAACGAGAGAACTGAGTTGAAGAAAATTATACTTATGACAGAAGAAGAAAACAGCCCTTTTCTTTTGAGAGGCTCACCTGAACAAAAACAGGTGGAAGGAGAAGAGGGAGAATGGGTGTTAATTGTTCATTTAAGGTGCTGGTTTATAAATATTTTGTCTTTAAAAAGAGAGTCAAATACTGCCTCTTGAAAAACGTTTAAAGGGATTTCATTTAGAGGACACCGCATTTTGTCTCTCACTTCTCCTGTCAAGTTTGAAGACCCCTGGGTTAGGAGTTAGGAGTTAGGAGTGCAAGGGTCTTCAAAGCTGTCAAGTTTGAAGTTTGTAAAAAGTGTACATGGTTGTAAAAAGTATTCTGCTATACTGGTATTTTATTAAATAATATATTACTACACCATTTGGTTCAGAATACTTTTTTCCTTGTTTTCCTCCTCTAAAATCTAGGTGCGTCTTATATTCCGGTGCGTCTTATACTCCGAAAAATACGGTACATGCATCTGAAACACAAGCATATTCAGCCTCAGCAGATGAACAGGAAACAAAATTCTGTTTTCACACATGCCAGTAAAAAGGACATCCATTTAAGAACATCATATAACCTGAAGTACTTTAACGTGATTTCTTATCACTTGCCCAATCAGAATCAGCATAACAACATAATTCTGCATGATCAGTATGTGTCGGTTCTAACAATAACTGCATATGTTTAGTGTGTTTTAGATATTTCAATAATTTCTTTACACATGTCCAATGAAACTGTTTTGCCTTACCTACATCTCGAGACAAGAGATTAACACTAAGTGCAATGTCAGGTCTAGTCCAACTACTAATATATAACAGTGACCCAATAACTGAATGATAAAGTGTCTGATCCTCAAATGCAGGACTAGATTCATGTGCCAAGTTGTGAAAATCTGTTTGCATGGGTTTGCGTCCCATATTAGCATCTTTCATGTTGCAATGATGCAAAATCTGTTCAATTTTATCCTTTTGTGAAAGACTATACCCCTTCTGTGTTTTGACAATCTGAACACCTAGATAAGTGTTAATATGACCTAAAGATTTCAATGTGAAATATCTCTGTATAGCCTTTAGCTAAATTCTCACTCATCTGCTTATTTGGACCAATATAAACAATATCATCAATATAAACAAGAACTATCTCATACATATTATCAGATCTTTTTGTAAACACACATTCATCAGTTTCGGACTTAATAAAGCCCATTGAATTTAGTTTGTCAGTAAGACATAAATACCACATTAAACCAGACTGTTTCAGACCATAAAGACTTTTGTGTAGAAACCAGGTATCTCCTTCTTGATGTTGGAACCCTGGAGACCTTTGACGTAAATCTCCTCATCTAGATCAGCATGTAGATAAGCCATGTCAACATCGAACTGGAAATCTTCTAAACCAAGGATAGTAGTGGTGGCTAAAGCAATTTTTACACTTTCAGTCTGAACTGTCGGTGAGTAGGTATTTGTGTAGTCCTCAGGATAACGTTGAGCGAATCCCTGAGCTACAAGTCTGGCCTTTTACAATGACTCACCATTTGGCTTCTTTTTGATTCTGTAGACCCATCGAGTGCCAATGACTTTTTTGTTTGTTGGAGGTTTTGAAGGCATAAACACCTTAAGTTTCTTTAGACTGTCCATTTCAGCCTGCATTGCCTCATACCACTTCTCTTGCTCTGATTCAGGAAGATGCTTGATTTGTGTGAACTTATCAGGAGGAAGTATAACATTACAAATCAGTTGCCAGTTGCCACAAATATTGCTGTGGAGGGATCTCTTTTGTGGCCCTCTTGGAACGCCTCGGAATGGTCATCCATTCTTCTTCCATTTTGTCATCATCTTCATCATCGTCGCTAGTGTCAGCATCTGCGGCTTGCGAAGACGGAACATCAGGTTGAGAAGAACTAGTGGATGGAACATCTACCTGTGAATCTTGGTCATCAGGCTGTGGGGCATCAGCAACATCATCTCTAGGAAAATAAACTCCAGGATCATTGGAATGAATCCTTGACCAGTCAGCATCTTCCTCAAAATTGGCGGATTGGGAAATCACTATTACATGATTGGAGTCAATAAATTTGCTCCATTTTGAATTGTCATCAATACCCATAAATCTCATCCTTTTTGCTGCTGGACCTCCTTTCCTTCTTTGAGCTAAGGGAATGTTCACCATAGCATATGAACCAAAAATATGGAGATTCTTGAGGTTGGGCTTGTACCCATACAATATGAAGAAAGGAGTCTGATTTATTACACTACTCCAAGTACGGTTGACAATATAATTTGCATATTTAATAGCTTCACCCCAGTATGGATTACGGAGGTTGGCGTCTTCTAGGAGACAACGCATCATGGTTTGCAGGACCCCTTGTCGTCTTTCTACCACCCCGTTATGCGCCGGTGTATAAGGAGCCGAGGTCTGATAAAGAATTCCATTCTTACGCATCCAGTCCTGGAACCGCTGAGACATGAATTCAGTACCACAATCACTTTGAATTCTGGCGATGCTTACTCCGTGTTGGTTATAAACAAGAGCGGCAAAGTCTTTAAAGATCTGAAAAGTCTCAGATTTTTCTTTCATAGGATATCCATATCCATATCTAGAGTAATTATCAACAATTGTTAGAAAATATTTTCTACCACCATGTGATGGCTTGAAAGGACCTACTATGTCAGTGTGTACCAAATCAAAAATGCGTGTTGACAAGCATGTAGTGCATTTTGGAATGGCTGCTGCTTTGGATTTGACCTTCTTGCAGACAGCACAATCCAAAAACACCTTACACCCCTTTAGATCCAAACCTTTTGCGAACTCCGACATTTTCTTAAGAACAGGAAAACTGGCATCCCCCAATCTTCTATGCCACTTATGGATACACCTGTAATGCAAAGGTTTACCAGTTAGTGAATTTTCAACATTAAAAGTTTTATGAGGAACCTCAGGCTTGCTCTGAGCAACCTGTCTCACAATTTTCTTTTTGTTGGCTTTAGGAGCCTTTGGAGTAGCAACAGGATCTCTCGCTGGAACATCTTTCTCTGGGCCTGTGCTCTCCTCTTTTGGAATTTGTATACTTGCCTGTGCTTGCAGTTTAGACTTTGGCTTTATGTAATAAACACCATCAAGTAACATGGTTTCAGCAACAATATCTCCATTTTTAACTATATAACTTGCTTTTTCCAGGTGGTGGACCTGGTACTTTAATACTCTAGACAAGTGACTCTGACTAAGCAAACTACTATTTGCTGTTAGTATATAATAAACATCAGGAATGAATGCATCGAGCTCTTCAATATAAACAGTTCCTTTTCCTCTAACCTGACAAGGATGATTGGAAAAAGAATAGAATTCACGTAGTTCAGGTTCAGGCTCGTGCATCTCTGTAAAAAGTTCTTTTCTGTATGTAACATGCAATGCTGCACCACTATCCAAAGTCCACAAAAGCTGTCTGTCATATTCTGGACAAGGTTGTGGATCATTGGTTAAAGTCAATGTGGCGAGTGGAGCTTGCGGATCACGCCTGGGACCACGACAGCCTTGTCTTCCGCCTCTGCCTCTGCCTCCTCTGGAGTCTGTTCCTCTGGGTTGGTATGTGACAGGAGCTGGAAATCATTGGGTACAATCCCAGGTGGCATGTCCCACATGATTACAGATGTAGCATCTTGGCATCCTTGGAACGTAGGCTCTTCCTCGGAAGCGGCGCCTCGGTGGAGCTCTTGATGCGGGTGGTCCTCTCAAATGTGGCATGGCCAGCATAAATGCCTCTTCTTCTGTTAAAATTCTGCACACATGATCAACTGTGCATTGAACAATGGCCATTTGATTAATCTTTGTAATGGCATCTTTCCATTCATAATTCAATGAGTTAACAATGATGCTGATCATTTGAAAATCATCAATATCATAACCTCTTTCACCCAAATCCTTCCTCCTACCTTTCATTTTAGTTAAATGTTCTCCAATATATTCACCAGGTTTTAATCTCGAACCATGGAACTCAGACAAGAGTAAACATGTAGATTCAATCGAAACAGGCCGGTAGTATGTTTCTAATTGGGCCCAAATTTGTTGGGCAGTTGCATCAGGTGGAAAAGTAACCTGCAGTTCAGTGTCCATGGACATCAATAATGTTGTGCATGCTTTAGTATCTAGGTCTCCTATTGCAGGAGTCCATGACTGGCCAGGAGGATTAAACACCATGCAATGGGTACCTTCTCTACGAAGTAAAAGTCCAGCCTCACTGACCCATACCTTATAATTTTGTCCTGAACGCTTTAATTTTGAATCACCAGCTAGTGGAACAATAGAAGGTGCCTGTTGAGGAATGTTCACCTGGGGTACTGGCTGTGGATGTAAAGGCACTTGTGGTTGAACCTGTGGTTGCTGTACTTGAACCTGTGGTTGCCGTACTTGTGCATGAGCTGCCATATTAATCTGGCCTGCTGGAGGGACTGGCACTTGTCTTTGCTGCATTAAGCGTCATTGTGCCTCATCTAAATTAGGACTTTGGACAGAATAGCCATCAGCACCACCAGGGGTTGCTGATGATTGAGCCTGTGGAGACACTTGTGGAGTTGCAGCCTTCAGACTTGATTGAGTTAGAGACATAGTTGAAAAAAACCTGATGTAATTTATCTTGTAAATTACTTTCACCAGCAGGTGGTGCTGTAACATTAGTTTCTGGCATTGTAGAAAACCCCTCCTCTCTATCAACATCATGTGCAATCCAAGAAGGAACAACATCATCACTAAACACATGTGACGTGTATACAGCTTTCTGTTCTGATTTGCCTGACACAAAACCCTCATGAGGGAGTGGCTTTGGCTTCGAAGAAGAAAGCAAAATGGAGGACTCAGGAATGTGAAACAAACAAGAGTCCCTCTTATCTGACTTAAGAATAGAAACCAATGCTTTTGCCTTTTGCAGCTCATGTTCCAGAAAATCTATTTGCTCACAATAACTTCGCACAGCCTTATCATGCATTGTCTTGTCAGGGCTTAAAGGAGAATGAGACATTGTACTTACCTGAGACGTCCATTCTCGTAGGGTGGAGCTAGCCGCCAAGAATGGGTTGACACTGCCCTCTAGCCAATCAGGACTGAGTCTGGAAAAAGTATAAATAGCACTTCGGTGCCTCAGATCCCCCTCTTTTGACGAGGGATGAAAGCCAGACTCTGCGTGCCATTTAGGAAACAAACAAGTGTGTGCAAAACAAACCATTATTAAACCAGAGAATAAAGGAAAAATTATGATAGATGAACCGGTCTAAACACCTAAGCCTAAACACCTAAAAACGCTCTGAAGTCCTAGGAAGCTAAGACTAAATACCTACGTGAGCAAACAGAATACAGAACCCAGCCAGACCAACTGTCCAGAAGGGAGGGACTTGGCGGCTAGCTCCACCCTACGAGAATGGACGTCTCAGGTAAGTACAACGTCTCATTCTCCATAGTGGGTGGAGCTAGCCGCCAAGAATGGGACATACCAAAGTAGTTCAGTCCCTAGGGTGGGCCTCCTGACACTGGCTGGGACCCCAGCTGTCCATCGTTACCTGCTGTAACACCCTGTGCCCAACGTCAGCCTTCCGGGAGGCGAAAGTGTCCAATCTATAGTGCCGAACAAACGGCGTTGAGGAGGACCATGTGGCTGCTCAGCAAACCTCCTCAATTGAAGCCCGAGTAGTCCATGCCACAGTGGTGGCAGCACTGCACGTCGACTGGGCAGTTATTCCACCTGGTCATGGGAAGGACAACCATTCATAGGTTAGCGCAATGTCTAGGGCACGCCTCACGTCCAGGAGGTGCCATTGTTTCACAATGTCAGAGGAGGGAAAAGGATAAAGGCAAGGGAATACAACTTCCTGAGCTCAATGGAAGTATGAGTTTACCTTTGGCAGGAAGGTAGGGTCCAACCTCAGCACTACCCTATCCTGGTGGAACACCCAGGTCAGTTCTCACCAATAGAGCTGCCAGTTTGGATATGTGGCAGGCAGATGTAACAGCCACCGAGAACACAACTTTGGAAGCAAGATGAGCAAGTGAAACAGATTGTTAGGCTTGAATGGGCCACCCGTGAGAGTAAGGAGTACCTTGGGCATGTCCCAGGTAGGATGTCTACAGGCAGACATCGATTGACCGCCCCTGTGAGGAACCTGTGAAACAGTGGATGAGCTGACAGGGATCCCTGGGATGCACAAGACAGACAGTAGACAAGGCCGCCACCTGGCGGCGGAGGGTATTGGGGGGAAATCCCTTAGCTAACCCCTGGCGCAGGAATTGTAGGACATTGACGAAGGACAAGTCCACAGGGAAATATCCCTCCTGGACACTCCATGTACAGAAGGCCTGCCACAAGGCCGAGTAGATACGCTGTGTGGACGGCCTCCTAGGGTCCCGCAAGACCTCCATGACATCCTCTGGAACCTGTTGGCACCTCAGAGTGAGCCGCTCAAGCGCCAGGCAGTCAGTTGCAACCGGTGTGGCTCTGGATGCTGGGCTGACCCCTGGGCAAGTGACCACTCTGTTGGAGGGATTCTCCATGGGGGTGATACCAACAGAGAGACCAGATCGGCATGCCAGGCTCTCCTGGGCCAATGGGGGGCCAGAAGGACCATATCGGCCCTTTCCCCCAGCAGCTTCCTGATCACCCTGGGGATTACTGGAATGGGAGGGAACGCGTACAGTGACACCTGAGGCCCGGCACAGCGAAGGGCATCCGTTCCCTCCGCCCCCTGAGTTCGGTACCTGGACAGAAACCTGGGTAGTCGAGAGTCCCCCCCCCGGGGTGGCGAACAGATCCATGACTGTTAGACCGGAGTGACCCATCAGCTGCTGCAATAAATCCGTGTGGAGGCTGTCGAACTGATGCCGGCTGAGCCAGTCTGCCCTCGTATTGCTCACCCCAGAGATGTGTTCTGCAGAGATTGACAGCAAGCTCCGTTCTGCCCAGAGTCCCAGCTGCATGGAGTCTGTCATCAACTGCCTGGACATGGTCCCCCCCCGCAGATTGATGTGGGTCTTGGTGGCCACATTGTCCGTTAGGACCAACACATGCTTGTTCGCAAGGCAGGGTCTGAACTGCACTGCATGGGGCTCTAAGTGATTAATGCTTAGGCCAGTCTCTGTCTATGACCAAGTGCCCTGGGACAGGCATCCGATGTCATGGTGATCTGTTGCGGGTGCAGGGAACAAGTGCCCTAGTGGAGTGCTGCTGGCGTCCACCACCGAAGCGACCCTTTGACTGGAAGCGGGAGCCTCACCTTGGCTGGATAGGTGGCACGTCCTAGACGCTGAGAGGCAGAAGAACCCATTGAAGGTCCCTGGAGTGTAAGTGAGCCAATGGGGTGATATGGATGGCAGATCATCTTGCCCAGGAGGTAGGACAACAGGTTCAGCGGAACTGAGGTTTGACGCAGAACTTGCTGGGCTAAGTCCAATATGTTGTCCTTTCGCTCCTGAGGCAGGTACACCTTGCACTCCAGGGAGTCAATAAGGCAATCCAGGTGGAGGGAATGAGTTGGCTCTTGTGCTTGTTGACCAAGAAGCCATGGTGACTGAGCATATCCAGTACTACCTGGACATCCCTCTCTGCCTGGGACAGGGAGGTAGACTGGATGAGTATGTCATCCTGGTAGCACTGACCCTGATGGGTACGGACCGCAGGTGAACAGTCAAGGTGGCCAGGACCTTGGTAAAGACCCTCGGCGCTGATGATAGGCCGAAGGGAAGGGACGTGTATTCGTAATGCACCCGTGCATAGCAAAACCGTAAGTATTGGTGATGGAATGACTGGATTGGGCTATGGAGGTAAGCCTGCGAGAGATCGATGGATGTGAATAGATCATCCTTCCTAATAATTGCTAGAATTAATTGCAGGGCGAGCATCTTGAATTTCTTGTGGACTATGTACTTGTTCAGATGCTTGAGGTCTAATATGGCTCTACATGCGTCATTGGTGATGTCCTCCCGTCGACTGGCAAGGAATGCCAGGAAGCCCCCTATGGGAGGATCCGCCGGAGGGCCATTTGTATTGGTTGCCCTGGAAGGGACGGTCAGAGGGGAACCGCTGTTGAGCACCCTAGTGCCCCTGGGTTTGCCCTTGGTATGGACCCTGATCCTGATCCTGATATCGAGTGTAGGGCTGGAAAGACCCCCTGGAAGCCCTTCTGGAAAGGAGGCAGTTCGGAAGGAAGGCTTCTGGTTGCCAGAGGGAAGGACCTTGCGCTTGTCCTCCATCTCCACCATTCAATAATGGCCCCCACATTGAGGCTTTCAGGGCCCAGGCTGCCGACTGATGTGCCCCCTGGAGCGTGGATCCCGTCCGGCGATCCTCTGGTTGAAGGGGTTCCTCAGCTTCCCCGGGCATCTGCGCATGTGTGAAGAGTGCCAGGACTGGACCGTCCACTGGCGCCGGAAGGTGTGAGGCCAAGGCAGCATCTACAGTAAAAAATCTTTTGTCCAAAGAATTAGGTAAAGGACCGGCCACTGGAGATTGCCATTGTTTCAATATAGCCTCTATAAATAATTTAGGGGCTGGAACCACCTCAGTAGGTGAGGCAGCCGCCTCAAAAAAAGGGTCTTACCTCAGAATCCGACTGTGAGTCCCCAGAGGGGGAAGGCAAATTAGCTGTGATGTGGGCCTTATGAAGAAGGGATCGAAAAAAGGGCTGGCTGTAAAAGCCCGGAGGAGGCTGTTGGCTCTGGAGCCAGCCCCTCATCCTCAGACATATCAAGTTCAGGATGATCCCTCGCTATCATGTCTACCTGTGCTTGGTCCTCCAAGAGGTCCTCTACATAAGCCGGGGGCACTGCAGTCCCTTCCTCCTCCTCCCCAAGCCATGTTAGAGTGGTTCCACAGTCAGTGAGTCACAAATGGAGGGGGAAGGATTATGGACTTGACGTGATGACTGACCAGCCATAGCTCTAATGCCAGCCTCAATGCCCTGTCTAATGGCCTGGTTGATTCTGTCCTGGATCTCTCTAGAGTGGACTAGATCTGGCTCAGGCCCTGCATCCCCGTGTCCCTGACTGGTCACAAACTCCTGCACAACAGATTTGGAGCCCCAAATATCAGTTTCCTGCAGACAAAGGTTTGCATTGCCAAGGGACACAGCGTCAGAAGTCTAGCTGAACGCTGTACACGCTCCTGGGTGTGGGTCTGAAAGGCACCTGAAGGCCTAGAGTGGGACCCTGAAGCAGGTTGCTGTGGTTGGGATTTGTCCTGCTTGGAATGGGCCTTGGCCCCAGCTTGGAGAACCTGCTTAGTCTTACCACCTTTTTGCCTGGCTGCAGGCAAAGGAGAATGTGGTCTGGGGGGGGGACAAACCCTGGCATTCGAAGGGGAATCCACCCGCCCCGCCCCGGGTTCCTCCGGAGCAGGCCTGGGTGTCTTAGGTTTGGCCTTGCCAGACCTCTGGGTCTTGTCAGCCATTGTAAGATGGCAACTTAAATCCACGAGGCCTCAAGGGAGGAGAGAAAAAAGAACATTTTTTTGGAGTGGGTGGTCCCTGCAATTTAAAATGGCGGCTGCCCACGAGGCCCTTCTAAGATGGCCGACTGGCTGTGAGACAACAGAGTCTGTTGAGGCCTAGCCTCAAACTGAAATGGTCGACTGGCTCTGATGCACAAAGTCTCTGAGTCCCCTAGAGCAGAGTGAGGGATTCGCTGAACCAGGGATGACAAGAAACAGGAATATATGGAAAAACAGTCCCTCAGCAAAACAGAATATATGGGAAAAACAGTCCCTCAGCCCTCAAGCCTCAGTTCAGTGGCCTCCTCAGTGAGTAGTCACAATACAGGCAAAAATCAGGCAGCACGAGTGGTGTTATGGGCTCAGCTAGACTCAGCCGACATTCGCAAGGGCAGGCACAGCTGAGAATCAGCTCATTGAGTGGCCACGTGGGGAGCGCTTGATCCGCCCTTCCGACAAGCCCGGCTGCCGCTTGGGGACAATCGGATGCATGCAAAAATCGTTGTAAGTAGCTGCCTTTTACTCTCTTCCCCTGCTCAGCGTGGCCTCGAGAAAAAACTATTAATCAGCTGGGAAGCAGAGATTGGCTCTCCTGATAAGAGCCGTGGCCATTCGGGGACGAGCGGAGACTTTTGAGTGTAGAGCAATTTGCTCTCTCTGCCCTGAATGTCTCACTATCGGGTCCCCTGCCCAGCACGGCCTCGAGAAAGGCTAGTAATCAGCTGGGAAGCGGAGATCAGCTCTCCTGATAAGAGCCGTGGCCGTTCGGGAATGAGTGGAGACTTTTTGACTGTAGAGCAGTTTGCGCTCCCTGCCTTGAATGTCTCGCTAATGGTTCCCCTGCCCAGCGCGGCCTGCAAAAAGTGCCAAAAATCAGCAGGAGGGCGGATTTACTGGCGGAGCCTCACTCAGGCTTGTAAGGCAGAGATAAAAATGAACGCATGGCCAATTACTTTCCCAACACGCCCCCAGGCCAGCACTGACTGAATCGAGGCAATCAAGATAAGTAGGCAGTCACAGTCAGTCGGCAAATTGCTTTCCAGCCTCGTTCAGTGCCCCAGTTGGAACGGTGAGTTAAGGAAAAAGGAACCACCGTTTGTCCCCCAGAAAGTTAATTGGGGACAATTCCCTCACCCTCCACAGCCGGAATTAATGACAAGGGCTGGGCCTTCGGCTGGAGGGGCGAGCGACAGCCAGGCTTGCGTCCGAAACTGCCTTCAACCCAAGTGCTAGACAGAAGGTACTTGGGGGGCTCGATTAGGGCCAACTTACAATTCTTATTCCAGATGTTGTATAGATAAGATGATAGAAAAGTAGAAGTCTCTAATGAAGAAAAGGCATGTGTCCTTGGCTCAGGACTGAGTCAAAAGAGGGGGATCTGAGGCACCGAAGTGCTATTTATACTTTTTCCAGACTCAGTCCTGATTGGCTAGAGGGCAGTGTCAACCCATTCTTGGTGGCTCGCTCCACCCACTATGGAGAATAGTGCATTTCATCTCTCTCTCTGGGAACAAAATGCTCGGCCACTTGTAGAATTTTAGATTTGGCACCAAGCCTTTCAAATTCCTGGGCCTCAAGGAAAGAAAACCCGAAGTATATATTCTAATAAACATTTTTATTATAAAAGTAAAAAATATAGCTAACTACATCTTACCGGTTGTGATATCTCAGAGACGGACAAAGGAAAGAAAGTAAGAGAATAGTAAAGACATGCGCAGTAGCTTAGGAAATCACAAGACAGTGTTATCTATGTTGATAAAAGTTCTCTGGCAAGCTACCGTTATGTTCAGAATAGAAGCTCAGCTGGCAAATACAAAAAACACAGTGACACCTCCAAATATGGCTAGCTTGTTTATTTAGATAAGTTAATGATCCTTACAAGGTCTTGGGAATTGATAGTGGAAATAACATTTTCCTGATACATATATAACATATTAAATAGAGTTTAAATACTGTTTCCCCTTTTAAACTTGTTTCCCTCTCTTTAACCAGAAATTTACATTTAAGATTTTCCCACCTCTCCCCCAGTGTGAACTAGTGAATGGAATATTATGTTTAGGTCCCTGAGTGTAGGGCATTCGTATTGCTCCTTAGTTGCTGCCTCCTTACCTGTGCTGAATAAATACTTTATGGAGGTTTTGCCAGAAGGTATTACACTAAAAATTTTCAGATGCCACAATCCATTTGCAGATTAGTACACGAGAAAAAGAATTGTTAAATCCTGTAACTCCAGAAGAACAGTTTAGCTGCTTCCTTTCATAATATGACTAGACATTTTATTTCTTTGTTACTGTAGATATTATTTTCTATATGCCAACTGTCTCTAGGCCCACTCAATCAGTAAGTAGAAGATGAAGCACTTTGAACTGTACAGTCAGCACAGTACAATTGAGAAATTAAATATGTCAATTTCAACCGCACACATTTTCCATTTTAACTAGGTTCAAGTCTATCATGCTAGTTAGTGGATCATTTATTTCAGGTGTAATAAAATCAGCCTAGAATTTCTGGTTTGTGTTAATTCTCAGTTTCTTGTCTGATATTTCAAAGCACATGAGAGCATTCTCTGAAGATAAAGTGTGTGTTTGGAGAAGACTATTGCTATCAAAGATCACTTCAACAAAATAAATAGAGATGAAGGATGCAGTTAGAAAAGTTCTACATAAAGAGTATGGAGGAATTTTGGTGTAACAGTGATGGATGTAGTTTCTATAATCCTCAATTCAAATCTTCCTTTAGCCTCACTAAATTACCACATTTTCCATTTGATATTGGCCATTCGCTTTCCTGGTTTCCACATTGCTAAACAATAATATTGGCCAGTTTCTTTTTATTTAATTTGATGTCAAAACTTACACATTATTTCTCAGGCTTATTTGTTGAGGGTCATTTTAGTTTGTTCATCAGATTAAGTTAAAAACCCTGGCTTGGTCCAGTGAGGGTCTTTCAATTTTATCAATCATACAAGAATATTACAGGGAACAAAATGAGAAGAGGAGTAATACAGGTAGCCCGCAACTTAGGAAAAATGGTCATAAGTCACTTTTTTCAGTGTTGTTATAACTTTGAATAGTCACTAAACAAATGGTTTTAAGTCAATTTTTTTGCATATTTACATTTATTTTCTGTTTCTTGATATAATTAATTTGGTTCTGGATTAATTTCATGTGAATGCTAATCAACAAGCAACTGTGTTTTATCTTATTAGATTTTATATAGAAGAGATTAGACATTTAATTTGTTCAGAAGTTATAACTAAAATATTGAAATATATTTTAACAATATATTCTTGAATGTATTAGTATAGTGCATGTATATCACCTGGTAATAGAATGGGGGATACAGCTAAACTTCAATTTACTAGACACCCATTTATCAGGTTTCAGCTACAAGTAGACAAATTTCTAACAGATATCCTTCCTAAATAGCAGAAACTTCTGTGGCTATCTGAATGGAGTAGAGAGCTTGGACAAAGATTTTACCTTAATTTTACGACATCTCTGGCAATTTACATAATTTGCACTAAAGCAGGTAATGCAAATAATGTTATTTTATTTCTTTTACATAATGACAGACAGACAGACCCAGTGCATAATCTGGGAGTTCTTCTGCACTCACAACTCTTGCTTAAGGAGTAGGTGGCAGTCATGGCCAGGAGGCCCTTTGTACAATTGCAGCTCGTGCACTAGTCATACTCTTTCCTGGACCAACAAGCCCTGCTCACAGTTACTCATGCTGTAGTCACCTCTCATTTTGATTATTGCAATGTGCTCTACATGGGGCTGCCCTTCAAAAGTATCCAGAAGCTTCAATTGGTTCAAAATGCAGTGGCCGATGTGGTTTTATTTTATTTGTTTATTTGTTTGTTTGTTTGTTTGTTTGTTTGTTTGTTTGTTTGTTTGTTTGTTTGTTTGTTTGTTTGTTGATTGATTGATTGATTGATTGATTGTTCTTGTTAGCCGCCCAACTCCTGTAGGACTCAGGGCGGCATACAGCATAAGAAAGAACAATCAGTAAAACACAATAATAAACACTTTAAAATTATTACAAAAATGTAAAAAAGGACAAACCATCATTCATACATGGGGGAATTGATCTCAGTTTCACCCTGCCTTCAGGAAGAGCCATGTCTTCACAGCTTTACGGAAGGCCAGCAGGGTGGGGATAATCCAGATCTCTGAAGGGAGTTGGTTCCAGAGAGATGGAGCTCCCACAGAGAAGGCTCTCTCCCGCAGTCCCACCAACTGGCATTGCTTGGTTGATGGGACCTGGAGGAGTCCAACTCTGTGGGACCTAACCGGTTGTAGGGAGGTATGAGGTAGGATGCGGTCCTGGAGATAACCTGGCCCTGAGCCATGTAGGGCTTTAAAGGTTAAAACCAACACCTTAATCTCTGGTGACCTTGATCTCTGGCGAGCCCGGGATGGAGGTCATTCCTCCATCCTGGTGTTACTTGACCTCTCAACGGCTTTTGATACCATCGACCATGGTATCCTTCTGTGTCATCTCGGGGAGGTGGGAGTGGGGGGCACCATTCTATGGTGGTTCTTCTCCTACCTCTCCGGCAGGACGCAGTCGGTGTTGACAGGAGGGCAGAGGTCAGCCCCTAGGCCCCTGGTTTGCGGGGTGCCACAGGGCTCGGTCCTTTCGCCCATCCTGTTTAACATTTACATGAAACCGCTGGGTGAGATCATCCGACGACACGGGGTGAGGTATCAGCAGTATGCTGACGATACCCAGTTGTACATCTCCACCCCGTGTCAGTTCAGTGAAGCAGTTGATGTAATGTGCTGCTGCCTGGACGATGTGAGGGTCTGGATGGGAGTGAATAGACTCAGGCTCAACCCTGACAAGACTGAGTGGCTCTGGATATTGCCCCCCAAGGACTATATCGACTGTCCCTCCTTGGTTCTCAGGGGAGAAAAATTAACTCCCTCAGAACAGGTTCGCAATTTGGGTGTTCTCCTAGACCCACAGCTAAAATTGGAGCAATATCTTTCAGCTGTGGCTAGGGGGACCTTTGCACAGATCCGTCTTGTGCACCAATTGCGACCTTACTTGGAGTGGGAGGCTTTGCTCACAGTCACTCATGCTCTTGTCACCTCACGGCTAGACTACTGTAACGCACTCTACATGGGGCTACCCTCGAAGAGCATCCGGAGACTACAACTGGTACAGAATGCAGCTGCGTGAGCTGTGGTGGGTGTACCAAGATACACCCACGTAACACCCATTCTCTGCCAGCTGCATTGGTTGCCCATCAGTCTCCAGTCGCAATTTAAGGTGTTGGTTTTCACCTTTAAAGCCCTATATGGCTCAGGGCCAGGTTACCTTCGGGACCGCATCCTGCCACATACCTCCCTACGACCAGTTAGGTCCCACAGAGTGGGCCTCCTCCGAGTCCCATCAGCCAAACAATGTCAGTTGGCGGGCCCACGGTAGAGAGCCTTCTCTGTGGGTGCCCCATCTCTCTGGAACCAACTCCCACCAGAGATCCGGACTATCCCCACCCTACTGGCCTTCCCAAAGCAGTAAAAACATGGCTCTTCCGGCAGGCGGGGTGAAGAGAGGATTCCCCCATGTATGAATGGTTTTTTGTTTTTAATGCAATGTAATGTTTTTAAATGTTATTTTATTGTACCATTCTTATCTCTGTTGTACACCGCCCTGAGTTCTACGGGATTGGGCGGCTTATAAGAACTTAATTAAATTAAATTAAATTAAATTAAATTAAATTAAATTAAATTAAATTAAATTAAATAATTAAATAATTAAATTAAATTAAATTAAATTAAATTAAATTAAATTAAATTAAATTAAATTAAATTGTTAAATTAAATTAAATTAAATTAAATTGTTAAATTAAATTAAATTAAATTAAATTGCATCCGGAGACTAATGGGCAACCAATGCAGCTGGCGAAGAATAGGTGTTACGTGGGTGTATCTTGGCACACACACTACAACTCGCGCAGCTGCATTTTGCACCAGTTGCAGTCTCCGGATACTCTTTAGGGGTAGCCCCATGTAGAGCGTGTTACAGTAGTCCAGCCATGAGGTGATGTGACCGTGAGTAAGGCCTCCCTCTCCAAGTAAGGTCGCAATTGGTGCACCAGGCGAACCTGTGCAAAGGTCCCCCTAGCCACTGCTGACAGATGTTGATCCAATTTTAGCTGTGGATCTAGGAGAACACCCAAATTGCGAACCCGTTCTGAGGGAGTTAATTTCTCTCCCCCAAGAACCAAGGAGGGGCAATCGACATAATAACTGGAAGATAATATCCATAGCCACTGGATCTTGTCAGGGTTGAGCTTGAGCCTGTTCATTCCCATCCAGACCCTAACATCGTCCAGGCATCGGCACATTACATCCACTGCTTCCCTAAATTGAGACGGGGTGGAGATGTACAACTGGGTATCATCAGCATATTGCTGGTACCTCACCCCATGTCGTCGAATGATCTCACCCAGTGGTTTCATGTAGATGTTAAACAGGATGGGCGAGAGGACCGAGCCCTGAGGCACCCCACAAAGTAGGGGCCTAGGGCTTGACCTCTGCCCCCTGTCAACACCGACTGTGTCCTATCAGAGAGGTAGGAGGAGAACCATCATAATACGCTGCCGCTCACTCCCACCTCGCTGAGACGACGCAGAAGGATACCATGGTCAATGGTATTGAAAGCTGCTGAGAGGTCAAGTAGCACCAGGATGGAGGAGTGACCACCATCCCTGGCTCGCCAGAGATCATCCATCAGGGTGACCAAAGCAGTTTCTGTACTGTAGCCTCACCTGAAACCCGATTGAAAGGGATCTAGATAATCAGTGTCATCCAATAACCGTAGGAGCTTGAGCACCACCACTTTCTCTACAACCTTCCCCACAAAGGGAAGGTTGGAGACCGGATGGAAGTTCTTTAAATCTGCTGGGTCCAGGGAAGGCTTCTTGAGGAGGGGCCGCACCACCGCAACTTTTAAGGGTTGCGTCATGGATCCCTCTCTCAAAGAAGCATTCACAACCACCTGGAGCCAGCCATGTGACACCTCCCTGCTGGCCAAAACCAGCCAGGAGGGGCATGGGTCCAATAAACAAGTGGAGGCGCTCATCGCTCCCATGGCCTTGTCCACATCATCAGGAGTGACTGGCTCAAATTCATCCCATAAAACCAGACTAAGACCAGTCCCTGTCAACTCGACTGGCCCTGTCCAATCGGAGTCCAGGTTCGTCCGGATCTGAGTGACTTTATATGCCAGAAACTGAGCAAATTCCTCAGCTCTACCCTGCAAGTGTTCCTCGCATCCCCCCTTAGCCAGGAGGGAACGGGTCACCCTAAACAGGGTGACTGGGCGTGAATCAGCAGATGCAATAAGAGCGGAGAAATACTGGGATTTAGCCGCCCGTATTGCCACTAAATAAGACCTAATATAGGTTCTTAGTAGTGTTCAATCAGATTCAGCTTTACTGGCTCTCCAGCGTCACTCTAGATGTCTCTTATGGCCTTTCATCTCCCGGTGCTCCTCAGTAAACCAGAGAGCCTTCCAGGATCCACTGCCTCGGAGAGGTCGCAAAGGCGCAATCCGATCTAAAGCCCCAGATGCTGCTCTGTTCCAAACCGCCACCAGGGACTCAGATGAATTGTGTACTAGGGATTCAGGTATCTCCCCAAGTTCCCTCTGGAATCCTTCTGGTTCCATTAGGCGCCTGGGGCGGAACCACTTAATTGGTCCCGCCTCCCTGCGGTGAAGGAGTGGGGCCATGAAATCTAACCTCAGAAGGAAATGATCTGACCACAACACAGGGGAGATGGCTAGTCCCCTCAGCTTCAGATCATCTCTCCACTGCCCCAAGAGAAACACTAGGTCAAGCGTGTGACCTCCCTCATGAGTCAGACTCTGGATGACTTGGGTCAGGTCCATGGTTGTCATGGTGGCCATGAACTCCTGGACTGCCCCCGAGGCTTCGCCGGGTGATGGCAGATTAAAGTCCCCCTGCACCATCAACCTGGGGAAGTCAACCGCCAGCCCTGCAACCGCCTCGAGTAGAACAGGCAGGGCCTTTGCAACGCAGCTAGGAGGCAGGTACGTTAGCAAAAGGCCCACCTGGACCCCTAAGTCCAACTTCAGAAGGAGTGTCTCACACCCAACAATCTCTGGGGCAGGGCTCCTTCGAGGACACAAATTCTGGCGAGCTATAATAGCCACTCCTCCACCCCTTCCCTGGGGTCGTGCCTGATGCTGAACCGAGAACCCGTCCGGGCATATTTCCAAAAGGGGCACCCCCCCTTCCTGGCCCAGCCAGGTCTCGGTTATGCATGCCAGGTCAGCTCCCTCTTCCAGGATTAAATCCCGTACGAGGGGGTCTTTGTTAGTAACCGACCTGGCATTCAACAGCAGCAGCTTGAGCCCAGGGTCCTGACATCCCTGGTTACCAGGTACTCGGGCTGAGCTAGGTGGAACCAAACCAGAGGGGCCTAAGTACCTTATGCAGGCCTAAGTACCGTATTTTTCGCACTATAAGACACACTTCTCCCCTCCAAAAAAGTGGGTGGAAATGTCTGTGCGTCTTATAGAGCAAATATTGCAGCGGGGGAGGGGGCTTGGTGCAGTGGCGGCGTTTGCCACTGCTGCCTGTCACCACCACTGCCTGTCACCGCTGCTGCCGCCGGGGAACGCTGGAGCCTTTGCTGCCAAGCAGCTGATTGGAGGTTGGATTGGCTTCCCAGTGATGGGATAGGAAATTATTCCTACCGAGGCGATATAGACCTTGTTCCCTTGAAGTCATTCTTACTTAGAAAATAAAACTGAGATTTAATTCTAATTAACAAAATATTTATTTCAGTATAAAAGTAACAAAACATAAACCTTAATAAGCTACATTGTTCCAGCTAAGAATTCACATCTGCCTCGGGCGAGGCTTGCAGGAGAAGAAGGAAGGAGGAGACAAAACTCCTGGAATGCACACATGCGTAGTAATATATGTCACATGTCTGCTCGATTAGAAAATACAGTAGATCTAGAAATATAGTAGAGAGGCTCAACTGGCAATATATTCACATCGTGACACCCGGAATACTGCCAATCAGCTGTTCTAGGTGGCAGAGATCGCCACCACCAATCGCCACCATTCATCACCACTGTTCACTGCTGCCAATCGCTGCCATTCACTGCTGCCGAATGGTGGCACCGCCAGTAGGCAGCCAACAGCAGCGGTGGTGGTGATAGGCGGCAATAGGCGGTGATCCCTGCCACCTAGAACAGCTGATCAGCGGTATTCAAAATGGGTTCTTACCAAAAAGACAGATTAAAGATAATATGCGTATGATTTTAAATACCTTAGAGCAGGGGTAGGCAAAGTTGGCTCTTCTATGACTCGTGGACTTCAACTCCCAGAATTTCTGAGCCAATCATGCTAGCTTAGGAATTCTGGGAGTTGAAGTCCACGAGTCATAGAAGAGCCAACTTTGCCTACCCCTGCCTTAGAGTATTATGAACAGCATCCTGGAAAACAAGCAGCTTTAATGTTCTTAGATGCACAGAAAGCCTTTGCTAATGTTAATTGGCAATTCATGATACAACAATTACAAATTATGGGTTTGGGGGAAAGATTTATTGGGGTAATTAAAACAATATACACCAAGCAATCTGCAAAAATAATATTGAATGGTGAAATGACTGAGAAGGTTGATATGAAAGGAACTAGACAAGGAAGTCCACTATTACCATTATTATTCATTTTGACCCTGGAGGTCTTAACTAGACATGTAAGACAAGACAGAGATATAAAGGGAATAAAAATTAAAAATGAGGAATATAAACTACAAGCTTTTGTTGATGATTTGGTGTTCATATTGGAAGAGCCATTGGAGATGTGCCCAAAATCATTACAACAGATTGAACAATATGGTGAAATGGCAGGATTAAAAATTAATAAAGATAAAACAAAACTTTTAGTTAAAAACATGACAGAAAAACAAAAAAAGGAATTGACTGAAACATTAAATGTTCAAGTTGTAAAGAAAGTTAGATGTATGGGGATTCAATTATTGGCAAGATGTTTAACAATTAAAGAAGATAATTATATAAAGCTAAAGAAACAAATTGAGGTAGATTTGGAAAAATGGAAAAATCTTCAATTATCACTTATGGGCAGAATTGCGTTGATCAAAATGAATATATTACCTCGGTTACTATTTTCATTTTCGACAATTCCAATAAGAATAGAGAAAACATATTTTAAGGAGATAAATACATTGATTTTGAAATTTGTTTGGCAGGGGAAAAAAGCAAGAATAAACTTAAAAATGTTGCAAGATGCTAGGATCAGAGGTGGCTTTGGACTCCCGAATTGGGAGCTTTACTATCAGGCAGTGGCACTGACATGGATGAGAGAATGGATCTTATTTAGAAACTAGAGACTTTTGTTATTTGAAGGACATGATCTGCAGATAGGCTGGCACGCAATTATATGGTATGGGAAAAATAAAATACACAGCTATTTTCAGAGACATTATATTAGGAACTCTTTATATTTAGTATGGGAAAAAATAAAAGCAAAAAACTATATGAGTATACCAAGTTGGATATCGATAATAGAAGCAGTAATTCATCCAAGTAGAGTGAATTGGCAAAACATACCATGGTACAAAGATATTCTGACAGATGAAGGAAAGTTGAAATTGATTCAAGAATTAGAAGACCAAGGAATTAAAATGGATTGGTTTATGAGACTGCAAATACAGACAAGATATGAAAAAGACAGTAAAATGGAAGGCATCATGTTAGAGAATACAGAACTAGACGAAATACTAATAGGATTGGATGAAAAATTAATCAAGAAAATATACAATTATTTACTTTATATTGACTTAGAATTTGAACAGGTGAAAGAGACAATGATAAAATGGGCACAAAACTTTGGCTATACAATAGAATTAGAAAAATGTAATCAACTCTGGGAAAGAAATTATAAATTGACCATGGCAACAGCGTACAAAGATGTATGTAAATATGTATTAAATGTTCTATAGATGGCACATGTCACCAGAAAGAATATTTAAATTGTTTAAGAATAAGACTATGAAATGTTGGAAATGTCAACAAATACCAGGCTCTTTTTATCATATGTGGTGGACTTGTGCAGAAGCAAAAGGTTATTGGACTCGAATTAAGATATGGATAGAAAAAAATGGTGAAACAAAATATAGAGTTGAAGCCTGAGACTTTTTTGTTGGGAATTTTACCAGAGAAATTTAATAAAGAAGATACTTACTTAATTATACATGTGATAACAGCAGCTAGAATTATATTTGCACAAAAATGGAAAGGGACCAAAGTTCCATCTGAAGAAAATATACTTAAGAAAATTTTGGACTGTGCCGAGATGAATAGATTGACAATGAAAATTAAGGACAAGGAAGATTCAGAATATTATAATGTTTGGATGAAATTTTACAATTGGTTAGAAAATAAATATAGCTAAAAGTTAAGATAGAATAATTATTGAATTAAAGGATAAGGAAAATGAATATGGATAACCCAGATGACAAACTATGCGGTTAAAGCTGTAGCACTACAATAATATAAAAATATACCTAGAATGATCAATTTGAATAGAAGTATTGATATAGAAAAGATTTGAGATCAAAAGTTGTATTGTAGGCTAAGGGGAGTTGGAGAAATGCGTTGCTTGTCTGTTAACCACAAAATAGATTAAAAATGGTTATACTCATGAAAGGAATAAGAGGGAGAAAGAGGAAGTAGAAGAGAGGAGGAGAGAAGGAAGAGTGTAGGTAGGAGAAGAGAAGGAGGATAGAAGGAAGGAGGAGGAGAGAAGGAGAAGAGGGAGGTGAGGAGAGGAGAGGTTGAGGTGGAGAAAGAAGGTAGAGAAAGGGAGGAAGACAGGGAGGGGAGTAATAGTATTGGATATGGGAAAACAGACGGGCAAACTGGTAATGATAGATGCAAGATTACTATATTTGTTTATTGTGTATTGGCAAACAATATATAATCTATGTTAATTTTGATAAGATACTATGGTATATGTATTGATGTTTATGTGAAGTATGTTAAAAAAAATTGCAAAAAATAAATAAATTTTCCTTAAATAAATATATAAATAAAGATTTCATCATGCAAATGACGTAGTGTCATGATATTGTACTTCCTTTTCCAAAGCAGTCGTTTCTCTTACTATTCTGCAAATATTTCAGGAACATTAGAGATGGCAAAGGTGAATAACAGGATGCTATGTAATAGTATTAATATTTAATTACTGATATCCTATAGCAGAACACAAATTACTTTGAATTATTGTTGCATATACTAACTGTTGGCCAATTTATTTTTCTTTGCTAGGAACCCAGAGCCTTACACAGCATACTTTCTACAAGGCAGTGATCCTGAATTCACTGTATCTCCTCAAGTAGGGGAGCTTCTTCCACTTGACACAGCAGGAACCTGCATTACTGTTGGATTCAAGCCCAGTATGTACAGCAAAAAACACAAAGCAACTCTGGTAATACAGGTGAGCGTAGGAATGAGATTCTTGATACCGCATTTGTAGATTTAAGGATATTTTTCCTCCCTGATGAATATGAAGACAATATTTCTATAGCTAAATTTTCATGCTTTACTATACAAAAGCAACTGAGAAGTTTTATTTCCTAATAAATTAGGAAATTATCATAATTATATTCATTTTTCATGCTGTACTTGCAGAATTGTAAATTCATAAGAAAATAAATCAGTTTATGAAATGTAAACATATTTTTTTCATTGTATTACAAGAAAACCTTGATTTAATGAGCCACTGTTACTCCTACATGTTTGTTAAATTCATTCTTAGTGACTTACGTAATTTGCATGAAGACTTTAATATACAAATACAAATAACATTTGGGTCAAATTCAATAATTTGTGTAGAGTTTGTTGTCAACTTATAACCGTTTGTTTAGCAACCACTTGAAGTTACAACTGTACTGAAAAATATGACTTATAACCAGTCCTCGCATTTACAACTGTTGCAGCATCCCTGCAGTCATGTGATCATGATTTCCATGCTTGTCAACTATTGCACATTTACAGTAATTTTAGCGTCCCATGGCCATGTGATCACTACTTGCATCTTTCCCAGCTGGCTTCCAACAAGCAAAGTCAAGAAGGAAGCATGTTGCAAATCATGGTCATATGATACCTCATTTATGACAGCACCACTTAATGACAATTTTTGTGGTCATAAGTCAAGGACTAGTTGTAATGACATTGCTCATTGCAAATTTCAATGCAGACTAATGTAAATGTAAATATCTTGTCCAGACAATTTGAGATGTAATGGACATTTAAAGAGATGTCAATATGGAAATTTGCCCATTTCATCCAAAACCCTATATTAAATGGGGATCTATTAAAGTGAGTTTTTACTTTACTTTAACAATTACTGTAGGTACAGTGTGTTCATAAGAGAATATTTGAAATCAGAGCTTCACGCATGGCTGTTTTTTGTTATTTTTTAAAATTCTGTGAGGGTTTTTCTTCCATATGTCTTAAACATGGAGAATGTTAGCTCAGCTTTTTTTTTTAAAGGTGAATCTTCTTTCACCAGCTGTGAGATTTTATTCCCTCAGGATTCCCTCAGTTATGTGAAACTCAGTTCTACTCTTGCCTTAAGAAGAAACCAATATCATAAACTTCTTAGAAGTTATCACACACACACACACATACATACATACATACACACACACCAGGGGTGGGTTCCAATTTTTTTACTGCCACTCTGTGGGCATGGCTTAGTTTTGTGGGAGTGGCTTAGTTTTGTGGGAGTGGCTTGCCGGTCATGTGACTGGGTGGGAGTGGTTTGGCAATCATGTGACTGAGTGGGGGTGGCTTGGTGGTCATGTGACTGGGTGGTCATGTGACTGGGTGAGCATGGCCAACTTGACGTCACTCACATCAAAGGTTAGGGTTAGGGTGCCTGGCCTCTCCTCGCCTCAAAGGCCTCAATGAGATACATTTCCCTATCTATTTACTACTACTGTACATCCAAAATATACTATTTAATCCTATGTATATATGCCATATATGTACGTACATATTACACACAGGTACACAAAAATATACATTATCTACTATATATACTGTATGTGTATGCACACACACACATACACACACACACACCTCTTCTAAAACTATACACATTCAACCTCACTTATTGCATTTGGAAAAACACAGCCAGAGTCCACTTTCTGCCACACATTTAACCATAACTTCTGTACATTAGAACATTACACATGCTTTCAGATGTACTTCCCTAGTTTGCACATGACTGTTAGAGTCAGGAGATGTCATGGATTGAGTAAAATGTGGTGAAACTCACTTAACAACGCTCTTGCTTAGCAACCAAAATTTTGGGCTCAATTGTGGTCATACGTCAAGGACTATCTCTGCCTTCCTCTGCATGGCAGCCTTGTCCTAGTAAACTCCTTCTCCTTTCTGGCAATTTTCCTCTCTGTTAGAGGCACCAAAATAATCCAGACAATGTAAGGTTTCCTACTGCAGCAGGGGGTTGGACTAGATGACCTCCAAGATATCTTCCAGCCCTAAATTGCTGTGCTGTTTCAAAGTGTCTTCTGAAGCCATGTCTAGTGGCAGGGTTTGTGGTCCTTCCTTCCTTCCTTCCTTCCTTCCTTCCTTCCTTCCTTCCTTCCTTCCTTCCTTCCTTCCTTCCTTCCTTCCTCCCTCCCTCCCTCCCTCCCTCCCTCCCTCCCTCTCTCTCTCTCTCTCTCTCTCTCTCTCTCTCTCTCTCTCTCTCTCACACACACACACACACACACACACACACACCTACCTGGTCTGGGCACAAAGTATCTGTTGTTACAGAAGTTTTCATTTCTATCTATAATACACCTGATACTAATCAATACCCTATCTCTCAACTACGTAAAGCCTATGCATATTTATTTGGCAGTAAGGCTACTGTAAGGACTGCCTTCCCAACCACAATCAAAGTACGAACTTCTGAGTCAGTGTTTTCAAAAGGATTCCTTTAATTTGCAATTGTATGACAATCCATTCATTCAAAGCAAAGTCTAAATGCCTTCAGGCAAGGCAAGCATATTTAACCTTAATGCCCCACCCCATTTGGCAGGATGCAAGCACAATCAATCCACAAGTGTGACACTCCTTCCTGAGTATCCAGATGTCCATACGTTCCCAGCACCCCTTCCGTTCAACTGACTTGCATTACCCCTCATAAAACCCTATCTTAAGATGAGAAGGTTCCCAGGTGTCTAGGATCCGGATATGTTATAACCTTTTGATCAAGCAGAACCAAGACCCCCCTTCTCCTTTTGAATGGCAGAGTCTGGAGTCTGACATGCTGCCCCTTAAGAGAAAAAAAGGTCCACCTGTAAGACATAAGCAGAATCAATTATGATATATTAACAAGGTTTGTTAGGGTATTGGGAGTGGAATCTTCTCAATAAGATGGGAGCTTTTACATGTTGTTTAGCGACCCACTGGTTCTGTGAGGAAGGCAAATGTTTCCAAGCTACCAAATACTGGATCTTCCCTCTGTGGATCCTAGAGTCAAGAATTTCCTTTATTTCAAAGTGTTGTTCCCCTTCTATCATGATTGGGGCAGGTGGTGCAGCTACCACCGGTCTAAGTGACGAGGTTACCTCTCTCTTGAGTAAACTAATGTGAAATACTGGGTGGACTTGTCCAAGTCTTTTTGGAAGAGCCAATTCAACCACTACTGGGTTAATAATCCTGCTAATAGTGAAAGGCCCAATGAAATTAGTCCCTAATTTTTTTGATGGTTGTAATGATCTCAAGAATTTTGTAGATAAATATACTCTATCCCCAACATGGAAAGGTTTAGGCTCTACTCTTTTCTTGTCGGCTTGAATTTTGATAGCCTCTCTAGCTTCCTGTAAAGCCAACCTGACTACTGGCCATGTGTTTTGCAAATTTTCTATCCACTCCTTAAGTGAGGGGATAGTGGGTTTTTCTGTGGGTAGTTCCGGCATTGGGTTGAAGTCTTGCCCCGTGGCTACTCTAAAAGGTGTAAAACCTGTACTCGAATGTACAGAGTTATTAAATGCAACCTCTGCAAATGGTAAAAGTTCAGTCCAATTGTCCTGTTGAAAATTAATAAAACATCTTAGATACTGTTCAAGAACCCCGTTCATTTTTTCACAATTTCCATTGCACTGAGGGTGATGGGAGGAGCTTAATCCTTGGGCGGTACCAAATAAGCCCAAGAACGCCTTCCAAAAGTTGGAGGTGAATTGGACTCCCCTATCCGAGATTATTCTTTTAGGAGCTCCATGAAGACGATAAATGTGTATTAGAAACAGTCTAGCCAAGCCTTTGGCAGTTGGAATCTTTTGGCAAGGAATAAAATGTGCTTGTTTTGAAAACAAGTCTGTCACAACCCAAATGACCGTGTTTCCCCCACTTTCCGGTAGTTCTACAATAAAATCCATAGCAATTTCTTCCCATGGGGCTGATGGCTCAGCTACTTTCTGTAGAAGTCCTGGAGTTTTCCCCTGTCGTCTTTTTGCTGCAGCACAAATGGGGCAACTTGCTACATAGCTTTCTATGTCCTTTTTCAACGAAGGCCACCAAAATTGTCTCTTTATTAAGTGTAAAGTTTTTACAAAACCAAAGTGTCCAGCTAATCTAGAGTCGTGGCACCTTTCCATTAACCGTAATCTTTGGCTAGCGGGTACATAAAGTTTGTCCCCTACCCAAGCTAATTCATCTTTCATCACGCAACTGGATTTGTGGTTCAAAAACCATTCATCGTTGACTAATGCTTGTTTAAAAGCGTGAGTGATGTCTGCGTCCCTCAATGCGTCTTTTCCTCCTTGGGGCCTGGTGATTACTTTGGCTGCCAATTGATTTGATTTGTTTGTACTATAGGTTTAAATACCTCTGATTTCACACAATTGTATTGTGGCTTTCTGGACAGTGCATCTGCTAGAAAGTTTTTCCCCCCAGGGATAAATTTAAGAGTAAACTCGAACCGTTTGAAGTATTGCGCCCAATGAACCTGTTTAGGAGATAGTTTCCGTGGTGTCTTTAAGGCTTCTAAGTTTTTGTGGTCGGTCCAGACTTCGAAAGGGATCTTACTCCCTTCTAAGAAATGTCTCCAAGTTAAAAGTGCCCATCGCACCGCATAAGCTTATTTTTCCCAGATTGCCCACCTTTGTTCAGTTTCACTTAGTTTCCTAGATGTATACGCACATGGCTGTAGTTGTCCTTGCTCATTACTCTGGAGTAGGATTGCTCCTACTGCCACATCGCTAGAATCTGCTTGTATTATGAAGGGTTTTTCTATGTCTGGGTGCTTCAAAATTGGTTCTGTTGAGAACAGCCATTTTAGTTTTTCAAATGCTGCCTGGCATTCCATTGTCCAATTCACGGGCTGTCTCGGTTTAGGATCTCCCTCCCCCTTTGTTCTTAGCAGTTTTGTGATGGGCAGGGCAATTTGAGCAAACGCGGGGATAAATTGGCGATAGAAATTTGCAAACCCCAGGAAACTTTGCAGCTGTTTGCGTGTGCGAGGTGTTTCCCAATCGAGTACTGCCTGTACTTTTTGAGGATCCATTTCTATGCCCTGGTGTGAAATACGGTACCCCAAGTAATCAATTTTTTCTCGGTGGAATTCACATTTTGAGAGTTTGGCATAAAGTTTTGCCTCATGGAGTTTGCTTAGCACTGCCCTCACCAATTTAACGTGTTCAGCCTCGGTCTCTGAGTATAAGAGAATATCATCTAAATAAACAAGAACCCCTTTGTATAAATGTTCACGTACAACATCGTTGATTAATTGCATAAACACTGCAGGTGCCCCTTGTAGCCCAAAAGGGAGCACCTTGAATTGGTAGCATCCCAGGAGGGTGTTGAATGCCGTTTTCCATTCATCCCCTTCCTTAATCCTGATTCGGTAGTATGCCTCCCTGATGTCTAGTTTTGAAAAAAAAATCCCTTTTGTGAGGTGGGCCAGCATATCTTTCATCAGGGGGAGGGGATACATGTTTTCAACACTTATCGAGTTTAGGTTTCTGAAATCGACACATAAGCGTTTTGTGCCATCCTTTTTTTCCCTAAATAACACGGGGGCTGCTATCTTTGGTCTGGCTGGTTCAATGAAACCCCTTACTAGGTTTTTCTCAATGAAAGCTCTCAGCTCTTCTAACTCCCCCGGTGACATGCTATACATTTTTGGTTTAGCCAAAATGTTTAGCCCCAGGTAAGATTTCTATTGCACAGTCAGATGCGCGATGTGGGGGAAGTTCATCCGAAGCTGCTTCACTAAAAACTTCTGCCAAGTCTTTGTACTCCTTGGGTATGCCTTCTGTTGGCACGCTATAACCAGGCATGGCTGTTTCCCTGCGTTCAGCCCACTCAGTTCCTATCTGTGGGTCCTCCGCAACAGTCACGTGCATTTGGAATTTTATGGTGCCTTGCTCCCAATTTATTCTTGGATTCCACTTCTTTAGCCATGCGAGTCCCAAGATTAGTGGCCATTCCATGCCAGGTGCTACTATAAATGTAAGTTTCTCTTCGTGGCTCTCAATGCTTATTTTCAGGGGTTCCGTGGCAAAAGCAGCCAGCTCCCCCCCTGCTATTGACCCATCTAGTTGGCAAAATGCAATGGGATTTCTCAGCTTTCTCATTGTGATTCCCAGCTCCCTGATTAGGGTTGGGCTGATTAAGCAACGGGTGCACCCTGAGTCTACTAATACGGAGATATTTTTCCCCTCATCTTGGTTAGGGATAAGTAGTCTGAGAGGGAGGGTAAGCGGTTCAATTGGTTTGCTTACCAGTGGTTCATCCTCTGGGTCGCTCTCGAACGATGCTGGATCTTCCCTTCAAAATGCCGGGATGTTGTCTCCAGCAGGAGGAGTGGATGGTGGTCCTACCATCTCGCTGCTCCTCAGGGCTGTTTCTCTCCCATGCTGGATGGGTCTCGCTGGTCTCTCCCCCGTTTGGCGTTCGGGTTTCCGGGTGGGTGTTTGGGGCCAGCATTCGGGTGCTCGGTGTCCCTCCTTCCCGCACTTGTAACAGATTGGAGGTTTAGGGGGAAAACCCTGTTGCCTTCTGAAGGGCTCTTTCTTCCATTGGGGTGGGGATTTCTTCCATGCTCTCCCTGTACAGTACTGATTCCTAGCCATATCGATCTCCGCTTCTTCAGCGGTGAGGTACCACTCATGCAGATGATTTGGTACACCCCTAGCCACGCAGGCATTATACAGATCGTCACTCAGTCCCTCCTTAAAACAGCTTACCAGGATGTCTTCTGGCCAGTTTAACCAACATGCGAGGTCCCAGAATTCTTCAGTGTATTCCGCCACTGGCCGTTGTCCCTGTTTCACCACCTTAATACGATCGCGTGCTTTGCGGTCTGCCAGCGGGTCCTCGGACCGTCGTCGTAGGGCCGTCATGAATTGGTTAAAGTTGTGCAGTTCAGGTGCGTCGTCATTATGTAGGGTCACCATCCATCTGGCAGCGGCTCCTTCCAGAGCTAAGGTAACTGCTCGCACCCGGGATCCCTGTGTTTGGAACTCACGTCCATATTCTTGCATATAGGTGAGCACGTGTGCTACGAAGAATCCCAATTGTTGCGGGTCCCCATCAAATTTCACTCCCAGGGGGGAGTTTTCCTTTCTAGTTGTGGGGCTTGGAGTTGGTTAGGAAGGGGTGCTGCTGCATGTGCTGCCCTGGGAGGGTTTGTTGGGTCCCCTGCCACGTCCTCCATCTGCATGCCGGCTTCCCGGAGGTTGTTGGCTCCCCCAGCCTCTTCAGCGGTTGCTGTGCTCCCAGCACTCCTTAGTCGTCGTTCTGGGGTCCCTCGGATCATGAGATTTTCCAATGTTTCCATCACCAGCTGGGCTAGGTATCTCTTCAACCGCCCCTCCCTTAGTGGTGCTTTGGTGAGCTCCTCATGGTCAGTGAGAGCTTCTAGCTCCAATTCCCAATGAGGTTTCCGATTCCTTCGATTAAGGGTGACTCCTCTGGTTCTCCCATCCCAGCTGTCCTTTTTTCCAATGCCAGTAGACCAGCGGGGTTTCTCAGAGATATCGAAACCTCCCTCAGTCTCTTTGCTGGGGAGTGCGGAACAGGCATCCGCCTGGGTGGTGATTGGTGTCTCCCCCCAGCATTCATTTTCCTCCTGTTCCCGATTTTGTTCAGACATGATTTGCCCGGTCCCCTCAGTAGAGCGAAGTTGTTCTCTGGGTTGACCAATTTTGCAGACTTTGCTTTCTGTAAGGACTGCCTTCCCAACCACAATCAAAGTATGAACCTCTGAGTCAGTGTTTTCAAAAGGATTCCTTTAATTTGCAATTGTATGACAATCCATTCATTCAAAGCAAAGTCTAAATGCCTTCAGGCAAGGCAAACATATTTAACCTTAATGCCCCACCCCATTTGGCAGGATGCAAGCACAATCAATCCACAAGTGTGACACTCCTTCCTGAGTATCCAGATGGCCATACATTCCCAGCACCCCTTCCATTCAACTGACTTGCATTACCCCTCATAAAACCCTATCTTAAGATGAGAAGGTTCCCAGGTGTCTAGGATCCGGATATGTTATAACCTTTTGATCAAGCAGAACCAAGACCCCCCTTCTCCTTTTGAATGGCAGAGTCTGGAGTCTGACAGCTACTCTCTTTCAGTGGGATTTACTCCTAATAGATACACATGATTGCAGGCAGGCAGCTAGCTCCGTTGTTTAATAGGCTCTAAGTAAAATTTCTACATTAACAAAATTTATACCTTAACAACAGAATATAGGAGCAAAAAATCATAGCAATAGTCTAAGCTATGCTTTTCTTCTTTAAATGGAAGTACTACCTATTTTAACCAGACATCAAGACTCATTAGTTTGGAATACTAGTATGGCTTGCACTGAACCTTGACAGTACTTGTTTTCCTTACAAACTAGCTCAACGTTGTTTCCTTTAAATCTTGCTTTCCTTTTACACCAATTGCTTTAGACCAGGAGCTCCATTTTTATGGAAAGAGACTGGAGTGGGGGGGGGGGGCTTTGGAAATAAAAGCACCACAAGAGAGAAGGGGAAAGGCATGCTCTGGATTCTGGATTCCAAGCCTTCCCTGAGCCGGAAAGCCCTCCTCATTCTCATTCTTCCCAATCCCTTCCCTTCCCACTCCTGGATCCTTCTTCCCCCCCTCCCCCCTCACTTCCTTTTGCTTTCAGGGTGGGAGGGAAAATCAAATAAAAACGGGAAGGAGGCAAGGACTGAAAATGGTGCATGGCTGCAAAGCAGGAGAAGGACATTTTTCAGACACTTTCTGGGACTGAAAAGTTGAGGGGAGCCAAGCAGGGGTGGGTTCAAACTTACCTCGCTGCTGGTTCACTTCCTCAAAATGGCGACCACATGCACAGTGCCGGAAACTCAGCTTCTGCTCATGCTCAGAAGAAAAATAAAATAAAAAATTAAATTAAAAAATAAATATTTTTTTTAAAAATTCAAAAAAAAAAAGAAAGCTGAAAACAAGATGGTGACCACATGCACAGTGCTGGAAACTCAGCTTCTGCACATGCTCAGAAGAAAAAAAATTTTTAAATCGAATTTTTTGGGGAAATTTTTTTAAAAGAAGATGGCGGGACCCATGGACCGGCACTGACCGATCTGGTTTGGTGATGTCATCGTGACATCACCAGCGAGTCACTACCGGTTCAGGCGAACTGGTCCGAACCGGGAGGAACCCACCCTACACACACACACACCCCAGAGTTATTACATAAACAAATCTTCCTTGAATTAGAAGAACAGAAAGATGATTAAAGTTTTTTTCCTAACGAGGTTAAAAAAAGCCACTGCTAAAAGGATACCAATGTTACCTTATAATTAAAGTGACATTTTAAAATACTACACAAATTCTGGGAGGAAGAAAGTCCTGAAACTATAAATTGTTTTAGTAAATCATTTCTTTTAAGTCTAAAGTATGGTTACAACTCAATATGTTTCATTTTAAAGATGCTTATTCATGCTGTTCCCTTTACTCCAGTACAACATAAGCTGTTTTTCAAATATGACGAGTATTCTTCCTATAGTCTTCTACTGGCTTTTAAAAAGCAAGCTATGAGAATGATCCAACTTCTCTGTACAGTATGTATAGTTCACATAAAATACAAAATTCAATAATAATTAATATTATGACCTGGCTCTCTTTTTCTGAGAGCACTATTGATGAAACTGCATTCATTTGTTCTAAACTGTTTGCATAAAGTATGTTTTTGATGATTAACTGAAGAAGGATCACGTATACATTTCTAGGATGGAGAAGGAATAAAACTTGACAAGGAATAAAGTATTTGATGCCAGACCCCTGAAAAATGACTATACAATATATAGCTAGAGAAGCATGAGGATCAAGAACATGGATCACTGCCGTTATAAATCATGGGAGGCATACTTAACCAAGCATAAGGTTTTCTGCTCTGTGCCACCTTTACAGCATCTGTTCTTCCAAAGCTTCCTTAGATTGGCTTGCAGGATTTTTTTCATCCATCTACCTTTATTTCCCACCTTTCAACCTCCCAATTATAGACACATTTTTTTTTTTTAAGGAAGCAGTGCTCCAGCTATAAATGCCTGCAGAAAGACAGTGGCCAGTATCAAAGATGAAAAAAAAAATAGTAGTGTACATATTTCCAAACAGCAAGCAAGCAAGTAGATCTTTAGAAATTCAGACTTCTATATTTAAGAATGTCTTGAGAATGATTTCAAATGCCTGATATGTATCTTGTCACTCAATACAATATACATTCATTTGTTTATTCTATTTGTATGTGGCTGCAATCCAAAGTGATTCTTGGCAGTTACACACAAAAAAAATAAAGACTTAGAACCTTATTAAATAATTATATTAATATTAAATATTAAATAATTTTAATATTAATGATTTGTAATATTATATTAAATAAGACCCCATGCTAACCATCAGTAAAATTATATTTATTTCAGATGTAGATTTTCTCTAAAATAGTTCTAAAATTTAGCCATTTTAAATAATGGCTAAACACTCCTCCCCCCATTACCTTTATCTGTTTTAATAAAAAGACAACTCTCATAACTTTGTACGTATACACAAATATATATTTCTAGGATCAAAAAGAAAATTGACCCTGGTAAATCATTGCAGTTTACATGGTATTAACAGTGGTTGATAACCAGCTATTAAAGCTAAGCCCTATAAATTAAAATAGCAGTACAACACAAAATTGGTTGCAAATTTTATTTATTTATCAAATTATATGGTTTCCCATCTCAAACGTATAACTTTGGGTAACAATGAATAAAACAGGCAAAAACTTCTTAAATAACATTCAGTCAAAAAATGAAAAGAAGCTGAGATAAAACCAACCAATATCATCAACATAACCAAGATATAAATTTAACCACATAACCTGAGCCCCAGGCTCAGAGAGCCAGGTTTTTAAGATGTCATGTTAAGCCAGTAGGACTGGGGCAACTCTAATCTAAAGCAGGTACCACAGCAGAAAAAGATCTGAGGGGTCCTTGGTGCTTTCTGAACGTGGTTGTTTTCTTGCAGACATTTCATTACCCAAACTAGATAACTTCATCAGTGCTAGTAAGGAGTAGGATTTGCTCTCAGTTTATATTCTAATGGCTTGCCCTGACAATGTTGGTGGAGGTGGTCTTAGAGGTTCTTTGTTTGGGCTGTTTACTGTTGGTTTGTTTGGCAGTTCCTTGATTGAGGGTATTGTTTACTTGATTGTTGGTCTGATGTTAATCTTGGAATTAATTTATGCTCATCTGGGTGCTGATTGTTGGTGGAGAGGTGTTTTGGACTTTTTATTCCCTTTTTGGCTTGTTGATTTTCTCTTTTGTATAGTCTATAGATATTGTTTATGTCTATGTGTTTATTGATGGCTAATTTGTCAGAGTGCCAGGCAGTAGTGGGTTCTAAATCCCATTGCTACCGGTTCACGTGCACGCTCGCACACGAGTAACGCTTCTGCACATGCGCAGAAGCGTCCCGGGTGGATGGGTGGAGTGTCCCACCGCCACCACTACTGGTTCGCTGAACCAGGCTGAACCAGGAGCAACCCACCACTGGTGCCAGGGTTCTAAAACTTCCATGGCATTTTTGTACTTGGCTTGGTCTAGGATGGTCACAGTGTATGTGAAAAATGGGATGCCCCCAGCTGCCACTGCCTCTCTACCACCCACCGCCTCTGTCCTCAGCCACTTTGACCTGGAGCTCGGCAGCAGTGGTGGCAGCAGTGGCACTGGGGTGTGTGAAAATGAGAAGTCCCTGGCCACCACCACCACTCTGCGTTCTGCCCACCCCTTTCCCCAGCTCTCCCTCTGGCCGCCCATGATGAGTTATGCCCACAGCAAGTTGATTGTGTGGAGGTGTCCTGCAGCAACTTGGTGGTAATGAGTTGGCAGAGGTGAATTGGTGGTGGTGAGTGGCCGTGCCAAACTGGTCACTCCTAGACCTTGTCCAGAAAAGTAGTGAGTTGTTGTCGGTAAATTGGATTCCTTCAGAGGAAAGAAAGGAAGAAATCCTGTGTGTATGTGTGTGTACTAGATTGTAAATTGCTGCTACTGATCAAATCTTTATTTTGATAGCCCAATCACTGATCACTGTAACCCAAGTGTTAAATGTATTTTAAATTTAATATATGAAATATAGCTATTTAGCCTACTACTTAGTATTAGGATTTTGCTAGCACTGCGGCAGCTGCTCCTAATTTTTTTTTATTCCCACCACCAATGTGAAGACAACTGGATCCTACATAAGTGCCAGATAAAATTCTTCCAAGTCTCTTGAATTATTGGGCATTGTTCTCTTATGGTCTTCATACAAATGCTAAACAGTAAATGAAATAGGATGAATTTCATAATATCTCATATTTCTTGGATGTTGAATTAAATCCAGTGTCTAAGAAATAATCAACAGCATTATCTTCTGTGACCACCATTGGGAAGAAATGAAAACAGTATAAATCTGGTTCTCTTGCATTCATCTCAATTGGATATAATGGTAAATTACAATATAACATTATAAGATACAACTAGTACAGTGTTATGAAAAAAACTTGGAATCAGGCTGCTCTTTGTTGCAAAACCACTGTGCTTTGCTTCTTTTTAATTAAAGCTGGATATAAAAGGTGATTCATCTTCTACTAATAAACATTAAATGTTTATTAAATAATCTTGTTTCTAGTAATTTTAGCATTTAGACAACATTCTAAACTTGCACCTTGTTTTTGTTTTTAATCTTGTTTTAATGTTGTAACATAATTCCTTCACCTATTCTTATTGTAAGAATCTTATGCAATGTGTACAAACACTGGAAAAGCTGTTCAATCCTAATACAAAGAGCAATGCTTTCTCTTTGCCAGCTGTAGATTTTATACTGGTAGAATATATCCATATGTCCCAAATACAGAAGTTTCCAGGATAAACTACCTGTGTTTCCCCAAAAAGAAGACTGAGTCTTATTTTATTTCGTGCCCCAAAATAAGACTAGGGCTTATTTTTAGGGTGTGTCTTATTTTTTCCATGTGTGGGAGGCCGACTTCTTCTGACGAGGTGAAATGGGGGGTGGAACTGCCCCACACACCCCTCACCAGCCTACCTTAGGGGCCCCGCAGCCAGGCCATCCATGTCCCGACACCTGTCTCATGGTGGCAGCACTGACAGCCATATGCTGCAGGAACCCACTTCTTCTGCTTGCTCGTGATGGGGCAGGAGGCTACACAGCGACTCATGAGGGTGGTCACACGCTCGACGTAGTGTTTCTCTCGGGGCAGTGGAGAGATGATCTGAAGAAAAGGGATATAGTCATCACCCCACTGTCATGGTCAGATCATTTCCTCCTGAGGTTGGATTTCGCAGCCCCATTCCTCCCCCGCAGGGAGGCGGGACCGACTAGGTGGTTCCGCCCCAGGCGCCTAATGGAGCCGGAAGGATTCCAGAGGGAACTTGGGGAAATACCTGAAACCCTGGTACACAATTCGGCTGATTCCCTGGTGGCTGCTTGGAACACTGCAGCATCAGGGGCTTTAGACTGAATTGCGCCTAAGCGACCTCTCCGCGGCAGTGGATCCCGGAAAGCTCCCTGGTTTACCGAGGAGCTCCGGGAGATGAAACGCCAGAAGAGACGTCTGGAGCGCCGCCGGAGGGCGATAAAGACCGAGTCTGACCGAACACTATTAAGAATTTACATCAGATCTTATTTAGTGGGGATAAGGGCGGCAAAACGATCCCATTTTTCCGCTCTTATTGCGTCCGCAGATTCTCGCCCAGCCGCCTTGTTTAGGGTAACTCGCTCCCTCCTTGCTAAAGGGGGGAGCGAAGAGCACTTGCAAGGCAGAGCTGAGGAATTCGCAGAGTTTCTGTCGGATAAAGTCGCTCAGATCCGGTCGAACCTGGACTCTGGCTGGGCAGAGTCCATTGAGTTGACAGGGGCAAGTCTTAGTCCACCGTTATGGGAAGAGTTTGGGCCTGTTTCTCCCGAGGATGTGGACAGAGCTGTGGGGGCGATGGGTACCTCCACCTGTTTATTGGACCTGTGCCCCTCCTGGTTGGTCTCGGCCAGCAGGGAGGTGGCACGTGGCTGGATCCAGGCGGTGGTCACCGCTTCTTTGAGGGAGGGATCCGTACCGCAGTTGTTAAAAGCTGCGGTGGTGAGACCCCTCCTGAAGAAGCCTTCCCTGGATCCAGCCGATTTGAAGAACTATCGTCCGGTCTCCAACTTACCCTTTTTGGGGAAAGTTGTGGAGAAGGTGGTGGTTACTCAGCTTCTGCAGCTTCTGGATGAAACAGATCATCTAGATCCTTATCAGTCGGGTTTCAGGCGCGGCTACGGTACAGAAACTGCCTTGGTCGCCCTGATGGATGATCTCTGGCGGGCCCGGGATGGGGGAAATTCCTCCATCCTGGTGCTACTTGACCTCTCAGCGGCTTTCGATACCATCGACCATGGTATCCTTCTGCATCGTCTCGGTGAGTTGGGGGTGGGAGGCACCGTTTTGCGGTGGTTCTCCTCTTATCTCGCCGATAGGATGCAGTTGGTGTTAGCAGGAGAGCAGAGATCGTCCCCTAGGCCCCTATCATGTGGGGTGCCTCAGGGGTCGGTTCTCTCGCCCATCCTGTTTAATATTTACATGAAACTGCTGGGGGAGATCATTCGCAGACATGGGGTGTGTTTCCACCAGTACGCTGATGACACCCAGCTGTACATCACCACCCCGTCTGACTTCAGTGAGGCAGTTGATGTAATGTGCCGGTGCCTGGACGACGTTAGGATCTGGATGGGGAGGAACAGACTCAGACTTAATCCCGACAAGACTGAGTGGCTTTGGATACTGCCTCCTAAGGACTATGACAACAGTCCCTCCTTGGCGGTTGAGGGAGCGAAACTGACCTCCTCGGATCAGGTCCTCCTAGATCCGCAGCTAAAATTGGATCACCATCTTTCTGCTGTGGCTAGGGGGGCCTTTGCACAGGTTCGCCTGGTGCACCAGTTGCGGCCATACTTGGAGAAGGAGGCTCTACTCACGGTCACTCATGCCCTTGTCACCTCGCGCTTGGACTACTGCAACGCGCTCTACATGGGGCTACCCTTGAAGAGTATCCGGAGACTTCAGCTGGTGCAAAATGCGGCTGCGCGTGCTGTGGTGGGTGTGCCAAGGTACACCCACGTGACACCTATACTCCGCCAGCTGCATTGGTTGCCCATCGGTCTCCGGTTCCAATTCAAGGTGTTGATCACCATCTTTAAAGCCCTTCATGGCTTAGGACCAGGTTATCTCCGGGACCGCATTCTGCCTCATACTTCCCTTCGACCGGTTAGGGCCCACAGAGTTGGCCTCCTCCAGGTCCCGTCGGCCAAGCAATGCCGCCTGGCGGGCCCTAGGGGGAGAGCCTTCTCTGTGGCAGGCCCCGTGCTCTGGAACCAACTTCCCCCAGAGACCCGAACTATCCCCACTCTGCTGGCCTTCCGAAAAGCTGTCAAGACATGGCTTTTCCTGCAGGCTGGGGGCAGAGCTTAATCCACTCGAGCTCACCCCCAAGTATGTATGGTTGTTGAATGAGTATTGGATGTTTTTAAATATTGTGTTTTTAATTTTTATATCTGTTTTTTAATGTGATTTTATAAATTGGTGTCTTGTATTTTTTTCTGTTGTACACTGCCCTGAGTCCTTTGGGAGTTGGGCGGCATATAAGAACACCAAAATAAATAAATAAATAAATAAATACCAGTGCCACCACAGCCGCGAGGCAGGAGGAGTGGAGCTGCCCCACCTGCCCTGCACTGGCTTACCTCAGGCCCCCTGCAGCCAGGACCCCCATGCCCCAACACCTGCCTCGCCTCGTGACAGTGGCTTCAGCAGCCCCATCCAGCGGGAGCCTGCATGGTCACCAATCTACTTCTGCTTACTCACGGCCACAACGGAGCAGGAGGCTGAGCAATGTGCTGGTCCCCTGGCCATGAGGCGAGGCAGGGGTTGGAGCTGCCCCATGCACCCCACACTGGCTTATTTGAAGGCCCCCACTGCCAAGCCATCCACGTCTAAACACTTGCCTTGTCTCGCAGCCATGGCACCAGCACACCACTCGGTCTCTTGCTCTGTTGCAGCCGCGAGCAAATAGAAGAAGTGGGTTCCCGCTGCATATGGCTGTCAGTGCTGCCACCATGAGGCAGGTGTCGGGACATGGATGGCCTGGCTGCAGGGCCCCTAAGGTAGGCTGGTGAGGGGTGTGTGGGGCAGTTCCACCCCCCCCATTTCACCTCGTTGCCGTGACACTGCGAACAACCAGATGGAATGGGTGGGCTGTTGTGGTCCACCAGTGGCCTGTGGAGCTGGCAGCAGAGTCGGGCAGTGAGGAGGCTGGGGAGGAACATGGGCCAGTCCTGGAGTCTGGGGTAGGCTCTGCATCAAAGGCAGTGATGGGGCCAGGGCCATCTGGGAGTTCTGTGCTGACTCTGGAGCCTCCAGAGGCTGACATCAGTGAGGCAGAGGAACAGGGGAGCCTGTTCCCAATGCACGCATGAGCAGAGCTGCCAGAAGGCAAGAACAGTTAAGAGAAAAGGTGCGACTTGGGAGTAAGGCTTGGAGATTATTGGCCCCACCCATAAGACGTAAAGGAGGAACAAAGGGACATGAACCTTTGCAGGAAGCAACTTTATTCGTTCTGGTTGGTTTAATCTCTGAAGCTCCGTTTTGACTTTGTGCTCCGTTTGGCCTTGCCAAGATAATTGGCAATTAAGTCTTTGGCAATGTGTCAAGGAAGATAAAGGTGGGTGCTTATCAGCCTTATTCCAAAAGACTGTGGTAGACTTCTGTTGGACTATTTACAAACTGCTTGGGACTCATTATAGGCTGTGAATGAACATAATTCACAGCCGTTGAAATAAAGAGAGTTTTTGGAACTAAGCATGTGAGTGTTACTGACTCAGGAAGCCTTGGTCAGAACACGGGCAGCCAGGTGTGCAGCTCTTAAGTAGGGCTTATTTTGGGGGGTAGGGCTTATTTTCAGGGAAAGGGTACTCGCAGTTTGCTTTTTCTATGCCATATTATGAGATAACTCATTAACTCAAACTAAGACACTAAAAGTTTATGTTATTTTTTGTGCTTACCCCCAATAGTCACTGGGATACAAATAAAGCCACCACCTTATTTGTTAGTTTTGTGTACTTCCTACTGTGCAATAATCTCCTTGAAACAGAATTCCAAACTGTGGCACATTAACAAGTGCATAGATTACCTGGGGTGCTAGACAGTGTGCATATTTGAACATGCTGCTCTTAGTACATAAAACAAAATGTCCCTTCTTATTATGCGTGGTAATGCTTTCTTTCCACTATGGTGCAGTTTCAACAGTGTAGCACCCACACATGAAAAACAATGAAAGGCATAATTACAGGCATTGTGCCAGATATGCTTCACAGTAACAAATGATAAACTTTTATTGAATCTTTTCTTCTATGTTTTCAGACTGCAGCAATCCAATGGATGTATAAAATTAATGGTCTACTCCCAAAGACTATCCCGCCCACTTCTTCAGCAAAAGTAATTTGCAGGAATACATACATGAGATCAGCAACAGTGCGACAGTGCAATTTTGTACGGGAAAATATGAAAATTTTATCCACCAGCGTGTCCTCCCCAATTAAAGGGGCACCTCTCATTTTAAGAACAAAATAAACTTTTATACAAAATAATTTTTTATTCTTATGAAAAATGTAGAAAAATATTGATATATAGACAGATATACTACAATTATGTTAATCAGCAATTAATGAAGAATTTTGTTTCATTAATTTGGAAAAAATGTGTAAATCTTTCTATATTCTTGGGATCTAGTGTCTGTGATGAAGAAGAGAGTCTTGCAATTTTCACAATGCCTAACACTGTGGAATTATATAATACCGTGATGGCGAACCTATGACATGCGTGCCACAGGTGGCACGCAGAGCCCTCTCTGCAGGCACGCGAGCTGTCGCCCAGCTCAGCTCCACCACGCATGCGCCTCCTGCCAGCCAGTTGATTTTCGGGTATCTGTTGCGCATGCACGGAGGGTGGGGCGCATGCGGGAGATGAGTGTGCATGCAAGGGGGTGAGGGGGGGTCACGCACACATGCATGTGGGAGGGGTGCAGACCAGTGGTGGGTTCCTACCGGTGTGGTCCACTCTATAGCACCGGTAGTGGCCCGCTGGTGACATCACAGTACTGGTGCGGTCAGTTGCCGGTGCCTGGGTACCGCCATTTTTTTTTTAAAAAAAATTAAACTTTAAAAAAAAAATTCTTCTGCGCATGCCCAGAAACCTGACAATTAAGTCTTTCCCCGTCCCTTCACTTGAAAATAATAAGAAGCTCGCATTTGACACTTTTCCTTCGCTTTTGCCTAAAGCTTCCCAAAGTGGGCATTTTCTGAAAGCTTAACATTTTATACTGTTAATTTTATACAGTTTTATACTGTTATTCTTTAGACGAAAACATTGAGGACTGTTAAAAGATACTGTTCTTTTAACAGTCCTCAATATTTTCGTCTAAGGAATCCATGACTGAAACCAAAAATGCTGTATGAGATTTGCTTGTCTTTTAACTATAGCATTTTCTGCATATAAAGGTTGCTGTGTTACCATGGTGTAACATGCACTTTGTATGCAAAACTTTTCATGTAAGGTATAAAATAGCAAAAATAGTAGTAACATCTCTCTGAAATAACTAATATATGACCGGCAAGCCATGCCCACCCAGTCACATGGCCGGAAAGCCACACCCACCCGGTCACATGGCTGGCAAGCCACACCTACAAAATAAGCCATGCCCACAGAGTGGTAGTAAAAAAATTAGGAACCCACCCCTGGTGCAGACCTCTCCCCGTTTTTGGTCCCAGGAGGCTGCAGGGAGGACTGCTAGGACCAAAACGGGGTGTGGGGTGGTATGGCGCCCCCCCCGTGCAGCCTGTTTTTGGTCCCAGGAGGTTGCAAGGAGGCCTGCTAGGCCCAAAATGGGGTGGGGGTTCACATGTGCATGCAAGGGGGGGCAGGGGGAATGTGTGTGGGGGTCATGCACGCATGTTTGGGAGGGGCAGGGGGAGCATGGGGGTGTCACACATGCATGCGGGTGTGTGGGATGTGTGGGGTGTGTGCGGGGGGTCATGCATGCATGCACAGGTGGGGTACATGGGGGGGTGTCATGCACGCATTGCATTATGGGTGCCGGCACGCACACATGCACACTGTCACACGCACTTGTGCTTTTGGCACACAACAAGAAAAAGTTTAGCCATCACTGATATAGTATTTCATCTATTTTTAGGGTAGAAACAAAATTCAATGTTAGCTAAGTATAAGACATTGCAAAGCATGATTTGGGCTGTTCATGCACACAAATAGGAGCATCAAAGTTATTATGACATCCTTTATTAACAAGTACTATAATTATTTCTTATTACCAGTGCAATTTTGTTGATCGTTAAACTACTATTTTATGCTGATTTCAATTTGGTATCTACTGATTTTTTTCATATCCATAAAAATACAGATTATAAAAAGTTGCAAGTACCTACAATGTTTAGCAGCACATTTTAGAATTATTTATAATAGTGATGATATGAACTGGCAGAATCACAGATTTACTATTTACTTCAGCTTCATTGGCAGGAATAGAGTGAAATTTTATCAATAGCTCCAAAACTGGGATTTTGGTTGAGTTCTCCTTGGACAAATAAAAGAGAAAGATGCTCTAAGTTTAAAGATGCTTTAAACTCAGTCATGAATGTAATTGAGATCTCAGTCACCTGCTAACATATACAGGAACGCTGAATAAATGGTGTTTATAATAAGATTTGTAAGCACTATTGGAATGAATATGGACTACACTAATCAGACTTGCATAGATTATGGCCCATTTCAGTGAAAATGGGATTGATTCCAAACTGTTGCTGGCCAATCAAGTTTTTTATTATTGAATAAAACTTGTAAATTAAAGAGTGTTTTTTTCATAAGCTTCTCAGAGAGCTTTATCACATTTTGTACACCTTGTGAAGGGAAACAGTTCCTTTCAAGGACAAAAGAAGCAGATGTGGATGATGACTAGAACTAAGTCCCTGTTTGGTTCCAAGTAGGCCCAAAAAGGCTTTCCAGAACTTGGATGTGAATTGGACCACTCTGTCAGAAATAATACATCGTGGGGCCCCATGCAAGTGGTATATGTGGACCAAAACAGCTTTGGTCGTAGCCAAGGCTTCGGCCATAGGGATCTTTTGACATGGGACAAAGTGAACCTGCTTTAAGAAAAGATCTGTGACAACCCAGATCACTGTGTTTCCAGAACTCTCGGGCAACTCTACAATGAAATCCATGGAGATCTCTCTCCATGGTACTGAAGGGTCGGCCACCAGCTGCAGTAGACCAGGAGTTTTCCCCTGCTTGCGTTTAGTGGCAGCGCAAATGGGACAGTTTGCTACATAGTTTTCTATGTCCTTTTTTAATGAGGACCACCAGAATTGCTGTTTCAGTAAATGTAATGTTTTTACAAACCCAAAGTGACCAGCTAATTTGGAGTCATGACAAGCTTGCATAGCTTTCAGCCTTTCCCTAGCTGGGACATACAGCTTATTTCCCACCCAAGCTAACCCATCTTTTATTATGCAAGTATGTCCATGGGCACTAAAACGCACATATGTTTCAAAGGTGTTTTTGAATTCTCTGGTGGTGGCATTGTCTAAGGTGGAGGGGTTGTTCTTTGTCTGAGAGTGTGTGACAACTTTAGCCACTAATTGGGAGGCTGGGAGCATAGGCTTAATTACTTCCGCCTTAACACTTGTATTGCGGTAGTCTGGACAAGGCATCAGCCAAAAAGTTTTTTTCTCCTGGTAAATACTTCAAAGTGAAATTAAAGCATTGGAAGTATTGTGCCCATTGGACCTGTTTTGGGGACATTTTCTTTTTTTGGGGGGTACAATTTTTTTAATTTTCTCCATCACTTCATATACAATTCAATACACACGTACCTTAAAGTATTGCAATAAAAATACATATTTGTTCAATATAATCAATCATTCAAAATCAATATCTTATTCAACACTTGCCTCGTCAGTCGTCAGTCTGTTCTACTTTATTCCATTACACTCCCCTCTCTCTATCTCCAACTTCTCCTCCTACTTTCTAACTCCTTCCCTCCTCCTTTACCCTCTCTACACCTTCTCTTCCTCCCCTTCTACTTCCTCTTTCACTTTCTTTACCTTTCCTTGAGTGCTTTTTTACTAACTCATTTTATATTTGACAGACTGATGCTAATCTCAATTTCAAACTAATCATATCTTTTTTTTAAAAAAAATAGAAAATATTATAAAAATAAAAATATAACAAAATAATTATATTATTATTCTTTTTATGTAGTATTCTCTTCTAGGTACATGCTACTATTTCCATCTTACCTCCCAAAAAAGAAAAAAAGAAAAAAATCTAATTTCTAGTTTTGTCATCGGGGATATTCAACAGTTAATTTCAAATTTCCTTCCAAATTAACTGCTATTTGCTTGAATTTCCAAGATAGTTACTGTCTCCTGCTTCTTAATTTTAAGCCGTATTGCTTCCTTTAATTCTTTAGTCTCTTTATTCATCGCTTCTGTTTTTATCCTTTGTTCTATCAACAAAACTAAATGCCCAATTATTCTTTTAATTTCTCATATTAATCATCAACATTCTTACTAATTGTATCCACTCTATAATTTTTCAACTCTTAAAATAAAAAATAAAAAATCTTTAATTTTACATTTAAACAAATCGTATATATAGAAGTAGTGCACAAGCATAATATACAATCATAATATACCCCTTCCCCCCCAACATTTAAGTTCATTTCCATTATTTCTAATTCTTTATTTCCTGTCTCAATACAAATATTTAATTAAATCAAATCAAAAAATTAATCTTACCATTATCAATTCATCCATTTCTGATATTTAAACATCAAAAAATAGAAAAGAAAAAAAATAGTAAAGAAAAAATAGAATATAAGAAAGAAGAGAAAAAGATCCAAATCAATTAATTTACCAAATCTCAGCTTAATAATTTTTTTAAGTGATAAACATTCATAATATACCCAGTTCATTTTTAATATTTAGATAATTTCCCTTAAATTCTAGTGATCATATTTATTCCATATTTCTCATATTGTCATTATTTTATCCACATTATTCCAAACAATTCAACAATATTAATCTTTATATCTATAATTTTTCAACTCTTAAAATAAAAAATAAAAAATCTCTAATTTTACATTTAAACAAATCTCATATATAAAAGTAGTACACAAGCATAATATACAATCATAATATACCCCTTTTCCCCCCGACATTTGAGTTCATTTCCATTATTTCTAATTCTTTATTTCCTGTCTCAATACAAATATTTAATTAAATCAAATCAAAAAATTAATCTTACCATTATCAATTCATCCATTTCTTATATTTAAACATCAAAAAATAGAAAAGAAAAGAAAAAATATAGTAAAGAAAAAATAGAATATAAGAAAGAAGAGAGAAAGATCCAAATCTCAACTTGATAAATTTTTAAAGTGATAAACATTCATAATATATCCTGTTCATTTTTAATATTTAGATAATTTCCCTTAGATTCTAGTGATCATATTTATTCCATATTTCTCATATTGTCATTATTTTATCCACATTATTCCAAACAATTCAACAATATTAATCTTTATAAAAAGAAGAAAAGGAAGAAGAAGAAGAAGAAGAAGAAGAAGAAGAAGAAGAAGAAGAAGAAGAAGAAGAAGAAAGATCTTTAAATTTCTAATCAGATCGTTATATTAATTTTATATATCAAAATTTTAATCAATTAACATACTTATCACAATTAAATCTAATATAATAAGAAAAGAAAAGAAGATGAATAATAAGAGAAAAAATATCATTTGTAATATTTCAAAGTCTTCATCCATTCCCTTTTAATTTCCCAATTACTTCCATTTTATATATGTATTTCCTCCATCCCCATTTCCTTAATTTCTTCCCTTTCTTTTGTTTACCTTTATACCAATAAGATCTCATTTCCCACGCCCTTTTTCCCCTCTTAAATCTATTATCTGTATGTATCTAGTTTTCCCCATTCGTTCTTTAATTTTATGTATCTTAAAATCTTCTTCTTCAACATCATCATTTTTATTATCTTTATCTCTATTTTTACTGTTAAACCCAGTAGAATCGTTATAAATCTCAACATAATCATTAATCAATATTCCATTTTCAGTGTTTTCCCTTTTCATCATCATTTATGATGTTTTCATCCATCTTCTTGCCTTCATCTGTTATTCTTTCCTTTTCCTTTTCCATATTTTCCCCTTTCTCCTTTGTGTCCAGTCCAAAGCTTCTTCTTAAATCTTTAAACAAATCTTTCAAGAATTCAGCCATTTCTTTGTAGTCAATATCTCCCATATTTTCAGTTATGTTTCTCAAATCTAAAATCTTATAGAGCTCCAGCTATTAACTGGTATCTGCCTGTACCACAAAACAGAATTTTTAAATAAGTTCCAAGAGTTTTTAGCTATTGCTTATTTCTTTGTCAACAGGAATACAAATCACCACATTTCTATAGCCCTTCCAGTTGCTAATAATAATATATTTCACAGCCTTTAATTGTCTTCTAGTAAAATCTCACCAATTAGATCCTTTTAATTCCATTTAGTCATTACAAGTCTAAATCTTCCTTGCTGTTCCTTTGTTGTTAAGATTCAATCCAGTTCAGTTCTTATCCATCTTAGTCCAAATATTTTTCTTTTATACAGTCACAAGCTGCTCTGTTCCAAAAACAACAGCTGTCAAAACATTAATTCTGGTAATATCCCACGCTTACAGTGACTCCTCCAACCAGCAGATGGCTCTGTTTCCATCTCCCAGCTCTGCCTTTGTTATTATGATCCAATTCTTCCATTTTTAAATAGTTCCATCAACCAAATTGCTTTCCTTTAAATTCCAAATCTTTAAAAATAAAACTCCAAATCCTCAATCAATTGGGCTTTAGTTATAATTCAGTTTTAAAAAAATTTCCCCACTCTATATTCTCCATATGCCAAGCAGCTGATCTTTCACTTCTGGTCCTTTTGTTTTGTTCCCTTTTATTATGTCCAAGTAAAGTTTCTTAAGGCAATATCACTCACCAGCTTCTTCTGTCTTCTTCACGCTCACCAGCACCTCGCTTTTAATTTTCTTTCCCAGATGACTCCAACTCACTAATTTAACTCCTTATGATGTGACTGCTGCGGCTAGAAGGACGGCTGCAATGCCGTCTTCCGCACGCCACCGGTCGAGAAGCAAAGCTGGTTTCCTGGGGGGGGGTTGCCACCCCCTTTTGGAGACATTTTCCATGGGGGTTTGAGTAAGGTGACCAGATTTTAATATTTGTAAAGTGGGACACCATTGATGGGGGGGTTTCCTAGGGGAGCAAGATGGGAGGGGTCCGTCTCTCTTATCCTGCAGCTTTGTGCACCCCCCCAACACCCCCCGTTCATCGCAGCCAGGGGTGGGTTCCTACCGGTGCAGGCTTGCCTGTTCGTCGCCGCAGAGCCAAAGAAGCTGGTGGTGTTCGCGGCACGGGGCTTCCCCCGCCCGCTTTCCCCGGCCGCCAGCACGCTGCCATTTGCGTTCTTTTGCCCTCTGTGCATGCGCAAAGCGTTCTGCTTGCGCAGAGGGCAAAAGAATGCAAATGGCGGCGTCCCGGCGGCCGGGGGAAGCGGGCGGGGGAAGCCCCGTGCCGCGAACACCACCAGCTTCTTTGGCTCTGCGGCGACGAACAGGCAAGACCGCTGCTGCCCCTCTCACTGCCCTCCCTCCCCGCCTGGCAGGAGGAGGCAGGCGAGGCAGGAGGCAGAGGGGTGTGCAGGGCAAATTCAAATTAAAAAAGCGGGACTTTTTTGAAATGACGTGGGACAAATTATTAAAAAGCGGGACTGTCCCGCCAAAAGCGGGACGTCTGGTCACCTTAGGTTTGAGTGCTTCCAAGTTCTTGTGGTTGGTCCATACTTGGAAAGGTATTTTTCTTCCTTCTAAGAAATGTCTCCAAGTTAGGAATGCCCACCTGACTGCAAAAGCCTCTTTTTCCCATACTGCCCATCTCTATTCAGTTTCAGTTATTTTCCTAGAGGTGTATGCACATGGTTGTAATTTGCCTTCTTCATTCTCCTGGAGTAAAACCGCACTGACTGCCCCATCACTGGCATCGGCTTGAATTACAAATGGTTTCTCTGGGTCTAAGTTCAGCCAAAAAGAGTCTTTTCAGTTTCTCAAATGCCGCTTGGCAGTCCATAGTCCACTTCAGTGCTTGGCTAGGTTTCAGTTTATCTACCCCCTTGGTTTTTAACAGATTTGTAATCAGCAATGCTATTTGGGCAAAAGAGGGGATAAACTGCCGATAAAACTAAGCGAACACCAAGAAGTTCTGCAACTGCTTGCAAGTGCGGGGGGGGGGTTTCCCACTTGAGGACTGCTCTGACTTTTGCGGGGTCCATTTCCACCCCCTGGTGAGAGATTCAGTACCCTAGGTAATCTATTTTATCTTGGTGAAATTTACATTTGGAAAGTTTGGCAAACAACTTAGCTGCCCTTAGTTTCTTCAAGACCTCCTGCACCAATTTAACACGTTGAGTCTTAGTTTCAGTATAAATCAATATATCAGCAAGATAAACCAAAACTCTCTTATACAAGTGCTCATGCAGCACCTCATTAATTAGCTGCATGAAAATGGCAGGAGCTCCTTGGAGCTCAAATGGCAAAACCTTGAACTTAAAACATCCCAACGGACAATTAAATGCTGTTTTCCATTCATCCCCCTCCTGGATCTGGATCTGGTAATAAGCCTCCCTTAAGTCTAGTTTGGAAAAAATTTTCCCCTTCGCCAGATGGGCTAGCATGTCATTCATTAGGGGTAGGGGATAGAGATTTTCCTTGCAAATAGTGTTTAAATTTCTATAATCCACACATAAGCATAATGAGCCATCCTCCTTCTCCCAGAACAGGACTGGGGCGGCCACTTTGGGTCTCGTCGATTCGATGAACCCATGCTCGAGGTTTTTGTCTATAAATTGCTGCAGTTCATCCAGTTCCCAGGGAGTCATAGCATAAAGTTTCATCTTAGGTAGTTTGGCCGCTGGTAAAATCTCGATGGCACAGTCTGTAGACATATTGGGGGGGAGGGAGTGTTCATCTGAGGCCGCTTCACTGAAAACATCCATCAAATCTTGGTATTCTCTGGGGATGTCTAGTAGGGGGTCCATTCACCGCAGTTGCAGCTACCTCCTTACTCTGCGATATTCCAGTCTGGATTAATTCATTATTAGGGAATTGGAGGGTCCCCTCCATCCAGTCCACCCTTGGGTTCCACTTCTTTAACCAGGTCAGTCCCAGAACTAAGGGCCAGTCCATCCCTGGTGTCACAATGAAAGCAATGGATTTGGAGTGATTTGCCATTATTAGTTCGAATGGTTCAGTGGCAAACATTGCTGGGGCGCACACCGCCCCCCACAATGGACCCATCATTGGCAGAATGAAACAGGAGTTTTTAGTGGCCTTAGTCAAATGCCCAGTTCCCCGACCAGAGTTGGACTTATTAGGCTTCTCGTACTCCCCAAATCCAGCAATGCTTTAAGTCTCACTTTTCTCCCTGTTCATGGAATTAACAGTTATATAGGAATTGTAAGGGGTTCGACAACCCCACTTACCAAAGGGTCTTCATAGTCACTCTCTGACTGATCGGGTTCCTCCACCAGAGGGGTCTGAGTTCCTTGCACTGTAATTAATTCGGTGGGAACTCAACAACCACATGGGTCTTTAGGGTGGTGTCTCTGGAATGCAGTGGTGGCTTTGAGGGTTTCCCTCTGACCTGTTTCTCTCCTTTCTGGGTGGGCATTGTTGCATGACACTCAGCTGCGTGGTGGCATTCTTTCCCACAATTGAAGCAGGTGGCTGAGCACGATGGGGCAGAGCGAGGTTTGGTTCCCTCCCTTCTCCTTTCCAGTGGGGATCTGTTCCAGGAGTGGCTTGTGCAGTACTGGTTTTGAGTTTGGTCAATTTCAGCTTCCTCAGCCAAGACACAACAGCCATGCAGGTGGACTGGGGCTCCACGGCAATGCAGGCATTGTACAGGTCATTGTTTAAGCCATCTTTGAACCAACTCACAAGTATTTCCTCTGGCCAATCTATGTGGCAAGTCAGGTCACAAAACTCTTCGATGTACTCGGCGACTGGATGGCGCCCCTGTCTGATGTGCCTTATGTGGTCTCTAGCCTTGTGGTAGGCTAGGAGGTCCTCAAATCTCCATCTTAGGGTTGTCATGAAGCGGTTAAAGTTAGGGAGCTCCAGTGCATCTGCTGTCAGGTTCCAAAATGAAAAGAAAAGAGAAAGGAACACAAACACAAACCTGGTTTGCTAATGTCTGCTTTACTTCTTTCCTGGCACTCACTGACAATCTCAAAGAGAAACTCTTATTAGGGCTGCTCACCCATGAAGAGCCGAGATGGTGCAGTGGTTAAATGCACTATTAAATGCAGTGGTTAAATGCAGCACTGCAGGCTACTGCTAGTTCAGCAGTTCAGCTGTTCAAATCTCACCGGCTCAAGGTTGACTCAGCCTTCCATCCTTCTGAGGTCGGTAAAATGAGGACCCAGATTGTTGGGGGCAATATGCTGAACTCTGTAAACCGCTTAGAGAGGGCTGTAAAGCACTATGAAGCGGTATATAAGTCTAAGTGCTATTGCTATTGCTATGCTCCCCATCACCTTATATTCATTAATCACCACCCACCCACTCATGCACGCACGTCCCTCCCCCGTGGTCCGGCAATGAGCCATGCTACTCCATAAGCCAGTCTCCATCTTCAGCTTGCAGTTCTTAAAGGAGAATCATTTTTTGCATTAGTGTGCAAGCTGCTCAAAGACCAGTGCAGCCTCTCTCCACTGAATGGCAGCTCCCAGACGGCCAGTATGCAGGAGCTGACATATGGCCCCCTCTACCACTGAGCCGATGTCTGCAATGAAAAGAACATGGTGACTCTAGAGTTCTTGGGACGTAGTTCCCCCAGGCTTACTAGGATGTTTTCTATGAAACCTAGCGATTAGCCTGGAGGCTCATACGTCCCTTTCTGACACCCACAAGGCTTCTGAGAGGGGATATCCCTTCCACAAAATAAGGTACTGCAGTTTCCCCCTGCCCCACCTGGCATCAAGTATTTTGTCCACCTCATAGTATCGCTGCCTGTCCACCATGAGTGGTGGGGGTTGGGTCCCATAGGGGTTGGGTCCCTGAAAGGGGATGAGTGGACAGGATGCAGGAGGCTGCAGTGGAAAACAGGGTGTGCTTTCCCCAACAAACGAGGCAGTTGAAGCTGCACCGAAACGGGATTGATCACCCGCACCACTGGGAAAGGCCCAATGTACTTAGGACCCAGCTTCTTACTTGGGAGGCGTAGGTTTAAGTATTTAGTGGATAAAAATACCCGTTGGCCCACATAGAAAGGAGCCTGCATCCTCCGGGTTTTGTCAGCTTGCCGCTTATACCTGTCGGCAACTAGCTGCAAAGCCGTTTTGATGGTTTTCCACACCTGCTGCATTCGGGCCATCCACTCCCCTACACCGAGGTCACTGTCCATGGTATTTTGGGGACACTCGGGGACACTCGGGTATTGGCACAAACTCCTGTCCAGTAGCCACCTTGACGGGATAAAGCCAGTACTAGAGTGTACTGTGTTGTTGTACGCCACCTCTGCAAATGGGAGTAGGTCAGCCCAATCCATTTGTTGATGGTTTACATAACAACGCAGGTACCTTTCTACCATTGAGTTGGCTCTCTCAACTGCCCCGTTGGTGGCTGGATGGAATGCAGACCTCAATCCCTGTTTGGATCCCACCCTTTCCAAGAATTTCCTCCAGAATTTGGCGGTAAACTGAACCCTCCCCGTCCGATATTATCCTCTGTGGAATACCATGGAGGCGGTAGATGTGCACAATGAACAACTTTGCTAACTTCCTAGCTGATGGTAGTCCAGGGCAGGCAACGAAGTGTGCCTGCTTACAGAATAGATCGATAACCATCCATATGACTGTATTTCCCTGACTCTCCGGCAAATCCACAATGAAGTCCATGGCTATTTGTTACCATGGTTGGGTTGGCTCTACCACTGACTGTAAAAGACCAGGAGGTTTCCCTGGCCAAGCTTTCATGGTGCTACACACTGTACAGCTGCGCACATACTCTTCAATGTTCTTCCTCATGTGCGGCCACCAATACTGTCTGTTTACCAAATGTAGAGTTTTTAAAAATCTGAAATGACCAGCTGGACGGATGTCATGACACCATCATAGTACAATCAGCCGCACAGTACTGGGCACATACAGCTTGGAACCCTTCCAAGCAAACCCCTCCCTCTGTGTAAGCCATGTTTGGTTCTCTTGGAACCACGGATCGGTAGTGAGGGCTTCCTGTATAGAAAGGGGTATGTCCTTGTCACTGCTCGAGGTAGTAGCTATGGTGGACATGTCTGGGGTTGATTGGATCAACCTTGCAGGAATCATCACCTGGAATATTACCTCTCTGCCACTATCGTGGTTTTTGGGACAATGCATCCGCCAAGAAGTTTCCCCCCCCGGAACGTATTTCAAATGGAAATTGAACCTCCAGAAATACAGTGCACACTGTACCTGTTTTGGGGACAGCTTACATGGTGACTGAAGAGCCTCTAAGCTTTTATGATCCATCCAGACCTCAAAGGGGACAGTTCCACCCTCCAACAGGTGCCGCCACATCAACAGAGTCCACTGAACCGCAAACGCCTCCTTCTCCCAAATGGGCCAATTGAGTTCTGTGTCGTTTAACTTTCTTGACGTGTATGCACATGGTTGGAGGGTCCCCTCCTCATTTGCCTGTAGTAGCACTGCACCCACTGCTATGGCATCCGCTTGCACTACAAATGGTCTGGACGAGACCGGGTGCCGTAACATGGACTCTTTAGTAAATAGGGATTTCAACAGTTCAAAAGCCCACTGACAATCAGTCGTCCACTGCAGTGGACACTCGGATCATGGTTTCTTAGGGAGGTGTTTTGTTTTCAGCAGGTTAGTAAGTGGAAGTGCCACTTGGGCAAAGGACAGTAGAAATTGGTGGTAGAAATTAGGAAACCCCAAAAAGCTTTGTAGCTGTTTTCTCATTTTGGGGCTTTGCCAATCCAAAACTGCCTTGACCTTAGTGGGATCCATTTCTACTCCCTTTGCTGATATTCGGAACCCAAGATAGTCCAAAGTCGTCTTATGAAACTCACATTTAGAGAGTTTGACATATAAGTGTGCTTTCAGCAGCTTGCAGAGTACTTGCCGCACCAGCTGGACATGTTCCTCCATCGTCCGGGTGTATATGAGGATGTTGTCTAAATAGACGAGCACCCTCTTATACAAATGTTCATGCAGCACTTCATTGATGAGCTGCATGAACACTGCTGGTGCTCCCTGCAGACCAAAGGGCATCACTCTGAACTGGTAACTCCCACAAGGGCATGGCAGCAGTCCACGGCATTGCCACACCCCAAAAGGGCACAGCATCAGAGGCTATGCCCCACCAGGGCACGGCCTGACTGGCAAAACTAACTCCCCACGTGCAGCCATGCCCCAAAAGGGCACAGCATTTCCAGATCACCAGCCAATGCCTACAGAGCGCTGTGTTTTAAGTGTCTGGCAATGGTCACTAAGTGAATCATTCATGACCGTTTTTGCACATGACATTGCCTCAGTCATATTGATACAGTCCATTACTGTAGCCTATTAACATGGCTTCCAGGACATCTCCAACGGCTGCATCTGACCATTTGCAATGGCCACAAGGACCACCACAGGGATGAGATCCCTGAGCATCCTGCAAAGTCTTCTTAAAAGGAGATGAAATCATCCAAGGGCACAAAGGCAGTGAAGGCAGCCGAGAAACGTTGCCACAAGGCACTAGATAAGCTATGTGACAGGGCAGCATCTAGAGGCCTCCCCACAACGACAACCGCATCAATGCTTCAGGAGCGGGGACGCCAGGCACAAATAATCCTATTCTGGACTCAATTGTCCCCAACACCGATTGTCAAATCTGGGGACCTGGAGGGAATTTTCTCCCATTAACAAACGTTGCTCTGTTAACGTCAGAGACCCATGTGGGAGCATCTGCGTCTACCATTAACCTGGCAGTGGCCGGGCCCAGGCCACAACAGGAACCCAGACCGGCCCTACCTGACGAGATGAAGGCCATTGTGGCAGAGGCAATTCATCTGGGCATTGCACAAGGCCTACAACAGGCTCGCCAACAACCCCAGGTTTCTTGTCAGCACAATGAATTCCAGGAGTATGCCCATGATGATGAATATGATAACTTGGACCAGTGGTCTGACCATTCAGAAAGGGAGGATCACTCCCAGGCTTCCGCGGGTGATGCTGCATCTGATATGGAGCTTTCGGAGGATGAGGACGTTCAAATTGAACAGCCCTCTTGCATAGGCCTGTTTCCACTACATCTCTTTCGTCCCTTGCTACACAAGGCAAAGATCGCTGTGGGCTTGGCTCCTCTCAACTCTGAACCGGACAAACCATCAGTACAGGACTCGACTGACCCGCTCTTCCTGGAGCACACGGCATCGCAGAAAGTGGTGCCATCACCTAAGATGTTCGTGGACATTATTTCACGGCAGTGCACATCATTGGGCACGGGTCCCAACCCGTCATCAGCTGAGAAGAAACTGTATAATGTGGCACCAGACCTCACCAAGGTTCTCCAAGTGCCATCAGTTGATGCACCAGTTGCAGCACTACACTCATCATCTAATTTGCCCAGGGAGCCGGCTGAATTACTGTGGCCTGAGGATCGCCGTTCGGAGCAGTCCCTCCAAAGGGCACATCAATCAGCTGCTTGGGCGATCCGCGCATTGAAGACGATGACGTTGTTCTCTCAATCATGGTTGATCTGGCTTCGCCAGTTACAGGAGAGAACACCACCTGCTCTCATCTTCATCAAGATATAAACAAGTTGATTGCGGCAGCACAACTAATTGCAGACACGACCTTGAACGCTGCCTGCTTTGCATCCAAATCTATGGGTGTGTCTTTGACAGCTCGCAGACTCCTGTGGTTGAAGAACTGGTAGGCAGATGCCCGCCATAAGTGACGGCTGGCAACGGCTAACTTTGGGGGAGAGCACTAATTTGACGAGTGCCTCGAGCCGTTATTGACGGAGACTAAAAACCGCAAGAAGATCCTGCCGGCGGTGACCAGAACACCCAAATTTTGTTCTTCACCCTATACCAGGCAGCTGTTCTGTCCCAGCGCTCCCATCAATAATTACGCACACACAAACGTCCAAACACAGTTTGTTTTAGTAATTAAAGCAAAGTCTCCTAATACTTTCTTAGGAGCATAAAAAGCAAAAGAAAGGCAGAAGTTATTCTGTTCAGAAACCCAGTTGTTAATATACTATCTTAACAGCTGGCCGAAGTCCAAGAGGTAATTGGCAAGTCTTACTGCACTTGGCACAAGTCCCGGAACTAGAAAATGCAAGAAACAAGATCCGTGCTGGAATGCAAACTGGAGTCACAGAAGTCAAGATTTAGAAGTGACGTTGTTTCCTGCAACTAGGCTCAGTGTGGTTAGGACTTAAGTAGTCTAAGGGGCCAATTAGCCTGCAGCTCTATTCTCGAGGAGACCTTCTCTTGCATAGCCACTCTTGCCTTCTATCAGCCCGGCGTGCCCTAGCATCGAGAAGAGGCTCCTCCTCTTCTTCTGCGTCACTCATGTGCACCTCATGAGGTGCAGAAGGCCCTGGTTGACTTCCAGCCTCTGGCACCGAGTCCTCTCCAACCTCCTCGCTATCGGACTCGGGTGCCAGGTGCACGGGCCAATGGTACTGTGCCACAACCACCTCTTGGTCCTCGGGATCCATGACCAGCTGCGCAGGATATGGGCGGGCCACAACAGTATCCCGGAGTATCCTTCCCCGGGGTCTGTCGGTCTGGATGCGGTTGCAATGGGAACCGTTCATGGAACACACGAACCAGGTCAGGAGCTTGAACAGAGGTCGCATCCTCCCAGGTGAAGTCTTCCAGCCCATACCCCTTCCACTCAATGAGGTACTGGAACTGGCCCTTTATCCACTGGGAGTCACGAATGCTGGCAACCTCATATTCGGGCGGTTCATCACGAACACGGCACTGGCTGGGGGCGATCAAGAGGACAGAGCGGACAGGCAGGACGGTCAGGAACAAGAAGGGATTGGTGGAACACGGGATGGACACGGAGAGAGCAAGCCAAGGTCGGTGATAAGCCACAGGATTGATGACTGCTTCCACTGGGAACAGGCCCAGATAGCGATGGTCGAGCTTGCGGACCGGTTGGTCGGAGGGGAGATGCTTGGTGGAGAGCCATACTCGATCCCCTATAGCCAATGGTGGTGTTGCTCATCAAGAGCAGTCCGCGACCCTTTTGTAATCCTCTTTGGCCTTGTTCAGGTAAAATTTCACCAATTGGTGAACAGCCTGGAGCTCGGACAAGAACTCATCCACCGCAGGAACTTGGGAATCAAGGAGCGTGAGCGGGAAGAAGCGAAGGTGATAGCCCAAATTGGCTAGGAAAGGAGTGGTTTGGGTGGAGGTGTGTTGGGAGTTGTTAAAGGTGAACTCAGCCACTGCGAGGTACTCTGCCCAATTGTCCTGTTGTTGATTGACAAAACAGTGCAGGTACTGCTCGAGGATGCCAATCACCTTCTCTGTGCCTCCGTCAGTTTCAGAGTGATGCGCCAACGACAAACAGACCTGGATCTCTAGAGCCGACATTGGGCAGTGAATTGGGCCCCTCGGTCTGACACGACCCTATCCAGCAGGCTGTGTAACCGGAAGACATGCTGGATGAACATGCGGGCGGTGGCACGAGCTGTTGGTAATCCTTGACAGGAGATGAAATGCGCCATCTTCATCAGCATGTCCACCACCACGAACACCATCGTGAAACTGGCAGATGGAGGCAAGTCCATCAGGAAGTCCATGGAAATGGCCCCACAGAGTCTCTTGGCCTGGCGACAACGGACGCAGGAGGTCACGTAGGATTGGACATCATGACGGAGTCGAGGCCACCAAAAAGTCCGGGAAACAAGATGGAGTGTCTTGAAGAGACCGAAATGTCCCACCGCAGGGTTATCATGGCACTGGGTTAAAATCAGACATTGGAGCGGCCCTGCTGGGACGTACAATTTGTCTCGAAAGTGGAGAAGGTCTTCCGAGAAGGTCCAAGGAGACTCAGGCCCTATCTCCCACTTCCGTTGCTCCATGAACTCGTCCTGCTGCTGCACCTCCCGAATCTGTCCTCATAGATCAATGGGGGTGTGGACGGCCATGAACGATTCGACGGGCAGAATAGTCCGAGACGGCAGCAGGTCCTCGATGTGGGCGTATTCAGGTTTGCGGGATAGGGCGTCCGCCTGTTGGTTACGCCCACTCAGGATGTAGTTGACCTTGAAGTGGAATTGGGCAAAGAAGAAGGACCACCGGATCTGGCGCTGGTTAAGTTTCCTCGCAGTTTGCAGGAACTCCAGGTTCTTGTGGTCCGTCTGAACTTGCACTTGGTGTCGGGCCCCCTCGAGGTGATGCCTCCAGGTCTCAAATGCAGTCTTAATGGCCAACAACTCTTTCTCCCAAATTGTGTAGTTGCGCTCGGATGGATTTAACTTCCTGGAATAATAAGTGCATGGGAAAAGTGGACCTCCATCCTCGCGAGCCTGGAGAAGCATGGCTCCTACAGCAATGTCCGATGCGTCTGCTTCCACCACAAATGGACGGTGAGGGTCTGGGTGCTTGAGGATTGGCTCCTTCATGAAGGCCTCCTTTAAGGCCAGGAACGGCTGCTGCTCGGGATCACCCCACTGGAACGGGACTTTCTTTCACAGGAGCCGAGTGAGGGGCACGGTCAGAGTGGCGAAACCCGGGATGAATGTCCGGTGGTAATTAGTGAACCCCAGGAGTCACTGGATGTCTTTCACCCAGCGAGGAGGTTGCCACGTTTTCAAGGCCTCGACCTTGCCACGATCCATCACTATGCCTTCTGGAGAAATGCGATGGCCCAAGAAATCAATGGTGGTCTGGTAAAACTGGCATTTCTCCAGCTTGGCATAGAGGTGGTGTTCCCTCAGATGCTGCAAGACCTGCGGAGATGTTGGAGATGACTTTTCCGGGATGTGGAGTAAATCAAAATATCGTCAAGGTAGACTACAACAAACTGGTCCAACAGATCCCGGAAAATGTCATTCATGAAGTGTTGGAAGACAGCAGGAGCGTTGGTTAGTCTGAATGGCATGACCGTGTACTCAAAATGGCCATACCAAGTACCGAACGCTGTCTTCCACTCATCTCCCTCACAGACCCACACCAGGTTGTAGGCGCCGCACAAGTCCAGCTTCGTGAAAATGGTAGCCGACCGGAGTCTCTCCAGGAGTTCAGGGATCAAGGGCAAAGGGTACCGGTTGTGCACTGTGATGGCATTAGGTTTCCGATAGTCACAGCACAGGCGCAAGTCTCCAGTTTTCTTTTTTACAAAGAGGACCGGAGCAGACAGGGGCGACGACAAGGGCCGGATAAAACCCCGGACCAGGTTTTTGTCCACAAAGTCCCGTAACGCGGCCAGTTCAGGGTCCGAGATTTATTCAATCTCGGACCCTGAACTGGCCACGTTACGAGACTTTGTGGACAAAAACCTGGTCCGACAGGAAGTGGCACATTCGGGAGCAAGTCAATGGGACAATCATATGGCCAGTGCGGGGGCAATTGATCCACCTGTATCTCGCTGAACACCTCAGCAAAGTCCAAGAGGTCAGCCGGCAACGAGACGTCAGGGGGTCCCTGCACCTGGCCTGCACAGACTTGGCGCGTATGATCCACGCACTGCAGGCTTGGAAAGGAGAGGAAATTCTGGGATCACAGAATGTGAGGATCGTGAGTCCGCAGCCACACCAGTCCTAAAACCAAGGGGAAATGGAGGCCTGTTGTCACATAAAATTGGATGGCCTCCTCATGCTGTCCGATGGTCAAGTGCACGGGTTGTGTGATGGCCTTAATTGGCCTGGACAGAAGCACATGACCATCGATAGTCTCGACCAGCATAGGAGGATCCACCGGACACAGGGGGATGGCACAATGAAGAGTGAACGCCTCATCCATGAAGTTCGTGGTCGCTCCAGAGTCCACCAAGGCATGCGCTGGAATCCTGCGGGCGTGGTTATCAATAAACACCTTGGTATTTAAGATCAAATGCTGCGGAGGTCTGGGATCCACTTCCGCAGGGCATGAGTCAGTTTTGGTGCGTGCCCGACCCAGCGTTTCCACTAGGTCAGGCTCTGGCCATTTCCCGACAGGGTCAGCTGGGACTGTGATGCAGGGCCAGGAACGGATGCCGCACATCCCTTTTGGGGGCAAGAGAGGGCAAAATGGCCGGGCTCCCTCCCTGCCCAACGTCTGTCCTTTTCAGCACTGGACAAGCGGGGTCTGGCTGCACCAAGTTCCATGGGCTCCTCTCATGGAGCCAGGGTTGCCCGGATGACTGGAGGGACAGGAGGTGTCTGGGCAGCATGACGAGAGTTCCTTCTCTGCAACCTGGCATTGATCCGTAAGCAGAGCCACACCAACTCATTAAGCATGGAAGGAACATCCACTCTCGCCAACTCATCTTGCAAATTGTCCGTTAAGCCATCCTGGAATGCATCCAGGAGGGCTGCCTCATTCCAGGCCGAGTCCTGGCTGAGCGAACGGAACTTGCTGATATAATCCCGGAGGGGTTGCCGGCCTTGCTTTAATGTTTTTAATTGTCTGGTTGCAGTTTGAGCCTTGATTGGGTCTGCATACATCTCCTCCAAATGGGCACAAAATCCCCTGAAGTCATTGAGGAAGGGACTGTTCTGGACTAACAAGGGTGTGGCCCAATGAGCTGCAGAGTCAGAAAGCAGGCTTATCACGAACCCCACTTTATCCCAGTCGTTTGGGAAATCCTCCGCCAGCAAAGCCATAAACAAATATCACTGTCCCCAAAAAGCTGGAAACATAGTCATATCACCAGTAAACGTATCTGGCACAGCTACCGGGCAATTTCTCCATGGAGCAGGAGGAGGAGCAGGTGGGGCCATCTGGGCTTGAATCTGAGCCAGCTGGGCAGACATCACAGCTAACTGCTTCTGGAGCTGGGCATTTTCAGCACGAAGCTGGTCCATTGTAATCCCAGTTTGTGTGTGGTTTGGCAGGAAACAAACTGTTCTGCCCCAGCGCTGAGCCCACCAATAATTATGCACACACAAATGTCCAAATACAGTTTGTTTTAGTAATTAAAGCAAAGTCTCCTAATACTTTCTTAGGAACGTAAAAAGCAAAAGAAAGGCAAAATTTATTCTGTTCAGAAACCCAGCTGTTAATATACTGTACTATCTTAACAGCTGGCCGAAGTCCAAGTGGTAATTGGCAAGTCTTACTGTACTTGGCACAAGTCCCGGAACTAGAAAATGCAAGAAACAAGATCCGTGCTGGAATGCAAACTGGAGTCACAGAAGTCAAGATTTAGAAGTGACGTTGTTTCCTGCAACTAGGCTCAGTGTGGTTAGGACTTAAGTAGTCTAAGGGTGGGGGCCAATTAGCCTGCAGCTCTACTCTCGAGGAGATCTCCTCTTACGTAGCCACTCTTGCCTTCTAGGATCCTCATGGAGATGACTATTCAGCACTTGCTGGATATTCATGCCATCGAGGCAGTCCCAGAGGACTGCCAGAGGACCCAGAGGATCAACGCGAACAGGGATTCTACTCGATCTTGTTTGTAGTCCCAAAGACCTCCGGGGGATGGAGGGCAGTTCTTGACCTCAAACGACTGAACCGTTATATCATCTACAAACGGTTCAAGTTGCACTCACTTTCAACCATATTAGAGGGCGTTAGGGAGGGCGATTTCCTCTCCTCCATTGATCTGACTGAGGCATATTTGCATGTGCCTATTGTCCCACATCACCGGTAATACCTGAGGTTTCAGTTCACTGTAACTCATTACCAACATAGGGCGGTGCTGTTTGGGTTGTCATCGGCCCCTAGAGTCTTTATGAAATTGTTAGCTGCCTTGGCCGCAGTGTTGAGAGCCATACCCGTGTGTGTCCAGTGCTACCTGGATGATATACTAATTCAGTAATCTACCCTGGAGAGCAACTAACATCGCACCTCCGGTCATCCACCGCTACCCGACTTGGGACCTTCCCAAGGTGTTAGTCCCTAATAGATCCACAATATGAACCCCTGAGGGAGGCCACTTTATGTCACCTTACTTGTAAGGTGGCATTTTTGGTAGCAATTACATCGACCAGGAGGGTATTGGAGTTGGCTGCATTATCGGTCTGGTCGGACTTGTGTATATTTCATGCCGACAAGGTGGTTCTTTGTTTGGATCCTACCTTCCTACCGAAGGTGAATACTTATTTCCATCGGGTGCAGGAGATTGTTCTCCGGAGTTTTTGCTCACGGCCAGCTCACCCAACAGAAAAACAATGGCATTCCCTTGATGTGAGATGGGCGTTACATATCTACATCAAATGGACTGCTGGGTTTCGCTTGTCAGAAGCGCTGTTCTCATCATTTCAACTGTCATCAATGGGCCAAAAGGTATCGCCGTCTACGGTTGGCAGATGGATTCGTTCCACAATAGTTAAGGCATATGAGCTTCAGTCACGAATACCACCTTCTTGTATCACAGCCCATTCGACCAAAAGCGCAGTCACGTCAGCAGCCTGGGCTACCCAGGCATCTCTCAAGGAGATTTGCCATCTTCCACTCTTCCCCTGCCTTGATCCTGGCTCTGTAATAGGCCTCACAGAGGTCCAATTTGGTAAAATATTGACCTTCCGGTATGCGTGCCATCATGTCCTTCAGTAGAGGAAGTGGGTACAGATGCTCCACACAGACAGCGTTGATTCCTCTAAAATCAACACACAAACGCAGTCTGCCAATTCTTTTTCTCCCGGACAAGACAGGGGCCACCACCCATGACCTTGCTGGCTGAATGAAGTCTCTCTTTAAATTTTTATCAATATAGGCTCTCATTTCAGCCAGTTCCTGGGGAGTCATGGAATACATCTTTGGCTTCGGGAACAATGACCCAGGGATGATTTCTATTCTACAATTAGTGGACTTGGACTACAAAGGGTTTTATGGGCATATGCACCATTGGATCTGACTCCCCATTGCTCTCACTGGCGTCTGTGGTATCTATGGTAGTGGAGACCGGGATTGATTGTATCTGGACCCTTTGGTGTGTCGCATGGGATTTCTCTGGTGTAGGATGGATGGTTTTCCGGGCGGATCCCCTTTTTATGCTGGTAGAGCCCAGGGATGCCTTGGGACCATCATCAATGCAATCTGCGGCTCTATGTCCTGGCCATCCACAATGGAAGCACGTCATAACCGGCCTTGCCAGCAGAGCCCTCTCTGCAAATGGCATAGGAGGTCCCTGAGAGGATGGTGGCTTGGAGGCAGGGACTTGGTTGACCGGACGGGGTGGTGGTCTTTGGCCTCAAGGAATCCAGTCTTTCTTCTGTAGGTCTTCCCAAAACTCGACATCTAATTCAGTCGCAGCTTGGAACCATGCTGCCATTCTAGGGGCTAGTCCCCGACATACACAGGCTTGTCACAGTGTCCGGTCAAGCACAGCCTTGAATTGGTGTACCACCAACTTCTCCAGCCACCCACGTACTTTCCCTACTAACCTCCTGAACTCCTTAATATATTCTGTCACAGGGCTCCCTCTTTGCTTCACTTTCAGCAATTCCCACTCAGCCTGCTGTGTCTTAGTGTGGTCCTCAAATCGTTCTTAGAGGGTGGACAAGAAGAGACCCAGGTCCCCTAGTTCTGTAGCATGGTCCCCATTCAAATCAGCCACCCACTCACCAGCCTCCCCAACCATAAGTGCCGCTACTGCCATGACCCTATCCCATTGGGACATATATAACCTCCCATTCAATACTTGGGGTGCAATACTTGTCCCAGGAATAGGGCCACTTTTTCAGGTCTTCCATCGAACAAGGCCCTCTCTGCCGGTGGATCTGATCATCCTGTTGGGCCAAGGAGGTGGCCTGTAGCTGGGCCAGCTGGAAGGTTAGTCCGTTCCTCATACAAGTGGGGCCTCTCTGCTCCAGCTTGCTGTTCATAGGAGAACCCAACTGAGGCCCTTGTTGTATCTGGGGATTCCCTCTGGGTCCCCCTACCCGGGAGCCCCTCAGCTTCATGCTGACATCCAGTGCCCTGCAGCCTGAAACGGCAAGGAGGCCCCCCTGGTGCCATGGCCCCAGGAGAGGGGGTTGGGCCCACCACTGGCCTCTGCCAGACATTGCCATGCCCCTGCTCTCTGAATCCTGCCACACCAAACATCTCCTGCAAGACTGCAATTGTTTGATTACCCACTGCTGTGGAGTAACTCCATTCATAATCTCTGCCTCCAGCATGTGAAATGCGTCCCCGAAGGGGTGAGCAGGGCCCCCCAGGGTGGAATGCCTTGATAGCCCACAGTCTCAGGATTGCCCATCCATCAGTCATTGGTCTCACCAGGCTTGGTCTCTGCTACCTGCAGCTGTTTCTCCAGAGGCTTCTGGGCCCCGGGATGTTCCTTTGGCCTGACGTACACATGGGGTTTCTCAGCTGGTTCTGATAAGGCCTCCAGCATAGTATTTTCCATGGAGTCTGCCAACTTCTCAAGATCAACTACCTCCAACTCTGGCACCGTGCCTTCAGCCATAATTAACTGTGTGAGCCCTAACAATTCTGTCAGGTTCCAAAACAAAAAGAAAAGAGAAAGGAACACAAACAAACACAAACCTGGTTTGCTAATGTCTGCTTTACTTCTTTCCTGGCACTCACTGACAAACTCTCATCTCTCGAGGAGCACTCGCTGAAGCGGCACGGGAAACTTCGCCGAGCTCCTCGAGAGACAAGAGTTTGAAGGGGGCTGAGCTAACAACCGCAATGGACAGCAAACTCTGGCTGCTCCTTGGACAGGACACCATTTACCACTCCGAGTCCCAAGTGACAGGAGACGAGGGCTGCCTTGCGCCACCGACTGGCACAAATATACCAAGGCGGAATACTGATGCCGCACAAATGCAAGTAGCGCTTCCCTTCCGCAGCTTCCAGCCATCGCAGCCCACGCTTCACCCCACTTGTGCAGCACACCCCCACCCACCATAACAGCACCATTATTTCATTCCGGCCAGCGAGGACTGCGCTCCTTTTTCCATATTGCACCACCTGCAAAGTTGCACATTGCAAGTGCTACCCCAGGGCAGAGATTTCCAGCCCCACCACGGCCGGTCCCATATTCCAGGGCTGTAGTAGTCACACTCACATGACTGGCCCATTGCAGCTCCTCCACCTGGGTGCACTGTCCATTATGGATGCTAGCTCAGCCCCCTGCAAACTTGTCTCTCGAGGAGCGCTCACTGAAGTGGCATGGGAAACTTTGGCCGGGCTCGAGAGACGAGAGTTTGCAGGGGGCTGATCTAGCAGGCACTTTCTCTTGGGCCTCCCACCTGGAGGCCTTGCAGAAGGAGAGATGTAGGCCCAAAAGGCGGCTGAACCTTCCCCCCCCCCAGGCAGCCATTTGGCTGAGCACGGCGAGTTCTTGTTCTTACTTTCCTGTTCCAGCTCATGTGGCTTGCACCGCTATACTCAAGGTGAAGTTTGCGCTTGGCCTTAAGAGTGGGGGCAGGGTGATGTTGGGTGGTGGGCGGGGTGATGTTGGGTGATGCAGCTTTGTGTTCCTGCACGCGGGCTGGATTAATTGCTGTCAGCCATATCCAGCCCAGGAGCCAAGATTTCTCCATAGACCACCAAAATTTTCTCGCAGACCACCGGTTGGTGACCTGTGTTTTAGACAATATTTTAGACAATAGAAGTTATGTTCTTTCTTATTGTTTAATGATTGTTTTAACATAATATGGCTCTGCCTCTTATTCTGGGGCGCTGGCTTACTGGGTAATGGGATATTGCCAGCACATATCTAATAAGGAATGCCTCACCTGGCATATATTACAGACGGGTCTATGACTGTTCGCCTCCTCCACTCTGTCGCGCCTGTTTTGTCCCCAGTCTTCCGCCCCCAAACAATCCGGGGCGCTGCCTTTTCTCCTTGGTCCCTTCGCCTAACGGGCCTAAAAGCCAGTTCACCCTGGGCTTTTGGGCACACGGGACATTTGCCCCCAGCCAATCAGAGAAGCAAGAATCCCACCCCCTTGGAAGCAGCCTTTTTAGGAGAAGGAAAGGGGGACAAGGCTTCCCTCTCTTGCTCAAAAGAGACACATTTTTCAGATGGTCCAAATGAAAGAAAGTGGAAGGAGGAAGAGTGCTTTGGGGTGCACACAATGAGATTCCCTCTCCTGCTTAAAAGAGACACGTTTTTCAGATGGTCCCAATGAAAGAAAGTGGAAGGAGGAAGAGTGCTTTGGGGTGCACACAATGAGATTCCCTCTCTTGCTCAAAAGAGAGACTTTTTCAGATGGTCCCAATGAAAGAAAGTGGAAGGGGGAAGAGTGCTTTGGGGTGCACACAATGAGATTCCCTCTTTTGCTTAAAAGAGACACGTTTTTCAGATGGTCCCAACGAAAGAAAGTGGAAGGAGGAAGAGTGCTTTGGGGTGCACACAATGAGATTCCCTCTCTTGCTTAAAAGAGACACGTTTTTCAGATGGTCCCAATGAAAGAAAGTGGAAGGAGGAACAGTGCTTTGGGGTGCACACAATGAGATTCCCTCTCTTGCTTAAAAGAGACACATTTTTCAGATGGTCCCAATGAAAGAAAGTGGAAAGGGGAAGAGTGCTTTGGGGTGCACACAATGAGATTCCCTCTCTTGCTTAAAAGAGACACGTTTTTCAGATGGTCCCACCCAGACACTCCCTGCTACCCCCTCCGGCATCCCCGTCTCCTCGCTTGCCACGTCCCACATCTCCGACTACAGCCGGGACTCGCAAACCGGACCGGCCGGGGCTCACAGCGGCAATTTCTTCCCACTGGTGTCGAAGGGACACCAGCGGGAAGCCAACAACCACTTAAGTTTGACAGCACACGACAGCGGGAAGGAGGAAAGCCAGGTCAGGCTCGTCTGTCTGCCCTCTTGCCCTCAGCTGCCGTGGAGACCCAGCAAACAAAGAGGCAAACAGGGAGGGAGGGAAGAGAGAGACTGAGAGATATTAGCACAGGGCTAACCTGATCATATGGAGCAGGGGGTGGCGATGGACCATGCTCCGGCGCCACCTCCTTCTCCAGTTCCCTCTGGCTTAGCTCCTCCTGCCTCGGTGGTGGCACCCTCAGCACCGAGCTCTATGATCAGGCTAGCCCTGTGCTAATATCTCTCAGTCTCTCTCTTCCCTCCCTCCCTGTTTGCCTCTTTGTTCGCTGGGTCTCCACGCCAGCCAAGGGCGAGAGGGCAGACAGATGAGCCCGACCCAGCTGTCCACCTTCTCGCCATCGTGCATTGTTAAACTTAAGTGGTCGTTGGCTGGCCATTCCTTCCCGTGACTCCCTTTCTCTTCAACACCAGTGGGAAGAAACTGCCTCTGTGAGCAGGAGAAAGGGGCGGCCACAGATGTCTTAAGCACCGCCTTGCACTCTCCAGCGTGCAATCTTGCGATGCCCAGCCCCTTGGCTGATGCCTTCAAAGCTCTGCCGCCAGGCGTCACAAATGCCTCTCACCGAATGGCACCTCTCCCGACCAATCGGAGGTCTCGGGCGAGTTGAGCCGATATAGCCAGGCTTGTGGCAGTGTGGGGGGGAGCTGAGGATGCCGGGCGACCCCTGGGAAATGGTCATTCGACCCCCAAAGGGGTCCCGACCCCCAAAGGGGTCCCGACCCCCAGGTTGGGAACCGCTGGGCTAAGGCTTTATAGAGTGGTACTAGTACCCTTCTGGTCCTTGATTGTATCCCTCTATTTATGCAGCTCAGGACTGCTTTGGCCTTTTTGGCTGCTGCTGCACACTGCTGGCTCATATTTAGTTGGCTGTCTACCAGGACTCCGAGATCCCTTTCGCAATCGCTGCTATTGTGTGTGGTTTCACCCAGTTTGTATGTGTATTTTTGATTCTTCTTACCTAGGTGTAGAATTTTACTTTTCTCCGTGTTAAATTTCATTTTATTGGTTTGGGTCCAGTGTTCGAGTCTGTCGAGGTCCCTCTGGATTTTGAGTCTGTCCTCTGGGGTGTTTGCTACTCCTGCCAGTTTGGTATCATCTGCAAATTTGGTTAGTTCTCCTGCTATTCCCTCATCTAGGTCATTTATGAAGATATTAAAGAGTACTGGGCCTAGGACGGAACCTTGTGGTATGCCACTGCTTACTTCTCTCCATGTGGACTTAGAGCCATTGAGGACTACTCGTTGGGTACGGTTGGTCAGCCAGTTGTTAATCCATCTGGTTGTGTAGCTGTCTATCCCGCTTTTTTCTAGCTTATGAAGAAGTAGGTTGTGGTCTACTTTGTCAAATGCTTTGCTGAAGTCCAGGTATATTATGTCAACTGCATTTCGCTGGTCTACTAATTTGGTCACAGTGTTGAAAAATGAAATGAGGTTGGTTTGGCATGACTTGTTCTTAACAAATCCGTGTTGGCTGTTGGCTATTACTTGGTTTGTTTATAGATGATGTGAGATCTGGTTTTTAATTATTTTTTCCAGTATTTTCCCAGGTATTGATGTTAGGCTGATTGGTCTGTAGTTTCCTGGGTCTGTTTTTTTACCTTTTTTGTAGATGGGGACCACATCAGCTCTTTTCCAGTCCTCGGGGAGTTCCCCTGCGTTCCAGGATTTGTGGAAGATGTGGTGCAGTGGTTCTGAAATGACTTCTGCTAGTTCTTTTAGGACTCTGGGGTGTAATCCATCAGGTCCTGGTGCTTTGTATTCGTTAAGTTCAGATAGGTGATCTCTTACTGCATTTTTGCTTAAGTTGAGTCTTGCTTCAAATCTGTTTTTTATATTTGTGTTGCTGGGTAGTTGAGCTGCAGTTTCCTTTTGTGTGAAGACTGATGCGAAGAATGTGTTCAGTAGCTCTGCTTTGTCTGTGTTGTCTGTTACTTCTTTGCCGTCTTCTCTCTTTAGTGGACCAACTGTTTCTTTGATTTTTTTCTTGTTGTTTATGTGTTGGAAGAAGCTTTTTTTGTTGTCTTTGACTTTTGTTGCGAGTCTTTGTTCATTCTGTGCCTTTGCTGTCCTGATTTTTTCTTTACAGATTCTGGCTGTCTGTTGGTACTCTGCCTTGGTTATGTGCCCATCTTTCCATTTTTTGTATTTATCTTTTTTTTCATTCAGTTTATCGGTGAGGTCTTTGTTTAGCCATGCTGGTTTCCTTTTGGATTTCTTGTTTTTCTTTCTCAACGGTATTGTGGTGTTCTGGGCTTTTAAGATTGTGTTTTTTAGGATCTCCCAGGCTTCTTGAGTTGTTTTACCCTTTAGTACTTTCATCCAAGGGATCTTCCCCAAGTTTTCTCTGAGTTTATTGAAGTCGGCTTTTTTAAAGTCTGGGATATAGGTGTCATTATGTTCAGTTATTTGTGTTTGCTTTATGGTGAATTTTAGTATTACGTGGTCACTCTCGCCAAGTGTTCCTGCAGCTTCAACTCCTTCTATTGTTTCTTCTCTGTTTGTAAGTATTAAATCCAGTATGGCTGCCCCTCTAGTTCCCTCCTCCACTTTTTGGACAATGAAGTTGTCAGCTAGGCTGGTTAGGAATCTGTTAGATTTCTCACTTGGTGCTGAGTTGGTTTTCCAGTTGATATCCGGCTAGTTGAAGTCTCCCATTATTACAATGTTGTTTTTCTTGCATATGTTCTTTAGCTGGTTGGTAAAAAGGGTGTCCATTGTTTCTGTTTGGTTTGGTGGTCTGTAGTATACTCCTATTGTTGTGTCATTCTTTTTTTCTTTTATGTTGACCCATCTCGGAAGCTGCCTCAGAAGGTTCCAGGGAAGTGATTGAAGCCAAGGGAAACAGGTCCCTTGTCAGTCAAGAGAACTGCTGATTTACCACCAGCCTATTGAGTACTTAGAAGGTGAGGGCTTCTAAGCAGCACAAGCAAATGACAGCTAATGACTTAAAAGCCAGGCATCAACACACCCCAATCAACATCTAGAAGCCATTTACAAAAGGCACTATAAATACCACATGCAGAACAGCTTCAGAGAAGTTGGGCTCCAGCAAAAGTCCAAAAGCTCAGAAGACAAAAATTCTGATCCTGGTGACTGACCCAGATTGGATCCTGCAACATTATCCTGGGACACATACATTTGCCTTCATTACCATTTCAAGTCGGATTAAACCTACATGTGATGTTCAGTTAGTAGAATCCAGGGAATGGAGTAACAGAGAATGCTCTTATTTTAACGAATTGATACCGTATTTTTCGGAGTATAGGATGCACCGGAATATAGGACGCACCTAGATTTTAGAGGAGGAAAATAAGGAAAAAAGTATTCTGAACCAAATGGTGTAGTAATATATTATTTAATAAAATACCAGTGTAGCAGAATAATTTTTACAACCATGTATACTTTTTACAACCATGTATACTTTTTACAACTATGTACACTTTTTACAAACTTCAAACTTGACAGCTTTAAGACTTGTGGAGTTCAACTCCCAGAATTCCTCCTCCAGGCATGCTAGCTCAGGAATGGGAGTTGAAGTCCACAAGTCTTAAACTTGCCAGGTTTGAAGACCCTTGCATCCCTAACTCAGGGGTCTTCAAACTTGGAAGTTGGTCTTCAAAGCTGTGGGCTTGCTTTGGGCAGCAGCGGTGGCAGCTCCTTAGCTGCCTCAGGAGCAGGCTTCAGCCAGCAATGGCGGCAGGGACTTTCCTGTGGTCCGGCGGCGGCGGCAGCTTTCCCTTGGTCCGGCAGTGGTGGGCAGTGGTGGCGGCAGGCAGTGGCGATGGAAAGCGGCGGTGGGCAGCAGTGGCGGGCAGCGGTGGTGGGCATCGGCGGCTGGCGGCAGGCATCGGCGGCAGGCATCGGCGGCAGGCAGCGGTGGCGGGAAGCGGCGGCAGGCATCGGCGTCGGGAAGCGGCGGCAGGCATCGGCGGCAGGCATCGGTGGCGGGAAGTGGTGGCAGGCATCGGCGGCAGGAAGTGGCGGCAGGCATCGGCGGCGGAAAGCGGCGGCGGAAAGCGACAGCAGGCATCGGCATCGGGAAGTGGCGGCAGGCATCGGCATCGGGAAATGGCGGCAGGCATCGGCAGCGGGCATCGGCGGCAGGTATCGGCGGTGGGCAGCGGTGGCGGGCATTGGCGGTGGGCAGCGGTGGCGGGCAGCGGTGGCAGCAGCGGCTTTGATTGGCAGTTGGAACAGTCTCATGGAATACCGCCAATCAGCTGTCTGTTGCCGCCGTTGCTGCCATTGCCACCATTGCCACCATCACACCAACTCCCTCCCCCTCCCCCTAATGCAACATCCAGAGTATAAGACGCACCCAGTTTTTGACCCTCTTTTTTGGGGTAAAAAGGTGCATCTTATACTCCGAAAAATACGGTATTTCATTCTCTTTTGCTAAAATCTCCCTACCCAAACTGCTTTTATGTGGAGATTAAGTAGGAATATTATAACTGGGTGGCAAACGTCTGACCATCACTAGTTAGCAGCAAAGGAGTTATGTTATATCTGTTGTCATCTAGTGCTCGTTCAGATTTCTTTCACCTCATAATTGGTAATCTTACATTAAGAGGAATATGGCTGCAAACCCAGGCTGAGAGTGAATGTTACATTATACCCATAAATATTTTGTGAGATTGTGCCATGCATTTTCTACTTACATGGCATAAATAAAGGCATGAGTAACTGCCATGCTACTGAAGAAAAAGTAAATACCTCTCCGTTCTTCTTTTTCATTTTTTGTTCAATATAATTTTAAATTATTTAATGCACTGAACCACATTTCTCCTTGTAGCATAGTAGGATCATAAACTCTCAAAGCATACCATTACTGTCATTCTTCACTCTCTACATCTAAATTTGGAAAAAAGCAAACAAACCAAGAGCTATCCCCTCCCTCCAGTAATTAAACTATAGATAATTATCTTCAAATTGCTAGTGGCATACGTGATGACTTTTCTTTCTTCTAGACTAGAGCCATTTTTAGTCATTTTCAGGGTCTAGTGTTTCACCCCAATTATCTCACTCCATTTCTTACGTAGGGTGGAAGTTGAGGTTATATAATATCAGTGGCGTTATGGGCAGGCTAGAATTCCTATTAAAGCTGAGGATCCTGAACTATCCATGTAGTTGGTTTTCATTGTGATTATCCCAGAAAAAGTAAAATACTATAGTAGAACCCTTTCTATGGCATCTTTTTGGATATTGGTAGAAGCCATCTAGAAAATGTGACCAGCCCTTTGAACAATGCAGCATATGATTCCGATTGTATAAAGCACGGATGCACAGACACATCTCTCTCTCTCACACACACACACACACACACACACAAATTTGCCAGACTTTTTATTGCATATGATGTTAACAAGTGATACAATCTGCTGTAATAAAACTTTTATCAGGACTGTAAAAACTGCATGAGGTGCCCTCCTTTGAGGTTTATGAAGCTCCTTCAAGCCTGAATTCTTCGTATTCTATGCACATTTTTCAATTGCAGTTGCACCCAAAAGAATGCATGGAAACATGCAGGAAGAAAAACATGGATTTGCTAGCTCTTACAAAAATGCATTTTATTCCCAAACAAGTTATTTAAGTTTTCTGTTCTTTTAGTTCTTTTTTCTTTACTTGTTGAGACTTTAGAACAAGAGTATTTTCTTCTGTAAAATAAATATTCTTAGTATTTTTTTAAAAAAGGACTGCTTAAATATTATTATTATTTTCTTTCTTTTACTTGATACAATTCTGCTGTAATTTCTCAAAGGCTGCTGTGAATCTACTCCCTGCTCTTCCAATGGTGTCACAGCTTGGCAAAGTGGATAGTGTTTTAATTATCTGCCATGGTTTCATAAATCTGCACATACCCTTATTTGCTATTCATGGCCACTAACTTGATTCTTCCTGTATTTTTCATTCTCTCTGTACAGGTGCCTCTTCTCTTGATGCCGTCTGAATATAACTAGTGCTGTAAAATCTCTGTGGCTGAAGATTGCCTGCAAATGTCTTCAGTGATGGCAATATTGTATAATAGCCCATCTACAAGGTTCAGGAATGAATAGCTTAGACACATTGAACTGCTGTCATAGCTACAGTCTGTAGCTGAAGGCACTCATAAATTCACTGCTACAGCAGAAATACTAGTCTCTCTTTTCAGCTGAACACTCATTGCTAGAAAGGAAGGGGGGAATCATAGTGGTATGAAGCAGTATGTGACAATTAATTGTGTTTTTTTTTAAATCAGGGGAATCTGGTCTACCCAAATATGGGACAGAGCATACTGTTTCCACTTTTGCCTTTCAGCCCCAATCCAGGAACCTTTGCAGGCAATCGCTTTTGCGAAAAACAATTTTTGTGTTAAATTTATATTTATCAACAAAGAAATAAAGGGAGACTAGTATAGATCTATTTCAAGCTATTTAGCTGACGAGAGGCTTCCGGTTGACGTTGCAGTGAGAATGGCTAGAAAATAGCGGGCTCTACCGAGCCCTGCAAAATCCAGCTGGTAACTGCTGTCGGGAGACCCTACGGGGTCATAGCCACCTTGTAGGGGCGGTGAAGGAAGGAGAGGTGCTTTGCTGACCATGAGGAACTCGCAATTTCCTTGTTAGGTCCAAAGCAAGCTCTCCTGAATGACAGCAGGGATGACGGCCATTTTCTGGCAGTCACAAAGCTGGGACAACCGGGACCATAGATTTCTGCTGGAGCGGTTCGTGGGCAGAGTATTGAAACTGGGTGAGATAATTACCAACTTTTACTCTAAAGACCTGATTTAAGTACAAGAATTTTAAAAGATAACTTCCAAGCCTAAGAAAGCGGCAACTAAATACATGGAGGGGAAAAAAAACTGAAAATCAAGAGGCGAAAGAAGCCCAAGGGAAGCTTTAAAACACAGAAAGCTTGAAAGAAGCTTAAACAATTTGAAAGGTGATTTTCAGGAGAAACTGTCTTGTTTATTTGTATTTTTAAACTTCCTGGATTTATTGGATAATCAGCTGTTTTTGACAGACTGTTTAATGTTGGGTTTGGGAATAAGAGAGTCATCTACTGGAAGAAGAGAAGTTCTAAAGCACTATAGCCGCAGCATACTTATTGAAAGTCAACCCAATACACACAAAGTCTAATACACAGAATAGAAGTAATAACATCTGGAGGACGGCTTGACCTTGACTCCACTATTAGAAGATGACTGGAATAATTTGAGAATATTTAATGAGTTTTTTTCCCCTTCTGAAGATTTTTAAAAGGAACTAAATTGTAAATAACTAAACTTTATTAAAATTGGCTATTGGATTATGGATCTGAAAGATTGGAGGAATCTAGTGGATTAACTCGGATTTGGACTATTAATGTTATTCAACAGAACATTCTACAAGACAAAAGAAGAAAGGTGTCAGAAGAAAAGAAAAAAGAAGTAAAGTTAAATAAGACTTTAAAATTCAGACAACTGGGAAGATATATAATTGGAAAACTATAAGGCTGTAAATTATTAAGAGTTTTAAATATCATAAATTTAGGGGTTTTGGAGGTATAATTATGGGATTGATGAAATTTTATTAAGCAGGAGTTTTTAAATATTGAGATTTTGGAACTATAGAAATATACTTTTTATACTTTTTATCAAATTGTTATAAAATGAATTTACAGGGGACAATAGAGATATTTGAAGAAATATTTTTATGCTAAAAAGTGTGCGTGAATCTATAAAGAACAATAAGGAGACAAGGGGATTGTTTAAAGACACAGAAAGGAATGTAGAAGTCACTAAATAATTGGGGAGGGAAGAGGAACATGATACTCAAGAAATAGATGAGAAATTAGAAAAATTAGTGGAAGGGAAAAATCAAAATGAGACGCAAGAAGTTAAAAATAAGGAAGAGAAAGGATTAATAAGTAGGAATCAATCAGATAACCCCTCGAAAGCTTATAATAGAACAGAGATAAAAGAGAAAAATCTTTTTTTTAAAAAAAAGGAAGTCTTGTTGATGGGTGTTCAAATAATACAGCAGAAAGAGACAAAGGGTACCCAGAAGGGAAAGTTCAGTAGGCACAACATCAAAAAGAGATATAGGATTCCAAGAGTGAGAGACAAAAGGCTGACTAAAAACTCAACAAATGACAGAATTTTAAAAAGGCTAAGAGATGATGGATAATGAGAAAATATATTAATAAAATGGGGAAATATATATAGGGAAAATAGTAGTATATATATTAATAGATAATATAACTTACCACAACTAAAATAAGATTAGTAGATGGAAATTTAGGATTAGGTAATTGAATTGTATTATTAATATTAATAGTGTGTTAAAGTATATGGTGAATTTAAAATATTAAGGATTAGAAATTGTGGGGATTTTTAGATACACTCCCGAGATTGATTAAACATTGTTAATATCTGGCATTTTTAGTAATACTACACATTTGGAATATTAAAGTTATGGTGGAATAATGAGTAATACTTAAAATATTAAATAATAGTAATTTAATAGAGGATAACAAATGCATGGCGTAAAGAAATGTTATCTATGTTTAAATGAATTAATGGAAAAATGATAAAGGATTATGATGAGAGAATAGTATTGTTGAAGTTGAAAGATTAGGATTATACATACTTATTTGTATTATTATTGTCAGCATTGTTTTAAAAAGACTTGACCCAGTCAATACAGTCCACAAAATATAACTTTTAACTTCCCAGAGGCTGGTGGGTGGAGCTGCTGCCTGTGAGTGGAAGAGACTGAGAGGAGAAAGGTAGATTCAAACTGCCCCCATTACATTTTAACTTCCCAGAGACTGGTGGGTGGAGCTGCTGCCTGTGAGTGGAAGAGACTGAGAGGGAGTTCAGAGGTTAAAGGTAGCGGCCCGTGCGCCTAACGGCCCACAAATCATATAACTACAAACCAAAGAAAGCAATAATACATTCAGGGTTAGTGCGCTTGAGACTGTGACTCTTTTATTTCAAAATGACTGGCTTAGTTCAGTGTAATACTTGTTTTTCAGTTGTGTTTCGAAGTACTCTCTTCAAATTTGGATACTGTCCTCTTTGTAAACAAATTATTACTTTATGTGGACAGATTACCTATCTAGAATCTCTAATCTGTGCTCTCCAAGCAGAAATTAGGTGCCCAATTCAGCCATTCCACTCTATTGAGCTGCTGCGCTATCAGCCCCCTCTACCACAAAGATCCTGCAGGAGAAGGGCAGTATGGACAACCATGGGATCTGGCAGGGTGAGAGCTGTGAACCATAAACACAAAGCTTTAGCTGTGTCCCAGCATAACAGATATAGTGCCCTTATAAGTAATTTTATAAGTAATTCAAAGCAGCAAACATTCCAAATATCCCTCCTCCTCCTCCTATTTTGCCCACCACAGTCTTGTGAGGTAGGCTTGGCTGAGAGAGGGAATGACTGGCCCAAAACATTCAGTTTAACTCACTGAGCCATTTCTGAACTTTCCTGCAATGTGAAAATTTGGTATTTCAAATTATTTTTGTATGCTTTGTGGGGTGTGTGTGTGTGTGTGTGTGTGTGTGTGTGTGTGTGTCTGTCTGTCTGTCTGTCTGTCTGTCTGTCTGTCTGTCTGTCTTCAGGTTATTCTTGACTCCTGGTGACAGTTGGGGCAGGTCCATGCAGTCTCCCAAGTTTTCAATCTGGTGCATTAAACCACTACATCAAACTGACTCTCTTGTACTGCATTACTCATCTTGACAAATTACAGGATGATGGTTCTGTGTATATGCACTTAAGGATTTCAAGAAATATTTGAGTTCTAATAATTTTCTTTATACAGATGAAACTTTTCCCAACCTAAATCATGCTGGTTGGGGAATTCTTGGAGTTGAAGGACACGTATCTTAAAATTGCTAAGATTTTGCTGTTCCTAAGTTGATAAAGCATCACATCCAAATGCTAACCCAGTGATTCAGCATGCTACCTATTGTTAGTTTTGGCTAAGAGCTAAAATTTAATGACTGTATATCAAGTATTATAATACTTCCTAGTGATAAATTAAACTAGCTTTTTAAATTGAAAAATCTTGATGAACTCAGTATTTTAACATTCACCAACATACTCAGAGGTGGGCTCCTCCCGCTTCGTGCTGGTTTTATAGAACTGGTAGGAAACCGCTGGTAACCTCATGGTGATGTCACAGAACTGGTTCTGTTGGTGCCGGTCTGTGGATGCTGCCATCTTTTTTTAAAAAAATGGAATTTTTTTTTGAAATTTTTTGGGGGGGAATTTTTTTCCTGATTTTTTTTCTTCTGTGCATATGCAGAAACTGAGTTTCCAGCACTGCGCATGCGTCACCATCTTATTTTCAGCTTTTGGGGGGGGGGATTTTTTTGGGATTTTCGGCACTGCGTGAGACGCGGCCAAGCGGTGCGGGAGGAAGAGAACCGGCAGTGAGGTAAGTTAGAATCCATCCCGAACATACTAAATACAATTCCCTTATAAAATAGCCCATTATGTAAGCTCTAAAATATCCAAGCACAAATGATCAAAGCATGGTACTTACAGTACTTCACCTCACATTGGGGTCAAATTTTACAAAGGACTGTGTCCTCCTACCTTGATAAAGTTCTAACTCATGAGTGTCAACCTTTTGCCTTGCCTCAGGTGCATTAAATGAAGAGGAATTGTTTTGGGCCACATAAAATATATAATATAGTTACTATATATAAACTACAAACTTTCCTTATTTTTTATATTTTTTTATTATATCTTGTGGGACCACATTACTAGTGAGGTTGTGAGTTCAATCCTAGGTAGAGGCAGATGTAAGGGTCTCCTGCTTGGGCAGGGGGTTGGACTAGATGACCTGCAAGGTCCCTTCCAACTCTGTTAATCTGTTAGCCTAGTTGTCCAGAATTACACACAGCCATAGATTGGACTAACTAGACTAACTGGAACAGAGTACTTTACATTTTCAAGCACCTTGACTTCAAAAAATTTCTGTTAATATGAGAGTTATGTATGATTTCATTTACCCATTTCTGAAGATGATATAGATAATGTCCTAAATTATGCTCCAGGATTTTAGGAGTAAGGAATTACCATAATAATATGATACTCTTCCAAATTGCTTCAGAATCACAGAATAGCAACCTTCCCAGTGTATACATTACTCTTTAAAGGATTATGCATAGTTTTCTTCAAATCTTCACTGATGATCTCTTTTGAAATATTCATGAATAAACTATGCAATGTAAACCACAGATTGTCACAGGCTTGTTTGTTCTGGCCTTTGAACCTCATCTAAGAAGATAAAAGAGCTCTGTCAAGAGCTGACAGGCAAGCTGCTTGTTCACAAAGGCCAAATGAAAATTTCAAAATATTCAAAGAAAGCATACTTAAAGTGCTTCAAAATAAAGCCTAAAGTTGGCTATGCATTATGCATCTTCGTGTCAATATATTGCTTATTTTTTGCACTCATGTTTGTTTATAAGTCTCTCTTCATTTGGTAAGCCTGCTAGAATGACTTTTAGGTCAATAAAACAAGATAGTCTCTATCTTCAGGTTTAAAATGATATGGTACAAAAAAACTATGGAGTGAAAAAAAGGAAAGAACAAAAATCAGGTCCTAGTTCTTAATATTTCACAGGTGATTAAATGACTCAGCTGCAGTACATTAGTGCTATAATGCCTTAATGACTTAATTCACAGAGATCTTTCCTGTAGGAAAAAGTGGGGTGTCTCCTTAGCTCTCAGTGTGATGTGGTAATTATGCCACTTACCAATATCCATTGGCTTTCACTGAGATTACCCATTATTAACTTTTGGTGGATTGGAAAAACAAGGTATTTAAAGCTACTGTAACTACTAGAAGTACAGGCAGGATTTCAAAGAGGCAGAGGAACTAGAGATCAAATTGCCAACATACCCTGGATCATGGAGAAAGCTAGGGAGTTCCCGAAAAACATCTACTTCTGCTTCATTGACTATGCTAAAGCCTTTGATTGTGTGGATCACAACAAATTGTGGCAAGTTCTTAAAGAGATTCAAGAAGAATAAAAAATACACATACAAACTGGGCGAAACCACACTCAATATTGCAAGAGGGATCTCGGAGTCCTGGTAGACAGCCAACTAAATATGAGCCAGCAGTGTGCAGCAGCAGCCAAAAAGGCCAACGCAGTCCAGAGCTGCATAAATAGAGGGATACAATCAAGGACCAGAGTGGTACTAGTACCACTCTATAAAGCCTTCGTCAGACCACACCTAGAGTACTGCATCCAGTTTTGGTCACCACACTACAAAAAAGACATTGAAACTCTAGAGAAAGTGCAGAAGAGAGCAACCAGGATGATAAAGAGTCTGGAAAATAAAACATACAAAGAGTGGTTGCAGGAACTATGCTTGGGCAGTCTAGCGAAGAGAAGGACCAGGGTGACATGATAGCAGTGTTCCAATACTTGAGGGGCTGCCACAGAGAGGAAGGGGTCAGGCTGTTCTCTATGGCACCAGAAAGCCAAACAAGGAATAACGGATGGAAGCTGACCAAGGAGAGATTCAACCTGGAAGTGAGGAGAAACTTTCTGATGGTGAGAGCGATCAACCAGTGGAACAGCTTGCCAGCGGAGGTTCTGAGAGCCCCAACACTTGCGACCTTCAAGGAGAGACTGGACTGCCATCTGTCTCAAATGGTGTAGGAACTCCTGCTTGAGCAGGGGGTTGGACTAGATGACCTACAAAGTCCCTTCCAACTCTAATAATAAATCTAAATCTAAATGGGAGTACCAGACCATCTTATTTGTTTCTTGAGAAACCTATATGCGGGTCAAGAAGCAACAGTGAGAACTGGACATGGAACCTGTTATGTATTAAGGTTAAACTGTTTACTCCAAGGTCCGCTTTTCTGAGCGGGAAAATAGAGACCGCTGATTGGTTGAACCAGCCGGCAGCCCTCGATAAAAGAGAGAGCTGTCAGTCTGGTTCCTTTGCTGGATCTGAGTGTTATACAATAAAGAGCTGTTAGCCACAATCCTGTCTCCAGCCTCTTCAGTACCAGAACATAACATTGGCAATGAAGGTGGGATACTGAAGAGGACTCCAAGTGACACCAAAGATCCAGCCCAGTGGGAAAATGCGAACAACGGCCATTTTGTGTGGCAAAATTCAAAACCACCAAGCAAGCTATGTCAGCGTTCCACCCGCCAACTCCTTTCGACCCGGCCAAAGAGAACTGGGGGTCCTACATGACCAGATTCAGATGATTCCTAGAGGCGAACGATCTGCAAGGTCTAACCGACAACAGGAAGTGAGCCGTATTCCTCAGCCATTGCGGGCATGAGGTCTTCAACATGGCTGAGTCACTAGCTGAAACAACGCCAGTGGAAACGGTTCCCTGGCAAACACTACAGAACATGCTCCAGACGCATTACGCACCAGTACCATCCAAGGTGGTCCATCGGCATAAATTCCACAAGCGGCTGCAACACAATGGAGAGTCGATCAACCAGTACCTCGTGGCATTAAGAAAGGCAGCCATGCACTGTGATTTCCATGACTTGACGATGTCTTATTAGAGCAACTCATTTGCGTGGTACAAGATATCCAGCTACAGCGAAGACTCTTGGCCAAGTCTAATGTCATGCTACAAACGGCATTGGATGTTGTGGCCCGTCTGCAGCATGTGCAGCCTGGGCCTCTGGAACCTTCAGTGCCTCTTGGCAGTGCTGAGAAAGGAGGGGCTACTACTCCTTTCCTGAATGCAAGAGCACGCAGGGCTGCCAAGAGGCAGAAAGGTCTACTTGAGAGGATGTCTACTCAAGAGTAAGACTTGGGGCTAATTGGCCACTCCCCTAGTCTGTTTAAGAAGAGTTGATGCAGCTGCGAAGCTGCAGTGAACAACTTGGGAAAAATCCGTCTGAATCATGGTTTGTTTCGTGATACCTGTTTTGTGTTTCTCTGTCGGCGTCTTGTTATCAGAGACTGGACTCTAGGAACTTTGCAACGCTAAGAAGCTCCTTAAGCTAACTGGACTTAATTGGCTCGTCATTGTTTGAGAACTCTTTGAACTAATCCCGGCTACTAATGAAGTAATTAGTAGCTGGTTGTTTGCCAACCAAGACTGTTTGTAATTTGGTGTGTGCATTTTTTACTGATAACAGTTTTATTAGTAAAAAATATTGCTTTAAACCTGTTCGTGTGGCTGTGTGCTTCGTGGGGACAGAACATTGGATGAGGCCAGAGTCACTGAGTCATCTAACAAAGCTGCAGAGTTGCTGCACCGCCAGAGCACACCAACTCCAAAGAAGCAGACATCTGAGGTCCACGAGAACCAGTGCCATGACGACCCCAATGACAGTAAGGACATGGAGGTCTACCGCATGGATTGGTGCCAAGGGATCGAGGCACAAAAGATAAAGCCATGCCTCAGTTGTGGGGAACCCCATCTGAGAAACTCCTGCCAGTTCAGGGATGCCATTTGCTGCCATTGCAATAAAATGGGACACATTGCCAGGGCCTGCAGAGTGGTATTGCCGTCACAAAAATCTGCCACTAGAGAGCCAGGCTGAGAAGACCAGCGGCAAGGACCGAAGCGCGAGCAAGCAAGACCGCCACAACAACCCGAATACCGACGACCCCCTGAGGCAAACCAAACTCGAATAGGCCAGGCCAGCACACATAATAACAAAAAACTGATTGTCACGGTTCTCCTGGAAGGATCTCCCTGCGAGATGGAGATAGACACTGGCTCGTCTATCTCCATAATGTCCTGGACTGCTGTAAAAAGAGCCATTCCGGGCCTCCGACAGAAACAACTACACACACAGCCACTTCGCATCAATGATTATCAAGGGAACCAGATTCCTGTGATGGGTTGCAGAACATTCAACGTCAGATTCAGCCGTTTTGAAGCAAGCCTGCCACTGACTGTCGTCCACGACCGCCTTCCAAGCCTGCTCGGCCTAGACTGGTTTGGTGCCCTTGGGATGGGGGTAACTGGGATCAATGCCATTTCCAGTAGCTACGATGACCTTCGCTCCGAATTCCAAGATGTATTCGACCAAAGGCTTGGCAACTAAGTGGGCACTCCAATCTCCTTCAGTCTAGACCCTAAGGTAGCCCCTATTAGGCTAAAACCACACCGAGTTCCCTACTGTTGTGACCCAGCACCGCAACCCCCCAGAAACACACACACACACTTGTTGGGAGGCAAACAAAAAGGTTCCTTTTACTAATAAAGTTTCTTAGTAAAACTCAGAGGTTTTAGAAGTCCAAAACAACACAAACGGAAAGTCTCAAGGAAATAGGTTCTTTGGGTTACGTGAGGGTTAAATAGCACACAGACAAAAGTTCAAAGCAAGACTCATTAATTCTTCTCTTATCTGAACAACTTGGCTGGCTTCCCGGAATAAAGCTGGCAGAAGCTGGTGTCTTCGATAAGATTCCCAAACAAACGTAGAACTGAAACTCTGGATATGCCGTGGTCATTGATTCGTTGTTCTCAGCAATGAGCACTAATTACCCTGGCCTAATATAGGCACTGAAGGGCATGGCCCAATTAGCCCTCACTGCTTCCTCCGATTGGACCGACGCTTACTCAGCCAGTCCTGTCTTCTGGCTGCTCTGCGAGCTCTGGCATCCAGCATGAGTTCTTCATCTCCTGATGAAGCACTCTGCTGCGCAGGTGCAGAAGGTCCTGGGAGATCGTCCTGCTCTGGCACAGAGTCCTCATCACCAGCCGTCTCTGGTGCCAGGCACATAGGCTGGTACTGCTGCACCATGAGCGGCTCCACGTCCTCCGGATCCTCCAGACTCGGCGCCGGACGCGGCCAAGGCACAACACCTTCACACTTAAACCCAAGATCGACCTAGATAAACTAGGAACTAGATAAACTTATTAGTCAGGAAATACTCGAACCTGTCGATCATGCGAAATGGGAAACGCCAATAGTCACACTAGTAAAAAGCGATGGGTCAATTTGTATCTGTGCGGACTACAAGTGCACATTAAACAAGGCTCTCCAACAGAGCGCTTACCCGGTGCCCTTAGTCCAGCACTTATTGCACACTTTAGGCCCAGGTGCCATTTTTGCAAAGTTAGACCTCGCACAGTACCAACAACTACCGGTCGATGGCGAGATGGCGGAGGCGCAAACTATAGTTATGTACCACGGGCATTCAAATGCAATAGACTTCAATTTGGTGTCAGTGTAGCCCCAGGTATCTTTCAAGGGATCATGGAACGTGTTTTAAACAAAGTGCCGGGAATCATCCCCTATTTCGACAATGTCCTAATTACTGCCAAAAACGAAGACCAATTAAAAGAGAGACTGAGGGAGGTTTTGTCGCGATTCAGGGCCGCTGGATTAAAGGCAAAGGCCAGCAAATGCCAAATTGGGGTGCCGAAAGTAGAGTTCTTGGGTTACAGAATAAATGGGTCCGGCATACACCCCACTAGGGATAAGGTGAGGGCAATCAGAGAGGCACCTGCCCCTACCAACAGGACTGAGCTCAAAGCCTTTTTGGGGTTGCTGAACTTTTACAGTATTTTCCTTGCTAACAAAGCCACAATTGCTGAACCTTTGCATAAACTTCTGTCAAAGAAAACCCCATGGGTGTGGGGAAGGCTCAAGCATCTGCTTTCAGAGCTGTCAAAGACCTCCTTTCTGAGGACAGGCTTTCTAATTCAGTTCAGTGAGACCCTTCCTGTGGTTCTTGTCTGCGACGCCTCTCCTTTTGGTGGGTGGGCCGTGCTGAGCCATAGATTGCCTAATGGCCGTGAAGCCCCTATAGCGTACTTTTCCAGGACACTTTCTAGTGTGGAACGCAACTATAGCCAGCTCGACCAGGAAGCTGCCGTCGCCAGAGAAAAGAGATTTCACGAGTACCTTTATGGTAGAGACTTTGAGCTGGTCACTGACCACAAGCCCTTATTAGGGCTTATTGCAGGTGACAGGCCCACTCCGGCCTCCCTTTCTCCACGTCTGACGCACTGGACTATTTTTCTGCATACTCTTACAAAATGGTGCATCGACCCGGCAAGGTCATGGGGCATGCTGATGCCCTGACCCGGTGCCCACATCCCAAACTCGTGGACGACCCCACTCCGGGCATCCCTGTCCTCCTGATTGACTGTGCTGGGCCGGGCCTGGTCACACCGGCCAACATCGCCGCCCAGACATCCAAAGACTCTGTATCCAGGACTATTTTAAACTGGGTATGGAGGGGATGGCCGCAAGACCCGGTTAAACCTGAGTTCAGACCGTATTTTGCAAGGCAGCATGAAATATAGGTGCAAGGGGGGTGCCTAGTGTGGGGCAAACACATCATTGTTCCTCCGTCGCTACGAGAGGAGATTCTAAGGGCATTACATGACAGGGGTGGTTAGGATGAAAGTGTTGGCTTGAAGCTATGTTTGGTGGTCAAACATGAACAAACTTTCAAAGTAAGCAATATGCAGGTGCTATTTTGTTTCAAACTCCTTTCCAAAAATAACCACCCTAGTAATAACAGGCTTCTTCATTTGTAGTATCCTCTCCAACCATTAGGTATCGTGCTTACTTAGTTTTCCATTTTTACTACAGTATTTATTTTGAAGAAAAAAAACTTTTAAAAGTCCATTCAAACTTAATAACCATAAAATCAGTTCCATTTTTTAAAATGTAGGAAATAAAAACCCCAAAGAGAACCAGTACAGGCTTTCCATAAGTTTTGACCCATGCCTCTTATTTTTTAAATGAATTCAGGCTTTTTCTGGATCTGTCAAAGGCTCAAAATCTTAGTCACTGCTCACATTTTGATCTACTACTGCCTTCGATGTTAAGTTGGCATATGCATATTGAACTTCCAATATTCCGAGTCATTTTAGCATTGATGTTTGATATTTCTGTTATTTCTGCTATTTCTGCTGTACTTAAAAGGTCCTTAAAAGGACCGTGGGGTTGTGTGTGAAGCCAAGAGATCCTTGTGGATGTCTGGCTACCAGTCCGTCTGTTACTCATTTAGCACCACCCAGGAGGCACGTGTGACTTAAGGGTTGCTACAGATGCGAGTAACATTACCTCCCTGTAGGGACTTCCTCTGGACAACAACGGCAGCTACTGACTGGATCTCCAAACTTGATATTAAGCTTTGAAATGTTATTTCTGTTTTCCTTTTTAGGTTTTTCTTACTGCTTTAACTGTTTTTAATTTGTAAAAATGAAGTGTTTTAATATTGTGTGTGACCGGCTAAATAAATTAGTCACTGCTAAGCTTTGTGGAGCGGAAAAGGAACACCCTGCCTCCACACTGTCAAAGAAAAGAAAAGTTCTTGGGGAAAATTCCTCCCAGAGGTTGGAAAAAAGAAAATCTCACCCAGATCACTCATGCTGCTGCTCAGTCCTTCTCAGTCACTTCTTCCATCGGGCTGTCCCAGCTTGTTCTGGCCATAATGGCAATCTTCTTCTTCTGCCGGTTTGAGGGCTTCCTCTGGACCTGCGAGGGGTTGCTTTCCTCATCCACGGAGTGTTCCCTCTACTTCGTTACCTCTCCGGGGTGACTTTTGGCCCCCTAGGGGGCCTCCTGAAAGGTAGAATTTGGCTGTCTTAGCAGAGCCCCGCTAAGTCATTATCGTACTGCCACGACATCAGCCCCACTCTCTTCCATCAGGGTTGTTTTTGATCTTGAGGGGGGCAGGGTGGGTATGGCCAGGCTGGGTATGGCTAGCTCAATGTCACTTGGGTCAGGGATGTCTGTGGTGGCCCGAGTGCTCTGCCAGCAAAAACGAGTTCCCACGGTCTGTTTTTGGCTGCGACGACTTCCTGCAACCCTCTGCCAGTAAAAACGAAGCTCGGGAGGGCCACCCACAGTCTTCACAAACTCCGTTTTCAGCTGCAACAGCCTCCTGCAACCCTCTGCCAGTGAAAATGGAGCTCGGGAGGGCTGCCGGCAGTCTCCCAAGCTCCGTTTTTACTGGCAGGGGCACCATGGGCCAGTCCTTTGCTGTTTCCAGGGTGGCCCAGGGGTTGAGTTTGACATCCCTGGTATAAACCATAAACATTTGAACAATAAGAAATCCTAGAATGCTGTGAGTTAAGTTGCTTGTTAAACAGAAGTTGAATATATTCTCATTAAAACAGAATAGCTCATGAATCTGGCTCCAAAACAGTTTTCCTGTATCTCAGAAGCTCACATGATCTAACTGAAAGCAATGTCAAACTAGAATAATATCATTTGGGAGAGTCCTCTTTGGAAGAGATGGCTGACTATATAAATTTGATTAATAAACAAAAAGTATCTTTGTATTAGAATGATGAGGCCTTAAATTTCTCATTGGATCACACTTGCCCCAGATCCTGAACTTCAAATCTTGTAGTAAAAATGATATGTCCCTGAATGAGGGCTGACAGACTGAGGCAAGGCAGTTAATAAAGCTTACAGGCTTTATTTAGGCTAACAGTAAAGGCTAACTGGTGGCTGTTTGGCTCACAACAAAAGCAGCCGCTCGGCACTTTGACAGCTCTTTTATACTCACGCCAGCTGCGTCTTGACCAATCAGAGTGCACCTCTGCTCCCACATAAGGAACGGACCAGAGGGGAAGCAGGATGCCGCACTCCTCCATCATCAGTTGGCGTATTCATAGTTCTGGAGGTATGCCGGGTGGCATCTGGTTCTTTCGGACCTGCGAAGACCTTCACTTGGATTCAGAGCAGGCTTTTTCACAGAAGATGTATCTGGAATGGCTGGAGATTTCTCTCCTACTGCTTCGGTAGTCAGCAACGCTGGAACAAAGGCTAAGTCCTTTGGTAAGTCTCTTTCTTTTCTTGTTTCATGTTCTGTGTCATTTCTGAGTTCAGCGCCATCGTCATTACCTGTGAATAAACTTCTGTCGGGTAGATTCGGCAGGGCCTCGAATGCTTGTGGTTTTGCCTTGGTGCTCCATCGACCCCTTAATTGGTCTATGTGGCAATGCCACATTTGACCATCTTCAAGTATCACTCTGTAAGATCGGGGACCAGTCACTTCTACAATTTCCCCTGCTAACCATAATGGGTGGCCAGAGTAGTTTCTTGTGTAAACTGAATCCCCGTTTTGGAAGTCCCTGACCTTAGTTGTGGAGTCCATAGGTTTCTCTGGGGCATAGTTGGGATGTAACCTATCCAGGTTAGTCTTTATTCTCCGGCCCATTAATATCTCAGCCGGGCTTTGATTGGTTTCAGGACAGGGGTGGCATGTTGTAGGAGTAGGTACTTAGTTACCTTTGTGGACCAGTCCCCTGGGCCCAACCTGGCTAATGCTTCTTTGACAGAACGCACGGTTCTTTTAACCAATCCATTGCTAGAGGGGTGAAATGGAGCAATTAAAGCATGTCTGATTCCTTGTCCTGCCAGGTATAATTCAAATGGCCCTGCCGTCAATTGTGGTCCATTGTCTGAGACTAATATGTCTGGCAGTCCATGGGTAGCAAATAGGGATCTAAAGGCCCTGATTAATACTTCAGTAGTGGTAGAAGCCATGAGTATCACTTCCACCCATTTGGAATAAGCATCTACCACCACTAGAAACATTTGACCCTGCATTGGCCCTGCAAAATCAAGGTGAATACGAGACCATGGTGCCCTAGGTCTTTCCCATTCTGTGGGGTTGGCCCTGGGTGGATTTGACCTGGATTCTTGGTTGTTTTTGCAGCCTGAGACCCAATCTGTGATAGCTTGGTCCTCCGGGTCCCATCAGCCAAATAATGTCGGTTGGTGGGCCCACGGGGGAGAGCCTTCTCTGTGGGAGCCCCATCTCTCTGGAACCAACTCCCACCAGAGATCCGGACTATCCCCACCCTACTGGCCTTCCGCAAAGCAGTAAAAACATGGCTCTTCCAGCAGGCAGGGTGAAGAGAGGATTCCCCCATGTATGAATGGTTTTAAATGCAATGTAATGTTTTCAAATGCTATTTTATTGTATCGTTCTTATATCTGTTGTACGCCGCCCTGAGTCCTACGGGATTGGGCGGCCTATAAGAACTTTTAATTAAATTAAATTAAATTAAATATTGTCTTAAACATTTTAGTAAATTTTCCTCCAAATTTCATCATGTCCAATTGTATATTAAGAAACTGCCAATTCAGATTATCAAAAACTTTTTGTGCATTGACCAATATCAAAGCTAATTGTTTGTCTGGGTGGGCTTCGTAATATTCTAATACATTTAATATAATTCTTGTGTTATTCCTTATCTGTCGTTTGGGTAGGAATTCATTTTGATCCATATGAATAATTTTATTTAATATTTTTGAGTTGTTCCGCAATAATTGTTGCAAATATTTTGTAGTCTATGTTCAACAGCGAGATTGGCCTATAGTTTTGAATTTTTGAGTTATCTGTATCTTCCTTAGGGATTAGTGTGATGAGCGCCTCTGTCCAAGAATTTAGCATTTTCGCTCCTTCTAGTATTTCATTGTATATCTCTAACATAACATAACATAACATAACATAACATAACATAACATAACATAACATAACATAACATAACATAACATAACATAACATAACATAACATAACATAACATAACATAACATAACATAACATAACATAACATAACATAACATAACATAACATAACATAACATAACATAACATAACATAACATAAGGAAGATAGTGTTATCTTCCTGTTTATTATTTCTCTGTCTTCCTCTGTTATATTAGGTAGATTTCTGTCCTGCAAGTAATTTTTGATGTCCTCTTCTCTAATGTTTTCTTGGCTGTACAATGTTTGGAAAAAAATTTGAGCAATCCTTTTCTTTTCCTTGTTCTTACGGCATATATTCCCCTGTTCATTCTGTAGTTGTTGTATCAGTCTTTTTATTTTTTCTTTCCTTAATTTATGGGCCAACCATCTTCTGGGTTTATTTGCGGCTTCGAAGTAATTTTGTTTTGCCATTGTTATATTCCTTATCACATCTTTTTGTTGAATTAAATTAATTTTATTATTTATTTATTTATTTATTATTAGGTTCTTCTATGCCGCCCTACTCCCTAAGGACTCATTTTATGTTTCATTAAGTCCCGTTCTTCTATAATTTTATTATTCTGTGGTTCTTTTTGCAATGCATTTTCTATTTCTTTAAGGTTATCCTGTAATTGATTCTGTTTTTTCCACTTCTCCTTATTTCTCCTTGCCACATATGCTATTGATATCCTTCTCATATGCCTTGGTAGTGTCCCAGAGGTTCTGTAACGTCGTCTGTTCTTTTTTGTTTTCTTTAAAAAAATTGCTCTGTTCCTTTTCCATCATTTGTATGTACAGTTTTTCCTTTACGATTCTTTGGTTTAATGTCCATCGTCTTTTTTTCTTCTGACTTTTCCATCCTGCAAACTTTTTAAATTGTATTTGAAATTTACCTGTACCAAGGATGGGAATGTTCTTTCCTTGGTAATCTCTAAGTGTAAGGTGGCATGGCTTGATCATTTTTTTGGAAAGTTTTGGAACTAATCATTTGATAGGGCTCCAGGACATCAGGGACAAAGAAGACCCAGTGTCCACTTCCATTTTTCAGGGAGCTTCTTCTATTCTAATAGTGAGAAAATTTTTTCTCTTGCGATTACTATTGGCTTGCCCAATTACTGACTCTGCAGGGTATCTATCTTTTGTAATTGTATTTCAAGTTTTTTATTTTTTATTTTTATAAAAATGTCAAATCAATGTGTGAACCTGGGCGCCATGCATTCCCATATAAATAAAACTAATCATATTAAACATTATTATTACATTCAATCAATAACAATACACATCCATTTTAGGTTACAATCTATCATTATTCAAATATTCCACCTATTTCTCATTGTTACTTTCATTTTATCAAATAAAAATGTATACATTAATATTCCCTTTATTTCTATCACTTACTCTAGCTATTAATCATGTCACCCTATATTAAAAGGCTATTTCTTTCTTTCCTGTCTTACTTCTAATCAAGTCACCTGCCTAAATGTTGTACACCGCCCTGAGTCCTGAGGGAGTGGGGCGGCATAGAAAAACTGCCAAATAAATAAATATATATTAAAAAAAGAGAACAGAACAATAAAAAGTAGAGTGAGAGTGAGAAGAAGACAACTCAAAACAACGATAAAAAATATATATGGAATCATCCATCCATTATCTTTTGCCTGTTTTATACTTTAATTGCTATGCTTAAAAAAAAGAGAGAGAGAAAAGCAGGCGGGGGGGGGGAAGACTAAATTACATCTGAATTCCCCCCTCTTTTGGTATGACTGATTGTGAATAATTTTCTTAACTTTTGTACTTTTTTAATTGTTGTTTTTAAACCATTGTTTTATTGATGTTCTTATAAAATTGCTGTACGCCGCCCTGAGTCCCTCGGAGTAGGGCGGCATAGAAGAACAAACAATAAATAAATAAATAAATAAATAAAGAGCAATAAAGAAAGAAAAAATAATCATCATCTACCCATAGTTTCTTGTCTGCTGCGATACTTCAAGTGCTATGCCTTTTTTTCACTTGCTTCCCCCATTCCTCTCTTAAGTCTCCATCTATATTTATTTCTTGGAAGTCCAATCTAAGTGTTCCTCCCACCTCTACCCTCATCCACTGTCTATTTTCTAAAATTTCTACTGAGGTCCCTGCCTCCACTTCAAGCTTATCTTCCAACTCTCTTTGTATATTTTCCGCCTGGTTTAATTCATCAATCACTATTATTTTCATTGTAATCTCCTATCTATCCTCTTCCTTCTTCATTTCTTCTTTTGGCTCCTCCCTTTCCTGGACGTCTTGGTCTGGTACCATCATCCCTTGTATAATATTTTCCATTTTTTCCATAATGTCCTTAAATCCTTTGTCCATGTTGTCTTTTGTATTTTGAAAGAGTAGATCCATCTCCTGGACAATTCCACTCATTTCTCCTTTTTAAATGTCTTATTTTATTTTTTAAAAGAAAATTAATTTTCATCCAACAGTCCAAGAACTATTTATTTCGTCTTTAAGCTCCCCTTCAAGGAGTAAATTGGTCCCACTTCTTTGTATTTCATAGGTTAACATTCAGTTCTATTCAAATACACCCAGAGGTTATCAAAAAGCCTCAATTGCTTCCTTGTAGTTTCCCTTTTTGTCAGCAGGTGGCACTCTCCACTTAGATTTCAGTTCACTAGTGTGTTGTCACTTGAATTATTCGAATATATAAGCAGAGTAAGTTTTGTCTATAGATAATTCCAATATTTCAAAAAATGCCTTCCCAGTACCGCTTCTTCCCAGTTTAGGAGTCCCTTTTCTGTTTATTTTTAAATCTATTGTTTATTCTCCATCAGCTTTCATTTCCAGTTGGGCATTTCTTCAACACGCCCCAAAAAGTTTGGGCGCCACTTAAACACATAGTTCTGGGCAAATAGTTCTGAATTGTTTATTGGGGTAATTTAAAACAAAGAAAAATCCTCGCCCCCAGTTCCACCATGGCTCACCTTCTTCTCTCCTGCACCAGTCTTAACTGTTATTCATCAGTTGTCCTAGCTTTGTAGTGGCCATCTTTAGGCTGCTTCTTCTTCTTGCCGTGGCTGAGAGGGAAAAAAGCCCCCGGGCCAGACAGGAGAGCTGTGACTCTCCCCAACCTCACACGGTGCCCCCCTTTGCTTCACACCCCCCCTTCAGGGCAGCTTAGGCTCTCTCCAGAGCCCACAAACAGGAAGAGCTCAGCACAGGGAAGTGGAGAGCCATTCCTCTGTGTCTGAAATTGTCGCAATGTCAACCGGAAGTCTATCTTTTGTAATTGTAAAGCAGTCTTCTGTTTGTTATTTAAAAGGAAGTTTTTCTTAAACATGGTGTTCTGATTGTGGGTCTCATTGTGGGTTGAGGAGCTTTGCAAACTCTTGCTAGGTGTCCTTTTCTTCCACAATGCAGGCAGTCAATGTTTCTGAATTTACAGGTTGAGCGTAGGTGATTTCCTCCGCAGCTGAGGCATGTATTCTGAAATGTTGGCTTTTCTTTGGTGTCACTGCTATTGGTAGGGAGCTTGAGATGGTGAATGTCTTAGTCTTTGTCCAGGTCTCCCTCTATTTCTACTGCTTCGGAATGGATTGATTCTGTTTGGTGGGAACCCCTGAGGTGTTTGTTGAATTTCAGTAGCTGATTTGTTGGACACCTCAGCAGCTAGAGCCTCGTCTAAGGCTAATTGTAATGATAGCTCCATTTTGGTCAGTAGGTGGCGCTGTAAACAGAGATCTCTTATACCACATACAAGTCAGTCACGTAAGGCATTATCTAGATTTTCAAACTCACAATAAAGGGCTGAGGAAATGTATTGATTAATAGTTTCTCCCTCTCTTTGGTTCCTATGATAAAAAGCATGCCGCCTAGCTATTATAGATGGCATTGGGGCATAATGGCTTTTTAATTTTGCCATTAATATCTCCCATGCCACGGCATATATTTTCTGTGGTGCTAACAAGTTTCTAGCTGTTTTGAATACCTCAGTTCTGCAAAAGGTTAAAAAATAAGGCTTTTTTCTATCATTGGAGATTTCTGTGTAGTCGTTTGCTAACAAGAAGCACTCGAATTTATCTAGGTACGTATCCCATGTTTCTGTTGTGGGCTGAAGGCTGCAAAAGAGGGTATTGCTGCCATTCTGGCCAGAGATAGGCACCTTAGTTCTTAAATTTGTTGAACCATGGTAAGGCAGTACGACTTATTGTTGCGTTTTGACTTCAGCTCTTAATAGTGACAGCTCTCGCTTCTGTGAATAGCTCCGTGACCAGCTTTCATCTAGCACCTCAGTTTTGGGACAAATCCCACCTTTGTTGCCAATTGATCTGTTCCTCAACGACGGCTGGCAGACTGAAGCGAGATGGTTAATAAAGCTAACAGGCTTTATTTAGGCTAACAGTAAAGGCTAACCAGTAGCTGCTTGGCTCACAACAACAGCAGCCGCTTGGCACTTTGACAGCTCTTTTATACTCACGCTGGCTGCAACTTGACCAATCAGAGTGAGCCTCTGCTCCGCATCAGGAATGGACCGGAGGGGAAGCAGGATGCAGCAAAAAAATATTAGTCTGAGGCTTTGCAGTTTTCTTTCTGTCTCCCAGAAAAAAGGAATTGGCTAATGGTAATTCATTCCCTCTTGTTTTCAGCATAGGGTAAACCTGTATGCAAAATGCCAAACTAGTGCACTTCTTCCCACCTCTATATGGAATGGAAATGAGGAGATTTCTGTTGCTACCACATCTATAGCATTTCATGGCACCAAAGCCATGATTATCACACTGTTCTCAGAATTTCTAAGTCATCAGAATACCAAGTTACTGTAAATTGAATTTTAAACTGTTACCTGTTAACATGGTGAAATCTCATAACAAAGAACCCTATACATTCTATTTAATTTAGTTCCTACAACAGTTCTTTTGTATTCATGTATATTTAAAAAATTAACAATGTTAAAATGTAAAAAAAATAAAGATAGCAAAGTGGATATACCTGCAAACAGAGGAAATTCCAGGGAATGGAGTGAAATTATGAAGAGGGTATCAGAAGGGAAAAAATATCAGAAAAAAGAACAGGAGTGTGTATCTAGGACATGTTTGTATTTGTCATTTTGTTCAGATTCCCTTAATTTCATAATTGGAGTTGACATCTCTCCACAAGATAAATGAGGCAACATTGAAAGGATGAAGAGCTCAGTCTGTAAATTATTCCCTGTGTAGATGTAAACATTTCTCTCAATATAGAGAGTCTCTGCCATTCAAAGCAATTGTAATTGATGACTAACAAAAAACTTTATTTACTTTGGAGAGAGCTCTTTTTTGGTTATTCAAAATAATTGTTATGCCAAGGAGCACGCAAATCTTTTCCCATTCAAATTGTGTGATTTATGCTTAACCACTTACAGTTTTCCCATTGCAACTCCACTGAAAACAGGCTAGAATTTATTTACTTGACCCCAATGGACTAGGTTCTACTAAAAGAAGGATATCTATTTTAGTATTGCAATTGTGTAATACATTGATCAGACATAAAATATTTCAGGCTTGTTGTATAACTATAAATCAGAAAACAATGCTTGCTATGTAGAAGTGAGATCTCTATAGGAATTTGTTGGTGTGAAATAGAGCTGACACCAATAGCACTGAGATTACCATGGTGAAATCTCACTACATTTAATATAACTCATGCAATTCTTTCTTATCCATATATAGACTACAATAGAAAAAGCCATTTTCTTTTGTCTCATGTAGCATAGATGTGACATCTTGCTACATTTTTCTTCAAATACTAATTTTCAAAATATCAAAACAGCTTACCCAGCATACCCTTTTTCCTAGCAGGTTTGTTGGAGATGAAGCTAGCAGGAATTTACAAGAGCCAATCTATTTTTGTACCTAATAAGACTTCTGTACCTAAAAACAGACAATCTTCTGTTACACAGATTCACTTTTTAAAGGGCTTTTTATCAGTTTGATTCATTCACAGTCTTGTGCAAGTCCAGGTTTTTTTTTAATTAAATAGCACAGCATTATTTTCTACAGATATTCCCTGTCCTCCAATTAGAATATGGTGAATGTATAGAATTAAATGGAAAGCTTGGATTTTAAGTTTAAGAAAGTGTGTGTTTTGATTCTTTTCTATAGTAGCAAGAAAAGTAAAATATGGGAAAACACAAACAACATAAAATGCATCCAATTTGTCAAATGCAAACATTTTGCTGTATCAGCAAACATGATACTTTGCAAGCAAAGTCTCCATATCTCATCAATTAAGAGGTACCTGTATTTTTCAGAGTATAAGATGCACCTTTTTACCCCCCAAAAGAGGGTGAAAACTTGGGTGCATCTTATACACTGAATGTAGCCACACCCAGCCACACCCACCCTTTGGCCTCTGCCTCCCAGCAATTTACCTCCTTGCAGCAAACAGCACAGAGCCTGATTAGCACAAGAAACTGATTATCAGCCTCCCCATCTACAGCTGATTCAGCACAGGCAGGCCACATGCTAGAACTGAAAGTGAAACTAGCAGCAAGGAGGCAAATTGCTGGGAGATAGACTGCTGGCAATGTTGGACTGCTGAAACTGCAAGGAGGTAAGTCAATAACTATAAATGTCTATAGAATGTTCAATATTAGACTTTTTTTTAAAAGACTGCTTTATTATTGTTCTAGACAACTTAACAAAATGAAGAAGCTTTTTAAAATAAATGCTTGATCTGAAGAGGCCCAGTGCTATTGTATCTTCTTTTAAATAGCAGAGAATAACGATACTTCTAGAAAGCCACATCAAATTTAAAGATCTGTAAAAGTATAATCTGAAATGTAAGTGTCCTGTTTAGTATTAAGATAAGGCAACTGAGTTAAACCCTGACTTAGTCATGTTTGGAGTAGATCTATTTAAATAATTGGGAGGAGTTAGTGTGACTACATTTAAGAAAACTTTCTGGGATTAATATACTGCCATAATGTACATTTCTCCAATTCTTTGCTATTTCTATGGGTCAGACACACATGCACAGAAATACACAGCAAACAGTGTATATCATCTGTACTATTTGCTGTTTGCTGTTTGGCAAATTGCTGGGAGGCAGAGGCCTTTTTTCCTTGTTTTCCTCCCCCAAAACTAAGTCTTATACTCTGGTGCATCTTATACTCCAAAAAATACGGTATATGAAATACTCAGAAATAGGACTGTATTATCTTCACTATAAATATATTAAGGCAGTGGGGAAACCATTATCCTGACATATTTTATACTTACAGTATGAAGGTATACACAGCATCTTGTTAATAGTAATATCAGAATAACCCAATCAGAATATTTTCTTCCTGACGAATAGATGAGCGTCGCTATTTAAATTAGTGCTCAGCAATTGCTCAGTGATTAAAATCCATTTCTTTTTGCTTACTTACTGTTCTACTTACTGTTTGCAAATGGGATTTCCCCACTTGCAGAAATCTCAGGACTGGAGAAGAGGATAATGAGAAAGAAGACTAGGGATTCATGAGACAATCAGAATTGTCTAGAGGAAAATTCTTTGCTTTTGTAATTTGATCAGGGTAAAAATAATTCTTAAAAAATTAAAAAGGGCAGAGTACCTTTTGTGTAGGAATAGTCACAAGATAGCGTGAATCATGACTTATCACATATAATGATGTATGTCCAATATGTTTGGCCTAGCTAATTGCATGAAATATATCACAATATCAGAAGGCAAAAGGCAATGTTGAGGAAGAAGCAGAGGAATAAAAGTACTTTTGAAAGAAATGTCAAAAAGGCCACTTGCCTTGCTTCTTTTTCTTACAAAGAATGGGAACCATTTTAATTTACTATAATCATATTCTGTATGGCAAATATTTGCAGTTAATATGTAATGTATTTGAATATTTTTTTAAAGAAAAATATTTTTCCTCCAATACATTTTATATTTAAATAATTCTTCATTAAAGGATACGAATGAAGAAAGTAAAATGTGGTACATTTTCAACTGTTGACCTTGGTTGTACAAAGAAATGCAAATTTAAATGGAGAGAAATTTCCCATTGTAAGTTGTCAAATTAATTAATCATAACTAGTTTCCAGTGCTATAGAAATAGCACAAAACTATCCTGGATAAAATTATTTTAAACTTTGTTCTTATAATTATGTGTTATGATATAAAGTGTAGAAAAATGAATATGAATTGCAAATTAATTGCCTCAAAATAATAGAACTTTCACATAGAATTTTTGTGGGTTTGTGGAAATATGCTCTTTCTAAGCACTTATGATCATTTTGTTGCATCAAATTAAGAGAATTGTTTGCTTTAAACGTATCCCATACTTACTACTTTGAAACCAACTAACCAGAAGAGTAGAATATTTTTTTGTTATATTATAAAATCTATTTATGTCAATAGGTGTGAATAAAATCATGACATTGAGTTTTTACTAGCCACTGTGGACCCACCTGGGAAGAGGAATCTTGAAGATTGCAATTCCCTGTGGAAGAGGTTGGAATCATCATCCACCATCATCCATATTCTCTCTTGGCAGTTCATTTTCTTAAGCATGCCTTGGTTTTATAACATGCTTTTCAAAGTTTCTGTTTTCCTTTGTTTCTTATCTCTAAAAGTTGACTGGCTGGTTGAATGCTGATTTATTTTAACCCACCACTGATTTTCTTTTTGTCTCTCTTCTTTGGTCTATTTTGTTCTGAATAATTTTTGTTTTTCCATAAGGAAATCATGGTATGTTCCTGGTGTGTTTTTACTTGATTTACATCTATATTGGACTTTCACTACAGGGATTTTGTATTTTATTAATTTGCAAAAAGTTCAGAGGTTTTTTTAAATCTTTCTTTTAATTTTGGATCAAAATATCCAGAAAATATCTTTCCTTCTTCTCTATCTAGTTTTTCATTCTGAGAAATATTACTTCAATGTACTTTGTTTCCTGTCTTTGAAGAGTTATCTACCGTTGCTAATTTACATGGCACAACAATGTATCAGATTGTAGACAAAGAAATGTGGCTAGCATTTGAAAAAAGACCATTTGGTAACATGCAATCCCTAGTTGAAAACTGTTTTGAAAAGTATGAGAAATGATAATGGTTGTGAAAAATATTCAGATGCAAGAAACTGTAAATAAATCACAAAAGGAATTTGATCTGAAAGTAGCAGATTCAATGGCAATTGAAAGAAATATGAAACGTACAGACTGATTGGATTGCACATGTCTCCCTGAAGTGCAAGCCTGCATTCTTTTTCAATAGCAGAAAAATGTGAGTGGATGTGATAATTGGCTTTCCTTAAGAGGATTGAAGAAGACTGGGGAATGGATTTATCAATCAATCAACCAATCAATCAATCAGAATAGAGCTGGAATGGACCTTGAAAGTCTTCTAGTCCAAATTGTATCAACTTCGAAATGAACATGGCAGGGTCTATTTTCCTGTTCCTCAGTTGCCACACAATGTGGGGAGTGGAGAAAGAGGATGGCATGCTTTGCTAGACACAACACAGAGCTTTCTCATGGGAACCAAAGTCATCTCCACAGGTGATGGATAAAATGGGGGAGGAGTACCTGGAGAACCTGCCAATTAACCTAATTGGCCAATGTGACCTGTGACAATTGGGGAGGGAGTTATTTCCTATTTTAATTTTACTGAAACAGCGTGAAAGATTTTGGTTGGTTGGTTTTATATTTGACCGTGCCGATATGATGTACCCAATAAAGAAGTTCTTTGAGGAAGATTCCAGTCCTAGAGTTCTTTTTTTAAAAAAGTTTTTATTTTTTCTCCACAATATCCCTATTTATATCAATGCATATACCTTGAAACATATCAATAACATACATAATTACACATTTCTATCTAATCAATCATAATTCAATATCCTATTTTTGCACCTACATTGTGCTGTTATTTATCAGTCTGTTTTTCTTTTTTCCTTCACACTCCCCTCCCTCTATCTCCATCTCCTCCACCTAACTTCTTGCTCCTTCTCTCCCCCTTCCTACTTCCCTCCACTCCTTCTCCTCTCCCCTCCTATTTCCTCTTTCTCTCTCTAAATCTTTCCCTGAGTGATTCTGATCCTAATACATCTAATATTTAACAGACTGACAGCATATTACCATACATCTTTAAATTGTCGGTGTCCCTTCTAAACTCATTATTTTTATATCATATCTATATCCATTACCCTTTAATCTAGATATATACTATTACTCTAATGCTGCCTCCTTAAAATTCTAATTTTGTCATCTGGGTTATCCCCCATTTACTCTCTATTTTCTTATCTTTTAATCATTCTGATTTAATTTCTACATATATTCATTTTCTATCCAATCATAAAACTTCATCCATACATTATAATATTCTGACTCTTCCTTATCTTTAATTTTCATTGTCAATCTATTCATCTCTGCACAGTCCAAAATTTTCTTAAGTACTTCTCCTTCAGATGGAATCTTGGTTCCTTTCCATTTTGTGCAAATGCAATTCCAGCTGCTGTCACCACATGTATGATTAGATATGTATCTTCTTTGTTAAATTTCTCTGGCAAAATATCCAACAAGAATATCTCTGGTTTTAACTCTATATTTTGTTTCACCATTTTTTCTTTCCATGTCTGAATCAGAATCCAATATTCTTTAGCTTCTGCACTTGTCAACCACATATGATAAAAAGAGCCTGGCATTTGCTGACATTTCCATTTTCATAGATTTATCTTTAAACATTTTAGCAATCCTTTCCGGTGACATGTGCCATCTATAAAACATTTTATACATATTCTCTTTATATGCTGTTGCCATAGTTAATTTGTAATTTCTTTCCCAAAATTGTCACCTTTATCTAATTCTATGGTATAACCAAAATTTCTTGTCCATTTTATCATTGTTTCTTTCACCTGTTCAAATTCTAAGTCAATATAAAGTAAATAGTTATATAGCTTCTTAATTAGTCTTTCATCCGATCCTGTGAGTATTTCGTCTAATTCCATCATCTCTAAATTAATACCCTCCATTCTGCTGTCTTTATCATATCTTGCCTGCATTTGCATTCTCATAAACCAATCCATTTTTATTCCTTGTTCCTCCAATTCTTGAATGGATTTCAATTTCCCTTTATCTGTCAAAATGTCCTTGTATCGTGGTATATTTTTCCAATTCAATCTACTTGGATGAATTAATGCCTCTATTATGGATATCCAAAATGGTATTTTCAAATAATGTTTCTCTTTTATCTTTTCCCATACTAAATATAAAGAGTTCCTGATATAATGTCTCTGGAAATAGCTATGTATTTTATTTCTCCCATACCAAATAAGTGTGTGCCATCCTATCTGTAAATCATGTCCTTCCAACATCAAAAGTCTCGTATTTCTTAACAAAATCCATTCCCTCATCCAAGTCAATACTGCTGCATAATAATAAAGCTCCCAATTCAGAAGTCTAAATCCACCTCTAATGCTAGCATCTTGTAACATTTTTCCATTTATCCTCGCTCTTTTTCCCTGCCAGACAAATTTCAAAATCATTTTATTTATCTCTTTAAAGTAAGTTTTCTCATCCTTATTGGTATTGTTGAAAATAAGAATAATAAGCGAGGTAATATGTTCATCTTAATCAGAGCAATTCTGCCCATCAATGATAATTGAAGATTTTTCCATTTTTCCAAGTCTATCTCAATTTGCTTCTTTAGCCTTAAATAGTTATTTTCCTTAATTGTTATGCATCTTGCTGATAGTTGAATCCCTAGGTATCTTACTTTCTTTGCAATTTGTATATTTAGTTTTCCAACTAATTCTTTTTTTGTTTTTCTGTCATGTTTTTCACTAAGAGTTTTGTTTTGTCTTTATTAATTTTTAATCCCGCAACTTCACCATATTGTTCAATCTGTTGTATTAATTTTGGTCCCGTCTCCAATGGCTCTTCCAATATAAACACCAAGTCATAAGCAAAAGCTTGCAGTTTATATTCCTCTTTTTAAATTTTCATTCCTTTATATCTTTATTTTGTCTTATATGTCTAGTTAAAACCTCCAAAGTCAAAACAAATAGTAGTGGTGATAGTGGGCATCTTTGTCTAGTTCCTTTCATAATATCTATTTTCTCAGTCATATCACCATTCAATATTACTTTTGCAGATTGTTTACAATAAATTGTTTTAATAACTCCGACAAATCTTTCCCCAAAACCCATAGTTTGAAGTTGCTGTATCATGAATGGCCAGTTAACATTGTCAAACACCTTCTGCGCATCCAGAAACATTAAGGCCACTTGCTTTCCAGGGTGTTGTTCATAGTACTCTAGAATATTTAAAATCATTTGCATATTGTCTTTAATCTGTCCTTTTGGTAGAAATCCATTTTGGTCTGAGTGTATAAATTCACTAAGAAATCTCTTAAGTCTGTTGGCTATTATTGAAGCAAATATTTTATAATCTGCATTCAACAACGAAATCGGTCCATAATTTTTAATTTTTTGTAAACCAGTCTCTTCTTTCGGTATCAAAGTTATAAAATTATAAATATGAGCCGAGGTGGACACAGCAGTTAGAGTGCAGTACTGCAGGCCACTTTAGCTGACTGTGATCAGCAGTTCAGCTGTTCAAATCTCACCGGCTCAGGGTTGACTCAGCCTTCCATCCTCCTGAGGTAGGTAAAATGAGGACCCAGATTGTTGGGGGCAATATAAATATACATTGCTTAATGGTGTAAACCGCTTAGAGAGTGCTTGCACTATGAAGCGGTATATAAATCTCACTAATAAATAAATAATACATAAATGCTTCTGTCCAAGAGTCTGGTATTTTAGCTTCCAATATTAACTCATTATAAAGTTCTAACATTACAATTTCTAATGTTTCTTCAAACATTTTATAAACTTCTTCTGGTAAGCCATCTGGTCTGGGTGCTTTACCATTTTTCTGTCTTTTAATTGCCGCAGTTAATTCCATCATTGTTATTTTTTCCTCTAATAGATTCTTATATTTTTCTGGTATTTTAGGGAGATCCATTCCTTCCAGGTATTGTTCTATATTTTTATTCTCAATTTTTTCCTGTTTATATAAATCTTTATAATATGTCCATGCTATCTTCTTCTTTTCCTCGTCTCAGTGTTGAATATCTCCATCAATATCTTCCAATTGCTTTATCCACTTATTTTCTTTTTCCTTCTTCATCTTATAAGCTAACCATCTTCCTGGTTTGTTTGCGTGTTCAAAAAAAAATTGTTTAGAGATTTTTAACTTTAACTGCCCACATACAGGTACTGAATGTAAAATAGTAAGTTGTTGTATAAAGTTAAAATGTTGTTAAAAGGAACTGTTTAAACAAGTAAGTATAGAGCCAAACAGCTTTTAAATGCACGGTAAGTAGAAAGGGGGAGGTGTTTATCCCAGTGCTCCAGAAGGGAGGGGGGATAGATGACATCATAAAGAGACAGCCAATCGGATCATAGATAGCAGGGCCAGGAACTATAAAAGGCCTGGTTGAGAGAGATGTGGAGTTCTCTGTTTTGTGGTAACTTCCAGGAGGGAAGGTTTAGTGAGAAGAGCTGTGAGGAAAGCTCTCTGTCAGTGTGTGTAACTTCCATGAGGGAAGGATTTAGTGAGAAGAGCTGAGAAGAGCTCTGACTTGTGTAACTTCCATGAGGGAAAGTTTATAATGAATCTCTGCCTGAGTTTAACTGTCCAAGAAGGAAGTTGACAGGAGAGAAAAGGTAGGCCCTAGGCAGTTCTGTGGGAAGAAGGAGCCAGGGTCAGGGAACAAGATTGATTGATATGTATTGGGTAATTTGTAGATAGAGATAAATGGTGAAACGTGCTCTTATCTATAGGCCTAGAAACAAAGATGAACTGGGATTTCTTACAGTTAGTCAGGAGAGCTAGGAAAGTCTCTGAGGGGAAGAAAAGAAAAAGAAAGAATTAAATAGCTGCTTGTGGCTGTAACAAATTCACTTGACAATTACTGAGAAGTTGTATTTAAATAAGCTGTTTACTAGTTTGTTCAAGAAACGTGTCAACGTCTGTCTATTCCTCACATAAAGCAAAATCTTAAGCAATTCTGCAGAGCATAGAGATTTTGAAAAAGTAAAAGCAAGCCTCTAAAGAGAGAAAAAAGTGAAACAGAGGGTGTGACCCTTGGTCAGGGAGATATAGAAAAAGAAAATTAAACACCAATTGCTACCAAGACATATAAAACAATAAACCTGACTGGAAGGGAACGGGTGCACCTTCGCATTGCCACATCTTTCAATTTGTGTTTCTTCAAATCCATCATTGTTTTAATCTTTTTATTTTGTACATCTTTTTGAAGCTTTTTCTTTAAGTCCTTATATTCCTCTTCTATTTTTTTCTGAACTTCTCTTCTTTGCTTGTTTCGTTTAGTCATATAGGTCATAACTAGTCCTCTAAAATACGCTTTGGCTGTATCCCATACAATTTGTAATGAAATATCACTCTTTCTATTTTCTTTAAAGAAAAATTTCATTTCTTTTTCTATAAATCGTTGAAATTCTTTTTCATTTAATATTTCTTGGTTCAAAGTCCATCTAGTTCTTTTCCTTCATCCTTTCCAAGTAGCTATTATCAGATTGTGATCAGCCCATGTGCCAGTTTCAATGTTTATATGTTGTATATTAGACAGCAAGTCCAAAGACATCCATAACATATCTATCCTTGACCATGACATATGTCTAGGAGAATAAAAAGTATATTGCTTTTCCCTTGGGAATTTCTCTCTCCAAGCATCAAATATGTTCAATTCATCTACCATTGTAAAAAAAGATTTTGATAATTTTTTCCTTTGTCTTTTATTCTTTTTTGACGTTTTGTAATCCAAGTCAACCTGCACAATAGCATTGAAGTCTCCCATCATACATATATTTTCATAGTCTAATTCATTTTTTTTGTGTAGTTCAACATAAAACTTGTCTTGACTTTCATTCGGTGCATAAATTGCAACTAATAGTATTTTTTTCTTATTCATTGATATTTCTACCATCAGAATCCTTCCATCTTCATCTGTATAAATACATCTCAAATTTATTTATTTTTGTATATATAATAACACTCCTTTTTTACTTTGATCTGCTAATGTCGAGTATAGATCTCCCAATCTTACACATTCTAATAATTTCTTATGTTGTTTTCTAATATGTACTTCTTGCAAGCAAATAATATCCAAATTTAGTTTCTGCAATTTATTAAATGTTATTTTCCTTTTTATGGCCGAATTTAATCTGTTTCTATTCATCAAAATCATCTTAATCTCCTCTTCCATAATTTTCTTTTTTACTTTAATGCCTTGGCCGATCTCGTCATCCTCATTTCCCTTTGTTCCTTTACCTCCCTAGCTGTTGCTCCTTCCAATTCTTTCACTTGTGTCTCTTCTTCTTGTAGAGTTTCTTGTTGTAACATTTCATCTTGCTTCTTTTTGTAGTCTTGCCTCTCTTTCTCTTAATCCTTCCTCGCTTTGTACAAAATGTTGTCTGCAAAATATTTCGGCTTTGTCAACTGTATCCAATCTTAATCTCTGTTCGTGCCACACCACCACTATCCCTTTTGGTATCAACCATCTAAAACTTACTCCTCTCTCGATCAATTTTTTGGTCAAAACTGATAATCTCTTCTTAAATCTCTAACTCTTCTGGGAACTTGCTTCAGTGCTACGATCTCCTTTTCTTTATATTTAATAGTAATATTTCTTAAATTTTGTAGAAGCTCTGTTCTCTGAGCTTTCTTATATGGACCTCTCTGGATAGCTTATTTCTCATTGTGTATCTGGTGTTGCGGGGGGGGGGCTCCAGCCCCCTCCCCTCCTGTCACAGGTTTTATTCGTTTGATATGTGTCTTGGTAGCGTTTTTGTTTAATTTTCCTTTTATATCTCCCTGACCAAGGGTTGCACCCCCTGTTTCACTTTTCTCTCTCTTTAGAGGCTTGCTTCTTACTTCTTCTTCAATAGCTCTAAGCTCTGCAGGATTGTTTAAGATTTGCTTTATGTGAGGAATAGACAGACGTTGACACGTTTCTTGAACAAACTAGTAAACAGCTTATTTAAATACAACTTCTCAGTAATTGTCAAGTGAATTTGTTACAGACACCAGCTCTTCAATTCTTTCTTTTACTTTTTCCTTCCTCTCTGAGACTCTTTGCTTTCCTGGCTAAATCTAAGCAAATCTCATTCTTCTTTGTTTCTAGACCTATAGATAAGAGCACGTTTCACCGTTTATCTCTATCCACAGATTATACAATATATATCAATCACTCTTGTTCCCTGACCCTGGCTTCTGCTTCCCACAGAACTGCCTAAGGCCTAACTTCTCTATAAATCTTCCCTCTTTTGGAAGTCACACACAGAGCTCCTCAGCTCTTCTCACTAATACAGACAGAGAGCTTTCTTCTAGCTCTTCTTACTAAATCCTTCCCTACTGGAAGTTACCACATATCAGAGAGAGCTCTTCTTCTAGCTCTTCTCACTAGCTCTTTCTTCTATTGGAAGTTACCTCATAACATAACAGAGCTTTCCTCCTTTGACAATTACTTCATAACATTACAGAGAGCTCAACATTTCTCTCAGCCAGGCCTTTTATAGTTCCTGGCCCTGCTATCTATGCTCCGATTGGCTGTCTCTTATGATGTCATCTATCCCCCCTCCCTTCTGGAGCACTGGGATAAACACCTCCCCCTTTCTACTTACCATGTATTTTAAAAGCTGTCTGGCTCTATACTTACTTGCTTAAACAGTTCCTTTTAACAACATTATAACTTTATACAATAACTTACTATTTTACACTCAGTACCTGTATGTGGGCACCACAACTCCTTCCCCTTGGAATTGAAAAAAAATGACAACGTCATTTTTTTTCTTCAAAGTTACCTGTGGGTATAAAACTTTAAACAGAGAATCTTTTCCAATTGTCATGATTATAGCAATTTTTACAGTCATTACATGATAAGTCTCTGTAAGTCTTTATTAATCTGGTGCCGGTCTGCTTGCTTCCTTGTCATCCTCGGCGTCGTCAGGGTTCCGTCTCAGTTCCGCTTCCTTCTGCGTCGTCCTGGCATTGTCCGGGCTCCGTCTCGGTTCCACTTGCTTCTGCGTTGTCCTGGCATCGTCCGGGCTCCGTCTCGGTTCCACTTGCTTCCGCATCGTCCTGGCATCGTCTGGGCTCCGTCTCGGTTCCTCTCCGGCCTCGTCCTCACCTCGTCCTCGTGGACCGCCATCCGCAGGATCTTCTTGGTCGATCCTGGACAAAGCATCTGCTACCCGGTTCTCTTTTCCTTTAATGACCCGGATTTTAAACGAATACTCTTGCAGCGCAAGACTCCACCGCAAAAGCTTGCTGTTGTTGTTCTTAACCCGCTGCAGCCATTGCAAGGGAGCATGGTCAGTACAAATGGTGAAGTCCCGACCCCACAAGTACGGTCTAAGTTTGCTCACTGCCCATACAATGGCCAGACACTCACGCTCCACTACTGACAGCTTGGCCTCTGCAGGTGTGAGCTTCTTGCTAATGTACAACACTGGATGCATTCGTTGGTCCCTGTCTTCTTGACTCAACACCGCCCCCAAACCAGAGTCTGAGGCATCTGTGGTCAGCGTAAATGGCTTCTCAAAATCAGGAACCGCCAACACTGGATGCTCCATCAGCTTCCTTTTTAATGTTTCAAAAGCTTGAGCACATCTCCCGTCCCAGAGAACTTTATTGGGACCACCCTTTTTGGTAAGGTTAGACAAGGGCATTGCTATCTCAGCACAGCTTGGAATAAATTTGCGATAATAGCTTACCAAACCCAGAAATGATTTTACTTGCTTCTTAGTCTGCGGTATTTTCCAACCATCCACTACTTGCAGCTTTTCAGGATCTGGCTTTATTTTGCCTCCTCCTACGATGAAGCCTAAGAACTGAGCTTCTGAGTTCACGAAGTGGCACTTGGAAGCTTTGATGGTCAGCCCTGCCTCCTTTAATTTCTCTAACACTACCTGTAGGTGTTTCAAATGTTCCTCCCAGCTATTGCTGTAAATGCCAATGTCATCAATATACACCTCGGCGAATGCCTTGCAACTTGCTAATATCTTATTCATGTATCTTTGGAAAGTTGCAGAAGCGTTTCTTAAACCAAAGGGCATTCTAACAAACTGAAAAAACCCGTTGGGAGTTGAAAAGGCGGTCTTGCTCCGGTCTTCCTCCCTTATCGGGATCTGCCAGTATCCCTTAGACAAATCTAGGGTGGACAGATACACTGCCTTCCCCATTCTCTCTGTTAGATCATCTGTCCTGGGCATAGGGAAGTTGTCTGGCACCGTGATTTCATTCAGCTTCCTAAAGTCTAAACAGAATCTGACTGTGAGATCCTTCTTCCTAACCAAAACTATTGGTGATGACCATTCACTCTCAGCCGGTTCGATTACATTCATTTCTAACATCATTTGTACCTCTTTTTCTACCAATTCATTATACTGCCCGGTTAATCTATAGGGAGGCACAGAGATTGGTTTCGCGTTGCCTGTGTCAATTTTATGTTCTGTGCCCTTTGCTTTCCCTGGTCTCTCTGTGAACCCACCAGCATACTTTCTAAGTAGGCACATTAATTGTTCCTTTTGTACTTTCGTTAGTTTGGGATTTATATTCACTTTCTCTATAGAATTTTCTTTTGGATGAGTCTGATCGTTGGTTGGGCAAAATATATCTGACCCTTCATCTTCTATCTGGCTATAAAGAACCATCTGCTCTGGATCCCAATACTGCTTTATGGAATTCACGTGCACAACCCCCTCTAAATTGTCATCTATTCTCCTAATTACGTAATTTACAGGAGTGGTCTGTTTAATTATCTCATAGGGACCTTCCCAGTCATTTTGCCATTTGCTTCCTTTTACATAACGTAGGAACAGTACTCTATCTCCCGTTACAAATTGTCTATCTTTTGCATTTTTGTTATACCATTGGCTCTGTCTTGCTTGAGCTTCAGTTACATTTTGTTGTGCATATCTCATAGCTTCTGACATGTCTTCTTTTAGCTTTTTCACATAAGCTATGACCTCCATGGGTTCCTTTTCTTGTTCTACCGCCCACTCTTTCCTCACTAGGTCTAAAGGACCCATTACTGTTCTCCCGTACACCAGCTCAAATGGACTGTAACCTGTGCTCGAGTGTCTAGTGTCCCTGTATGCGAATAACAGGTGTTGCACCTTCTCATCCCAATCATTAGGATGATCAGACATGTAGCATTTGATCATGTGTCCCAGCGTAGCATGAAAGTTTTCTACCAGACCATTGGATTGGGGCCGAAAGGGCGTAGTATTGAGGTAAGTAACCCCACATAACTCCCACAGCTTTCTCATCAGCCTAGATGTAAATGCTGTCCCCAAGTCAGTCACTATTTCTTTAGGGAACCCGACCCTACAGAACATTTTAAATAATTCTCCAGCCACGCTTTCAGTGTCTACCTTCCTTAAGGGTACTGCTTCAGGGAATTTGCTAGCATAGTCAATCATGGTGAGTAAATACTTATTGCCTCTCCTAGTGACTCTATTAATCGGCCCTACAATATCGACTCCAACTTTCGTGAACGGGACCGAAATAACTCTGTGGCACTGCAATTTGGCTCTGGTTTTGTCAAATCTTTTCCCTACCGTTTGACATGAGTGGCATGATCTGCAATACAGTTGAACTTCTTTCCCCAAGCCTGGCCAATAAAATCTGTCTAATAACCGCGCCTTTGTCCTTTTAATACCCAAATGTCCCCCTGTGCTGGACGCATGAGCTAATTCTATCAGATCTTTGCGATATTTTTGTGGCACTACAAGTTGTTTGATTGGCTTGCAGTGACTTCTAGTCACCCTCACTTTCGCCTCTCTCAGTAATTGCCCATTCTCAACTATAAATTTCTCCATATCATCCTCTGGCTTACTTTCCTTATTTTTATCTACTTCCTGAAACAAAGTTTGCAAGGTAGGATCTTGCATTTGCTCTTCTGCAAACTGTTGTTTGCTGGTCACATTTACACTTTCATTTGTTACTGGCAAGTTAAGTTGCACCTGGTCTGAGTCTGTTTGACAGAAAACTTGCTTAATCTCCTTTTTACTTTCAGGGGAGACTCCTGCCCTCACATTGTTGGATTTTTGTATTTGCTCTATCTGTTTCCCCAGACTATTGCCCACTAGGATGGGAGTAGGTATAGCATCATAGATGGCGAAATCATGGTAACCTTCCCATGTACCTATGGCTATCTTGGTACGTGCCACCCTTGTTTGTATCACTGGACCTCCCAGACCTCTTAATTTTATGCTTTCTCCTTCCACAATATCTTGAGGCCTCACTAAATCACTTTTTATTATGCTTATCACAGATCCAGTGTCACGTAGGCAAAAATAAGCCTGTACATTAATTTTCACCTCCCATATATATTCAGGATCTGGTATGTTGTGTAAGGTTATGCACACAAGGTTTCTGCAGATCCCATCCCATGACTCAGCACTGTCTTTTGCTTCCTGGGTTAGGCCTCCATTTTGTTTTTCTACTGTGACCTGCCCTCTAGGCCTACTGTCGCTCTTTGCTTCAGAAGACTCCCTTGGCTTATGTATATATAAACTGGTGTAAGCATCATTTTTCCTATCTTTATTAAATGTTTTGGATTGGTTACATTGAAACTGCATATGGCCTGGCTTGTGACACTTGAAGCAAATACGATCTCTATTAAAACCTGTTTGTGCCTTTCCTTTTGCTTGCCTATAGATTTTTTCTTTCTGAGGTAAAGGTTCGCTGTATGTTTGGCCTTTCAATTCTTTCCTATATGCATTTGGATTTCTATATGGTTTATTTCTTATGTCTGGAGTGACTGGTTTCTGGAAACTCTCTTCATATGCCTGCATCATAGAATCCGCCCACAGGGCTGCCTCTTCTACTTTTTGAAATTGCTTGTCAGGGACTAGCCACTTGTTTTGCCCTGGGAGAAGCTCATACAAGCGTTCTAGGGCTAATAATTCTTGTAATTGTTCTAGACTTCCCACCTTGGCTTCCCTGAGCCAATCCATTAAATGTTTCTTTATTCTGGAGGCCACTTGAGCATATGTCTCACTCCCTTTTCTGTACACTGACCTAAAAGCCTTTCTGTAATGTTCAGAAGTCAGCCTGAACCTCTGTTTAATCACTTCTTTAAAGTGTGTGTATGACATAGCATCTTCATCACTTAAACTGGAATATATTTCTAGAAGTTTTCCGGCTAATCTGGGCCTCAAATACCCCATTTGTTTCTCCTCAGGCACACTCAGTTCTAAGCAAGTCCTTTCAAAAGCAGATATAAACGATTGCACATCATCTCCTGGAGAATACTGAGGAAATCTTTTTATGTCAATCTTTTCATGGCTACTTGTTCCTCCAGATCCTTGTTCTACTTGTGACATTTTTAATTTTGCCATAGCCAATTCATGGTCAAAGGCTTCTTTCTGCATCCTAGCCTGCATCTCCCTTTCTTCCCTTTCTTGCTCTCTGGCAAATTCCATTTCTCTTATATCCCGTTCATGGCTTAACTTAATCCTCAAAAGTTCAGCTTCCAAGTTTACATTTGACATGGGCTCATCAACCTGTGGCCCTTCACCCCAAGCTGACTGTATCTGTCTTCCAGTTCTTGTTTCCATTTTTTTTTATTTAAGGTTTTAAAATGACAAGCCTCTTTCCTCAACCTGTGAGCTCCTTTTTATATTATATATATATAGTCTTTCTTTTATCTTATTTTCACAGTGATTCGATTGTCCTCTCCTACAAACCAATCAAACTTTTAACTCAGAGAGGATCAATCTACACCTTTCAAACTAAATTTTGACTCTACTCGAACTCGCACCCTGAGTCCTTCGTGGATTAACACAAGGCTTTCAATGTCCAGCAGTTTCGAGTGGTGTTTCTACTTTACCAGTCTCAGTTTACCTCAAAACACCCTCTCTGCCTACTTTCAGCCAATCTCCTTACTTTTACCCTTTTTCGTTTACCTCAGGAGATGTGACCTTCAGCCTTAAAATTTTAAAATTCAAGAATTTTTCTCTCAGCCTTTTGTACTAAATATTGTTTCATTCTCCACGAGTTCAAATCCCACCGCTGCCACCAGTTGCGGGGGGGGGTACGGCTCCAGCCCCCTCCCCTCCTGTCACAGGTTTTATTCGTTTGATATGTGTCTTGGTAGCGTTTTTGTTTAATTTTCCTTTTATATCTCCCTGACCAAGGGTTGCACCCCCTGTTTCACTTTTCTCTCTCTTTAGAGGCTTGCTTCTTACTTCTTCTTCAATAGCTCTAAGCTCTGCAGGATTGTTTAAGATTTGCTTTATGTGAGGAATAGACAGACGTTGACACGTTTCTTGAACAAACTAGTAAACAGCTTATTTAAATACAACTTCTCAGTAATTGTCAAGTGAATTTGTTACAGACACCAGCTCTTCAATTCTTTCTTTTACTTTTTCCTTCCTCTCTGAGACTCTTTGCTTTCCTGGCTAAATCTAAGCAAATCTCATTCTTCTTTGTTTCTAGACCTATAGATAAGAGCACGTTTCACCGTTTATCTCTATCCACAGATTATACAATATATATCAATCACTCTTGTTCCCTGACCCTGGCTTCTGCTTCCCACAGAACTGCCTAAGGCCTAACTTCTCTATAAATCTTCCCTCTTTTGGAAGTCACACACAGAGCTCCTCAGCTCTTCTCACTAATACAGACAGAGAGCTTTCTTCTAGCTCTTCTTACTAAATCCTTCCCTACTGGAAGTTACCACATATCAGAGAGAGCTCTTCTTCTAGCTCTTCTCACTAGCTCTTTCTTCTATTGGAAGTTACCTCATAACATAACAGAGCTTTCCTCCTTTGACAATTACTTCATAACATTACAGAGAGCTCAACATTTCTCTCAGCCAGGCCTTTTATAGTTCCTGGCCCTGCTATCTATGCTCCGATTGGCTGTCTCTTATGATGTCATCTATCCCCCCTCCCTTCTGGAGCACTGGGATAAACACCTCCCCCTTTCTACTTACCATGTATTTTAAAAGCTGTCTGGCTCTATACTTACTTGCTTAAACAGTTCCTTTGAACAACATTATAACTTTATACAATAACTTACTATTTTACACTCAGTACCTGTATGTGGGCGCCACAGGTGTGCACCCTGTAAATTTCATCAATGTCATTCAATATCTTTTCTTTACTTTCTTCCATCGCCTCTGCCAAAATTTCTGCCATTATTTCTGCCAAGTTCTCTCCCCTCTCTTCCATTACATTCTGGAACCATAAGTAATATTCAGAATGGTCCATCTCTAGGGTTATAATTGTTCTTTCCTGTCTTTTGTCAGATTCTGTCAGTTGATCATCCACTTCCTCAATCTTCTTCTCATTTTCTTCAACTTTCCCTTTAACTTTCTGTAAACATTGTACATTTTTCCATCAAGCCCCACATTTCTTTTAATTCTTCTTCCACCTTGCCCATACTCTCTTCCATTTTGCCAATGCTCTCTTCCACTTTGCCAATACTTCCTTTGAGATCATCGTGCAATGCTTGCATCATGTTCTTTAGTTCCATCGTATTAGATTTGTCTCCTTGTGTTGCCATATCAGTCATTTTCTGTCCTGGACTCTGTATTGATGATGTTGTTGCTGATGAGAAGTGTGATGGTATCTTCCTCGTTCTATCCGCCATCTTGTTAAGTATTTTGTAATCCAATAAAAAGGGTATGTAGGTAAAAGTAAAAAGTAAAAAGAAGTTATATTTCAGTATAAAAGCCCAAAAAAGGAAAAAAAGGAAAAGGAAAGAAAGGCACAAAAATTCAAAAATGAAAATTAATCCAAGAACAAAAATGGAAAAAGTAGAGACAGCTCTCCTTCAATTTCTTCAAAATATAAAATTAAAAAAATAAAAAGGAGAAAAAGAAAGAGAAAAAGATTAGAAAAGCAAACAGGAAGCCAATATAGAGGTTATACAAAAATTTAGACAAAAAGCAGGGAAGGGGAAAAGAATGAAATAAGAATTCATATATATATATATATATATATATATATATATATATATATATATATATATATATATATATATATATATATATATATATATATATATATATATATATATATATATATATATATATATATATATATATATAAATTCATATATATATATGAAAACATTTGTCTTCAATACACTATTAGAAACAAACCTAAATAGTGTTTATGTCCAGAATTTAATTGAACAAAAAGGGCAATCAGTAATTTAAAAAAAATTAATTCCAAAAAGAGGAAAGAAACAGTCAATACACTTATCACTCCAATAACAAAAAAAATGAGAAAGAAAATTGTACTTCAGGCTCTTCCTGCCTTAATCCTTTCCACAGACTGCAAAGTTCAAAAGACAAAAGGGAATAGTCTGTTCCCAAACAAGAAGAGGAGAAAAAAAAGACAAAAACTCCAAACCAAAACAGCATACGGACTTCAAAAGGGCACTTTTCCTTTCTCAGACCAAAACAGATACAAAAGCAACTTTGTTAGATAAACAAAAAGTTCCAGCTGTTCTTTCAAGTTTATGTGTCAGTTTTTACCACTAGATGGCACTGTGACTCATTTACTACTTCCAATAGTCCGGCATAGCTTACTTTGACAAGAGAAGAAAAAAAATAAAAAATAAAAAAGAATATGAGAAAAAAAAGCTTCGAAAGGACAACAAAGGATCAATATTCCAATCAAAATTCCACAGGTACTTAACTCTAATGGCACATCCACTTTAAAAATTAACTTTCCTCAGTTTTTCTCACAATCAGCATCAAGACAAGCTTTTCTCCACACACTCTTCCCGCCGCTAAATTCCAGTCCAGGGGCAGCTAAAAAGCCACTCCCCCTTTCTGTGGCTTTTCTCTGACAGCTTTCATTTTTTCAGCTTCACCAGTCCAGCTATTTCCTCTCACAACTGAAACAATTTCAAGATTTCAAAATTTTCAAAAGTTTCTCACCCAGATGACTTCACTTTGCTTTTCTCTTCATGCTGTAGCATTGGCTGCCTTGGCTAATGGCGATTCCAACACCTCCCATCAGCTGACAGTCGGGGAGCAATTTACAGCTTCCTGAGGGGTCTGCTACACCCCCCAGTTTGCTGCACAGGGCTCCTCTTCCTCCCCGCTCCTCCAGAGCGGATCTGCTCCAGTTATGGACCCCCAGTCAGCTGGGGTTTGGCGTTTCCCTTGGAGGTGCCAAGGGAAATGTCCGTCTTGCCGAGATGCTGGCTCCCCCCCCCCAGTCTCAGAGTTCTGATTTGCTTGGGTTCGTTAGTCAGAACCTTGACAAATTGCTCAAGGAGACCCAGACAAGTGGCTATCCAATCTTTTCTTGAAAACCTTCAGTGACGAAGCACCTACACTTCTGAAGGCAAGCTGTTCCACTAGTTAATTTTCCTCACTGTTAGGAAGTTTCTCCTTAATTTCAGGTTGCTTCTCTCCTTGATTAGTTTCCATCCATTGTCTTGCCTTCTGGTGCTTTGGAAAATGTTGACCCTCTCTTCTTTGTGGCAGCCCCTCAAATACTGGAATACTGCTATCAAGCCATCCCTAGTCCTTCTTTTCTCTAGACTGGGCATACCCAATTCCTGCAGCCGTTCTTCATATGTTTTTATCTCCAATCATCTTAGTTGTTCTTCTTTGCACTTTTTGCAAAGTCACAACATCTTTTTTGTAATGTGGTGACAAAAACTGGATGCAGTATTCCAGAAGTGGCCTTACTAAGGATTTATAAACAGTACTAATACCATGTGATTTTGATTCTATGACTGTTTATACAACCAAGGATTGTATTAGCTTTTTTGGCTGCTGCTGAACACTGTGGTTCATGTTATATGATTGTCCACTAGGACTCTAAGCTAGGTCTTTTAAAATTAGTTTTTTGGTAAGTTGGGCTATAGTTTCTTCTGATGCAAACAATGAGTTATGCAGTTCTGCTTTCTCTTTACTGCCTGTTACTTCTTTGCCATCTTCTCTCTTTAGTGGATGAACTGTTTCCTTGTATTTTTTCTTGTTATTCATATATCAAAACTTTTTAAAATTATCTTTGACTTTTGTTGCAAATCTTTGTTCATTCTGCACCTTTGCTTTCCTAACTTCATCTTTGCAGATTTGGGCTATTTGTTGATATTCTGCCTTAGTTATGTATCCCTCTTTCCATTTTTTATAGTTATCCTTTTTATCTTTCAGTTTGTGCAACCATGCTAGTTTCTTCTTGGATTTCTTGTTTTTCTTTCTCAGTGGTATTGTGCTAGATTGGGCTTTTATGGTCACATTTTTCAGAGTTCCCCATGCTTCTTCAGTTGTTTTCCCTTTAGGATTTTCATCCATGGAATCTATCCTAGGCTCTCTCTGAGTTTGTTAAAATCAGCTCTTTTAAAATTTAAGATACTGGTTAGTTTAAGACACTATTGCTTGTGTCTGCATTATATTGAATTCCAGTATGATGTGGTCACTCTCTCCCAAGATTCTGGCAACTTCAACTCCCTCTATCACTTCTTCTCTATTTCAGAATTTGGTCCAGTATAGTTTTTCCTCTAGTTCCCTCCTCTATCTTTTGGATGACAAAGTTGTCAGCTAAGTTGCTTAGGAATCTGTTGTCTTGCTGCAGTTTGTCTCCCAGTTGATATCAGGGTAAAGTCTCCCATTGGCATGTTTCCTACATACATTTGTGGCATGTTTCCTACATACATTTGTTAATGTATGTATCACACATAACTGAAAAACAATTTCATCTGGATTTTTTTTGAAAATAGATCACCTTTGGAGAATGGACTAATTATATTTATCCAGACAATTGATAGATGGTATTAAGAAACAAACATGGACATTTGATCTAGGATGAATCAGTGTTAACGGTTGGGACAATTTCGGATAGATAAGAAACCATGGTAAATTTTCTATGAGTTCGTTATAATAACAGTTTGTAAACAGAGGGTTTTGAAATTTCAATTTTGCCTACTTTATTATTGTTCTACTCTTGACTATTTTGTCATTAATATAGTAGATAGATGACAGGTTAATAATCTGCAAGTAGAATTAATAGTTTAAAACTTTGTGGCCTGTTTCTCAATGGGTGTGAAACTAATATGCCAATATTTGAGAGGCTGTCACATAGAGGAAGAGGATCAACCTATTTTCCAAAGCACCTGAGGTGTGAGAGGGATCTTGGAGTCTTAGTGGACATCCAGTTAAATATGAGTCAGCAGTGTGCGGTGGCAGCGAAAGAAGCCAATGCAATCATAAGTTGCATTAACAGAGGGATACAATCAAGATCAAGTGTGGTACTAATAACACTGTATTAAGCCTTTGTAAGACGTCACCTAGAATACTGCATCCAGTTTTGGTCACCATGCTATAAAAAAGATGTTGAGACTCTAGGAAAAGTGCAAAGAAGAGCAACCAGGATGATCAGGGGACTGGAGACTAAAACATATGAAGAATGATTACAGGAACTGGGCATGGCTAGTCTAGCGAAGAGAAGGACCAGGGGAGACATGATAGCAGTGTTCCAATATTTGAGGAGCTGCCACAGGAAGGGGTCAAGCTATTTTCAAAGGCACCTGAAGGCCAGACAAGGAATAATGGATGGAAACTGAACAAGGAGAGATTCAATCTGGAAATAAGGAGAAATTTTCTGACAGTGAGAGCAATCAACCAATGGAACAGCTTGTCTTCAGTAGTTGTGGCAGCTTCATCATTGAAGGCTTTCAAGAAGAGACTGGACTACCATCTGTCAGAAATGTTGTACGGTCTCCTGCTTGGGTGGGGGATTGGACTAGATGACTTACAAGTTCCCTTCCAACTCTTTTAATCTGTTAATATAGTTGTAATATACTTATCAGTATTCAACTAGGGGTATAATATGTGTATATGTGTTAATGTATTTAATGCACTTTTTCCATTTGTTTGTTTTGTGGGGGGTTGTTTCTCTTAATTTGGAGGGGGAGTTTGGTATTTTTCCTTTTTTGACTAAAATAAAAATAGACTAAAAAGATAATGTAATGAGGTTTGTTTAAAAATTGATTCCTTTGTAACTGTATTCACCTTTTACTTTTATAAGACACCCTTTCACTTTTGTAAGACACTCCTGAAATTGTTTTACATAGAAGAATGGTATATACAGATTGGTATACATAGAAGTCATCCATCCATTAGCTTTTCATATACCAACACAGCACTTCAGTTCCTAGATTTAAAAGGAGAATGGGTAGATATAACTTTAGAAAAATAAGCAAGTTTAATAAATCTTTTATAACTAAAGAGAGATAGTTCCAATATTTTACTATATTTATCATGTACTACATTAATATACTTACATTTGCAAATATTTCCCACCATCAATGCTGAATTAAAAACAAAAATGCTGAATTTTGAAACTGATACAGGAAAATTCACCATTGTCATTTCATCTGTTTTATTGGAAAATATACAACTACATTAGTTCTTTTTGAGGAAGCAGTTCTTGTTGAATGAATAAGCTCTCACTGCAATACTAGTCTGTCGGTTAGATTTAGGATTTTGTATACTTCCCTGGTTCTCAGCAATGGAACCTATGACATAAACTTCTCAGAGAGAAGTTTAAACATTTCTCTTAATAGGTTCAAGGATTGATTACCTCAAAACAAAAAGAAAGAGAAAGAAAGAAAGAAAGAAAGAAAGAAAGAAAGAGAGGGAGAGAGGGAGGGAGGGAGGGAGGGAGGGAGGGAGGAAGGAAGGAAGGAAGGAAGGAAGGAAGAAAAGATGAAATTTGGGGAAACATATGCAAGCTCTGAAGTTTCAATCACTCAGAGAGATAATATTTCCTGACTAAAGAATAGAATACCTATAGATAGAACTCACAGACAGTTTTCTATTCTATTCTATTCATACATTTTTCATTAAGAATTTATAGAGAGCCATTCTTTTGCCATTTTATCTAGGCTGATATTAAAAAAGATTGCTTGTACTTTCTAATGTTTTCTGGACAGTAGTATTGATACTGCAGTTGCACACTCAGCCTCTCCATGATCAGTGAAATGGCCAGAAAATCAACATATTTTGAATATATTCTGAGAGGGAATACAAGAATCATTCAATTCCCTAACTCAGTTAGCATATTTGAATTACTGGCTAATAATCTTGCTGCAGAGATTGGGAATTCCCATACTTGCTCTACATCATTTCCTTCCCCCCACATGCCTCACTGAAGAAACAGTGGATCATCTGATTAGCTGATGCAAGAAAATTGTAAAAACTGTTCACAAACAATGACATGACAAAGTAGCAACAATGGTGCATTGGAAGATATGCAAGAAATACCATTTGCCTGTAAGCAATAACTAGTGGGATCATAAAATAGAGAAAGTCATAGAAAATGAAGAAGCTGAAGTGCTTTGGGACTTTAGAATTCAAACAAACAGGCCCCTGCTGCATAACACATCAGACTTAATTGTCAATAAGAAAGACAAAAAAGTCTGTATAGTGGATGTAGCAGTACCTGGAAGCAGAATAGAAGAGAAGGAACTGGATAAAATAACAAAATAAAAAAACCTGCAAATAGAAATAGAAGGGCTGTAGCAAAAGAAAGCAAAATAGTACCAACAGTAAAAGGCACCTTGGATGCAAACTCAAAACAACTGGAGTACCACTTGCACACCATCGGCATTGATAAATTCACCATTAGTCAATTGTAAAAGGCAATTTTACTCAAAACAGGATATATCCTGTAGCAATACCTCTAACACCATCAAATAATATCTGCCTATCCCAGATCCTTAGGAAGGACTTGATAGGTGGATAAAAATGCCAAATACAGTCTGAACATTTAGTTGACTATGTGATGAACCATACTGTGAGGAGCTGAACGTTGATGGCTACATTTTATCCTTCATTTGCATATTAGTGAGTTTTCCTTTGATTGACCCAAAAGGTGCTTTTTCAAGAGGCAACTGGACTTTCTTGTTTTTCTTTGAAGACATTTTGCTTCTCATCCAAGAAGCTTCTGAACGAGCTGAAGAAACTTCTTGGATGAGAAGCTAAACATCTTCAAAGAAAAACCAGAAAGTCCAGTTGCCTCTTGAAAAAGCATCTTTGGGACAACCATGACCTGGATGACTGAGAATCTCTATAGACACTTATCTTTTGATTGTTATAGCACAATTGTTAAATTCACGATAGTTTATAGTTTATGAAATAGGTAGAAACTCCAACTCACCACTAATTCAAACCATTTAATATTGTGCAATTATTTTTTTGTCATTGCTTGCTCAATTAATTACATTCAAAGAAACAATTTTCTGGTTACTCAGAAGTATGGTGTCATTTTGGTTTTAAGAACAGTGAATGTCAACCTCTGAATTAGAAACAACAAAGGAACCAATTTCCCCCCCAGATTTGTAAGGGGCAGTTTTTAAGGATTTCAATTTAGTACATTAGCCTCTGCTCAATATGGGTCAACTCCTATCTAAAATAATTGGGAGCTTAGCAATTTATTTCAGATGGAATAATCAAAGTCTTCATATAAATGATGGGATTTTAGTGACAGAGAACATATTAGTCTTGTTTTCAATCAGTATACTGTTATCAGAACTTAAGGATCTAGATTAATTAAGACATCAGGAAAAAAGAAGATGCTCAAAAGAACTTGGCCGTGCCTGAACATCAGACTGAGGGTAGAGCTGGAATTAATAGCCAAGCTGCAGCATATCCAAGACATATAAAAAACAACTGAGAAGATTGCACTGGAAGTTGAAATTTCATCCTGTCCTCTTCGTCACTGTAGTAAAATCATTGCCTGTTTTTTTTTCTTTTTTCAGATCATTTTCAGGTGATTAGGGACCTTTGTGTTACCCTAAGGTCAATGCCTGTGCACCAGGAAAAGATTTTGAAGGCATTTTGCAGAATAATAATAATTCATACAGCCCAAATTACAAAAAATCCCAACCCCCCAAAAAACCCCACCTTAAAGCATAAGGGGCAAGTAAATCCCTAAACCAACTCAGTGAAAGTTGAATGTACTCAACAATCCCCAAAAGCAGACAGATCAAGATTAAGACAGATTAAGCACAGGAGTCCCCCAGGGTTGTGTGCTAAGCCCTTTCCTATATTCCTTGTATACATATGACTGCACCCCATTGTATAATACCAACACAATTATTAAGTTTGCGGATGATATGACAGTGGTGGGGCTCATTAACAAGAACAATGAGTCTGCTTATAGAAAGGAAGTACAAGGGTTGATATTGTGGTGCAAAGAGAATAATCTTATACTTAACACCCAAAAAACTAAAGAACTGATAATTGACTTTAGGAAAAAGAGAGATGCACATTTACCATTGCACATAGATGGTGAGGAGGTGGAGAGGGTTAGTAGTTTTAAATTTCTGGGTATTTATATCTCAGAGGACCTCTCATGAACTATGAATGTAAACATGATCGTGAAGAAGGCTCAGAAGAGGCTGTACTTCCTGAGAATGCTCAGGAAGATAAATCTATCTCAGCATCTACTGTTGTCCTACTATCGCAGCACCATTGAGAGTGTCCTGACATATGGTATTCTAGCATGGCATGGAAGCAGCTCTGCAGCAGACAAAAAAGCTCTACAGAGAATAATTACAAGTGTCCAGAATATCATTGGGCTCCAGCTACCAGCCCTGGACAACATCTCTGCATCTCGCTGTTCTAGGAAGTTGCACAATATTCTCAGAGACTCTTCTCATCCTGCTTACAATCTTTTTGAACTGTTGCCTTCTGGCAGAAGATACAGAACAATTAAAACTCGGACCACACACTTTCTGAATAGTTTTTATCCTAGAGCTATAATTGCACTTAATAATGAATTGAAGGGTCACCATCAGTGAGCTGTTGGATAGTATTACTTGGTCTGTTGTATGGATGTTTGAGTGGTTCAGGGTGGGGAATTCGTGGCGGGTGGGGATTGCTATGTGTGTTGGGACTGGTCTTGAAGCGTTATGTGAATTTCGTTGTATGGGTGTACTGTGTATATACGTACAATGACAATAAATTATTATTATTATTATTATTATTATTATTATTATTATTATTATTATTATTATTATTATTATTATTATTATTATTATTATTATTATTATTATTATTATTATTATTATTATTATTATTATTATTATTATTATTATTATTATTATTATTATTATTATTATTTATTCACAAAAAATGTAATACACAGCAAACGAGATTTATATGCTGGATTTCGTATCACCATATCACAAGTCGAACACTTCCCAAGCGTCTAGGACTGTGTGATGTATTTTCGTATGATGCGCGCAGATCCAAGTAGGGTGGCCTTTTGCAACTGACAGATCGTAATTTTGTCAATGTTTATTGTTTTCAAATGCCGGTTAAGGTCTTTTGGCACAGCACCCAGTGTGCCGATTACCACTGGGACCACCTGTACTGGTTTATGCCAGAGTCGTTGTAATTCGATTTTAAGGTCCTGATATCTGTTAAGTTTTTCTTGTTGTTTTTCATCAATTCGACTGTCACCTGGTATGGCGACATCAATGATCCACACTTTTTTATTTTCCACAATCGTGAGGTCTGGCGTATTATGTTCCAAAACCTTGTCAGTCTGAATTCGAAAGTCCCAAAGTATTTTGGCATGTTTGTTTTCAACTACTTTCTCAGGTTTATGATCCCACCAGTTCTTTACCACTGGTAGGTGGTAGTTGTGGCACAGGTTCCAATGAAGCATCTGGGCCACGTAGTTGTGCCTCAGTTAAGCCCCCCCGATGGGTGCCACCTTGCCGTGGGGGGGGCTTAACTGCTCCAATGATGCTGAGAGCTGTGCTGACGGTAGTGTTACTACCAGAAGGTTCAACCAAGTCAGAGTGGTCTCAGCTGAGGAATAGAACTAAGAGCACCTAACCCATTAGTATTATGGAGAAACAAACAAAATCGAAGTCTATACTGGCTCGGCCGTCGCCCAGGATAAAAAGGTCCGCGGCGGATGCTGCTGATTCCGGGCATTCGCCGAAAAGTGGTTTACGGAATCAAAACTCAAATGAACAATTACAGAAGCGGCGGAAATACACCATGTCAGAGAATCGTACAGTAATTATTATTATTATTATTATTATTATTATTATTATTATTATTATTATTATTATTATTATTATTATTATTATTATTATTATTATTATTATTATTATTATTATTATTATTATTTATTCACAAAAAATGTAATACACAGCAAACAAGATTTATATGCTGGATTTCGTATCACTATATCACAAGTCGAACACTTCCCAAGCGTCTAGGACTGTGTGGTGTATTTTCATATGATGCGCGCAGATCCAAGTACGGTGGCCTTTTGCAACTGACAGATCGTGATTTTGTCAATGTTTATTGTTTTCAAATGCCAGTTAAGGTCTTTTGGCACAGCACCCAGTGTGCCAATTACCACTGGGACCACCTGTACTGGTTTATGCCAGAGTCGTTGTAATTCGATTTTAAGGTCCTGATATCGGTTAAGTTTTTCTTGTTGTTTTTCATCAATTCGACTGTCACCTGGTATGGCGACATCAATGATCCACACTTTTTTATTTTCCACAATCGTGAGGTCTGGCGTTATTATTATTATTATTATTATTATTATTATTATTATTATTATTATTATTATTATTATTATTATTATTATTATTATTATTATTATTATTATTATTATTATTATTATTATTATTATTATCAGAATGGAACTTTAAGAAAACATGGCTGACTCCACATACCAACATTTTGCAATAGGTATATAAATTTAATCCATAATAGCATAAGAGTCTTTTATTCTGCAACCTATGCTGTCAGTTTCTTTAAGGATTTTTGTTTTAATCTGAAATTAAACATAAAGTGTTACAGGATGCAAAGGAAAGAGAGAGACTGAGTTTTCCTGATTGGAATTTATATTGTGCAGTTTGCTGTTTGGATGGAAGAATGGGGCCTGTTGAGATAGAGCCTTCTGAAGTTAGAAGGAAATAATCTGTGATTTGGGCAGTATTGATATTGGTGGTACAATAAAAAGGTTAATGTGGATTTTAAAAACCATTATGTTAGATGTTCCATATCAGACTATGGAATAGATACAAATCAAGGTTGTTTTGGAAACACTTTTATGGTTTTCAGCAGCAGTATTTTATAGATGAAATAAAAGGAAAACACAAAGAGTTAACTTATTGTAAACTAGAATTTTGTCAAGGATAATACTAAATAAAATCAAAGAAAGTCTCTTATTTAGAGTTAACAGAAAAAAGTTATAAAAAGTTTATAGTTTTGAATATTGTAAGATTGAGTTTAAAATGGTATTATATACAAATGATGAATATATAATTGCTAAAGTATATACCGTGTTTCCCCGAAAATACTACATGTTCCTAAAATAAGGCCAAGCCTGATTTTTGGGGTGGGCATAAATATACACCCTCCCCCAAAAATAAGCCCTAGTGAAGGGGTGGCATGGCCAGCACAGGAGGCAGCCCTTCCCTTCCCCCTCACCTCATGGAGGTTCAGCCCTTTAATTGCTGCCTGCTGAGCAGCTGAGCCAGCAAGGGCTGTGCAACTCAGCCCAAATCTCCAGAGCATCTCCCCAGCTGCCGGCCTCATCTCCTTTTCCTGTTCTTTACTTGGGATCGAAGCACAGACACACATCCCCAAAATGCTCCATCTGAAGCCTTCAGCCTTGCAATCCTGGGAGAGGCATCTGTGCTGCGATCCCAAGTAAAGAACGCTCAGAAGGAAAAAAAAGGGGTGGGGGATTTTCCTGAAGCCTGTCTGTCAGACTCCAAAATCTGCCATTCAACAGGGGAAGGGGGGTCTTGGCTCTGTTTGATCAAAAGGTTATAACATATCCGGATCCCAGACACCTGGGAGCCTCTTCATCTTAAGATAGGGTTTTATGAGGGTAATTGTATGTCAGTTTGAACGGAAGAGAGAGGCTGGGAACGTAACCATCTGTCACACATTTGTGGATTGATTATACTGAATGGGGTGGGGTATTAAGGTTAAAAAGACTTGTCTTGCCTGAAGGCATTTAGACTTTGCTTTGAACGAATGAATGTTATACAGATGCAAATAAAAGAATCCTTTTTGAGAACAATGGCTCAGAAGTTCGTACTTTAATTGTGGCTGGAAAGACATTCCTTACAGAAAGCAAAGTCTGCAAAATCGGTCAACCCAGAGAGTAACTTCGCTCTACTGAGGGGACCGGGCAAATCATGGCTGAACAAAACCGGGAACAGGAGGAAATTGAATGCTGGGGGGAGACACCAATCACCCCCTGGGCGGAGGCCTGTTCCGCACTCCCCAGCAAAGAGGCTGAGGGAGGTTTCGAGACCTCTGAGAAGCCCCGATGGTCTATCGGCATTGGAAAAAAAGACAGCTGGGATGGGAGAACCAGAGGAGTCACCCTAAATCGGAGGGATCGGAAGCCTCGTTGGGAATTGGAACTAGAAGCTCTCACGGACCAGGAGGAGCCCACCGAAGCACCTCTGACTGAGTGACGATCTGTATAATGCCTGCATGGCTAGGGGTGCACCGAATCATCTGCATGAGTGGTACCTCACCGCTGAAGAAGCGGAGATTGATATGGCTAGGAATCAGTACCGTACGGTGAGAGCATGGAAGAAATCCCCACCCCAATGGAGGAAAGAGCCCTTCAGAAGGCAACAGGGCTTTTCCCCTAAACCTCCAATCTGTTACAAGTGCGGGAAGGAGGGACACCGAGCACCCGAATGCTGGCCCCAAACACCCACCCGGAAACCCGAACGCCAAACGGGGGAGAGACCAGCGAGACCCATCCAGCAGGGGAGGGAAACAGCCCTGAGGAGCAGCGAGATGGTGGGACCACCATCCCCTCCCCCCGCTGGAGAAAACACCCCGGCATTTTAAATGGAAGACCCAGCATCGTTCGACAGCGATCCGGAGGATGAACCACTGGTAAGCAAACCAATTGAACCGCTCCCCCTCCCCCTCAGACTATTTATCCCTAACCAAGAGGAGGGAAAAAATATCTCCGCATTAGTAGACTCAGGGTGCACCCGTTGCTTAATCAGCCCAACCCTAATCAGGGAGCTGGGAATCACAGTGAGAAAGCTGAGAAATCCCATCGCATTTTGCCAATTGGATGGGTCAATAGCAGGGGGGAGCCGGCTGCTTTTGCCACGGAACCCCTGAAAATAGGCATTGAGAACCACGAAGAGAAACTTACGTTTATAGCAGCACCTGGCATGGAATGGCCACTAGTCTTGGGACTCGCATGGCTAAAAAAGTGGAATCCAAGAATAAATTGGGAGCAAGGCACCATAAAATTCCAAATGCACGTGACTATTGCGGAGGACCCACAGATAGAAACTGAAGGGGCTGAACGCAGGGAAACAGCCATGCCTGGTCATAGCGTGGCAACAGACGGCATACCCAAGGAATACAAAGATCTGGCAGAAGTTTTTAGCGAGGCAGTGTCGGATGAACTTCCCCCGCATCGCACATCCGACTGTGCAATAGAAATCTTACCTGGGGCTAAACTACCTAAACCAAAAATGTATAGCATGTCACCGGGGGAGTTAGAAGAGCTGAGTGCTTTCATTGAGAAAAACCTAGCAAGGGGTTTCATTGAACCAGCCAGACCAAAGATAGCAGCCCCAGTGTTATTTAGGGAGAAGAAAGATAGCACAAAACGCTTATGTGTCGACTTCAGAAACCTAAACACCATCAGTGTTGAAAAAAAGTTTCCGGGGGTTTGCAAATTTCTATCGCCAATTTATCCCCGCATTTGCTCAAATTGCCCTGCCCATCACAAAACCGCTAAGAACAAAGGGGGAGGGAGATCCTAAACCGAGACAGCCTGTGAATTGGACAATGGAATGCAAGGCAGCATTTGAAAAACTAAAACGGCTGTTCTCAACAGAACCAATTTTGAAGCACCCAGACACAGAAAAACCCTTCATAATACAAGCAGATTCTAGCGATGTGGCAATAGGAGCAATCCTACTCCAGAACAATGAGCAAGGACAGCTACAGCCATGTGCGCATACATCCAGGAAACTAAGTGAAACTGAACAAAGGTGGGTGATCTGGGAAAAAGAAGCTTATGCGGTGCGATGGGCACTTTTAACTTGGAGACAATTCTTAGAAGGGAGTAAGATCCCTTTTGAAGTCTGGACTGACCACAAAAACGTAGAAGCCTTAAAGACACCAAGGAAACTATCTCCTAAACAGGTTCGTGGGGCGCAATACTTCAAACGGTTTGAGTTTACTCTTAAATTTATCCCTGGGGGGAAAAACTTTCTGGCAGATGCACTGTCTAGAAAGCCACAATATAATTGTGTGAAATCAGAGGTATTTAAACCAATAGTACAAACAAATCAATTGGCAGCCAAAGTAATCAGCAGGTCCCAAGGAGGAAAAGACGCATTGAGGGACGCAGACGTCACTCACGCCTTTAAACAAGCATTAGTCAACGATGAATGGGTTTTGAACCACAAATCCAGTTGCGTGATGAAAGATGAATTAGCTTGGGTAGGGGACAAACTTTATGTACCCACTAGCCAAAGATTACGGTTAATGGAAAGGTGCCATGACTCTAGATTAGCTGGACATTTTGGGTTTATAAAAACTTTACAATTAATAAAGAGACAATTTTGGTGGCCTTCGCTGAAAAAGGACATAGAAAGCTATGTAGCAAGTTGCCCCATTTGTGCTGCAGCAAAAAGACGACAGGGGAAAACTCCAGGACTTCTACAGAAAGTAGCTGAGCCGTCAGCCCCATGGGAAGAAATTGCTATGGATTTTATTGTAGAACTACTGGAAAGTGGGGGAAACACGGTCATTTGGGTTGTGACAGACTTGTTTTCAAAACAAGCACATTTTATTCCTTGCCAAAAGATCCCAACAGCCAAAGGCTTGGCTAGACTGTTTCTAATACACATTTATCGTCTTCATGGAGCTCCTAAAAGAATAATCTCGGATAGGGGAGTCCAATTCACCTCCAATTTTTGGAAGGCATTTTTGGGCCTACTTGGTACCGCCCAAGGATTAAGCTCCTCCCATCATCCTCAATCAAATGGAAATTGCGAAAATTTGAATGGCGTTCTTGAACAGTATCTAAGATGTTTTATTAATTTTCAACAGGACAATTGGACTGAACTTTTACCATTTGCAGTGGTTGCATTTAATAACTCTGTACATTCAAGTACAGGTTTTACACCTTTTAGAGTAGCCACGAGGCAAGACTTCAGCCCAATACCGGAACTACCCACAGAAAAACCCACTATCCCCTCACTTAAGGAGTGGATAGAAAATATGCAAAACACATGGCCAGTAGTCAGGTTGGCTTTACAGGAGGCTAGAGAGGCTTTCAAAATTCAAGCTGACAAGAAAAGAGTAGAGCCTAAACCTTTCCATGTTGGGGATAGAGTATATTTATCTACAAAATTCTTGAGATCGTTACAACCATCAAAAAAATTAGGGCCTAATTTTATTGGGCCTTTCACTATTAGCAGGATCATCAATCCAGTAGTGGTTGAATTGGCTCTTCCAAAAACACTTAGACAAGTCCACCCAGTATTTCACATTATTTTACTCAAGAGAGAGGTAACCTCGTCACTTAGACCGGTGGCAGCTGCACCACCTGCCCCAATCATGATAGAGGGGGAACAACATTTTGAAATCAAGGAAATTCTTGACTCTAGAATCCACAGAGGGAAGACCTAGTATCTGGTAGCTTGGAAACATTTGCCTTCATCACAGAACGAGTGGGTTGCTAATCAACATGTTAAAGCCCCCACTTTACTGAGAAGATTCCACTCCCAATACCCTAACAAACCTTGTTAATATATCATAATTGATTCTGCTTATGTCTTACAGGTGGACCTTTTTTTTTCTTGAGAGGCAGGATGTCAGACTCCAGAATCTGCCATTCAACAGGGGAAGGGGGTCTTGGCTCTGTTTGATCAAAAGGTTATAACATATCCGGATCCCAGACACCTGGGAGCCTCTTCATCTTAAGATAGGGTTTTATGAGGGTAATTGTATGTCAGTTTGAACGGAAGAGAGAGGCTGGGAACGTACCATCTGTCACTCATTTGTGGATTGATTATACTGAATGGGGTGGGGTATTAAGGTTAAAAAGACTTGTCTTGCCTGAAGGCATTTAGACTTTGCTTTGAACGAATGAATGTTATACAGATGCAAATAAAGGAATCCTTTTTGAGAACAATGGCTCAGAAGTTCGTACTTTAATTGTGGCTGGAAAGACATTCCTTACACTGTCCTTTCTTTGGGATCGCAGCACAGATGCCCCTCCCAAGATTGCAAGGCTGAAGGTTTTGGATGGAGCATTTTGTGGATGTGTGTCTGTGCTGCGATCCCAAAGAAAGAACAGGCTGCAGGAAAATCCCCCCTTTTTCCTGCCGATCCTCTGTGCTGCGATCCCAAGTAAAGAACAGGCTGCAGGAAAATCCCCCACCCCCTTTTCCTGCTGATCATCTTTTTTTTCCCAAAAAGTTTTTTATTTTTCTTCACAACTTCATATACAACACAATACACATATACCTTAAAATATTACAATAAAATACATAGTTATACATTTTAATCAATCATTCAAAAATCAATATTTTATTCTGCACTTATATCATCAATCATCAGTCTGTTTTACTTTTTTCCATTACACTCCCCTCTCTATCTCCTTCTCCTCCTCCTACTTTTTTTTAAAAATTGTCTTTATTGATTTTTCCTTTAAAAACAATACAAACATACATATATACATATATACATATATACAAAAACGGACAGTGGACTAAACACACTAAACCACAAACTTAGACCTAGAATATGTCTAGGTCGTAACAAAGATTTTCAATTTTCCTTTATAGCTTATCAGTATTATTTCCTTATGTATTTACGTTGTATGATATTATCATTCTTGTGTTATTACATAGTCATTCTCAAATAAATCATTTTTAGTAAATTGAGTCATCCATTTCAGTTTCTACATCTTAAATTTTTTAATCTCTTAGTTCTTTTATGTTATGTTTTGTTATATTGCATGGTATATACAGAAAGTAAGGTTAAGCAATCAAATATTACCAAACCAGAAAAAAGGTTATACTGAAGTAGTGTTAGTAACATAATTATAATATTTTCCTTAGTTTATGACATTTTTTATAGTAGATTTTGGTACTTGTTTTGTTTTAACCAGGTATACCACCTGTCCCAGGCTAAATAAAAATCAGTTTCATCTTTATCTTGAATTTCCATTGTTAACTTGCACATTTCTGCGCATTCTAAAATTTTCCTAACAACGGTTAACATGGTTGGTGTGTTGTCCAATTTCCAATTTTGAGCATATGCAATTCTAGCTGCTGTGGTAATATGTAATATTAGATACCTATCTTCTGTTGTAACTTTCATCCTGAAAATGCCCAATAGAAATTGCTCCGGTTTTAATTCAATTACACGTGTAATAATTTGTTCTATACATGTTTTAATTTTGTTCCAGAATAGTTTTGCTTGTGGACACGTCCACCAAAGGTGGTAGTATGTTCCTTTTTCTTTTTTACATTTCCAGCAGTTTGGAGAGATTTTTGGAAACATTTTTGCCAGCCGTGCCGGAGGAAGATGCCACCTATAAAACATTTTGTAAATATTTTCTTTATATGTTATGGCAAGAGTCAATTTATAATTTATCTCCCAAATTTTATCCCATTCCGCTAAATTTATTGAGTATCCGAAATTTTGTGCCCATGCTGTCATTGTTCCTTTAACCACTTCTTCTTGTAAATTATATTGTAGTAAGAAATTGTATATGTTTGATATCATCTTATTTTCTGAGCCCAAATAATATTTTGTCCAGTCCGTGCATATTTTGAAATCCGAATTGTATTTTATCTTTATTGTATTTTATTTGGACTTGTAAGTAGTGCCACCAATCTAGGTCTATTCCCATTTCTTTAAGTTGTTGCTTTGATTTGAGATTTTCATGCTCATCCAGTAGTTGTTGGTACATTACCATTATTCTTTCGTCTAGAAGGTTAGAGTAAATAATCGCTTCTGTTACAGATATCCATTTCGGTATTTTGCCATAGTGTTCTCTTTTTATTTTATTTCAGTTTTCTTTTCTTTTTTTAAAAAAAAATAGTTTTTATTAAATTATTTACATTTAAAACATACAAAAGAAAAACATACAAAAGAAAAAATATATGACAATAACAAATACATTACAAACATATATAAACATAAATAAACATAAAAAGCGCATACAGCTATAAAACTTTCAGTCTCTATGATTATCTTGCGGCAATTATATATTGGCAATTTATTTCTATATAGTTTTCAATTCATTATCTTATGTATTTATATAACATGTATTGTATAATAAATGTTAATAAATAATAATGCACATATTAATAGTAGTTTTTGTAATAGTAACCATAGTAATGGTAATAATAGTAATAATGGTAATAATAGTAATAATAATAATAATAGTAGTAATAATAATAATAATAGTAGTAGTAACAATAATAGTGGTAATAATAATAGTAATAGTAATAATAATAGTAATACAGAAAAAATATTATTTTTAGTATTGTAACATTGTTATATATATATTTGTTTTCTGAGGTTTTTGTGGGTGTTTGTATGTAGGTCTTTGGGTATTCGGGTTTTCTCCAGCGTGAAATTGGAAGTGTCTTGGTGACGTTTCGATGAAGTCTCATTCATCATCTTCAGGCTGGTGTCTTCTGCTTCCTGCTTCTAGGAGCAATGTGAGATTGCTGCTGTTTCTTCCTTTTAACTGCCAGTGGAGGTTTGAACTGATAGGATGGGAGCTTGGCTGTGTTCTGATTGGTTGGAGGTGTGTTCTGATTGGTTGGGGGCTTGGCTGTGCTCTGATTGGCTGGGGGGTTAGTTGTGCTCTGATTGGCTGGGGGTGTTCTCAGGTTACTCTGACTTGCAGGGGCATTTGAGCTGGTGAGCTGCATTGCTGCTGTTTGGCTTCTGGTTCGTGGTCCTGCCACATCTTCATGGAGGGTGTCAGTTTGCTTCATGTATGGATTGGAGGGGTTTAAAGTGGCTAATGATGCAGCTGTAGTATGGCTTCTGGTTTGTGGTCGTGCCTCATTGGTGTGGGTTTGGGTTTGCTTATTGCGTGGATGTGTGGTGGTGACATCCTGTGTGGTTTTCGTGAGTGTGGGTCTGGTGTCATTCTTTGTGTTAGGGACTCGTTTGTCAATAAGGGCGGGTTTCCAAATGGCTGGTAGGCGGGAGGTGTCATCTCGTTTATTCATGCTGTGTGGGCGTTTTTCTATCTCGATGGCTTCTCTGATTATTCTGTTGTTAAAGTGTTCAGTTTTGGTGATAGTTCTGGTCTTTTTAAAGTCGATTTCATGTCCTGTGGCTTTAAGATGTTGAACCAGGGAAGAAGTTGGTTCCTCTTTTTTGACTGTGTTCTTGTGTTCTTCAATGCGTGCACTTATTCTTCTGTTGGTTTGTCCAATGTATGTGGTGGGGCAGGCGGTGCATGGAATTTCATATACTCCTTGATTTTCTAACTCAATTTTGTCTTTGGGGTTTCTTAGGATGGTGGATATTTTTCGGTTTGTGCAGAATGCTGTCTTGATGTTGTGTTTGTGGAGGATCTTGCTGATTCTGTCTGTGGTGCCTTTTATGTATGGGAGGAGAGCTTTGCCGTTTTCTTGTTCTCTGTCTTGGATTTTAGTGGGGGTTTCTTTTTGGATTAGGTTGGTGATCTTATTTCTTTGGAATCCATTGGATGCTAGTACGTTAGTGAGAGTATTTAGTTCGGTTTTTAGGTGTTGTTCGTCAGCTAGGCATTTTGTTCTGGAGATGAGTGTCTTGGCTACGGAGTTGATCTGTGCTGGGTGGTTGTGTGAGAGTGCGTGCAGATAGCGGTTAGTGTGTGTTTTCTTCTGGTAGATGGTGTGTCCTAGGGAGCCATTGGATTTCTTGTAGACTAAGACATCCAGGAAGGGAAGTTGGTTGTTAGCTTCTGTTTCCATGGTGAACTATATATATATATACAGTTGTATAATAGGGGTAGTTTTTTCATAAATTTCTTGGTCATACTTATACATGTCTCATTTGATTTGTATTTGTATTTATTGTATTAATCGTGTTTGTTTTCGTTTTTCATACCAATTGTAAAATGTGTTCCACATTTCATAGTAATCGGAGTCCTCCTTTCCTTTTAATTCCATCGTCAACTTGTCTGCCTCAGCACATTCCAAGATTTTTCTAATTACTCTACTTTCATCAGGGATATCGTTTTGTTTCCAGCATTGTGCTACCATTATTCTTGCTGCTGTTAATATGTGTAGTGTGATATAATAATATTTTTTCTCCATTTTTTGATTAACGATTCCCAGCAGAAATGCTTCTGGTTTTGTGTCTATTTCCTGTTGTGTAATTTCTGATAGCCAGATTTTGATTGTATTCCAGAAGTTTTTTTATTTTTGGACAAGTCCACCACATATGATAGTAAGATCCTGTTTTGTGTTGACATCTCCAACAATTGGGTACTAGGTTTTTATACATTTTGGCCAATCTCGCCGGAGGGAGATGCCATCTGTAGAATAATTTATAATAATTTTCTTTATATGAAACTGATTTTGTCATTTTATAATTCTGGTTCCAAATTTTTTCCCATTGATTCAACTGTATGTCATGTCCAAAATTTTTGGTCCAACTTATCATATTTCCTTTTATTGTGTCTTTTTGCATTTTATATTTTAGCAGGAATTTATATATTTTAGTTATTGCTTTTTGTTCTTGGCCCAATAGAATTTTATCCCATTCCGATTTTTCTTTTTGTATTCCATAGTTTCTTTTATCACTTTCTAATCTGTTTTTAATTTGGAAATATGGCCACCAATCAATTTTGATTCCTTCTTGTTCTAATTTTGATATAGGTTTCAAGGCTCCCCCTTCCTCTAGTATTTCTTCGTAGATGACCATTTTATTCAAATTTGTTGTGTTAGGGTGTGTGATGGCTTCCATACCAGAAAACCAAGACGGTATTTTTGTATAGTATTGTTTTTTAATCTTGAGCCAAATCCCTAGTAATGAGTCCCTAATTTTATGTCTTCTAAAATATGAGTGGGTTTTGTGTTTGTCATCCCAGAGGAATCCGTGCCAGCCTAAATTTAGATCATGACCCTCTAATGTCAATAATTGTCTATTTTTAATCTGTATCCAGTCTTTTAACCATGTTAAGGCAGATGCTTGATAATATAGTTCAAAGTCAGGTAGTCCAAAGCCCCCCTGATTTCTATTTTCTTGCAAGTATTTTAATTTGATTCTGGGTTTCTTTCCTGCCCATATGAATTTAACTAGTATTCTGTTTAACTGTTCAAAGTATTTTTTCTCTAATTTAATTGGTATAGTTTGGAACAGATATAGAATTTGGGGTAGTATTGTCATTTTAATTGCAGCAATTCTGCCAATAAGGGAAATTTGTAATTTGTTCCATTTCTCTAATTTCTTTTCAATTTGTTTTAATATTTCCATATAATTTCCTTCTTTTATTGTGGTGCACTTCGCTGATAAATTTATTCCTAGCTATTTTATTTTCTTTACAATTTGCAATTCCAATTTCTCTTCTAGTTCTTTGTTTTGTATCTCTGTCAGATTTTTAGATATTATTTTAGTTTTTTGTTTATTAATTTTTAGACCAGCTACTTTCCCGAATTCATTTATTTCTTTTAATAGAATTGGTCCTACCTCTAATGGTTCCTCTATATTAAAGACCAAATCATCAGCGAATGCCTGAAGTTTGTATTCTTTTTCTCTTATCTTGAGTCCTTTTATTTCCTTATTTTCCCTTACCTTCTGTAATAATGATTCTAGTGATAATATAAATAGTAGGGGGGACAATGGACAGCCTTGTCTAACTCCTTTTTCTATGTTGAAACTATCAGTCATTTCTCCGTTAATAAGAATTTTAGCAGTTTGTTTTGAGTATATTGTTTTAATTGTTCTTATGTATTTTTCTCCAAAATTCATTTTATTTAGTTGGTTTATTATAAAATCCCAATTTAAATTGTCGAATGCTTTTTTGGCATTCTAAGAATATAAGTGCCACGGATTCCCCTGGGTGTATCTCATAATATTCTAGAATGTTTAAGACTGTTCTTATATTATTTTTAATATACCTGTTTGGTAGGAAACCGTTTTGGTCTGGGTGTATGATTTCGGTAAGTGTTTTTTTCATTCTTTCAGCCATTATTGAAGCAAAGATTTTGTAGTCAGAGTTTAACCACGAGATTGGCCTGTAGTTCTGGATCTTATGTTTCATAGTAGTGTCTTTTGGAATTATTGTTATCAATGCCTCTGTCCATGAGTCTGGTATTTTATTCCAGTTTTCTAATATGGGTTTTCTCACGTAATGCCATTGGAAATAGGAATGGGCCTTGTGCTTTTCACCCCATAGAAACGCGTGCCAACCAATCTGTAGGTCGAAACTCTCTAAGATTAATAATCATTTATTTTTAAGCATTATCCAATCTCTCATCCAATTTAACAAAGCCGCTTGATAATAAATTTCGAAATTTGGAAGACTGAATCCACCTCTCCTCCTGTTATTGTGTAATAGTTTAGTTTTAATTCTTGCCTTTTTTTTACCATATAAACTTATGTATCATTCTATTCAATCCAATGAAGAAATTCTTATTTAATTTTATTGGGGCCACTTGGAATAAGAATAATATCTTAGGTAAAATATTCATCTTTATTGTGGCTATTTTCCCCATAAATGATATCTGTAATTTGGACCATCTATCTAAATCTTTCTTTATCTCCTCAATTAGTTTTGTGTAGTTGTTCTCTTGTATTGTGCTACATCTCGCTGTCAACCATAGACCTGAGTATTCGACTTTTTTGGCTATTTTGATACCTAATATTTTCCCCAAATTGTTATTTTGTTTTACTGTTAAGTTTTTAGTTATTATTTTTGTTTTATCTTTGTTAATTTTTAACCCTGCTACTTTTCCAAATTTTTCAATTTCCCCTATTAAAATTGGTCCCGATTTCAACGGTTCCTCCAAAATAAAAACCATGTCGTCTGCGAAGGCCTGCATTTTGTATTCCTCTTTTCTTATGTTAAGTCCTTTTATTTCTTGGGTGTTTCTTACTTCTCTGAGTAAGATTTCTAATGCTAAAATAAATATTAAAAGAGCTAGCGGACAACCTTGAAGCACTCCTTTTCTTATATTTACTTTCTCTGTTAATTCATTGTTAATCAATATTTTGGCAGTTTGTTCTGTATATATTGTTTTGATTAGTCCTATAAATCTTTTTCCGAAATCCATTTTTTCCAATTGTATTATAAAAAATTTCCAATGAAGATTGTCAAAGGCCTTTTGCGCATCAATAAATATTAAAGCCAGCTGTTTATCAATGTGGGTGTCGTAATATTCTAAGGTGTTAAGAATAATTCTAGTGTTATTTCTTATCTGCCGGTTTGGAAGGAATCCATTTTGATCTGGGTGGATTAATTGATTAAGGATTTTTTTTAAGTCTTTCTGCTATAATTGCTGCCAGTATTTTGTAATCGGTATTTAACAATGATATTGGTCTATAGTTTTTGATTTGTTGTTTGTCAGATTCTTTTTTGGGTATTAATGTTACATAGGTTTCCTTCCATGACTCAGGTATTTTTGCTTTATCCAAGGTTTCGTTATATACTTCCAACATTGTTAGTTCTAAAGAATTCTGTATTTTTTTGTAAATCTCCGATGGGATACTGTCTGGTCCTGGTGTTTTATTATTATTTTGTTTATTGATGGCACTTCTTAGCTCTTTTATTGTAATTTTTTCATTTAGCATGGCCTTATTCTCCTCCGACATGGTTGGCAATTTCTTTTGTTTCAGGTATTCCTTAATCTCCTCTTCTTCAATCTCTCCTTGATCATAAAGTTCCATAAAGAATCTTTGGGCTATAGTTTTTTTTCTTTCATACTAGTTTGTAGGTTTCCTTTCCAATCTAACAATGAATCTATTGTTCTCTCTGCTTTTTCTTTCCTAAGTTTGTAGGCAAGCCATCTGCCAGGTTTGTTAGCAAACTCAAAGTAGTTCTGTTTTGTTGTTTTAATTTTCCAGGCCAATTCCTCTTGAATAGTAAGGTTAACTTTATGTTTAACTATATTTAGTTCTTCTCTTGTCTTAATGTCTTTTGGGTTGTTTTGCAAAGTATTCTCTAATTTTGGAGTTCGGCATTTAATTCCTTTTGTTTATTTTTCCTTTCTTTACTACATTTTGCCTGGTATGCGATTGATAGGCCCCTGATGTAAGCTTTTGTCATGTCCCAAAGATTTTGTGTCGAGGTCTGCTCTTTTGTATTGTCCTGGAAAAAGTGGGTTAATTCTTCTTCCATCATTTTTATATAATTCTTTTCTTTTACTAGTCTCTGATCTAATGTCCATCTGGCTTTCAACTTCCTAGTTGTTCCTCTCCATTTTAATCTTAGGGGATTATGGTCTGCCCACACATTTGGTATTATCTCTATTTCAGCCAATTCCTTTATTAAATCTCCACTCATCCAGGCCATATCAATCCTAGACCATGATTTGTGGGAATAGGAAAAAAAGTGTATTGTCTACCTTCTGGATTCATATGTTGCCAACTGTCAACCAAATTAAATTCTTTTATTAAGTCATCAAATGTTCCCGGGAGTAGGCCTCTTGATTTTTTCTTGTTAATGTTTTTGTAATCTTTTTTCCTGTCTACAATGGCATTAAAATCTCCAATTATGCATAGGTTCTTCCAATTTATTTCATTTAATTCTTTATGTAATTTAGCGTAAATAGTAGATTGTTTTGTATTAGGGGCATAGATTATTGCTATAGTTATTGTTCTATATCCAGTGTTTATTTGAATTATCAATATTCTGCCCTCCTTGTCTCTGTACAAAATTTTAGAATCTAACTCTTTCTTAATATATACTGCTATTCCACTTTTTTTGACAGTTGACAATGCTGTATATAACTTACCTAATCTTGAGTATTCTAACAATGATTGTTGTTCCTTTTTGATATGTACTTCCTGTAAGCATGTAATGTTGAAATTTTGTTTTGATAACCTATATAGTATTTTATTCCATTTTTGGGGTGTGTTCAATCCATTGATATTTAGTGATATTAAATTTATTTCCTCCTCATCTATTCTTTCAATTTGTAGTTTCTTTTGGTCTTCCTCTCCTAGCTTCTGTTTGAGCTCTCATTTTCACGCCTTCCCTTTCATATTTAGTTAATACCTTCCTCTCCCTTATTTCTTTGATAATATCAATATCTTTGATATATTGGTCGAAGAAGTTTTTTGCCTCTTCAATCGCTGTTATCTTATATTTCTTATCAAGTAATGTTATTAACATCCCTTCGGGGAGTAGCCATCTGAAAGGTATTCTATGTCTTATTAACTTAGTGGATAAGAAATTATATGGTCTTCTTTTTTTCCTAATGCGACGCGGAATTTGTCGGACCACCACCTTTTCATTATATATAATCGGGTTTTCTCTTGCTTGGTTGTATACTTTGTCTCTAATAGTTTTTTTTGATAAACCTTATATGCACCTCCCTTGGTAGGTGGTGCCTTCAGGCATAGTTTGTATGGAGTCTGAAAACCTCATCAAACTCCCCCACTATCTCCTGTGTCGTCTTACTTCTAACAGTAGCTATAATATCAGTCATAACCTCCTGGAGGTTTTCATCTTTATTTTCGGGGACATTTTGAAATCTAAGGAAGAAGGCAGATTTTTCGAGCTCTAAATGAGAAATTGCTTCCTCGAGCTCTCAGTTCACTATTTTCACTCTATTTTCTGCCCCTTCCACTCTGTGCTCTAGTTTCTCTGTTTGTTCCTCCATTTTTTCATTCTTTGTTCATTGTTCGAGAAAGTCTCCTGAATTGTCTCCATTCTTTCGTCCAACCTTCCCATTCTTTCATCCATTTCCCTTAAATACTCCCTCATATCTCCCAGATTACCATTCATGTTTTCATGATGCCTATCCATTGACTCTTGCATCTTAATCATCATTTCCTGGATCGAGGCAAGAGTAGCCTGGGAAGGTTGTGGATTCATATTGCCATCAGATCTTTCCCCTACAGTGCTATCAGTGCTACATTGACTCATAGGGGATGGTGCTGGGGGAATAGGTTTTTCCCCTGTTTTTGTGGTTGTGGATGTCATACTAGTTATTTTTAGCTTACTCCAATAATCGTTCCACCGAACCATATACTGTTATTTACTCAGGTTTTTTTCAACTTTACACAACACCTCCAATTAAATTAATTTTACAATCAGTTCCCCAAATTAATTAGTTAATTATATCGCCCTAGTAATCTTATATATCTATTATATCTTTCATTCACCAAAAATCCAAAGAGATCAGATATTTCAATTCTATCAATTCTATCTATTTCATGTACATTTAATTAATTCTCTATTCTTTAAAATTATACTATATAAATATAAATGTCTAAGTACATATATATATATATATATATATATATATATATATATATATATATATATATATATATATATATATATATATATATATATATATATATATATATATATATGTACTTAGACATTTATATTTATATATAGTACATATATATATATGTACTATATATAAATATATATATATATGTACTTAGACATTTATATTTATATATAGTACATATATATATATATATATATATATATATATATATATATATATATATATATATATATATATATATATATGTACTTAGACATTTATATTTATATATAGTACATATATATATATGTACTATATATAAATATATATATATGTACTTAGACATTTATATTTATATATAGTACATATATATATATATGTACTATATATATATATATATATATATATATATATATATATATATATATATATATATATATATATATATATATATATATATATATATATATATATATATATATATATATATATATATATATATATATATATATTACATATATATATAGTACATATATATATATAGTACATATATATATATAGTACATATATATATATATATATATATATATATATATATATATATATATATATATATATAGTACATATATATATAGTACATATATATATATATAGTACATATATATATATAGTACATATATATATATATATAGTACATATATATATATATAGTACATATATATATATAGTACATACATACATACATACATACATACATACATACATACATACATACATACATACATACATACATACATACATATATATATATATATATATATATATATATATATATATATATATGAAATGATTGCAATTATTATTCTTATATTTTTATATAAACAATTCTAATTTAAATAAGTGTGTAAGTAACTGTAGTAAATCAATATTTCAAAAATATACTCCAAAAACTAGATTGTTTTAAAGTACAGTTTAGTATGTTATCCTTTTCTCCAAATTTAATTTACTATAAACTTTTTTTATGTACTTAATACTTAGACAGTCTGTTTGCTTCTTCATCGGTTCACAATGTCTCTTATTCTTTTACTCAGTCACAGTCTCTTTCCACTTTCTCTTCTCCTTCCGGTCAATTTTTTTCAGTGGTACTTTCTTCTTTCTTCTTTTACTTTCTGATAGTCCTTTATTGACCTTTGCTCTGCTTTTCCTCTGTATAGTTCTTAAAGTTTTAAAGTATTTTGCAGTTCAATCCTTAGTTAAATCCAAAAGCAGTAAATTCCAACCTTTCTACTCCATCAATGTCCAGTTCTCTGCAATGGCTTCCGCTCCCAATCAAACTCGCCGCTTGCAGATTCACGGAGACTTTCTCCAACTTCTGTATCACCTGTCAGCAAATGGGCAATCCTTCTTTAATTTTCCCTTGAGATGTTGAAACTCCATCTGTCCTGATCGCTCAACTCATTCACTCGGCTCAGCTGTTTTCTCGCCACGCTTCCTTCTTCTACGCTGTCCTGTCACGCCTCCGGATCATCCTGAAAGGCTGATTTCTTTGCAGCCAGCTCAGGGGTTTTCTCTCGCAATCTAGGGGGATTGCCTTTCCTCCCTAGATGCACCGAGTCTTCCCCTTTCACTCACTGTTCCCTCCAGGATCAGGAATCGCCCGTGGGCCACCGAAAAACTGCTAAAAAGCTATCGTAGCCTCCGATAGTCTGGAGGCTGCTCCGCATCGGCGCGACGTCAACCAGAAGTCCTACTACTACTTTCTTACTCCTTCACTCCCCCACCTCTCTCCACTCCTTCTCTTCCTCCCTCCTCTACTTCCTCTTTCACCCTCTTTATCTTTCTCTGAGTGCTCTTTATACTAACTCATCTCATGTTTAACAGACTGATGATATATTCTCTTATTTTAAGCTAACAATATCTCTTCTAAAAATTTGTTATTATATCATTTATTTATATATAATACTTTATTCTAGGTATATGCTGCTGATTTGGTGTTATCTCAAAAAAGAAAAAAGAAAAAAAAAGAAAAAAATCTAATTTTGTCTTCTGGGATCTTCACCAATTAATTTCAAATTTTCCCTCCAAAATAACCGCTATTAGCTTAACTTCCCAAAATAATTATTATTTCTCCTGCTTCTTAATTTTAAGCCATATTGCTTCCTTCTTTCCCTTCCTTTATTTCTTTATTCATCATTTGTTTTTCTTATCCCCTATTTTGTCATAACTAAATGCCCAATTATACATTTCAACTTCTCATATTAATAATCAAAATTGTTTCCAAATTTTTCAATTCAATTAGAAATTCAAATCTTAATATAATAAGTTTTCCAAATTTTACATTTAAACAAATCTTATATACAAAAGTAATAAACAATCATAATATGCCCCGTTTTTAAACATTTAGATCCACTTCTATTCTCTCTAATTTTGTGTTACTCATCAAAAACTTTTCTATATTATATCAAATCAATTAATTTATTCAGACCTTAACATAATAAATTTTCAAACTTTACATTTAAACAAATCTCATATAATAGTAGACAATCATAATGTACCTTTTTTGTTTTTATCATTTGATCCACTTCCATTCATAATTTATCTTAACATCTCATACACATATAAATTATTCGTTCCAGCGCCTCGTATTAGTCATCAAAAAACTCTTCTGTATTATTTCAAATTATATTAAATCGAAATTAATCTAGCATCGTTATCTATTCATCCATCTAATATGCATTATTAACCTATATAAAAGGAACCAAAAAACCCTCTTAAACAATTAACATTCTTATCACAAATCTAATATAATAATTATCAAAAAGGAAAAAAAAACATTTCTGTAAAATTTCAACACCCATCATCCATTTCCTTTGAAATTCTCAACTACTTCCTTTTTATGTATATATTTTCTCCATCTCCATTTCTTTCTCTTTCCCCCTGCTCTTTTTCTTCTTCTTAAATCTGTTATTTGTATATATCTAGTTTTTTCCATTCCTTTTTTAACCTTATATATCTCAAAATCATCATCATCAATCTGAACATAATCATTTTTAATATCTTTATCTCTGTTATCACTGTTAACCCCAGTGGAATCATTATAGGTTTCAATATGTTCATCAACCTAATCATTAATCAGCATTGCATTTTCAGTATTCTTTCCCTTTTCATCATCATTTATAACATTTTCATCAATCTTCTTTTCTTCATCTGTTATCTTTTCTTTTTCCATTTCTACTTCATTCTTTCCTTTCTCCAGTATTTCAATTCCAAGAGATCTTCTGAGATCTTTAAAAAGATCTTTCAAGAACCCAGCCAATTCTTCATAGTCAATTTCCTCCATGTCTTTAAAATCACAATTCTCAAATCTAAAGTTTAGGCAGATTCAATCTGTCATCAAAAATCATTCAGAGGTGCTGCCAATCCTTAATAATCACTAATCTCAATGTCTCAAAGTCACAGATCACTAATTTCACCGTCCATCCACCTGCTAACAAAAATGTATTCCACAGCCTTTTATGATTTTACACTGCCCAGAGTCCCTTTGGGTGTTGGGCGGCCTATAAAATTGATTAAATAAATAAATAAATAAATTTGCAAAATTTCATTTTAGTGGATAAAAATACAATTCCTTCTGTTCCTTTGTTGTTAACATCTATTCATGTTCATTCTTGTCCAAGTCAGTCCAGTTTCTTTTAAAACAATAACAAATTTACAATCTGTTTTAAGTTTCCTCAGCTTTCAAAGACATTTTTCTTGTTCAAGGTCAGCAGCTGTCTAAACAACATAAAGATATTCCACCATTACAATAGTTCCTCCAGCCACCAGATGGCATTCTCCATTCAAATTTCTCAGCTCTGCCTTCCTATTTTAATTTTTCTATTTTTTTAATCAATTCCAATTTTCAAGTTATTTCCTCAAAATTTATTTCCAGATTTCTTACACCTCTACCAAGTCTTTTAAAACAAAGTTCCAAATCTTTAACAGTTGGGCTTTAGTTGCAAGTCCCTTTGATTTTTTTTTACTCCATTGTATCCACATACTAAACAGCCGCTCCTTTATTTCCGGTCCTTTTATTCCCTTTTAATATTCAAATGTTTCTTTTAAGCTTTTCTTTTGGCAATATCACTCACCAGCCTCTGTCTTCTTCAACCTCTCCAACACAACGCTTTAACTTTTCCTTCCCAGATGACTCCAAACTCGCAAAATCAATCCTGTCGATGTGACCGCCGCAGCTAGGACGACACTTAGAAGGTTGTCTTCCATTGCCGCCGGCCGAGGGGACAGAGCTGGCTCCCTGAGGGGATTGCCACCCCCCCAGTCCATCAGCAAGCACCTCTCTTCTTCACCACCCTTCCCGGGTGGTTCTGACCTGGTCCTAACCAGACCAGGTCTCCAAACGGCGCGGATTTCGAGGCTTCCCCGCGGACTGCGGGGAAACTCCGTAGCGCCACGACTTTGGCCACGCCTTCCCCCTTTCCTGCTGATCATCTGTACTGTGGTCCCAAAGAAAGGACAGACTGCAGGAAAATCCCCCGTCCCTTTTTCCCGCTGATCATCTGTACTGTGGTCCCAAAGAAAGGACAGGCTGCAGGAAAATCCCCCCTTTTTCCTGCTGATCGTCTGTGCTGAGATCCCAAAGAAAGAACAGTGTGTGTGTGAGAGAGGGGGGGGAGGGAGAGAGAGAGAGAGAGGGAGGGAGGGAGGGAGGGAGGGAGGGAGGAAGAGAGAGAGAGGAAGAACAGGCAGGAGGCACCACAAACCCTCTCTCTCTCTCACACACACACACACGCACACGCACACACGCACACACACACACACAGGTCCCTCACCCCCCAACCCTCCCAAAGCAGCCACATCCCTTCACTAACCTGCTTTGTTCTGTTTTCCACTGTTACATGCAGGGCAAGAAAAGTAGTTTGTGGGACTATGGTAAAAACACCTTCCAACTTCGTGAGATTTTTTTTTCTTCATGAGAAGTTGGAAGGTCTGAACTACTGGTATTTTTTTTTACTGTAGTCCAACAGACTACTTTTTTTGCCCTGCATGTGATGCTTGAGAATGGAACTAGAAAGCAGGTTAGTGAAGAGATGTGGCTGCCTTGGGAGACTTGGGGGGGTGAGTGACCTCTATATATGTGTGTGAGAGAGAGGGGGGAGGGGGATTTGGCATGGGTGCCCAAAGGGCCTTTGGGCATGCCGATGTCCTCCCCCCCACTTTGCTTTGTTCTTCTTTGCAACGTGCAGCCTCTCACAGTAAGGAGAATTGCAGGCAATTCTTGTTACTGTGAGAGGCTGTACGTTGCTTTTGGGCAGGGGAGGATTGGTCCTCTTAGCTGGTTCCCCTCCATCATTTCTCTTTCTCTCTCTCTCTCTGTTGCTCACACACAGGGAGATATTTGATCTCTTGAACTGCCATGCACTTTTCGCCCAGAGGGAGATGAAGCAGGTGAAAAGTGTTTGGGCGCCCGATAGGCCTGCATTGTCAAATGTTTGGGCTGCTGAGCGCCAACCTGTATGCCTATTCGGTGCTGCAGGGGCTGGGCTACAGCTATGCCAAGCCAGGTGCTTTTCTGGCACTGGCTCTGGTGGCCGCTGCAGTTCTCATGCCAGCTCTGTGAGGCAAGCAAGCATGGGGCTGCCCCGGTTGCCTGTGGTGGCTCTGCAACCACCTCACCTTCCACCCAGCGCAGCCCAGTGCAGCCAAGCCACGGTTGCTACACAGCAGCCTCCAGTACCTCCTGCTGGAACTACAGTACCTCACGCACAGCTGGCCTGAGAGCTGCAGCACCCACCAGACCCAGGAATGTAGTCTGGCACCTGCAGCACCAAATAGGCATGCAGGCTGGCACTCAGTAGCCCAAAGGAGACACCTTCCTGCCAGAGTTCTGTGTCCAGCAGGGGAGAGGTTCCCAGGACTGCCTGACTTTCAACCAGCCAGCTGCATGGTAGGAGGGGGCTTCCTGCCCACCTGAAAGAGAGGCTGGGTTGCATAAATGAGTTCCCCCCCCAAGACCCTCTCAAGCACCGGGCTCCGGGGTTCACCCCAGGGAGCTTCAATCAGGGCCAAGCTCTTGGCAACCGATTGAGGTAAGACTGTTCTTGAAGGGGGCACAAGACGCGTGGGGCCTCCTGCTGCTTTTGCAGCCTCAATTGGCTGTAAAAGCAGCTGTAATTCTTGCTGTCTCTTCTCCCCCCCACCGGGCATGGCAGGGCTTCCTGCCCCTTGCTTCTCCCCCACCCCACCCCACCCCATCTGCCACCCCCAAATTGTGCCTCAAAATAATAAGATATCCCCCTTTATTTGGCAGTTGTTTTTTTATTTGGCAGTTTTTCTATGCCGCCCTACTCCCTCAGGACTCAGGGCGGCGTACAACATTTTATGAAAACTCCAAACAAATCATTAAAAAAGCAATTTTTAAAAACAGTTTAAAAAACATATAAACGACATACATACATGGGAGAGACATCAGATATAAAGTTGTCTCAGATTCACCCCGCCTGCAGGAAGAGCCATGTCTTAATGGCTTTTTGGAGGCCAGCAGGGTGGGGATAATTCAGATCTCTGGGGGCAGTTGGTTCCAGAGAGCAGGGGCCCCTACCGAGAAGGCCCTCCCCCTAGGCCCCGCCAGTCGACACTGTTTGGCTGACAGGACCTGGAGGAGACCCACTCTGTGGGACCTGACCGGTCAAAGGGAAGAATGAGGCAGAATGCGGTCCCGGAGATAGCCTGGTCCTAAGCCATGTAGGGCTTTAAAGATGATGATCAGCACCTTGAATTGTACCCGGAGACTAATGGGCAACCAATGCAGCTGGCGGAGTATAGGTGTTACATGGGTGTACCTTGAAACACCCACCACAGCACGCGCAGCTGCATTTTGCACAAGTTGGAGTCTCCGAATACTCTTCAAGGGCAGCCCCATGTAGAGCGCATTGCAGTAGTCCAATCGAGAGGTGACAAGGGCAAAATAAGGCCTTGAAAATAAGGCCAAGCAAGCCCTTATTTCGGGGTTCAAAAAAAAATAAGACAGCATCTTATTTTCAGGGAAACACAATATTTTTATTTTAAACAGAACAAATGAAAGAATGTATGCTAATTAGGCTAATTGGGTTATAATATAGAGATGTTACAATGAGAAATATGTGGTTGAGAAATATGTGGTTGAGGGGAGATGGGCATGGCCATCACTGCGGTTACACGGAGTTCCTCACGCTCTGCAGGGGAACCCCGATATCCACGTCGTTAGGAGACCTGGTTCGGTAAGAACCAGGTCAGAACCACCCTGGAGTGGTAGGGAAGAAGAGAGGTACCTGTCGGTAAGCTGGGGGGTGGCAAACCCCCCAGGGAGCCGGCTTAGACCTCTTGGCCAGCAGCGACAGAAGACAATCTCAAGTGTTGTCCTAGCTGTGGCGGCCACAAATGGTTGGATTGAACTGAAGATTGGAAGTCATCTGGGTGAGAAGATTAATGATTGTGTGCTGGAGAGAGAGTGAGGAAATGGAAGCTGGTGATTGATGTGCCAAAAGAATGCTTTTAAAGATTTTTTTCAAGATTAAAAAGGGAAACAAAAGACTGGAAATTGAAAAAGCGGCTATCTAGCAAGTAGAAAATCATAGAGAAACTAAGCTATAAAGAATTGAAACTAAAGCCCAATTGAGAGATTTTTGAATTGTATGTCAAAACCTGGTGGAGATTTATCACTGGGATAATAAGTTTGGAAGAAAATATTTTGTAAAAGTTAAGCCGATTTGAAATATAGAAGAATATTGTTGAACAGGAAAAGCAGATTTGGGGGATTGGAAATGGAGAATGCCATCTGCTGACTGGAGGAACTACTACAATAGTGGGATATTTTCATGGATATTTTGACAGCTGTTGACCTTGAATAAAAAAAACTATCTTGGAGTCTGAAATAACTGAAATAACTCAAAATAATGAGCAAATTGTTATTGCACTAAGAGACATTGTTTGGATCTGTTTGGTTTGAAATGAACTTGGCATGAACTTTAATATTTAAAAATCAGAAAGATTTGGCGTTTGAATGAGTTGGATTTATTGGGATAAGAATGAACCTTGAAAGAACTTTAATATTAAAGGATCAGAAGGATTTGGACTTTGAAAGAGTAATATGGAAACTTAAGTGTTCCAATTGATAATACTTCATTTAAAAGAAGATAACTAAAAAAGACTGTGGAAACAGATTACTGTTAGCAGCTGGATGGACTGTAAAGATTTGTGACTTGTGACTTCGATGATATGGAGGCAAATGATTATGAAGAGTTGGTGGCACTCCTGAAAGACTTGTGTGAAGATTTAAAAAGATGCTTTTTGGGATTTGGAGCTGGAAAAGAAAAGAGAAAAGAATTAGATGATAATAAAGATGAAAATGAAGAACAAGAAGATAATAGAGGAAAGAAAATATTAGAAGAGAAAAACCAGATTGATGAAGATACCCGGAATTACAGCGATAAAAGAAAAAAGGATATTGAAAATGGACAGATCAATGATTATGTTGAAATTTATGATGATTATACTGGGATTTACAGTGACAAAAGGAGAGTAGGGGGAGAATATTGGTATTGGATGAAACAACTTAAAAAAGAAGGGGGAAATAAGGAGAAGAGAATAAGAAGAATTGAAGGTAGACCTATGCAAATAATACACTTAAAGGGGAGAAAAGGAGCTTGGAGGAAAAGAAGTTGGGGGTACAAATGTAAAAGGAAGAAAAAATAAGTTAAGAAAAGGGGGATGGAAATCAAAAGAAAAGAGGCATTGTACTTACCTGATACGCCCTTTCTCGTAGGGTAGAGCTAACCTCAAGGATGGGAAGACACCACTCCTAGCCAATCAGGACTGAGTCTGAAAAGGTATAAATAGCACTGCCGTGCCTCAGTTCCCCCTCTTTTGATGAGGAATGTAAGTCAGACTCTGTGTGCCAATGTGAAACCAAGAACTTTATTAATACAGACATCAAGAACCAACAAACGAACAAACACAGGATGCCAGAACAAAGACACCTGAACCAGGAGCCATACAACAGCCAGCCAAAACAAAACACAAGGGTGGGACTTGGAGGCTAGCACCACCCTACGAGAAAGGGCATATCAGGTAAGTACAATGCCCCTTCTCCATAATAGATGGAACTAGCCTCCAAGGATGGGACATACCAAAGTAATCCGTCCCTTGGGTGGGCCATCTAAACCTGGCTGGAACTTCCACTGGCCTGCACCACTTGTTGCAACACCCTCCGCCCAACGTCCACCTCCTCCGAGGTGAAAGCATTCTGTTTGTAGTGACAGACGGACGGCATTGGGGAGGACCAGGTGGCCGCATGGCAAACCTCCTTGATCGACGCCTGGGTAAGCCACGCCACGGTGGTAGCGGCACTATGCATCGAATGGGCAGTTATCCTGTGAGGTCGTGGCAGTGACAGTTGGTCATAAGTCATGGAAATAACAATACGAAGCCAATGACCCACTGTGGAGGAGGACGCCTTCTGGCCCATGGAGGCAGGCTGGAATGAGACAAACAGCGCCTCAGTCCTTCGGAAGGCTGAAGTGCGCTGCAGGTAAATGTCCAGTGCGTGCCTCACGTCCAGGAGGTGCCACTGATGTTCAATGTCATTGGTGGGACAACGATAAAAACTAGGTAAAACAATCTCTTGTGTCCTATGGAAATACGAGTTCACCTTTGGGACAAAGGTAGGATCCAACCTCAGTACCACCCTATCCTGGTGGAAGATACAAAGATCAGATCGTACAGACAGGGCTGCCAATTCAGATATTCTACGGGCAGATGCTATGGCCACTAAAAATACCACTTTATAAGTCATATTACACAGAGCAACAGTTTGTAATGGCTCAAAGGATCCCCCTGTGAGCATGGGGAGCACCTTGGACAATTCCCAGGTGGGTTACCTATGTACCACGGGGGGGACACAGGTTGACCGCCCCCTTAAGGAACCAGTGAATCAAGGGATGTGCTGACAGGGATTCAAGGAGCTCACAGGACAATACTGTTGACAGGGCCACTACCTGGCAACAGAGCATATTTGGGGAAAGTCCTTTGGCCAGACCCTGATGCAGGAATTGGAGGACATTGATAATGGTCAGGTCCACGGGGGAATACCCCTCCTGGCTACACCAGTGGCAGAAGGCCCGCAGGTGGCCGAATAAATACGGTCCGTGGACAGCCTCCTGGAGGCCAACATGATGTGGATAATATCCTCAGGGACTCAGCGATGCCTCAGAGTGAGCTGCACAAGTGCTAGGCGGTCAGTTGTAGCCAGCGTGGATCTGGATGCTGAACTGACCCCTGGGCAAGTGACCACAATGTCGGAGGGATTCGCCAAGGAGGTGTCACCGACAGGGAGACCAGGTCCACGAACCAAGCCCTCCTGGGCCAATGAGGGGCCAGGAGAACTACCTCAGCCCTCTCCTCCAGAATCCTCCTGATCACCTTGGGGATCAATGGCAGGGGGAATGTGTACAGCAGCCCTTGCGGCCAGGCACAATGAATAGCATCCATTCCCTCTGCCCCCTGAGCCATGTACCTGGTCAGAAACCTGGGCAGTTTGGCACTCCCCCGGGGTGGCGAAGAGGTCGATGACGGACAGACCGAAGTGGCTCACCAGCTGTCAGAATAGGTCTGGGTGGAAGCTCCACTCCACCAGGTCGACATGATGACAGCTGAGCCAGTCTGCCGTCGTGTTGCTCACCCCAGAGATGTGCTCCACTGCAATGGACAACAAGTGCCTCTCTGCCCAGAGCCCCAACCGCATGGCCTCTGCCATCAGCTGCCTGGACATGGTCCCCCCCTGTCGGTTTATGTGAGCCTTGGTGGTCACATTGTCCGTTAGTACCAGCACATGCTGGTTTGACAGGAGGGGCCTGAAATGACGTAGGGCTAGAGACACAGCGCGGAGTTCCAGCAAATTTATCTCTGCCCGTGACCAGGTGCCCTGCGCCACCTCTGACCCCACATGGGCCCCCCACCCCAGCATGTTGGCATCGGTAGTCATGGTGGTCCTGTGAAGTTCCAGGAAGTATGTCCCCTCGTGGATGGCGGCCGATGTCCACCACCGGAGTGACCTCCTGACCGGAAGTGGGAGCATGACCTTGGCCAGAGAGGCACTGCATCCTGACTGCTGAAATGGGAGAAGAAACCATTGAAGGTCCCTGGAGTGCAAGTGAGCCCACGGGGTGATGTGGATGGCAGAGATCATCTTGCCCAGGAGGGGGGACAACAGGTTCAAAGGAACCGAGGTTTGTTTCTAAACAAACCTCCTGCTGGTTCGACAGGAGGGGGCCTGAAATGACATAGGGCTAGAGACACAGCGCGGAGGTCCAGCAAATTTATGCTGAGGCCAGTCTCTGCCCATGACCAGGTGCCCTGGGCCACCTCTGACCCCACATGGGCCCCCCACCCCAGCATGTTGGCATCGGTAGTCACAGTGGTCCTGTGAAGTTCCAGGAAGTATGTCCCCTCGTGGATGGCGGCCGATGTCCACCACCGGAGTGACCTCCTGACCGGAAGCGGGAGCATGACCTTGGCCAGAGAGGCACTGCGTCCTGACCGCTGAAATGGGAGAAGAAACCATTGAAGGTACCTGGAGTGCAAGTGAGCCCACGGGGTGATGTGGATGGCAGAGATCATCTTGCCCAGGAGGGAGGACAACAGGTTCAAAGGAACCGAGGTTTGTCTCCAAACACATGTAACTAGTTCCAATATGTCATCCCTCCGCTCCTGGAACAGGTACACCTTGCACTCCAGGGAGTCAATAATGGCCCCCAAATGGGTCAGTCTGGTGGAGGGAGAGAGTTGGCTTTTACTCAGGTTAACTAAGAACCCGTGGTGTTCAAGGGTGTTAAGGGCTACCTGGACATCTCTCTCTGCCTGGGACGGCGAGGAGGATTGTACGAGTATGTCGTCCAGGTAGCACTGAACACGCATGGGTATGGAACTTAAGTGGGCCATCAAGGCAGCCGGGACCTTTGTAAATACCCTTGGTGCTGAAGAGAGGCCGAAGGGAAGGGCCCCGTATTCGTAATGCACCCCTGCATAGCAAAACCACAAGTATTGGCAAATGGGATGGCTGAATTGGACTGTGGAGGTAAGCCTCAGAGAGATCGATGGATGTGAGTTGATCTCCCTTCCTAATGCTTGCCAGAATTGATTGCAGGGAGTGCATTTTGAATTTCTTGTGGACTATGTACTTGTTCAGACGCTTGAGGTCTAATATAGCTCTCCACCTGCCCGAGGATTTTGGCACTGCAAACAAAATGGAGTAGAAGCCCTGCCCCTGTTGGTCCTCAGGTACCTGCTGAATGGCTCTAATGTCCAGCAGGTGCTGGATGGCCTTATTCATGAGGACCCTTTTTAAAGAATTTGATGACAAGGGGCAGCGTAGAAAAAACCTTGGGGGGGTGGACAGGAATTCGAGTGACAGCCCCGATGACAGGGTCTCACGAACCCATGCGTCATTGGTGATTTCCTCCCATCGACTGGCATAAAATGCCAGGCGACCCCCTATGGGAGGATCAACCGGAGGTTTACTTGTTCCTGCGGAAGGGGCAACCACCGGCCCCTCTAAAGGGCTATTTGAATTGGTTGCCCCGGAAGGGTCGGTCAGAGGAGAACTTCTGACGAGCACCATACTGCCCTTGGTATTGCCCTTGATATGGACCCTGATATCTGTTATAAGACTGGAAAGCCACCCATGAAGCCCTTTTGGGGAAAGGGGCAGCTTGGAAGGAGGCTTTCCGGTTGCCCGAGGGAAGGACTTTATGCTTTATCCCTCGTTTCTACCACTATGGGGTTCAGGGCCTCACCAAACAGGATCAGCGCAGTCTGATACGAGGCAATGAGGGGTTTTTCCTCATGCAGCCATATACAGTCAATTGGCAAATTACTTGCCAGCCTCATTCAGAGCCCAATTGTAAACGGTGAAGGAAAAACACCATTGGTCCCTTATATGAATGATATGGGACAGTTCCCACTCCCTCGACAGCCGGAATTTAGATAGTAAATATTGGGCCTTTGGCTGGAGGGGCGAACAGCGGCCGGCCTGACGGCCTGGCCGCCTTCTCCCAAGTGCGGAGATCAGGAGCACTTGGGGGGCTCAATCAGGGAAACTTACTATATATATTCCAGATGTTATCAATAAGTAGAGATGTTAGAATTCTTTGAAGATGAAAAGGCATGCGACTTTGGCTCAGGACTGAGTCAAAAGAGGGGGAACTGAGGCACGGCAGTGCTATTTATACCTTTTCAGACTCAGCCCTGATTGGCTAGGGGTGGTGTTTTCCCATCCTTGGAGGCTAGCTCCACCTACTATGGAGAATAGATGATTGATCATGGGGTGGAATAGAATTTTTTCTACTTTAGTATTATTATATTATATTAGATTGTGATGATTATTATTTTTTTATTTTAGTATTATTATAATTATATTTGATTGTGATAATTATTATTAATAGTGAATAAGACTTGTTTAAATACTTAATATAATCATTTATATGAATAGGTTTTTTTTCTGTGAATTTATAATTATATTATAGATTGTTATAAGATTGGTTTATTAAATTAATTTAAAATTGATGGAACTAAATATTTGTACCGCAAGAGGGAAAGATAAAATATAAAAAAGAATGAAAATAGGTCAATTCTTGGAAGCATATAGATTTTGAATAGTAATAATTATTATTATTTGTATACTATAAGATTTGAATAATTAATTAATTTGAAATAAAATAGAAAGAATTCTGATGATTAATATGAGAAGTTGAAATGAATAATTAATATGATTATAAGATTTTAATATAAATTATATAATTGAAATGTTGATTTTTATGGGGCATTTAGTTATGAAAAAAATAGGGGACAAGAAAAACGAATGATGAGTAAAGAGATTAAGGAAGGGGAGGAAGCAACACGGCTTAAAATTAAGAGGCAGGAGAGACAATAACTATCTTGAGAAGTTAAGCTATAGCGGTTAATTTGGAGTGAAAATTTGAAATTAATTGGTGGTGATCCCATAAGACACAGTTAGATTTTTTTTGGAGGCAGCATTATTTTAGCAACATATACCTAGAGTAAAGTATTATATATAAAGAAATGATATAACAATAAAAATTTTAGAAGAGGCACCACTAGTTTAAAATTTGGGAATATATCATCAGTCTGTTAAATATGAGATGAGTTAGGATAAAGAGCACTCAGGGAAAGGTAAAGAGGGAGAAAGAGGAAGTAGAAGGAAGGGAGAGGTGAAGGAATGGAGAGAGGTAGAGGGGGAGTGAAGGAGCAAGAAGGTAGAAGGAAGAGATGGAGATAGAGGAAGGGGAGTATAATGGAAAGAAGAAGAACAGACTGATGATTGTTGATATAAGTGCAAAATAAGATATTGACTTTTGGATGACTGACAAAAATGTATAACTATGTATATTATTGTAATATTTTAAGGTATATCTGTATTGATTTACAAATGAAGTTGTGGAGAAAAAATAAAAAAACTTTTTGCAAAAAAAAAGAGAAATATGTGGTTGAAAGGATTGAAATTTATAATGTTACAATCTTGAAGATAATTTTTATAAAATGATGTGGTACATCACAAAAACTGTGTAGAATAAAAAGTATAAAGGCTTTTCAAACATGCGCTGGAAACATAATCAACAAGATCATGATCGCTAAGAGTCATTTTAAAAGGCTAGAAAATATTGAATTCAAATACTCTACATACACTGATTCATGGATTTTTTAAAGATTATTATACAATGAAGACCAGAAATCTTTCTTTTAGGACTGATGGACAAGCAGCTGGAAAAAGTCTTGGGACTTTGTTATTGTATAGGAGAGCTAGTGTGAGATTATTGTATCCACAAAGATGTAAAAATTTAGCAGTACCTACAATGGAGAAATGGTTGATGAAGATGATGGAACTTGTTGAGATTACCAAATTGATTTTTTAAGAGGAAAGAAAACATCTATGTTTATTACAATTGCTGACTGGAAACCTCTTATGGATTTTGTTTTTTGCAAAAAACAGGAAAACTGATTTATGATTTTATTGATTACACAGGATATATTATAGAAAAAGAGAGACATGTAAGTTTAAGGAAATATTTCTTTCCCCTTTTTTCCTTATTCTTTTGTGTATTTTTCCTTTTCTTGCATTTTTCTTTTTCTTCTTTGCTTTGTATTAATTAGTATTAGTTTTTATCTTTCTTTTTAAAACTTTTAATAAATAAATAATAAATAAATCACATATACATAAGATACATATATGTATATGTGTATTATATGTGTACACACACATGTAGTATTATCTAGCCAAAGGATTTATTTTAAAAAGGATTCAGGTGCATTTTCTCAGGCAATGTTTATCTGTTTGTTTGTTTATATTTATTTTTGTCAAGCATATATGATTAAAGCAAAGTATAAACAGTAAAATTATGATTGTATATACCGTATTTTTCGGAGTATAGGACGCACCGGAGTATAAGACACACCTAGATTTTAGAGGAGGAAAACAAGGAAAAAAGTATTCTGAACCAAATGGTGTAGTAATATATTATTTAATAAATTACCAGTGTAGCAGAATACCTTTTACAACCATGTACACTTTTTACAACCATGTACACTTTTTACAAACTTCAAACTTGACAGCTTTAAGACTTGTGGACTTCAACTCCCAGAATTCCTCCTCCAGTCATGCTAGCTCAGGAATGGGAGTTGAAGTCCACAAGTCTTAAACTTGCCAAGGGGGTGCAAGGGTCTTCAAACTTGTGGGCTTTGGAGTTGCACGACCGTCAGATGAGCGAATTCCGGCTCTAGAGCCACCCCAAACCCCCCACAGCCCGCGAGCGGGGCGGAAGAAGGGAAAAGCCCCTCTCTTCTCAGTTCCCCATCGGGCTGGGCTCCGCCAAAGGCCGCCTCCCAGTCTCGCAGCCAGTTCCCTCCTGAAGTTTCAAGGGCCGCCACGTGATTTCCATGAACTTGAGCTGAGCAGATCTGCGGCGAAAGCAGCGGCTCCTGGTTTTCCCAGCCAAAGAGCGCTTGCTAGAGAAGAGCAGCTGGGGAAGCAGGTGAGGCACGGTGGCAGGCAGGTGTCTGGGAAGCGCCGAGGGCAGCACACACATCCGGGATGCCCCTCTTTGGGCTTTCCACTTAGGCTGTGGCGGCGGGCGCAGCGAGTCCCGTCCCCACGCGCATCCCTGGCACTTGCTGTGGCGACGCTGTTTTCTCCAAGACCTTTGGCACCCTTTGGCCAACTGATCAGCTGTCCAAGCTCCTCTTTCTCTTCAGCCAGGATGTCTCAGGGGATCCCCGCCGCGGGAAGCATTTTGGAGCATTTTGGAATGAAGTTCCTCGTCCGATGGGACCCTGCAGGTAAACCGAAGCCCGGGAGGGGGGACTCTCTCTCTCTCTGTGTGTGTGTGTGTGTGTGTGTGTGTGTGTGTGTGTGTGTGTGTGTGTGTGTAGGGAATAGAAAAGTTGGACAGACAGACATGCCTCCAAGCGAAAGTTTACTCTGCGATTCAGAAATTGCCCGGGATCGCATTCTTCAAATCGCGACTCCCAACCGGGTCTGTTGGCGTTCGCGGGGCAGGAATTCTTTCCTCACTTCCGTTTGGACACGCCGGACCTCGCTCGCATGCACGCTCGCTCGCACATGAGCAGCGGCGGGGATCGAAGCGGAGCGGTGGCACCTCGAAAGGACTGGGGTGCTAGACTTCATGCTAGCTCAGGAATGGGTGGCGGGGGCAAGCAGTGGTGGTGGCGACGGCGGTGGCAGCAAGCAACAGCGGGGACAGCAGGGGCAAGCAGCGGGGGGGCAAGTGGCAGCGGCAGCGGCAGCGGCGGGCAGCGGGGACAGCGGCGGTGCCCAGCAGCGGATGGAACTGGCCGAAACTGCAACGCACGGAGGCCGAAAACCTCCAAAGGGTGGGGGCTGGTGGGTGGGTAGGGCTACATTCAGTGTGTGTATATATATATATATATATATATATATATATATATATATATATATATATATATATATATATATATATATATATACACACACACATACATATACATATACATATACATATACATATACATATACATATACATATACATATACATATACATATATATATACATACATACATACATACATACATACATACATACATACATACATACATATATATATATATATGTAGGATTTTTTGCTGATAAATGAAAATAAAGGGAGACTATTATAGATCTATTTCGAGCTTATTTTGCTCTCGTCAGATAGCCATACCCCTTACTGGGATTTGAACCCGGGCCGGCTGCCTTGCAGGGCAGCAACTTAACCACTCGGCCATAGGCTCTGTTCCCAATCAGCTCTTTCACCAGGAAAGGGTTATATATGTTTTTCTGTCGTGTTATCCTGGTGTATATCCTGGGAGAGAAAGCATCACAGCTTCCTTTTTGCCTTTCAGCCCCTCACTGGGACCATCCAGGCTGTTTTTGTATAGCTGACACACTAATCTATATGTGTAGGATTTTTTGCTGATAAATGAAAATAAAGGGAGACTATTATAGATCTATTTCGAGCTTATTTTGCTCTCGTCAGATAGCCATACCCCTTACTGGGATTTGAACCCGGGCCGGCTGCCTTGCAGGGCAGCAACTTAACCACTCGGCCATAGGCTCTGTTCTATATAATAGTACAAGCATGAATAAGAGTAAAAGAGGTATGAATATATGGGTACATTAGGACAGGAATGGTAGGCATGAATGTGCGCTTATGCACGCCCCTTACCAACCTCTTAGGAATGGGGTGAGGTCGATGGTAGATAATCTAAGGTTAAAGTGTTTGGGGTTTGGGGAAGAAACTACTGAGTCAGGTAAAGTGTTCCAGGCATTGACCACTCTGTTGTTGAAGTCGAATTTTTTGCTGTTAAGTTTGGAGCAGTTTACATTAAGTTTGTATCTGTTGTGAGCTCGTGTATTATTGTGGTTGAAGCTGAAGGTAGGACATTGTGGCAGATAATTTTGTGAGCTACACTTAGGTCGGATCGAAGGTGGCATAGTTCTAATTTTTCAAGTCCTAAAATTTCAAGTCTGGTTTCATACGGTATTCTGTTGTGAACAGAGGAATGTAATACTCTTCTTGTGAAATATCTCTGGACATTCTCAATTGTGTTAATGTCTGATATGTAGTGTGGGTTCCAGACAGATGAGCTGTATTCAAGAATTGGTCTAGCAAATGTTTTGTATGCTCTGGTTAAGAGTACAATGTTACCAGAGAAGAAGCTACGCAAGATTAGGTTAACCACTCTTAATGCCTTTTGGCTATGTTGTTGCAGTGGGCTCTGGCACTTAGATCATTAGAGATGAGTACTCTGAGGTCCTTCACTGAGTGAGGATCATCATCAAGGTCGTGATCTTCAAGTTTGTATTTTGTGTTTTGATTATTTTTGCCAATGTGTAAAACTGAGCATTTGTTGATTGAGATTGGTAGTTGCCACTTGTTTGACCATTCAGCTACATGGTCAAGGTCTTTTTGAAGGGTTGTAGTATTGTTGGTGGTGTTGAATAGTTTTACATCATCTGCGAAGAGGACGCAGTTGCTTTGTATATTATCACAAATGTCATTTATGTAAAGAATGAAGAGAGTAGGTCCTAAAACGCTTCCTTGGGGAACACCGCTGTTGACAGGTACAGGGTTTGATAGATCTGTTCCTATTTTGACCACTTGTTGTCTGTTTGACAGGGATGCAGTTATTCATTTGTGTAGGGGACCAGAGATGCCATAAGATTTTAGTTTTAGGAGTAGTTTGTCGTGTACTACGGAGTCAAAGGCTTTACAAAAGTCTATGTAGATTGCGTCTAATGCTTTGCCCTGGTCGAGTTATGTAGTCCATATGTTTTTACAATGTAGAAGTTGTAGATTGCAGGATAATTTTTTTCTGAAACCAAATTGTTTGTGAGAGAGTAGGTTTTTTTGTCTCTAAGTGGTGGGTAATGGATTGGTTGATGATTGATTCCATGACTCTGCAGGTGGCGCATCATAAAGAGATTGGTCTATAATTTTCAACTAGGCTGGGATCTCCCTTTTTGAAGACTGGGATTACCGTGGCTAGTGACCATAGGTTGGGTAGGGTGCTGGTTCTGAAAGATATGTCAAAAATAATGCTTAGAGGTTCTGATAGGACAGTGGAAAGTTTTTTTAAGAAGTAAGCACATAGTCCATCTGGTCCTATGGATAGGGATGGTTTTAGGTTGTGTAGAGCCTTTCTAACATTGTCTTCTGTAAAGTTGGTTTGTATTAGATAATTGTAATTGTTTGTGGTTCGGCTAGGGAATATAGGACATGAGTTGTTGCTGTTAATAAAGACTGAGCCAAAGAATGTGTTGAAGAGGTTGGCTTTGCCGGATTCATCATTGCAGTCTTTATTGTTAGGGCCTTTTAGGGATGGGATAGTTCTCATCACTTTGAGTTTGTTGTTTACGAAATTGTAGAATGCCCGGTTGGAATTTGTGTGCAGGAGGATTTCCTCTTGATTGATATGATAATTTGTGCATTTAGTCCTTATTTGTTTGCATAAGTTTTTGTATCGGCTTTTGTAGTTGGTTATGTGGCCCGTATTGTTTTTTCACCAGAGATATTTTTTTTTTACTTGGAGCTTCCTTATTGTTGTGGGTAGTTTGTTTTTCCTGTTTTTGGGAATGATTAGTGGTACGTGTAGTTTCATGACTCTTTGGACTTGACGTAAGAAAATGTTGTAGTGGTCTTAAGCAGGTGATATTTGTATATCACCTTTTCCAATATGGATATGCTTGGAAATAAATTATTTCTAATGCAAAATTTTGATTGGCAAGTGATGGACCCTAGTAGACGCTACTAATTGCTGGCATGTGTGCTGCTGCTGATTTCACTATTGAGCGTACCAATTCACTCCCATAGAAATTTATTGTAGATTTCTTTTATATTGCTTCTTGTAAGTTCACATGTCTTTCTTTAATGAGTACTTGTACTAGCTCAGTTTGAATCTAATTTCTGACTCCTGAGCTTCGATCTTATTTTTGTCATTTTACTTAATGACAGGAAGATTACAGATTACTAGAGTTGGAAGGGACCTTGTAGGTCATCTAGTCCAACCCCCCCGCTCAAGCAGGAGTCCCTACACCATTTCAGACAAATGGCAGTCCAATCTCCTTTTGAAAGTCTCAAGTGTTGGAGCTCTCACAACCTCCGTAGGCAAGCTGTTCCACTGATTGATCGCTCTCACTGTCAGAAAGTTTCTCCTTATTTCCAGGTTGAATCTCTCCTTGGCCAGTTTCCATCCATTATTCCTTGTCTGGCCTTCTGGTGCCTTGGAAAAGAGCCTGACCCCCTCCTCTCTGTGGTAGCCCCTCAACTATTGGAACACTGCTATCATGTCTCCCCTGATCCTTCTCTTCGCTAGACTGGCCATGCCCAGTTCTTGCAACCGGTCTTCGTATGTTATAGTTTTTAGTCCCCTAATCATCCTGGTTGCTCTCATCTGCACTTTCTCTAGAGTTTCAAATGTCTTTTTTGTAGTGTGGTGACTAAAACTGGATGCAGTACTCTAGGTGTGGTCTAACTAGGGCTTTGTAGAGTGGTATTAGTACCTCCCTAGTCCTAGATTGTATCCCTCTATTAATGCAACTTAGGATTGTGTTGGCTTTTTTTGGCTGCTGCTGCACACTGCTGGCACATGTTTAGCTGGTTGTCTACTAAGACTCCAAGATCCCTCTTGCAGTCACTGCTATTGAGTGTGGTTTCACCCAGTTTATATGTATATTTTTGGTTTTTCTTACCTAAGTGTAGGACTTTACTTTTCTCTGCATTGAATTTCATTTTATTAGATAGGGCCCAGTGTTCAAGTCTATCAAGATCCATGTGGATCTTGAGCCTGTCCTCTGGGGTGTTAGCTATTCCTGCCAGCTTTGTATCATCTGCAAATTTGGTTAGTTCCCCTTCTATTCCCTCATCTAGGTCATTTATGAAGATATTATGAAGATATAAGAGCCGAGGTGGTGCAGCAGTTAGAGTGCAGTACTGCAGGCTACTTTAGCTGACTGTGATCAGCAGTTCAGCTGTTCAAATCTCACCGGCTCAGGGTTGACTCAGCCTTCCATCCATCCGAGGTAGGTAAAATGAGGACCCAGATTGTTGGGGGCAATATAAATATACATTGCTTAATGGTGTAAACTGCTTAGAGAGTGCTTGCACTATGAGGCAGTATATAAGTCTCACTAATAAATAAATAAATATTAAAGAGTACTGGGCCTAAGACAGAACCTTGTGGTACCCCACTGCTTACTTCTCTCCATGTAGACTTAGACCCATTGAGGACTACTCATTGAGTACAGTTAGTCAGCCAGTTGTTAATCCATCTGGTCATGTAGCTTTCTATCCCACTTTTTTCTAGCTTACGAAGAAGCAGGTTGTGGTCTACTTTGTCAAATGCTTTGCTGAAGTCTAAATATATTATGTCCACAGTATTTTGCTGGTCTACTAATTTAGTCACTATGTTGAAGAATGAAATGAGATTGGTTTGGCATGATTTGTTCTTAACAAACCCGTGTTGGCTGCTGGTTATTACCTTGCATGTTTCTAGATGATGGCAGATCTGTTTTTTAATTATCTTTTCCAGTATTTTCCCGGGTATTGATTTAATTTAATTTAATTTAATTTAATTTAATGGATTTCTATGCCGCCCACTCCCTGGGGACTCTGGGCGTCTCACAACATGTTAGATTCCATTACAGAGTAAAATGCAATAATTAAAATATATAACAATATCAAATACAATAATTAAAAATACAAAAAATACAAAAGTTAAAAAGAGTATCTCATTACTATCATGGGGGGAGACCCTTATTTAATCTAATTGGTCTCACTTTCACCCCGCCTGCCGGAAGAGCCAAGTTTTTATTGCTTTCCGGAAGGCCAGTAGGGTGGTGATGGTCCTGATCTCCGGGGGAAGCTGGTTCCACAGGGAGGGAGCTCCCACAGAGAAGGCCCTCCCCCTCGGCCCTGCCAGCCGGCATTGCTTGGTCGACGGGACCTGGAGGAGGCTGACTCTGTGGGCCCTAACCGGTCGTAGGGAGGTATACGGCAGGATGCGGTCCCGAAGGTAACCTGGCCCTGAGCCATGTAGGGCTTTAAAGGTAACGACCAACACCTTAAATTGGATCCGGAGACTAATGGGCAGCCAATGCAGCTGGCGGAGGATCAGTGTTACATGGGTGCATCTGGGTGCACCCACCACAGCTCGCGCAGCTGCATTTTGCACCAATTGCAGTCGCCGGACACTCTTCAAGGGTAGCCCCATGTAGAGCGCATTGCAGTAATCCAGCCGTGAGGTGATGAGAGAAGCATGAGTGACTGTGAGAAGTGCCTCCTTCTCCAAGTAGGGTCGCAATTGGTGCACAAGACGTACTTGTGCAAAGGTCCCCCTAGCCACAGCTGAAAGATGTTGTTCCAATTTTAGCTGTGGGTCTAGGAGGACACCCAAATTGCGGACCCATTCTGAGGGAGCTAATTTCTCCCCCCCAAGAACCAAGGAGGGACAATTGGTCGAGTCCTTAGGGGGCAATATCCACAGCCACTCAGTCTTGTCAGGGTTAAGTTTTAGCCGGTTCTTCCCCATCCAGACCCTAACATCGGCCAGGCAGCGGCCCATTACGTCTACGGCTTCCCTGAATTGAGACAGGGTGGAGATGTACAACTGGGTATCATCAGCATATTGCTGATACCTCACCCCGTGTCGTCGGATGATCTCACCCAGTGGCTTCATGTAGATGTTAAACAGGATGGGCGAGCGGACCGAGCCCTGCGGCACCCCACATAGTAGGGGCCTAGGGCTCGACCTCTGCCCCCCTGTCAACACCGACTGCGTCCTGTCAGAGAGGAAGGAGGAGAACCACTGCAAAACAGTGCCGCCCACCCCCACCTCTCCGAGACGACGCAGAAGGATACCATGGTCAATGGTATTGAAGGCCGCTGAGAGGTCAAGTAGCACCAGGATAGAGGAATGACCCCTATCCCGGGCTCGCCAGAGATCATCCATCAGGGTGACCAAAGCCGTTTCCGTACTGTAGCCGCGCCTGAACCCAGATTGAAAGGGATCCAGAAAATCAGTGTCATCCAACAGTCATAGGAGTTGGAGTGCCACCACTTTCTCAACAACCTTCCCCGCGAAGGGAAGGTTGGAGACTGGACGGAAGTTCTTTAAATCCGCCAGGTCCAGGGAAGGCTTCTTGAGGAGGGGTCTCACCACCGCAGCTTTTAAGGGCTGTGGGACGGACCCCTCTCTCAGAGAAGCGTTGACCAACGCCTGGAGCCAGCCGCGTGAAACCTCCCTGGTGGCTGAAACCAGCCAAGAAGGGCATGGGTCCAATAAACAAGTGGCGGAGCTCATAGCTCCTATGGCCTTGTCCACATCCTCAGGAGTCACCGGTTCAAACCTATCCCATATAACCGGACTAAGACCTACCCCAGTCATCTCGGCCTGTACTGCCCAATCGGAGTCCAGGTCTGTCCGAATCTGAGTGACTTTATCCGCCAGAAACCAAGAAAATTCCTCAGCTCTACCCTGCAAGGGATCTCCGCCTTCCTCCTTAGCAAGAAGGGTGCGGGTCACCCTAAACAGGGCGGCTGGGCGGGAGTCAGTGGATGCAATAAGAGCGGAAAAATGCGAACATTTTGCCGCCCTTATCGCCACTAAGTAAGACTTAATGAAAGTTCTTAAAAGTGTCCGGTCAGACTCAGCTTTACTAGATCTCCATCGTCGCTCTAGACGTCTCTTGTGGCGCTTCATCTCCCGGAGTTCCTCGGTAAACCAAAGAGCCCTCCTGGATCCACTTCCACAGAGAGGTCGCAAAGGCGCAATCCAATCCAGAGCCCCTGCTGCCACCTGATTCCAGGCGGCGACCAGAGACTCGGATGAACTGTGTACCAGGGATTCAGGTATTTCCCCAAGTTCCCTCTGGAATCTGTTGGGTTCCATTAGGCGCCTGGGGCGGAACCACTTCGACGGTCCCACCTCCTTGCGGTGGAAGGGTGGTGCCATAAAATCCAACCTCAGAAGGAAATGATCTGACCATGACAAGGGTACTGTGACTAAACCCCTCAGCCTCAGATCATCTCTCCACTGCCCCGAGAGAAACACAAGGTCAAGTGTGTGACCACCCTCATGAGTCGGACCCTGAACTACTTGGGTCAGGTCCATGGTTGTCATGGAAGCCATGAACTCCTGGACTGCCCCCGAGGCTTCGCCGGGTGATGGCAGATTAAAGTCCCCCAGCACCATCAACCTGGGGAAGTCAACCGCCAGCCCTGCAACCGCCTCGAGTAGAACAGGCAGGGCCTTTGCAATGCAGCTAGGAGGCAGGTACATTAGCAAAAGGCCCACCTGGACCCCTAAGTCCAACTTCAGAAGGAGTGTCTCACACCCTACAATCTCTGGGGCAGGGCTCCTTCGAGGACACAGATTCTGGCGAGCTATAATAGCCACTCCTCCACCCCTTCCCTGGGGTCGTGCCTGATGCTGAACCGAGAACCCGTCCGGGCATATTTCTGAAAGGGGCACCCCCCCCTTCCTGGCCCAGCCAGGTCTCGGTAATGCACGCCAGGTCCGCCCCCTCTTCTAGGATTAAATCCCGAATAAGGGGGGCCTTGTTGGTAACCGACCTGGCATTTAACAGCAGCAGCTTGAGCCCAGGGCCCTGACATCCCTGGTTACCAGGCACTCGGGTTGAGCTAGATGGAACCAAACCAGAGGGGCCGGAACAAGGAATCGCTTGCAAACAGCGAATTCTCGTTCCCCGAGAGTGGCCTACCCCTCTGCTCCCACCATACCTGCCTCTCCCCATTATGACCGTAATATTCTCACTCCCCGTCTCCCCAGAGATCCCCCCCACTGGTCCCCCATTCTCCCGGCAGGCCATACATACCATTCATACTGAGCCTGGGGGTGGGCCAAAACCCCCCTTCGCTTCTGTTTCCACACTCAGCAGAGGGGGGCCGGGTCCAACCACCCAGCTCACTCATGTATTCATACTATCAACCACAAAACATTTATTCATACCATTCATCCAAAACATGCTCACAGATACTCTCCCCCGGGGTCGAGGTAGATAAAGTGCAGTAGCGTAATTAATGATGTTAGGCTGATTGGTCTGTAGTTACCTGGGTCTGGTTTTTTTTCCTTTTTTGAAGATGGGGACCACATCAGCTCTTTTCCAGTCCTCAGGTAGTTCCCCTGTGATCCAGGATTTTTGGAAGATGTGGTGCAGTGGTTCTGAAATGACATCTGCTAGCTCCTTTAAGACTCTGGGATGTAATCCGTCTGGTCCTGGTGATTTGTATTTGTCAAGTTGAAACAGGTGATCTCTTACTGTTGTTTTGCTTATGTTAATTTTGTTTTCAATCTGTTTTTTGCAGTTGTGTTTCTGCTTAGTTGGGCTGCAGTTTCTTTTTGAGTGAAGACTTATGCGAAGAATGAGTTGAGCAGCTCTGCTTTGTCTGTGTTGCCTGTTACTTCTTTGGCGTCTTCTCTCTTTAGTGGACCGTTTCCTTGATTTTTTTCTTGTTATTTATGTGTTGGAAGAAACTTTTTAAAATTATCTTTGACATTTGTTGCAAGTCTTTGTTCATTCTGGGCCTTTGCTGTCCTGATTTTTTCTTTGCAGATTCTGGTTATCTGTTGATACTCTGCCTTAGTTATGTGTCCCTCTTTCCATTTTTTGTATTTGTCCTTTTTTTTCATTCAATTTGTCAGTGAGGTCTTTGTGCAGCCATGCTGGTTTCCTTTTGGTTTTCTTGTTTTTCTTTCTCATTGGTATTGTGCTGTCCTGGGCTTTTTTTATCGTGTTTTCCAGTTTCCCAAGCGTCTTGAGTTGTTTTTCCCTTTAGGACTTTCATCCAAGGAATCTTTCCCAAGTTTTCTCTGAGTTTATTGAAATAAGCTATTTTGAAATCTAAGACTTTGGTATCGTTGTGTTCAATTGTTTGTGTTTGTGTTATGTTAAATTTTAGTATGAGGTGGTCACTCTCACCCAACGTCCCTGCAGTTTCAACTCCTTCTATCACTTCTTCTCTGTTTGTAATTATTAAGTCCAGTATGGCTGTCCCTCTAGTTCCCTCCTGTACCTTTTGGACAACAAAGTTGTCAGCAAGGCTGGTTATAGCAATAGCAATAGCACTTAGACTTATATACCGCTTCATAGTGCTTTACAGCCCTCTCTAAGCGGTTTACTGTCAAGATGAGTATAACTCTCACTAGAGGCAAAAATATATCTTTGCCCGGAATTCTGACATTAGAAATGAAACCGCAGTTTAAAATCTAAGTAAAAATATTTATTCGGTACAAAAACAATAAATCCTCATTAATTACATCTCTGATATAAAAGGCACGTCTTGCTTCGACAGAAGCTAGGAACAGAAGGAAAGAATGGAATGCACACATGCGTACTAGAACATATCAATCACGTGCTCAGGAATAAACTATTATAATGAATAGGGATGCATCTCCCTGTATATACATATAACAGGCAATATAAATCACTGCGTGACATTTACAGAGTTCAGCATATTGCCCCCAACAATCTGGGTCCTCATTTTACCGACCTCGGAAGGATGGAAGGCTGAGTCAACCTTGAGCCAGTGAGATTTGAACAGCTGAACTGCTGAACTGCAGTGCTGCATTTTAACCATGCGCCACCTTGGCTCAAATAGGTTATGAACCTATTTGATTTCTCACAGTGCAGAACTAGTTTTCCAATTGATATCCGGGTAGTTGAAGTATCCCATTATTACTGCAGTGTGTTTCCTACATATGTTCGTTAGTTGGTTGGCAAAAAGGATATCCATTTTTTCTTTTTGGTTGGGTGGCCTATAGTATACTCCTATTATTATGTCATTCGTTTTTTCTTTTATGTTGACCCATATGCATTCTAGGGGGTTTTCTTCTTTGGTTACATGTAGCTCTGTAGCAACATAGTGGTCCTTTACATACAGTGCAACTCCACCTCCTCTTTTATGTGGTCTGGTTTTTTTGAAGAGTTTGTATCCTTTTTTTTAAAATTGAAAAGTTTTATAAGTACAAAGTACAAACATTTTCCCCCTTTTCTCCCACCCTCACCCCACTCCACCCTCACCCCCCAATCACCCTTCCCACCCACCCCCGGACTTCCCAGAAAAATCACAGGGTATAACTCCAACAAAAAAAGCATAAAAATTAAAAAAAATGCTAAAAGAAAAAGAAAAACAAAAAAGGAAAAAAATTATTAGTTCAAAAATACCTTACATCCTTAACTCTTTGTTAGTCCAAAAACTTGAAAGTATAATCTAACATTTCACAAATTTCTAACATTAATAGGCTATTTGAGTCATCTTAATCTGATACTTTTTTTGAATATATACAGTCCACCTACTCCATTCCAATATATATCTTTCATTTGAGTGGTCCTTTAAGTATGATGAAATCTTGGCCATTTCAGCCAAATGTGTCATTTTTACTGTCCATTCTTCAATTGTAGGTATATCTTCCTTCTTCCAATATTGTGCCACCAGTAATCTGGCAGCAGATATAAAATTCAAAACCAATTTAGTCTCTATAACAGAATAATCCGTTATTATACCCAACAAGAAAAATTGTGGTGTGAACTTGATCTTTTTCTTTAGAATATTTTGTATAATCCACCAAATTTTTATCCAGAATGCCTTAATCTTTTTACAAGTCCACCATATATGAAAATATGTAGCATCTTCACATCCGCATCTCCAACATTTAGGATCTGAATTACATACAAGCTAGTTTTTTTGGGTCTAGATGCCATCTATAAAGCATTTTATAAAAATTTTCTCTCAAATTTTGTGCCTGTGTAAATTTAACATTTCTAACCCATATCTTTTCCCATGTATCCATCATTATAGGTTCACCAATATTCTGAGCCCATTTTATCATGTAATCCTTAACTAGTTCTGTTTCTGAATCTAATTCCAGTAAAATATTACATAATCTCTTTATATGCATTGGGCCCTTATCTTTTATTTGTACAATCAGATTGTCCTCTTTTTTCAAAATACCAATTTTTTGATCGTCTCTCCATCTAGCCTGTAATTGTATACATTGAAACCATGTTCTGGTTATACCTTCTTCTCTTAATTTCTCAAATGGTTTTAATTGAAATAAAATTCCCTCTTCGGAAAGAAGTTCCTTATATGTAATTTTATCAAATTTTTGTTCCAAATTTATATTTTCTATCACGTGTCTGGGTACTGTCCATAAAGGTAACTTATCATTTAATTTGCATTGGTACTTTTCCCAGACACGCAATAAAGCATTTCTTAATATATGGCTCTTGAAAGTTTTATCTACTTTTTTATCATATACTAAATAAGCATGCCACCCAAAAACCAAACCATATCCCTCAATGTTTAATACACTCTCTTCCGTTAAGTTTATCCAATCCGTAATTGCTGAGAGGACCGCTGCTTCATAATACAATTTTAAATTAGGCATTTTTAAACCACCTCTTTCACGAGTATCCTGCATAATCTTCTGGTTTACCCTTGGCTTCTTCCCCGCCCAAATAAATTTATTTATACCCTTCTGCCATTGCTTTAAAACTTTATCTTTTTTAAGTATTGGTATCATTTGAAAGAGGAATAAAAACCTTGGTAAAACATTCATTTTTTTTATTCAAAAAGTTTTATTAGTACAAAATTACATAGATAATAGCTAAATATTAAATAGAAAGTACAAACAGAAAGAAAAGCCAGTTTTCAAAGTCAAAAGTTTCCATGAGAAAAAAAGCCACTAGCGAAACAAAAGTCACTTTCACTTCTCCTCCCACCTTCTTCAATCGCCATATTGTTGCTTATTAACTGTTACTTTGTTTCCTTTCCGAAGTGAAAGTTAGCAGAGGAGTTGAAGAAGAAAAAAAATTCAGTACTTGCCCATCTGCACTCCTGTTTCTCTCTGTCTGCTTCTTTAAATCAAAAAATAATTATAAATCCCATTCTGGAAGCAGCAGTGGTCGCGGCATCTTGCTCCGCAAAAGCGGAGGTTTCCGGATTCCCGGAGCAGGAGACAGGCTGCATGGGGAGCCCTCACCCTTCGCGCCCCTGGATGGCTCCTAGGGCACTAGGGGGGCTCTACCCCACCTGTCAAGCTCTCATCTCTCCCCTTTGCCCGGGGAAGAGATTTCAAAGCCGCCAGACAGCTGTTCTGGCGGCTTTTTACGAAGAATCGGAAAGGCGCTCAACAAGGAGCATCCGCGATGGCGCGATCCAAACCGGAAGTGGTAAAACATTCATTTTAACAGCAGCTATCCTACCCAACAAAGACAATTGTAATTTTTCCCAACTTTCCATATCCTTCTGTATTTTTAACCAAAGTGGTTCATAATTATATTGATATAGTTTTGTATTTGTGGACATAATATAAACCCCTAAATATTTAATCTTTTGGACTATCTCAAAACCTGATACCTTTTCTATTTCTTCTTTTTGGTTTCTTGTCATATTTTTAACTATTATTTTTGTTTTAGCTATATTTATTTTAAAACCAGATACTTGTCCATATATATTAATTATATCCATTAACATTCTAATAGATTGTAATGGTTGAGTTAAAGTAACAACCAGGTCGTCCGCAAACACTCGAAGCTTATATTCTTCCTGTCTAATTTTTATTCCTTTTATTGTGTCAAGATCTCTTATTTTGTTAAGTACTATTTCCAAGCTCAAAATAAACAGCAGAGGAGACAGAGGACATCCTTGTCTAGTTCCCTTTTCTATATTAAAAGTATCTGTCACTCCACCATTGATTATTATTTGCGCTGTTTGTTTTTGATATATTGCCCCAATGGATTGTACAAAATGATCTCCAAATTGTAACTTTTCTAATAACTTTAATAAAAACCGCCAATTCAACCTATCAAAAGCTTTCTCAGCATCCAAAAATACTAGTGCTGCGGAGACCTGGTTATTGCTTCTCAAATACTCTAATAAATTAACAATTTGTCTAACATTAGTTTTCATTTGTCTACCAGTTAAAAACCCTGTTTGATCATGATGTAGCATTTCTTGCATAACTATCATTAATCTGTTCGCTAAAATTTTAGTAAAAATTTTATAGTCTATATTTAAAAGTGAGATCGGCCTGTAATTTTTGGGATCTGTGTGATCTAAACCCTCTTTTGGGATCAGAGAGATAAAAGATGTCTTCCATGTTGGAGGTACTTTACCTCCCTTTTGAATATTATTAAATAATTCTTTAAGTGGTTCCACCATTTCTTCCTGTATTTTTTATAATAATAATAATAATAATAATAATAATAATAATAATAATAATAATAATAATAATAATAATAATAATAATAATAATAATAATAATAATAATAATAATAATAATAATAATAATAATAATAATAATAATAATAATAATAATAATAATAATAATAACAGAGTTGGAAGGGACCTTGGAGGTCTTCTAGTCCAACCCCCTGCTTAGGCAGGAAACCCTACACTACTTCAGACAAATGGTTATCCAACATCTTCTTAAAAACTTCCAGTGTTGGAGCATTCACAACTTCTGGAGGTAAGCTGTTCCACTGATTAATTGTTCTCACTGTCAGGAAATTTCTCCTTAGTTCTAAGTTGCTTCTCTCCTTGTTTAGTTTCCACCCATTGCTTCTTGTTCTACCCTCAGGTGCTTTGAAGAATAGTTTGACTCCCTCTTCTTTGTGGCAACCCCTGAGATATTGGAACACTGCTATCATGTCTCCCCTGGTCCTTCTTTTCATTAAACCAGACATACCCAGTTGCTGCAACCGCTCTTCATATGTTTTAGCCTCCAGTCCCCTAATCATCTTTGTTGCTCTTCTCTGCACTCTTTCCAGAGTCTCAACATCCTTTCTACATCGTGGCGACCAAAACTGAATGCAGTATTCCAAGTGTGGCCTTACCAAGGCATTGTAAAGTGGTATTATTACTTCACATGATCTTGATTCTATCCCTCTGTTAATGCAGCCTAGAACTGTGTTGGCTTTTTTGGCAGCTGCTGCACACTGCTGGCTCATATTTAAATGGTTGTCCACTAGGACTCCAAGATCCCTCTCACAGTTACTACTGTTGAGCAAGGTACCACATATGCTGTACCTGTGCATTTTGTTTTTCTTGCCTAAATGTAGAATCTTACTTTTTTCCCCATTGAATTTCATTTTGTTTGATAGCGCCCAATGTTCAAGTCTGTCAAGATCCTTCTGAATCTTGAACCTATCTTCTGGAGAGTTGGCTATTCCTGCCAGTTTGGTGTCATCTGCAAATTTGATGAGTTCCCCATCTATCCCCTCGTCCAAGTCATTGATGAAGATGTTGAAGAGTACTGGGCCTAAAACAGAGCCTTGGGGTACTCCACTGCATACTTCCCTCCATGTAGATGCAGTTCTATTCAGCACTACTCGTTGAGTGCGGTTGGTCAGCCAGTTTTGAATCCATCTGGTGGTGATGCTGTCTAACCCACATTTTTCTACTTTATCTAGTAGTAGGTTGTGATCTACTTTGTCAAATGCCTTACTGAAGTCCAAGTAAACTATATCAACAGCATTCCCCTGGTCCACTAATTTTGTCACTTTGTCAAAGAATGCAATAAGATTAGTCTGGCATGATCTGTTTTTGACAAACCCATGTTGGCTTTTGGTTATTACTTTGTTTGCTTCTAGGTGTTCGTTTATTTGTTGCTTGATTATCTTTTCCAGAATCTTCCCTGGTATTGAGGTCAGGCTGATAGGTCTGTAGTTTCCTGGATCTATTTTTTTCCCTTTTTTGAAGATGGGAAATCTCTTTTCCAGCTCTTTTCCAGTCCTCTGGCAGTTCCCTGGTGCTCCAGGATCTTTGAAAGATATAGTTCAGTGGTTCTGAGATCTCGTCTGCCAGTTCCTTCAGAACCTTGGGGTGTAATCCATCCGGTCCTGGTAATTTGAACTCATCTAGGGTAGACAGGTGTTCACTTACCATTTTCTTCCCTATTTTAACTTGTGTTCCTAATATGTTTTTTGTGTTGCTGTTTTTGACGGGTTGGACTATTTTTTCCCTTTGTGTGAAGACAGATGCAAAAAACGAATTAAGTAGCTCTGCTTTCTCCCTGTTGCTTGTCACCTTCTTGCCGCTTTCTCCCTGCAATGGACCAATTGTTTCCTTGACTTTTTTCTTGTTTTTAATATGTTGGAAGAAGCTTTTTTTGTTACTTTTTACTTTTGTCGCAAGCCTTTGTTCATTGTGAGCCTTAGCTTTCCTCACTTCATCTTTACAGGCTTGGGCTATTTTCTGGTATTCTGCCTTAGTTATTTGCCCCTCTTTCCACTTTTTATACTTGTCCTTTTTGACTTTCAATTTGTCAGAGAGTTCTTTATGGAGCCATGCTGGTTTCTTTTGAGACCTATTATTTTTCTTCTTCATTGGTATTGTGCTAGACTGGGCTTTTATAATCTCACTTTTCAAAATTTCTCAAGCTTCTTGAGTTGTTTTCCCCTTGAGGATTCTTGTCCATGGAATCCTTCCCAAACTTTCTCTAAGTTTATTGAAATTAGCTCTCTTAAAGTCCAAGACTCTAGTTTGACTTTGTTCTACTGCTTGTGTTTGCATAATGTTGAATTCCAATATTGCATGATCACTTGCCCCAAGGTTCATGTAGCTTCAACACCTTCTATCATTTCATCTCTGTTAGTGAGAATTAAGTCCAATATGGCTGATCCCCTTGTTCCCCTCTCTACTTTTTGGGTAACAAAGTTGTCTGCTAGGTTTGTTAGGAACCTGTTGAATCTTCCACTTGGTGCAGACTTTGTCTCCCAGTTGATGTCAAACAGCAGTTAAACCATCTGTCCCTGGGGCTTTACCCACTTTCAACTGTTTAATTACCATTAAGATCTCTTCTGAAATTATCAATTGATTTAAATTATCCCTCTGAACCTTGGAAGTTAGATAAATATTCTGTTTCTGCAGATAGCTATCTATATCCTCTTCTTTAACTTTATCCCCACTATATAAATCTGAATAAAATTCTAAAAATGACTTTTTAATAAGTTCATGTTCATAAACTTCTTTACCCTTATATCTTATTTTTTCTTGATTTTTGCTTCTTTCTCAAAATGTATGCCAGCCATCTTCCTGGTTTATTAGCATTGCTAAAAGTATTAAATTTAGCATATTGTAAATTTGTTGCTATTTGATCTGCCATTAACATATTAAATTGTCCCTTTAATAAATTAATCGTCTCTTTAATTTTTTTATCCATTGGATTAGACATTAAAGTCCTTTCCTTTCTCTTAATCTCCTCCTCTAGTTCTTTCCTTCCCCCCCTTTTTCCTTCTATATTTATTATTCAGATATATCAAAATACCCCTCATATAGGCTTTACTTGCATCCCAAACCATTTCTAAAGATGTGCCCTTCTGCATATTGTTAACAAAAAATTCTTTCATTAATTTTTTACACTCCTTCACATTTTCCTCATATCTGAATAGATTGTCATTTAACCTCCATGATCTTCTAAGTCCATTTCGATCTTCTAAATCCATCCAAACCGGACTATGATCTGTCAATACTCTTGAGCATATCTTCGTCTTCTTTACCCTAGAAAAGAGATTATTAGTAATCAAAATAAAGTCAATCCTTGAAAAGGATTGATGTCTATCGGAAAAAAAAGTAAAATCCTTTTCTTCTGTATTTCTTTCGCGCCAAATATCTCTCAACTCCCAATCCTCCATCATCTCAAAAAATGGTTTGCGCAATTTTGCTCTTGAAAAAATATTTTGCTTAGGGCCCTTCTTGTCTTTTACAACATCTAATACACCATTTCAATCACCGAGAAGGATGCAGGTGCTGTAGTTTGTACCAACTTTGTATGTAAAAGATCATAAAAGTTTTCCTGTTGTTGATTCAGGGCATATACTCCAATTACCAATAGTCTCTCTCCTTTAATTAAAAGTTCAACCGCTAAATATCTTCCTTGATCATCTGCTTCAATTAACTTAGCAATCAAATGTCTCTTCACATATATAACAATTCCATTTTTTTGTCAGTTGCTGCTGAAACAAAATGTATTCCTAATCTTGAATTTATTAGGTGTTTTTGATCTTGTGTTCTAATATGTGTTTCTTGTAGGCAGGTCACATCATTGTTAAATTGTTTAAGATAGTGAAATATTTTCCTTCTTTTCTGTGGTGAATTTAATCCATTGACATTCCACATTAAAAATCTTTTGCTTTCTGTACCGTATTCAATCGATGTCTTTCTCCATCATAAATCAAATATATTCCAGCTGGGACCTCCCACCTAAATGGCAATTATTGTCTTTTAAGTTCTTCCACTAGGAAGGAAAATTCCTTTCTAGCTCTCAACATTTTTGGAGCGATTTCTTTCATTGTCATCATTTCTTGTCCTCCCACCTGTAGCTTATTTTGATAAGTTGCTTGTAGGATGTCATTTCGCAATGTTCTGTTGTTAAAATATATTACAATATCTCTTGGGAGATTTCTGATTCTAGCCACACGGGAATTCACTCGATATATCTTATCAATTTGCCAGACCAACTCTTCTTTCCTCATGCCCACCGCTTGGGCCAGGACCTCCACCCTCAAATCTCTCAGATTTTCTTGTTTATCCTCCTTCACCCCTCTAACTCTGATCGCAAATTCCATATTCCTGTAATGAATCAATGTAATTTCATCAGCATCTCTTTCTCTTTTCTCCTCAACTTTTTGTATTTCCCCTCTCAGGTCTGCTGTAATTTCTCTAATTCGATCAATCTGTTGTTCCAAATATTCCACATCGTTTGCCAAACCTTTGAGTGCTACCAAAATGTCTGCTCTAATTTCACTGTTGCCAATTTCTATTTTTTTTTCAATTTTCTCAGAAACATCTTGTATTTTGTCATTAATCATATCATTAATTTTTTCATTGGATTCATCAATTTTTTTATTAAAAATTTTCATCATTTCAGCCTGCATGGCCTTAAGGCTATCTTGTATCATCGCCTGAGTTAGAGGTTGTGGTTGTGCTGAGAGAGATTGCAGTTTAGAGGGGAGAGTGGGTGAGCTCTCAGCGCTTCCAGCCCCTTTAGAAGGAACCGTCTTCACAGATTTAGAAGCCATTTGAATTTAATCAAATCTTTATTATATTCCAACTTGTATACTAATCTTATACCAAAAAGAAGAATCTCCAAATCACAGTACCAGTCCAAAATCCACTCGATTAGACTCTTCTGTATGAAGAGAACAGAAGCGAGGGGGGGTGGGGCTCAGTTACCCTACCTTGGGAAAGCGGTATGTATGGCCTGCAGGGAGGGAGGGAGACCAGTGGGGGGGAGGGGGTCTCTGGAGGGGACGAGAGCCAGAACATCTCGGTCATAATGGGAAGAGGCAGATATGGCGGGAGAAGAGGGGTGGGCCGCTCTCGGGGAATAAGACCTCGCTGCTTGCAAGCGATCCCTTGTTCCGGCCCCTCCGATGTGGTTCCATCTTGCTCAACCCGAGTTCCTTGCAACCAGGGTTTTCAGGGCCCTGGGCTCAAGATGTTGCTGCTTAACGCCAGGTCAATTACTAACAAAGCCCCCCTGATACGTGATTTAATCACAGAAGAGGGGGCAGACCTGGTGTGTATTACTGAGACCTGGATGGGCCAGGAGGGGGGAGTAGCTCTCTCCGAGATATGCCCAGACGGGTTCTCAGTGCAGCATCATTCCCGACCTCAGGGAAGGGGGGAGGAGTGGCAATAATAACACGCGGAAACCTGCATCCTCGTAGGATCCCTGCCCCGGAGATTGTTGGGTGTGAGACGCTCCTTCTGAAGTTGGACTTAGGGGTACAGGTGGGCCTTCTCTTAACATACCTGCCTCCCAGCTGCGTAAGTAAGGCCCTGCCTGAGCTGCTCGAGGCAGTAGCCGGCTTGGCAGTTGAGTTCCCTAGGCTTATGGTGCTGGGGGACTTCAACTTGCCTTCTGCTGGCGAAACCTCTGGGATAGCCCAGGAGTTCATGGATTCCATGACAACCATGGACCTGACCCAAGTAATCCAGGGTCCGACTCATGAGGGTGGTCACATGCTCGACCTAGTGTTTCTCTCGGGGCAGTGGAGAGATGATCTGAAGATAAGGGACATAGTCATCACCCCTCTGTCATGGTCAGATCATTTCCTACTGAGGTTGGATTTCGCAGCCCCATTCCTCCCCCGCAGGGAGGCGGGACCGACTAGGTGGTTCTGCCCCAGGCGCCTAATGGAGCCGGAAGGATTCCAGAGGGAACTTGGGGAAATACCTGAAACCCTGGTACGCAATTCGGCTGATTCCCTGGTGGCTGCTTGGAACACCGCAGCATGTGTGGTGTGGTCTAAAGGGGCTTTAGACCGAATTGCGCCTTTGCGACCTCTCCGCAGCAGTGGATCCCGGAAAGCTCCCTGGTTTACCAAGGAGCTCCGGGAGATGAAACACCAGAAGAGACGTCTGGAGCGCCGCTGGAGGTCCAGCAAAACCAAATCCGACCGAACACTATTAAGAATTTACATCAGATCTTATTTAGTGGGGATAAGGGCGGCAAAACGATCCTATTTTTCCGCTCTTATTGCGTCCGCAGATTCTCGCCCAGCCGCCTTGTTTAGGGTGACTCGCTCCCTCCTTGCCAAAGGGGGGAGCGAGGAACACTTGCAAGGTAGAGCTGAGGAATTCGCAGAGTTTCTGGCGGATAAAGTCGCTCGGATCCGGTCGAACCTGGACTCTGGCTGGGCAGAGTCCATGGAGTTGACAGGGGCAAGTCTTAGTCCATCGTTGTGGGAGGAGTTTGGGCCTGTTTCTCCCGAGGATGTGGACAGAGCCGTGGGGGCGATGGGGGCCTCCACCTGTTTATTGGACCCGTGCCCCTCCTGGTTGGTTTCGGCCAGCAGGGAGGTGACACGCGGCTGGATCCGGGCGGTGGTCATCGCTTCTTTGGAGGAGGGATCCGTACCGCAGTCGCTAAAAGCTGCGGTGGTGAGACCTCTCCTGAAGAAGCCCTCCCTGGATCCAGCTGACTTGAAGAACTATTGTCCGGTCTCCAACTTACCTTTTTTAGGGAAAGTTGTGGAGAAGGTGGTGGCTACTCAGCTTCTGCGACTTTTGGATGAAACAGATCATCTAGATCCTTATCAGTCGGGTTTCAGGCGCGGGTACAGTACAGAAACTGCCTTGGTCTCTCTGATGGATGATCTCTGGTGGGCCCGGGATGGGGGAAATTCCTCCATCCTGGTGCTACTTGACCTCTCAGCGGCTTTCGATACCATCGACCATGGTATCCTTCTGCATTGTCTCGGCGAATTGGGAGTGGGAGGCACCGTTTTACGGTGGTTCTCCTCTTATCTCGCCGATAGGATGCAGTCGGTGTTAACAGGAGGGCAGAGATCCTTCCCTAGGCCCCTGTTATGCGGGGTGCCTCAGGGTCGGTTCTCTCGCCCATCCTGTTCAACATTTACATGAAACCGCTGGGGGAGATCATCCGCAGACATGGGGTGCGTTTTCACCAGTACGCTGATGACACCCAGCTGTACATCACCACCCCGTCTGATTTCAGTGTGGCAGTTGATGTAATGTGCTGGTGCCTGGACGATGTTAGGATCTGGATGGGGAGGAACAGACTCAGACTCAACCCCGACAAGACTGAGTGGCTTTGGATATTGCCTCCTAAGGACTACGACAACTGTCCCTCCTTGGTTCTCGAGGGAGCGAAACTGACTCCCTCAGATCAGGTCCGCAACTTGGGGGTCCTCCTATATCCACAGCTAAAATTGGAACATCATCTTACCACTGTGGCTAGGGGGGCCTTTGCACAGGTTCGCCTGGTGCACCAGCTGCGGCCATACTTGGAGAAGGAGGCACTACTCACGGTCACTCATGCCCTTGTCACCTCACGCTTGGACTACTGCAACGCGCTCTACATGGGGCTACCCTTGAAGAGTATCCGGAGACTTCAGCTGGTGCAAAATGTGGCTGCGCGTGCTGTGGTGGGTGTGTCAAGGTACACCCACGTGACACCTATACTCCGCCAGCTGCATTGGTTGCCCATCGGTCTCCGGGTCCAATTCAAGGTGTTGATCACCATCTTTAAAGCCCTACATGGCTTAGGACCAGGTTATCTCCGGGACCGCATTCTGCCTCACACTTCCCTCCGACCAGTTAGGGCCCACAGAGTTGGCCTCCTCCAGGTCCCATCGGCCAAGCAATGCCGCGTGGCGGGCCCTAGGGGGAGAGCCTTCTCTGTGGCAGGCCCCGCGCTCTGGAACCAACTTCCCCCAGAGACCCGAACTATCCCCACTCTGCTGGCCTTCCGAAAAGCTGTCAAGACATGGCTTTTCCTGCAGGCTGGGGGTAGAGCTTAATCCACTCGAGCTCACCCCAAGTATGTATGGTTGTTGAATGAGTATTGGACGATTTTAAATATTGTGTTTTTAATTTTTATATCTGTTTTTTAAATGTAATATTTATGAATTGGTGTCTTGTATTTTCTCTGTTGTACGCCGCCCTGAGTCCTTCGGGAGTTGGGCGGCATATAAGAACACCATAATAAATAAATAAATAAATAAATAAATAAATAAATAAATAAATAAATAAATAAATAAATAAATAAATAAATAAATAAATAAATAAATAAATAAATAAATAAATAAATAAATAAATAAATAAATAAATAAATAAATAAATGAGCCTGTCAGTAAAATGAAACTTTCTCTCTTCTCACTTTCACTTCCACACCCATTCAAGCTTTCGTCGCCATTTTAAAACTTGCTACTTTGTAACTTCTATAATGAGAGTCAATAAGAGTTAAGCAGTGGTTACTTGCCCAATTTGTCTCCTGGAGTTTTCTGCTGCAAATAATCCTCTTTTAGATTCAGTCTTTTAAAGCAGTGTTGGACGCGATCTTCTTGCTCTGCAAAAAAAAGCGGAGATGTCCCAGGTTCGGAGCAACAGCAGATTGCCAGGGAGCCCTCGCCCTTCACGCCCCAGGAATCCTCCTAGGGCACTTGGGGGGCTCTACCTGTGTCCGCCGACTCTTCACCCTTCCCTTTGCCCGGGAAGGGCATTTCCAGCCACCAGTCAGCTGTTTGTCGGCTTTCTGGCGGCTTTACGGAACCGGGGACCGGCACTCCAGGAAAGGAGCGTCTTCGCCGAACGCGGAGCCAACCGGAAGTCAAGTTTGTATCCTTTTATCAGTGTGTTCCAGTTGTGTGTTTTGTCCCACCAAGTATCTGTTATTCCAACTATGTCGTGTCTACCTTCGTGCATTAATATTTCAAGTTCACCCTGTTTATTCCCCAGGCTTTGTGCATTTGTGCAAAGGCATTTGAGATCTTTGTGCCTGATTCTGGGTGTGGTTTCTGTGTCTCCTGTTTGGCATTTGAGTTTGTCTTCCTTCCCATCCCTCTTTAGTTCGTTATTTGCCTTGCTTACTAAGGGCCCTTGCTTGGAGTTAGGTCCTGGAGATCCTATAGATTGGTCACCCTCCCCGTTCAGTTTTAGTTTAAAGTCTTCCTGATAAGTTGGGCCAGATGTTTTCCAAAGACATTCTTCCCAGTCATTCTTCCCAGTCATTCTTCCCAGACCCCTTGCTGTTTCCAAAGCTGTGAAACTATATAAGGAGGCCACATCCCATGAGGGCAATGAGAAGAAAAAAAAAACAAAAAGACAGAAAACCCCAAAAGCATCATAGTGTAAAAGAAATGCCTTTGGTAGGAAACGCTGTAATTTTGATTTTGAAACCAGCATTTCTGATAGCTAACCAAATGTGGGTTTTCATAGAGTATTTTAGAACTAATTAGGAATATTTAGATCTTTCTGAAAAGCAAACACTGGCCTAACTTTAACTCACATGCAACTCACATGAACTAATGTAAGGTGAGGTTTACTGTAAAAATATATTACATTTAAAGAAGAAAACAAAGAGCAGTGAGAATCCACAGATAAGAAACTAGCAAGAGTAACATTAATTGCTGCAGTGCAATACCTCTGCTTCATGAAGCATGTTAGTGCACAAAGCACAAGGAATGAGAATAGGCAACGGCCAGGATGGGGAATGAAGAATGCAGTTCTTCTGAAATCCATTTCATTACTTCTGCATTCGTTTTATTGTTGAACAGTACCTATCAAATAATTCAGGTACCTGTATTTAAAGGTGAATGATACTACATGATGCAGAGTTTGACAAGCACTTAGATGGAAAATCTGCAAAGTGAAAGGATGGGATAGGGCTGATATTTAAAAAATTCTTCATATTAAAAAGATATCTGTAAAAATATTTTAATGTATAGTTTTGATAAATGTAACACGCCCATACATTCTGTTAGAATATTCATGACTGCGAGAGCCAATGGTAACAAGGTCAGCCAATGAATAGGCATAGCAACTAAGTCAGCCAATGGGAACTAAACACATCTGAGTCTGTGCAGATAATCGAAACTGAAACTATAAGGCTGGGCATGGCTGAGCCCACTCTGTACTCTTGTCTCTCTCTGAACTCTGAACTAGAAGCTGCTTGTATTTTGCTTGTAACTGCTACTATGTTGAAGAAGAACTCTACTTGTGGTATTGTAAATATATATCTATATCTATCTATCTATCTATCTATACACACACACACACACACACACACACACACACACACACACACACACACACACACACACACACACACACACACACACACACACACACACACACACACACACACACACATATATATATATATATATATATATATATATATATATATATATATATATATATATATATATATAACTATGTTTATAAAGAAGATAATGAATCCAGCTGAATCAGTTATCTATGTGTGCTTCTGGATTTAATTATTGCAACAAACTCTGATAGGTTATGGGCCCAGAGCACATAGAAAGACTGCATTGTAGTTAAGCTGAAGAGACTGCCTGTGTTTAGAAAGAGAACAAGGCAGAGAGAAAGATTGCAGGATGGCTGCTGTTGAATTTAAGGAAAGCTCTGTGCCTTGTTTGGGACAGAAGAACTATATAATATGGGCTGCAAAGATGGAATGTTTCCTGAAGGCTAAGGAACTGTGGTATATGGTTGTAAATCCACCACAGGCTTTTGCAGCTGGAGAACAGAAGCAGCATGAAAAAGCAATGGCTTATATCATCTTGAGTTTAGAAGATGAACAGTTTATCAATGTAGCTGATTTAAAGACTGCGAAGGAGGTCTGGCTGAAGTTAAGGACTGTGCATGCGAGTGTGTGAGCATGCAATATTGTTCAGTTATCAAGGAAATTATACAGAGCTTGTCTGCAACCAGGTGAATCTGTGGAAAGACATTTATTGCAAATGCAAACTTTGTTTGTGGAATTGGAACAGCGTGGAATGAATAGTCTTGAGTCCCAGAAGGTGCTGCTGGTATTAAACAGTCTTGATGAAACTTGGGACATTGTTTCTGCAGTATTTGAATGCAAACCAGAGCAGGACTTGCATTTGGAGGTTAGTGACACAAGGTTTTTCACAGATGAAAAATGTGCACTATGAAGAAGAAGAAATTTACATGGTTCAAGCACCAGGGTATGAAAGTAAAAAGCCTAACACAGTGTATAAATTGAACAAGGCCATTTGTGGGCTAATGCAGTCAGCCAGGAATTGGAATATCTGTTTAGATAATGCATTGAAGCGTCTTGGGTTCAAGAGTTGCAAGGCTGATGGTTGCATATACACTGGAAAGTTACAAGGTGGGGACAGTCAACTATTAGCATTTGTGAATTATCTTTGTTTCATTGCAAAGGATGTATCACAGTAAAAGGGATTCTCAGGTATTTGGAGGGAACTCTGAATGTGGGTCTTCAAATACAGGTCTAGGAAGAATATTAAATTATTTGATTTATGTCTCTTCCAGTCATGAAGGGAGGAGTGTTAGAATATTCATGACTGGGAGAGCCAATGGTAACAAGGTCAGCCAATGAATAGGCATAGCAACTAAGTCAGCCAATGGGAGCTAAACACATCTGAGTCTGTGCAGAGAATAGAAACTGAAACTATAAGGCTGGGCGTGGCTCAGCCCACTTTGTACTCTTGTCTCTCTCTGAACTAGAAGCTGCTTGTATTTTGCTTGTAACTGCTACTAGGTTGAAGAAGAACTCTACTTGTGGTATTGTATATATGTATATATTACTATGTTTATAAAGAAGTTAATGAATCCAGCTGAATTAGTTATCTGTGTGTGCTTCTGGATTTAATTCTTGCAACACATTCAGATTACATTATTAGAGCAATATTCTCTTTCAACATTCCTGTTTCCTATTCTTTTCCTAAGCAAGTGTTTTCTGATACCAAATAGAAGGGAAAAAGACAGAGGAGAAGGGAAAAGTGAAGAAAAACAATTTCATGGTGAAGTAGTAAGAATACCCAATATGATTAAGGTGAGAATGAAGCTATACCACGAGACATATGTCAGACACCTTTCACAATTATTTCAGACAAAAGTCCCTTTCACATTAATAGGCCATTAATTGAAATATGTTTGCCACTGTACCATTCTGCTTGAATATTCAAACATTATGTAATACTATTGCAATTTATAGTGTTAATGATACAAAATTATAATTTCTTACAAGTACTCATATGTAAACATGGCCAGAGCTCTGTTCATATAATAATTTGATTTAATATATTTTGTCTTTCTGCAAACTTGCATATTTTTTTATATTTATTTCAATCTCAATCAGTATGAAAAAGTGTTAAACAAAATTTATTTTATTGTAGGTCAGGTTTTTTTAAAATAATCCTTACAATCTCACCCAAAACGACCATTCTAGAGAATTGAGGTTATAGCACAACATATCAAGAAGCACCACACTGGGCACTTAAGTAAGTCCTAATGAAGAATAGTCTGCTGAGATACTGATTTATTATCCTTATATCATACTTTTCATTCAAAAGCCCAAAATACTGTACATATTGCTCCTTTTTCTATTTTCCCCATTAAAATAACTATGCGAAATAGGTTGGGCTGAGAGAAAGTGACTGGCCCAAAGTCACCAAGTGAGTTTCCAGACTAAGAGTGGATAAAACCTGGTTACCTCTGCTTCTACCTATACAATGCATTACAATGACTTGACAATATGATCAACAAGATCAATAGAATTAAATCTTATTACATCAGATTTTCAGTAATGGTAGTTATTTCAGGAGATAAACAAGAATATTAATGCTGTGTTTGATTACTAGAAAAAGAATTATAAGCAACTGTGCACCAGAAAAAGGTTAGTAGTCAGGGGAAGAAGTGTATATTGAGATTCCATGACGTAAACACCATGGCACATGTACATGAGTCTATCATCAGAAAGCAAATACAGATGAATAGGATTTGAATTATATCAATGCATTATATCAATGCATTATATCAAAGGATTTGCATTATATCAATGCATTATATCATTCCTTCATCATTATGGCTATTTGCAAAATACTATGAAAATAAATGATGGAAGTACCAAACATTCATTCTTGGTGAAGATATTTTGGCTTGTAAAACTACTCACATTAAAAAAATAAACAAATACAGCAAACTTGTTTCAGTCTTATACTATTTTAACTTCTTTTTTAAAAATTGTGATTCAAACTGTAATATTCCATCTTGCCCTATAGAAGTGACTCAAGTATAATTGAATTCTTTGAGATAAGTTCAGAAGTGAAAATAGAAGAGCTAGAAGATGAGCATTTTTAGGGAAAAGTCTGGAATAGAAAATGTACATTTCTCTATCTGTCATTCATCTAAAATGTTGAAGTTGTTGAAGATCACTTAATTTGTTGGATAAATTACTGAAAATATAAACTAGGCTTTAAATAGAAGTGTCTTTACACAAATAATCTGTTAATAATGTCAGACTCCAGACTCTGCCATTCAAAAGGAGAAGGGGGGTCTTGGTTCTGCTTGATCAAACAGTTATAACAGATATCCAGATCCTAGACACCTGGGAACCTTCTAATCTTAAGATAGGGTTTATGAGGGGCAATGCAAGTCAGTTGAACGGAAGAGTCTGGGAACGTATAGCTATCTGTACTCCCAGGAAAGAAGTTTCACACTTTGTGGATTGCTTTACTCTTGCATCCTGCCTAATGGGGAGGGGCATTAAGGTTAAATATGCTTGCCTTGCCTGGAGGCATTTAGATCTTGCTTTGAATGAATGGATTGTCATACAACTGCTAATAAAGGAATCCTTTTGAAACACTGACTCAGAAGTTCGTACTTTGAATGTGGTTGGGGAGGCAATCCTTACAGAAAGCAAGATCTGCAAAATTGGTCAACCCAGAGAAGCAACTTCGCTCTATTGAGGGGACCGTGCAAACCATGTCTGAACAAAACCGGGAACAAGAGGAAACTGAATGCTGGGGGGAGACACCAATCACCACCCAGTCGGATGCCTGTTCCGCACTCCCCATCAAAGAGGTTGAGGGAGTTTTTGAGACCTCTGAGAAACCCCGCTGGTCTATCAGCATTGGAAAAAAAGGACAGCTGGGATGGGAGAACCAGAGGAGTCACCCTTAATCGAAGGAATCGGAAACCTCATTGGGAATTGGAGCTAGAAGCCCTTGCTGACCAGGAAGAACTCACCGAAGCCCCGCTGAGGGAGGGGCGTCTGAAGAGATACCTAGCCCAGCTGGTGATGGAAACGTTGGAAAATCTCAAAATCCGAGGGACCCCAGAACGGCAACTAAGGAGCGCTGGGAGCACAGCAACGGCTGAAGAGGCCGGGGGAGCCAACAAACTCTGGGAAGCCAGCATGCAAGTGGAGGACGCAGCAGGGAACCCAACAAATCCTCCCAGGGCAGCACACGCAGCGGCACCCCTTCCTAACCAACTCCAAGCCCCACAACTAGAAAGAAAAACTCCCCCCCTGGGTGTGAAATTTGATGGGGACCCGCAACAATTGGGATTCTTCGTAGCACACGTACTCACCTATATGCAAGAATATGGACATGAGTTCCAAACACAGGGATCCCGAGTGCGAGCAGTTACCTTAGCTCTGGAAGGAGCCGCTGCCAGATGGATGGTGACCCTACATAACGACGACGCACCCGAACTGCGCAACTTTAATCAATTCATGATGGCCCTACGACGACGGTTCGAGGACCCACTGGCAGACCGCAAAGCACGCGATCGTATTAAGGTGTGAAGCAGGGATGACGGCCAGTGGCGGAGTACACTGAATAATTCCGGGACCTCACATGTCAGCTAAACTGGCCAGAAGACATCCTGGTAAGCTGTTTTAAGGATGGACTGAGTGACAATCTGTATAATGCCTGTGTGGCTAGGGGTGCACCGAATCATCTGCATGAGTGGTCCCTCACCGCTGAAGAAGCGGAGATTGATATGGCCAGGAACCAGTACCGTACGGGGCGAGCATGGAAGAAATCCCCACCCCAATGGAAGAAAGAGCCCTTCAGAAGTCAACAGGGTTTTCCCCCTAAACCTCCAATCTGTTTCAAGTGTGGGAAGGAGGGACACCGAGCACCCGAATGCTGGCCCAAACACCCACCCGGAAATCTGAATGCCAAACGGGGGAGAGACCAGCGAGACCCACCCAGCATGGGAGGGAAACAGCCCTGAGGACCAGCGAGATGGTAGGACCACCATCCCCTCCCCCCGCTTTAGACAACATCCTGGCATTTTGAAGGGAAGATCCAGCATCGTTTGAAAGCGAACCAGAGGATGAACCACTGGTAAGCAAACCAATTGAACCGCTTACCCTCCCTCTCAGACTATTTATCCCTAACCAAGATGAGGGAAAAAATATCTCCGCATTAGTAGACTCAGGGTGTACCCATTGCTTGATCAACTCAACCCTAATCAGGGAGCTGGGAATCACAGTGAGAAAGCTGAGAAACCCAATCGTTTTTTGCCAACTGGATGGGTCAATAGCAGGGGGGGAGCCAGCTGCTTTTGCCACAGAACCCCTGAAAATAGGCATTGAGAGCCACGAAGAAAAACTTACATTTATAGTAGCACCTGGCATGGAATGGCCACTAGTCTTGGGACTCGCATGGCTGAAAAAGTGGAATCCAAGAATAAATTGGGAGCAAGGCACCATAAAATTCCAGATGCACGTGACTGTTGCGGAGGACCCACAGATAGGAACTGAGGGGAGTGAACGCAGGGAAACAGCCATGCCTGGTTATAGCTTGCCAACAGAAGGCATTCCCAAGGAATACAAAGACTTGGCAGAAGTTTTTAGCGAAGCAGCTTCGGATGAACTTCCCCCGCATTGCGCCTCTGACTGTGCAATAGAAATCTTACCTGGGGCTAAACTGCCTAAACCAAAAATGTATAGCATGTCACCGGGGGAGTTAGAAGAGCTGAGAGCTTTCATTGAGAAAAACCTAGCAAGGGGTTTCATTGAACCAGCCCGACCAAAGATAGCAGCCCCAGTGTTATTTAGGGAGAAAAAAGATGGCACAAAACGCTTATGTGTTGATTTCAGAAACCTAAACACCATCAGTGTTGAAAACATGTATCCCCTCCCCCTGATGAAAGATATGGTCGCCCACCTCACAAAAGGAAAAAAATTTTCTCCAAACTAGACATCAGGGAGGCATACTACTGAATCAGGATTAAGGAGGGAGATGATTGGAAAACGGCATTCAACACCCCCCTGGGATGCTACCAATTCAAGGTGTTCCCTTTTGGGCTACAAGGGGCACCTGCAGTGTTCATGCAATTAATCAACGATCTTTTGCGTGAACATTTATACAAAGGGGTTCTTGTTTATTTATATGATATTCTCTTATACTCAGAGACCGAAGCTGAGCACGTTAAATTGATGAGGGCAGTGCTAAGCAAACTCCATGAGGCAAAACTTTATGCCAAACTCTCAAAATGTGAATTCCACCAAGAAAAAATGGATTACTTGGGGTATTGTATTTCACACCAGGGCATAGAAATGGATCCTCAAAAAGTGCAGGCGGTACTAGATTGGGAAACACCTCGCGCACGCAAGCAGCTACAAAGTTTCCTGGGGTTCACAAATTTCTACCGCCAATTTATCCCCGCGCTCGCTCAAATTGCCCTGCCCATCACAAAACTGCTAAGAACAAAGGGGGAGGGAGATCCTAAACCGAAACAGCCCGTGAATTGGACAATGGAATGCCAGGCAGCATTTGAAAAACTAAAACGGCTGTTCTCAACAGAACCAATTTTGAAGCACCCAGACACAGAAAAACCTTTCATAATACAAGCAGATTCTAGCAATGTGGCAATAGGAGTAATCCTACTCCAGAGTAATGAGCAAGGACAACTACAGCCATGTGCATATACATCCAGGAAACTAAGTGAAACTGAACAAAGGTGGGCAATTTGGGAAAAAGAAGCTTATGCAGTGCGATGGGCACTTTTAACTTGGAGACATTTCTTAGAAGGGAGTAAGATCCCTTTTGAAGTCTGGACCGACCACAAAAACTTAGAAGCCCTAAAGACACCAAGGAAACTATCTCCAAAACAAGTTAGTTGGGCCCAATATTTCAAACGGTTCGAGTTTACTCTTAAATTTATCCCTGGGGGGAAAACTCTGGCAGACACACTGTCCAGAAAACCACAATACAATTGTGTGAAATCAGAGGTATTTAAACCTATAGTACAAACTAATCAATTGGCAGCCAAAGTAATCACCAGGTCCCAAGGAGGACAAGACGCATTGAGAAACGCAGACACCATTCACGTTTTTAAACAAGCATTAATCAACGATGAATGGTTTTTGAACCACAAATCCAGTTGCATGATGAAAGATGAATTAGCGTGGGTAGGAGACAAACTATATGTACCCGCTAGCCAAAGATTACGTTTAATGGAAAGGTGCCACGACTCTAGATTAGCTGGACACTTTGGTTTTGTAAAAATTTTACACTTAATAAAGAGACAATTTTGGTGGCCTTCGCTGAAAAAGGACATAGAAAGCTATGTAGCAAGTTGCCCCATTTGTGCTGCAGCAAAAAGACGACAGGGGAAAACTCCAGGACTTCTACAGAAAGTAGCCGAGCCCTCAGCGCCATGGAAAGAAATTGCTATGGATTTTATTGTAGAACTACCAGAAAGTGTGGGAAACACTGTCATTTGGGTTGTGACAGACTTGTTTTCAAAGCAAGCACATTTTATACCTTGCCAGAAAATCCCAACTGCCAAAGGCTTGGCTAGATTGTTTCTAATACACACTTATCGTCTTCATGGAGCTCCTAAAAGAATAATCTTGGATAGGGGAGTCCAATTCACCTCCAACTTTTGGAAGTTGTTTTTGGGCTTACTTGGTACCGCCCATGCATTAAGCTCCTCCCATCACCCAGAATGCAATGGAAATTGTGAGAGAACGAACGGGGTTCTTGAACAGTATCTAAGATGTTTTATTAATTTTCAACAGGACAATTGGACTGAACTTTTACCGTTTGCAGAGGTTGCATTTAATAACTCTGTACATTCGAGTACTGGTTTTACACCTTTTAAAGTAGCTACTGGGCAAGATTTCAGCCCAATGCCGGAACTACCCACAGACAAACCCACTATCCCCTCACTTAAAGAGTGGATAGAAAATTTGCAAAACACATGGCCAGTAGTCAGATTGGCTTTAAAGGAAGCTAGAGAGGCTTTCAAAATTCAAGCTGACAAGAAAAGAGTAGAGCCTAAGCCTTTCCATGTTGGGAATAGAGTATATTTATCTACAAAATTCCTGAGATCGTTACAACCATCAAAAAAATTAGGGCCTAATTTCATTGGACCTTTCACTATTAGCAGGATCATCAACCCAGTAGTGGTTGAATTGGCTCTTCCAAAAACACTTAGACAAGTCCACCAGTATTTCACATTAGTTTACTCAAGAGAGAGGTAACCTCATCACTTAGAGCGGTGGTATCTGCACCACCTGCCCCAATCATGATAGAAGGGGAACAACACTTTGAAAGCAAGGAAATTCTTGACTCTAGGATCCACAGAGGGAAGATCCAGTATATGGTATCTTGGAAACATTTGCCTTCCTCACAGAATGAGTGGGTCACTAAACAACACGTTAAAGCTCCCATCTTATTGAGAAGATTTCACTCTCAATACCCTAACAAACCTTGTTAATATATCATAATTGATTCTGCTTATATCTTACAGGTGGACCTTTTTTCTTTTAAGGGGGCAGCATGTCAGATTCCAGACTCTGCCATTCAAAAGGAGAAGGGGGGTCTTGGTTCTGCTTGATCAAACGGTTATAACAGATATCCAGATCCTAGACACCTGGGAACCTTCTCATCTTAATATAGGGTTTACGAGGGGCAATGCAAGTCAGTTGAACGGAAGGGTCTGGGAACGTATAGCCATCTGTACTCCCAGGAAAGAAGTTTCACACTTTGTGGATTGCTTTACTCTTGCATCCTGCCTAATGGGAAGGGGCATTAAGGTTAAATATGCTTGCCTTGCCTGGAGGCATTTAGATCTTGCTTTAAATGAATGGATTGTCATACAACTGCTAATAAAGGAATCCTTTTGAAACACTGACTCAGAAGTTCGTACTTTGAATGTGGTTGGGGAGGCAATCCTTACAAATAATTACCATTGATACTATGAATGTTATAATAGCCATATTACAATGCTAAAAATCTAAAGCAAATTTGTCCATTTTAATTTTTAATGCCTAGGGCTTATAAATGTTTATGTGTGTGCACGTGCATGCCATCAAGTTAATTTTTGAGACCTGGTGACTGCCTGAAAAGTCCCTGCAGTTTTGTTGGCAAAATTTTGGAAGTGGTTAACTTCCAAAAACTTCCAACTTGTTAACTGGTTAACTTTTTAGAAGTGGTTAACTCAGCCTTCTTCCTAAAGCTGAGAGAAAATGACTGGTCCAAGGTCACCCAACTGGTTTTATGCTAATTCAGAACTAGAACTAAGCATTCCGTATTTGTATTTGTTTATTTGTCAAGCATATATGATTATAAGCAAAGTATAAACAGTAAAACATGATTGCATATATATGTAATAGTACAAGCATGAATAAGAGTAAAAGAGGTATGAATATATGGGTACATTAGGACAGGAACGATAGGCACAATTGTGCGCTTATGCATGCCCCTTACTGACCTCTTAGGAATGGGGTGAGGTCGATGGTAGATAATCTGAGATTGAAGTTTTTGGGGTTTGGGGAAGAAACTACTGAGTCAGGTAAAGTGTTCCAGGCATTGACTACTCTGTTGTTGAAGTCCAGCCTGCAGTTTTAACCACTATAACAGACTAGCTATATAAACATTCATGTGGAAATAAATCACTGAAACATACAAGAAAACGTAAGTACATTCCAGTCCATAGTTTGGTAGTCAGTTTTAAATTCCCTTCTTCATCTGAATCAGTAAGCACATGCTATTTTAATTCTAGCTCTAATTAATTCATATACTTCTTAAAGTAGTTAGTCAAAATTACTAATCTTTTTCTGGTTTACCTTTTCTGCAAGGTAAAACATTCTATTTCCTAGCAGAGATGTTTATGTTTTATTGATTTTTAATAGTCATTCTGTTCTTAACATTACACCTGTTAAGGTTCCCACTCCAGAAATGAATAGTGCCACAATAAATAGTCTCTTACAGTTATTAATATTTATCCCACTTGAGACTTCCGGTTTGGAGTTCGGCGCCGATGGCGTTCTTCTTTCAGAGCGCCTTTCCGACTCCCTGCCGGGCCGCCAGAACAGCTGTCTGGCAGCTCGGAATATCTCTGCCCCGGACATAGGGGAGAGAGGAGAGCGTGGCAGGTGGGGTAGAGCCCCCCTAGCGCCCTAGGAGTCATCCAGGGGTGCGAAGGGAAGGCTCCCCAGGTAGCCTGCCCCTAGCTCCGGGAGCCAGGAAATCTCCGCTTTTGCGGAGCTAGACGCCGAAGCCGCCGCTGCCTCTAGAAGAGGATTTTTAAAACTTTTTTTCTGTGCAGTTAAAGAGGCAGACAGAGAGAACCAGGGGCTTTGCTGGGCAAGTATGGATTTTTTTTTTCTCTTTTTAAAACCCTCGGCTAACTTCTATTTGAAGAAACAAAGTAACACTTAATATGCAACAATATGGCGTTTGAAGGAGGAGAAGTGAAAGTGATTTCCGTTTTGCTTGTGGTTTTTTTTCTCTCTTATGGAAACTCTTTGTTCTGAAAATTGAAAACTGGCTGTCCTTCTTATATTCTCTGATAACTGACAAAAATAAGGATTATTTGCCTTTGAAAGTGGAAAGTATTTTTTTAGAGATCTGGCTTTTTAAGGCGTTTTAAAGAAGTTGGGAAGAGAAGTGATTATTTGTTTGTGGCTCTTTCTCTTATGGAAAACTATAACTTTGAAGACTGATTTTTTTTTTCCGCTGTCTCCTGATTGTGGAAATTAAAAAACTCTCTATTTTGTACATTGGAAAAATTTTTATTTAGAGTTATGGCTTTTTTCTATACTTCTCTGGAAATATAAAAATGGTTTCAAGTTTGGAAAGATTGATTTTTTTTTTCTGGCTTTTCTCCTGTGGAAATTTTGAAAATTGATTTTTATTCTCTGCTCCGTGATTTTGGATTATAACAGTAATTGATAATTTTACTAATATAAATAAATTACAAAAGACTATTTGCCCTGGAAATTGGCAGAATTTTTTTAGATTTGACTCTCCTTTGTACCTTTTTGGAAGTATAATAAAGAAGAAGTGAAAGTTATTTGTGTTCTGTTTGTGGCCTTTGGACTTTGGGAAATTTTTGAATTTGAAAACTGGTTTTTATTTTTGACTCTCAATTTTGGATTATAACAACTGATAGTGATTTGGTGTTTTTAGATCAATTTTTTTGGAATTATAACAATGGCTTCAAAATATGGAATGATTGCCTTGAATAAAAGGTCTATTTACCCCTCTGCTTATACTTCTAAAATGCAACTTGCTATTGAATCAACACCTCCACAAGTTTTGACATCGGAAAATTTATTAAATACTTTAAAGATTATGAAACAAGACTTAATTTTGGAATTTAATCAAAAAATTACTGAAATAGAAAATAAAATGCAGGAAGCTTTGAAGAATATGGAAAAGCAGCTACGGATGGACATGTTAGAGGTTTGCAAAGGTTTAGCAACAAATGTTGATTTTTTGGAGGACTGTATTGAAACAAATAAACAAGCGTTGGCAACCTCGGTGGAATATATAAACAAATTTAAAAAGGATATTGCAAATTTTGAAACAGAGGTGTTGATGTCACAGTTTAGAAGAACGCAATTTGCTATTAGAGTAAGGGGGTTGAAAGAAGGTTTATATGATGATCTGAAGGGAAGAATGACTGAGGCCTTGGTACAGGTTTCTGGAATTTCTAAAGATGAGCTGGCTACACAAATTGAAAAGATATACAGGGTCAATTCGTGGCATGCAAAACAAAAACATTTACCAAGGGACGTTGTTATATATTTTACTACAAGAGTCTTACGGAACAGAATTATCCAGGCGACATTTAAGAATAATCTTCAGGTGAATGGTCAGGAACTTAAAATTTGGAAAGAAATTCCCTTTAAAATGCTTAAAGCTAGAAAAGAATTTACTTTTTTGATTGATGAACTTAAAAGATTGAATTTACAATACAAATGGGAAGCACCAACAGGAGATACAGTGAAATTTTTGGAGAAAAGATACCGGCTGAATACGATAAATAAAGCTACCGAATTTTATGTTAATATTTTAAAGGCTGATATATCTAAAATTCCAGAAGAAAAACGTATGAATGTAGAAGAAGATAAGGCGGAAAAGTCATCCTTATTGGATCAAAATGAAATAACCTTAAAGAGTCCAAGTGATTCGCAGAGCCAGAAAGATGTGAAAAAGGAGATGGAGTACTGGGATCAGATGGAAGAAGAGCTGATAAATTCAAAATCATCAAGATATAAAAGGAGGCAACCAATAAGATATAAAGAGAAGTAGTGTTGATATGTATTAGATGGATGGAGATAATATAATTGTATTTTCTTCTTCTCCTTTTTTCTTTTTTTTTGTTGTTTCTTCCTTTTTTCTTTCTTTTTTTAAAAAGGAAAGAAATTTTTTTTCTTTTTTTTCTTTTTTTTAATAATTTTTTAAGAATTGGAGTTTTTTAATTTTTAATTAAAACTATTGAGTTTTAAATTATTACAATTAGATTTTAAAAATTGTTTTAAAGGAAGGAATTTTTTTTTCCATTTGTTTTAGGTTTTTGTTCTTCTCTCTCTCTTCTTTAGATTTTTACTATTATTATTATTATTTTTATTATTACTATTGTTATTATTTTTATTGTTATTATTATTATTATTATTATTATTATTATTATTATTATTATTATTATTATTATTATTATTATTATTATTATTATTATTATTATTATTATTATTATTATTATTATTATTATTATTATTATTATTATTATTATTATTATTATTATTATTATTATTATTATTAATAATATTAATATTAATATTAATATTACCTTTAAGGATATTTTTTTATTATGAATTAACAAGTTGTTGAACAATAATATTATGTGGTTATGATGAAATTTAAAGGCTTTAATATTTAATATGTAGACATGTAATAATTTTTTATCTGAGCTAATAAGTTGTTGTATAATAATGTTATTATGAGAAACTTAAAGGTATTATTACTTAATATTTTTTATTATGAATTAAAGTCGTTGTATAATAATATTATGTTATGATGAAATTTAAAAGTTTTATTATTTAATATGTAGACATGTAATACTTTTTTAGTTTTATTTGAGTTAATAAGTTGTTTTAGAATAATATGTTGTTATGATGAAATTTAAAGGTATTATTATTTAAGATCTTGATATTAGCTATGTAAAATTCTCTCGGTTTTAGTTAATTATGAGATTATTATTATTATTAACGTTTTTTTTAAAGATTTAGTATTATTAAAAAATTTTATAGATCTAGAAAGGTGATTGAAAGGAGGAGGGAGAAATTGTTTTCCTTCCTTTGTATAACCTAGATTATATAATTAATATATTTTTAATTTTAATTTTTTATTTTTTTAGAATTATATGGGAAATAATACAAAATATAGAAATTTAATGACGCTAGAAATGTGTAATTTGGAGTTGAGGGGTTTTTCTTTTTTCTTTTTTCTTCTGTAATTACTGATATTATGCCCTGTGTTCTCTCTGGGAAGTCTGGGGGGGAGGGGGGAGGGAAGGGGGTGGGGGTGGGGAGAAAAATTAAAAAATGTTTGTACTTTGTACTAATAAAACTTTTTCAATAAAAAAAAATATTTATCCCACTTAAAATCAAAATATTTGGTTCTATTTTTGGTTTTCCTTGATGTTAAAATCTGGAGAGTGAAAAATTAGTAGATATTACAGACCCACTATTGTGCATGTACAGAACTTATTCTGAGAATCAAAGAACTACCATGCTAAATTATGTCAGACCAATGGAACACTATAGAATACCTCTGTTACTGACATTTTATTGAAGTTTTTAAAATGCTATTTCTTTACATTAAATTTTAAATTTAAACTCAAAGTTTAAAATAGGGGGAGCATAAATAAAACAAAATGAAACTATTAAACATTTTAGAGAGCAGTGTAGTAAAATATATTTCCTATATCTGTTTCTAGTAGCTGTTATGACAATGCCAGGTATTAACTGTCTGAAACAAGTCATAGACTAAATAAATACCATATTTTTCGGAGTATCAGATGCACCTTTTTCCTCCCTAAAAGAGGCTGAAAATTTGGGTGCGTCTTATACTCTGAATGTAGCTTTTCCGAAGCTTTTTTCCCAGCCCTAACGAGGTGCTAACAATCTTCCCAGCTCTTACCTTGCTGGCTTTTTCATTGTTACTCTCTCTGAAGAATGTTTTTCCAGCCCTAAGTCTTTGCAGACTTAGGGCTGCATTGCTCTACTTGCTCCGAATAAGTTTCTTTCATTGCTCTACTTGCTCCGAATAAGTTTCTTTCCAGCCCTAACGAGGTGCTAACGATCCTCCCAGCTCTTACCGGCTTGCTGGCTCTTTCATTGTTACTCTCTCCAAAGAATGTTTTTCCAGCCCTAAGTCTTTGCAGGCTTTTTTTCATTGCTCTACTTGCTCCGAATAAGTTTCTTTCCAGCCCTAAAGAGGTGCTAACGATGTTCCCAGCTCTTACCAGCTTGCTGACTCTTTCATTGTTACTCTCTCCGAAGAATGTTTTTCCAGCCCTAAGTCTTTAAAGGCTTTCTCTCTCTCTTTTTTTTTAAATAATCTTTATTTGGTTTTTTCGATTAAAAATACAGAAAAAAAGAAAAACTAACGTACACCACAAACAGGACAAAACACAAACAGAAAATAGAACAGAAATGACATACAATTACACATAAAATACTTATTCATTTTAACAGCTTATTCAAAATCTTACTGTGTCCAATTTTGTGTTACTTTGTTGTTTGGTTTCTTTTAACCTTTATTTAGTTTTTAGTCTAACTCTATCTAACTTATTATAAGTTTGTTTAAATTTTTACTATATGTCCCATATCTATAATATATATACAAATAATCCTCATTTTATTCTTATGAAGAAGGAATATAAACCTTTACATTTTTTTTCTTAATCAGGTCTTGTTTTGTGACCAGATTTTTAAGTTTTTGTTTTGTTTTAACCAGCTATACCATTTTCTCCATATTTCATAAAATTCAGAATCTTCTTTTCCATGTATCTCCATCGTAAGTTTGCACATTTCTGAGCATCCTAGTATTTTTCTAATTATCATATTGGAAGTAGGGATTATGTCTATTTTCCAGTTCTGCGCATACAGTAATCTGGCTGCGGTTGTTATATGGAGTATTAAGTAGCATTCCTCTCTGGTAAATTTTGTCCGAAAGATCCCCAATAAAAACATTTTGGGTTTTAAATCAATTTTCTGTTTTATAATCACCTCTAAACAGTTTCAAATTTTCTTCCAATAGGGCAGGTCCACCACATATGGTAGTAGGTCCCTATTTCTTTTTTGCACTTCCAGCACTTCGGAGATACTGTCGGAAACATCTTTGCCAGTTGTGCTGGAGGAAGGTGCCAACGATAGTACATTTTATATTCTCCTTATATGATGCAGCTAATGTCAATTTATAATTTATTCCCCAAATTTTATCCCATTCTACTGAATTAATCGTATACCCAAAGTTTTGCGTCCATGCAATCATGTTACCCTTAACCACTTCCTCCTTTAATTTAATTTGCAATTGAAAATTATATAGTTTCGAGATCAGTTTTGCATCTGGGCCGAAGAGTATTTTATCTAATCCATTTGTGTTTTGAAAGCCAAATTGGGATGAGTCTTTCTTATATTGTGTTTGTATCTGGAGGTAGTGCCACCAATCCAATTCTATTCCAGATGTTCTGAGGTCTTGAGATTATTTTGATTATCCAAAAGTTGTTGATATGTTATGATTTTTTTCTCATCCAAAAGGTTTGGATATATAATTGCTTCAGATATTGATAGCCATTTGGGGATTTTTGTATAATGTTCGTTTTTTATTTTGAGCCAAGTTTCTAGTAATGGTTCTCTTATATAGTGTCTCTGAAAGTAGGTGTGTGCTTTATGTTTCCCTCCCCACAGGAAGGCGTGCCAACCTGCTTGAAGATTGAAGCCTTCTAGTGTTAAGATTCTTCTGTTTTGTAACAAGACCCATTCTTTTAACCAGCTTAATGCAGCAGCGTTGTAATAACTTTCCCAATCAGGGAGTCCAAATCCACCTCTACCCCTACTATCGTGCAGTGTCTTTGTTTTAATTCTGGCTTTTTTCTTTGACCATATAAATTTAAGGACCATATTATTTAATTCCTTAAAAAAATTCTTTTTAAGTTTGATCGGCGCAATTTGAAATAGAAATAAAATCTTGGGTAAAACATTCATTTTAATGACTGCAATTTTACCCAGTAGTGATAACTGTAATTTTGTCCAGGTGTCTAATTCCTTCTGTATTTTTTGGTTTAGTTTGGTATAGTTGTCTTCCTTGACCGAGCTGCATTTAGCTGTTAACCATAACCCTAAGTATTTTACTTTTTTAGCTGTTTTGATTCCTAATATTGATTCCAAGACATTTTTTGTGTTTCCGTTATGTTTTTTGTTATTATTTTTGTTTTTTCCTTATTAATTTTTAGTCCCGCCACCTTTCCAAATTTCTCTATCTCTTCAATTAACATTGGTCTTGACTCCAGGGGGTCTTCCAAAATATATGTCATGTCATCTGTAAACGCTTGCACTTTGTATTCCTCCTTTTTGATTTTTATTCCTTTTATATTATGGTTATATCTTACTTGTCTTAGGAAGATTTCTAGTGCAAGTATGAAGAGAAGTGGGGATAGGGGACATCCTTGATGAACCTCTTTCTGAATGTTTACTTTCTCAGTCAGATCGTTGTTAACTAAAATTTTAGCTGACTGCTCATTGTATATTGCTTTTATCAAATTTATAAATATAGTTCCAAATTCCATTTTTCCAAGTTGAGTTATGAAGAATTTCCAATCTAAATTATCAAATGCCTTCTGGGCATCTATAAAAATTAAAGCCAATTGTTTTTCAGTGTGTAGGTCATAGTATTCAAGGACATCTAGTATAATTCTGGTATTGTGTCTAATTTGTCTGTTGGGCAGGAATCCGTTCTGGTCTGTGTGTATTAATTTTTTTAATATTCATTTTAGTCTTTCTGCAATAATAGAAGCCAGTATCTTATAATCTGTGTTTAGTAGAGAAATGGGTCTATAATTCTTAATTAACGTTTTGTCAGTATCTTCTTTAGGGATTAAAGTTATGTAAGCAATCTTTCCAGGAGTCAGGGATCTTTGCTTCCTCCATTGCTCCATTATAGACTTCTAGCATTACTACCTCCAATTGGCTTTGAAATTTTTTGTAGAAATCTGATGGTATTCCATCCGGGCCCAGTGTTTTATTATTTTTTTGTTTGGTGATGGCATTCCTAATTTCTGTAATAGTTATTTTTTTGTTTAATATGGTCTTATCCTCCTCTGACAGGGCTGGCAGGTCTGTTTCCTCCAAATAATCATTAATATCTTCAAGTTTGATATCCTCTTTTTTATATAGATCGGTATAAAAGTTTGGTACAATGGTTTTTTTCTCTTCTGGCCTACTATATGTTACCCCATTTTCCCCTACCAATTTTTCTATTAATGTTTCCGCCCTTCTTTTCTAAGTTTGTGGGCTAACCACCTCTCTGGCTTGTTGGCAGATTTGAAATAATTTTGCTTTGATATTTTAATTTTTTGTGCCAGTTCTTCTTGGGATATCAAATTTATATTATGTTTGGTTATGTTCAGTTCCTCTTTAGTTTGATTATCTTGTGGGTCATTTTGTAATTTATTCTCTAATTCTTTAAGCCAGTGCTCCCCAACCTTTTGTCACCCTCGGCACACCATAGCCTCTCCCAAAATTCCACGGCAAACCACATACATACGCGCGCCCCGTCCTGCCCGCCAGTCCTGCCCCGCCCACCCTGCCAACCCCCAGCTCAAGACGCGTGTCCTACCTGGGATTTTTCCCGGTAGCTCCAGTCCCGTTCCTTGCTACCGTAATAGCGTCCAGAGCAGAGCAGCCCCTTCCAAAAGATAACGTCTCACGAGACATTATCTTTTGGAAGGGGCTGCTCTGCTCTGGACGCTATTAGCAAGGAACGCGACTGGAGCTACCGGGAAAAGTCCCAGGTAGGACGCGCACCCCGTCCCGCCCACCAGTCCTGCCCCACCCATCCTGCCAACCCCCAGCACGAGATGCGTGTCCTACCTGGGACATGCCCCGGTACCTCCTCTTCGCGTTCCTCGCTAATAGCATTCAGACCAGATCTGCCTCTCCGGCTTGAGTTTTAAAAGACAGCAAGTCACGTGGGCGGGAGAGGCATCAGCCATTGGATGATTGCAATGCACCACTTGCAATCACCCAATGCGCCACATTTGGCGCATGCGCCACGGTTTGGCCACCCATGAATGATGCAAGCTTTTGCCGCGGCACGCTTGGCATGGCCTCACGGCACACCAGTGTGCCGCGGCACACTGGTTGGGGAGCACTGCTTTAAGCTTTGAATTTAATAGATTTTGGTTCTTACTTTTTTCTTTATTTCGGTTGGCTACATACGCTATAGTTAGCCCTCTAATATATGCTTTGGTTGTGTCCCATAAATTTTGTATTGAAGTTTGTTCCTTGGTATTAATTTTAAAAAAGCATTCCAATTCTTTCTCTATCTTTTGCCTGTAATTTTTTTCCTGAACTACACTTTGGTCTAATGACCATCTCATTTTCTTCCTCTTGTCTAGTCCTTTCCATTTTATTGTTAGTGGGTTATGGTCTCTCCAGGCATTGGGGAGTATATCTAATTCCATTGTTTCATCTATCAATTTTGGGGTCATCCATGCCATGTCAATCCTTGACCATGTTTTATATGGGTAGGGAAAAAAAGTAAACTGTCTACTCTCTGGATTTAAGTAACGCCAACTGTTGCATATATCTCCCCCACCTTTTTGGGGTTGGACTAGATGACCTGCAAGGTCCCTTCCAACTCTGTTAAACTCCTCTAGAGAAAAAGTGCATATGTAGAGTCTATGACTCGGAACATATGCATGGAAACTTGTAAGAGGAAATGGTTAACCACAAAGGCTTATGCTAGAAGCTTGCTAGCTCGTAAACAATAGAAGAAACATAAGTAGGTCAAAATGGCGCAGCAACATGCATAGGTGCACAGGATGTAGGAGGATGGGCAAAAGCTTGATATACGCAGTTAGAAATTCATTGTATGGCTTATAAGTAATCACATGTATCCTTTACGTATCGCCTTCTGAATTACGTATGTGTGTCAATAAAAAGGGACCTCGGACTCCGGTTCGAGGCAGATCCCATCTCGTGGAAATCTCTGTGTCCAGGAGCGTCTTTCCTAGATTCGGCCTTCATGAGATTTGTCCGGCAGAGAAAACCACAAAGCCACCCTCCAGGAGAGGAAGTGGTTTTCCCACACCTGGTGCCCCCGACGTTGATTGTCGCAACGCTCTTCATCGAAGGCGTTCCTGACTCCTCCATTTCACCCCGCGCGCTCAGGAAGACCCATCTGGTCAACCTTCTCCATGAGTATGGGGGCGGATTTCTCTAAGGATCAGGTAGCTCACCTCCACGAACTTAGAGAAATAGTCAGAGATTCCAAAACTTCAGGGGAGAAACCCCCTACAAAAAAAGATCTGGTCACCCTTTTGACATATATTTGGCAACAATGTCCCTCATATCCCGAAAAGGGATCCATCAAATTGTCAGTATGGACTAAATTGGGAACTTATTTCCATGCTGCACCACGTTCCCCAATTTACATCATTATGACTTGGAAGTTCATTCTCAAATGTTTGCAACGTTTCTACATCAGCGCTGTTTTTGCAACGTTTTGTAAAAAATGGGGAATAGTACACAAGTTTGGCCAGGGTCAATCGATTTGTGAACGTGCTCACCAGACCCTAAAACAAACGCTTAAACGATTTGAACGGGAAAAACATCCCCCTGGCCTCCCATCGAAGCAAGACATCCTTAACAGAGCTTTACATACTATAAACTTCTTAAACTTAACTGGAACTCCACCATCATCTGCAGCAGAACGGCATTTCTCCACCTCTGTCGGACCACTGGTAAGACCACCCGTTTACTATCAAGAACTTCCGGATCCCACTTGGAAGGGCCCGGCCGGCCTCATCACGTGGGGAAGAGGTTACGCTGCCATCGAGCTCCCTGATCACGTTCTTTGGGTCCCGGGATGACAAGTAAGACCTTTTCTTCCCAAAATAGCACCCTTGCCAAAGGTCTCGGACGAAGATGCCTCAGGAGAACCAGGACTTGGAGGTTGCCAACCATCCCAACCTGGGGCCCAGCCTGGAGCAACCCCCTCTCTTCAATCACCCACCGCTCGAGCTTCCCCCGCCCTACCAGGAAAACGGTCGGGGGCACCTCGAGGAAGATGATGACATCCCACCTCCCTATGAGCCACCATCTCGATGTCCCTTTATTCGCTGCACTTTTCATAACCAGCCTTTTTCCTTTTCCAAAATGTTTATGGTACCTATGTCTTGCAAACATCTTCTGTATCACCTTGTTATATTGTTTTTGCTTTTAACATGCATGTTTTTGGCAATGTGGGTGGGATTTGCAGAATACAATCACCCTCCACAGGTCCCTCATGCCACCTTGCCCCCCTTTACCAGTCCAGAGGGACGCCAAGCCCCTTTGCACAGGCGCAAGCGGGCTGTTTCTGCTGGAACGGTAAAGGATTGCTCAGGATGCATAACTCAGGTGCAACAAGGGACCACCATCATCAGTACCTTACTTTTTGCCAATATCCCCCCGGCAACTTGCAAGGGTCAAGCCACCTGCATCCATATGGGACTCAATACACAACTTGCACCCAGGGCATTTCAACCACCTGCCATAGTCCCACCATCCCCACCCGATACAATATCACCCTTTGGGCGGGGGTGGGAATAGTAAGTGACCATCCAGAGGCAGCACTTTTAAAGTATGTGACTCAGCAAGCAGCATTTATGTTGGGATTGGTACTGTTAGGATTGCTTTTGTTACCTTGCATAATTCCCCTCCTCCGAAATCTCATTCAGTCTACTGTGGAAGGGATGGCACAAAACAAAGCCATCCATTTCACAAAATATGCTGAAATTCCACTCTCAGACAAAGACCCATTTTCAATGACCACTGACGAAGAAGATTCGGCATAATTAAAGAAAAACAGGGGAGATGTTGCATATATCTTCCCCACCTTTTTGGGGTTGGACTAGATGACCTGCAAGGTCCCTTCCAACTCTGTTAAACTCCTCTAGAGAAAAAGTGCATATGTAGAGTCTATGACTCGGAACATATGCATGGAAACTTGTAAGAGGAAATGGTTAACCACAAAGGCTTATGCTAGAAGCTTGCTAGCTCGTAAACAATAGAAGAAACATAAGTAGGTCAAAATGGCGCAGCAACATGCATAGGTGCACAGGATGTAGGAGGATGGGCAAAAGCTTGATATACGCAGTTAGAAATTCATTGTATGGCTTATAAGTAATCACATGTATCCTTTACGTATCGCCTTCTGAATTACGTATGTGTGTCAATAAAAAGGGACCTCGGACTCCGGTTCGAGGCAGATCCCATCTCGTGGAAATCTCTGTGTCCAGGAGCGTCTTTCCTAGATTCGGCCTTCATGAGATTTGTCCGGCAGAGAAAACCACAAAGCCACCCTCCAGGAGAGGAAGTGGTTTTCCCACACCAACCATCGATCAATTCAAATTCTTGTTTAATTTCCTCAAAAGAGTTTGGCAGTTTTTTCCTCCTTATTTTTCTATTGTTACCTTTATAGTCTATCTTTTGGTCTGCTACAGCATTGAAGTCTCCAATTAAACAAAGATGTTCCCATTGAATTTCTAATAGTTTTTTGTATATTTTAGGGGAAAAAATTGTTTTGTATTTGGTGCATAAATCATTACCAACAGTATTTTCTTATATCCCACTTTTATTTCCACAATCAAAATTCTCCCATCTTCATCTCTGTATATCAGTTCTGGATTTAACCACTTTTTTATGTACACAATCACTCCTCTTTTTTTTCTTTGGATAGGGCTGAATATAATTTACCCAGATTAGGTTTTTCCAAGATAATATTTTGGTCACGCTTTATGTGAACTTCCTGGAGACAGGTTATATCTGAATTTAATTTCTCTAATCTAAATAGTATTTTTTTTCATTTAGCTGGTGCATTTAATCCATTTATATTCATAGAAATGAGATTTATTTCTCCTCCCTTCAATTCTTCATTTCGCTGTTTCCTTCTGTCCTCCTCTCCTATACTCCGTCTGGGCTCGTGTCCTGGAGCCATTCCTTTCATAATTATCTATCCTTTTCCTCTCCTTTCTCTCCTGCTCTATTGTATTGTTATCTACACTCTGCTCCTCCCTATTTGTTCTCTCTCTCTCCTCTGTAGTCCTCGATTCTCCTTCTTCCTTAATGTACTCTTCATAAAAATCTCTAGTTTCCTCTACCGAGATTATCTTAAATCTTTTATCTCCCATTGAAATCAGTAACCCCTCAGGAACTAACCATCTAAATAATATTTTTTGTCTTATTAGTTGTGTTGTTAGGAAATTGTACCCCTTTCTTTTATTCCTTATTCTTCTGGGAACCTGTCTAACTATAATAATTTCCTTCCCTTTAAGGATGTGAGTATTTTCTCTTGCAGAATTGTATATTTCATCTCTGATTTTTTTTAATGAAGCGTATATTGACTTCCCTTGGCAACTTGTTTCTACGGGCATAGCCTGTTTGTAATCTGAAAACCTCGTCCATTTCTTCTATAATCTCTTGTTTTATTTTATTTCTTAAGCCTGCTATGATCTCAGCCATCTTTTCAGGGAGGTATTCATCCTTGTCTTCTTGCACATTCTGGAATCTTAAATAAAATGCAGCTTTTTCGATTTCCAGATGTGCAATTGCCTCTTCTGCAGGCTTTTCTTTTCATTGCTCTACTTGCTCAGAATAAGTTTCATTCCAGCCCTAATGAGGTGCTAATGATCTTCCCAGTTCTTACCAGCTTGCTGGCTCTTTCATTGTTACTCTTTCCAAATAAGGTTTTTTAAGCCCTAACCAGGGGATAAAATAATATGCCGAAGCTGACCAATAATTAGTCATGTTCCTAATTTCAAAGTATAAGACGCACCAGAGTATAAGACGCACCTTAGGCTAGCCAGATGAATACCTGGTAGACAGATTCCCCCCCCCCTATTTTCCTCCCCAAAAACTAAGGTGCGTCTTATACTCTGGTGCATCTTATACTCTGAAAAATATGGTAATAGTAACTGGAGTTTGACTTCAGAAATTAGGAACATGGCTAATTAATTATTGAAGTTAAAGTATTGTTCCTTGCAGTATGTACTTTTCTATAATTGCATTTCAGGGAAACATTTATCTTAATTAAGATCTTTCATTTCATAAAGATTTGTTGCACAGCATTTTTATTCAGGTTTATTATACATTCTAAGTTGGAAACTGGTGTATTATTTAGGTAGAGTCAAAGCTTGTTACAAATCAGAAGAATTAAACTATAAAAATGAATTGATCTGCATCTTGATGACCAACTTCAAGTTAGTGTAGCAATCTTGAGTAAATTGTCTGTGATTGTTTTAAATATAGATCTCTGTTAATGTGTTCCTGTTTACAAATATACCGTATTTTTCAGAGTATAAGACGCACCTTTTTACCCCCAAAAAGAGGGTGAAAACCTGGGTGCGTCTTATACACCGAATGTAGCCCCACCCACCCAGCCACCCCCACCCTTTGGCCTCTGTCTTCCAGCAATTTACCTGTTTGCAGCAAAGAGGGAAGAGCCTGTAAAGCCAAGCAAGTCACTAGCAGCTTCCCGACCTACAGCTGATTTGCCACATGCTAAAATGAAAGTGAAAAAAGCTGCAGAGGCAAATAGCTGGGAGAGACACGCAGATTTTTATTTTCTGCTGAACTGGATGGAAGGGGGTAAGTGAATAACTATAAATGTCTGTAGAATGTTCAAATTATTAGACTTATTTTTTAAAGACTGCTTTATTATTGTTCTAGAGCCAGGGACTCTAGAAAAAAGCTGGCTGTGGAATTCTGGGAGTTGAAGTCCACAAGTCTTAAAATTGCCAAGGTTGGAGATCCCTGTAAATCTAGACAACTTAACAAAATAAAGAAGATTTTTAAAATAAATGCTTGCTCTGAAGAGGCCCAGTACTATTGTATCTTCTTTTAAATAATAGAGAATAATGTCTATTTCCAGAAATTTTAATTAATTTTAACAGCTCTGTACAAGTATAGTATGAAATGTAACAGTGTCCTGTTTAGTATTAGAGATTAGTTACCTTGGGGTAGATCTATTTAAATAATTGGGAGGAGTTAGTGTGACTACATTTAAGAAAACCTTCTGGCATAATGTACATTTCTCCAATTCTTTGCTATTTCTATGGGTCAGGCACACATGCACAGAAATACACAGCAAACAGTGTATATCATCTGTGCTGTTTGCTGTTTGGCAAATTGCTTGGAGGCAGAGGCCTTTTTTCCTTGTTTTCCTCCCCCAAAACTAAGGTGCGTCTTAAACTACGGTGCGTCTTATACTCCGAAAAATACGGTATCTATCTCTTTCATATTTGAAACAAGTTGCTTTTCATAAGTTTTACATTCTACTTTTAACTTGCTATTTTTCTTTATCACATTAATCATTGTGATGACCTGGGGTATGGCACGAAGGCAACACAGCCAGAGAACCAGTATGAGTCCCTTTATTGGCACCAATTTTGCCCCCAACGTCCCGTTTACTCTCCGGCTTGGAGAAAAGCTCTCCCACAAACCTGCAGCAGCTTCTAGCTGCAGATACTCCAGTCCAAATGCAGTATGACTGCAATCAATCACTCCAGCAGGGCAAGATAATGAGTCCCAGAAGTGAAGAATTCATGGCAATAATTCCAGCAAGACAAGATAAGCACACAAAAGCACGACAATATTTCAAACAGTCAGGAGGAATGCCAGCAATGCAGGCCACAACTCTCGACATGCGATGAATTCAGTTTTTGTTCCCGACAAACGTCCCTCCTAACTGCCTCTCCTTTAAACTCCATCCCCAGGTGTTCCTTGTGAAGGGATTCAGGGCCCTTTCCTTCCTCGTAAGCCATGCAACCCACATTACTCTCTTCTGTGTTCTTCCCTGCGTGCCCTAGGATGAGGAGGGGGTGGGCTTTGGTCTTCATCTGAACCCCCTCTCCCTTGTTCTCACTCTCCCCTGCTCTGCCCAGCCTGACTTTGGCCTTCCCCATTTTCCTCCACAGCCAACGGAGCCACTCTCCCGCTCTCTGTCAGCTGCTCATCTTCCGTCTCAGATTCAGACTCCGACAGGGGCATGACACTCATCATGTCAGATCCAGATTCTGAATAAGTACCGTATACTTCTGAGTATGTACTTTACTCCTTTTGGTCAACAGTATCTGTAATTTCTAGATAATTTTCAGCAAACAGAATAATTGTCCTCTGGCAGCAGAGAAAGAATTCAATACTTATCCTGGAATGCATAATAGTTTTTGCAAGATTGTGGAACATATTTTAATAAATAACTGCACTTTTGTTTTTTAAATATTTGTATCTTACATTTGATTAATCATAGTTTTGTTGTTATGTTAATGAAAAATATTGAAAGTAGAAAACATATTTCTAGTGCAAGCAACATTTATTTTCATACAATGAAATAGATTTAACAAAATGAATGGAAGACAGGAGCAACAATAGATCGAATGAATGGAACAAAATGAATGGAAGACAGGAGCATCTCTATCTATCTATCTATCTATCTATCTATCTATCTATCTATCTATCTATCTATCTATCTATCATCTATAGACAATTTTATGTAAACTGGATTTATAATAATGTGAAATTCTGAAGTTACAGTATTTTGACATCTTGCTACAAGATAGGTGGCAAACAAATGTTAAATAAACAAACAAACAAACAATAAACAAACAAACAATAAACAATAATAAATAAATAAAATAATAAATAAAATAACAGTCACAATGTTTGCACTATATACTATTATTCAATATAGTATACTCCATACTACTGTTTTTATGCATCAGCATTTCTTTCTTAAGCTTGTTCTGTCTTAGGTCCCCTCTCACTGAGATTTCTTCTTTTATTTGTTAATGACTAGCACATAGAGCTTTTGAACCTTTTTTACATTGTGCTTGTTTTGCTGGGCTGCTATATTCCCCCCCCCCACACTTTTGGACCATCTACACCTTTTGAAGGAAAAAGAACCCTTTCATTTGACTGCTGAATTTGCTGGTGGCTGCAGAGTTCCAAAATGTCTTTCCTCCCACACCTGTGTCAAGGTTACCGATTTATTGGCAACTCTGCCATGCTGATGCTATGGGAAAGGCTCAATTGGAAGAGAAAGAAGGCACCACTGCAATTTTGTTAAGCAGTCTGCTCTTCCTGTGCTGGGTCCGTGGTCAGTGGAGCTCTTCAGGCTGTTGGGTGGAAGTGGGTAGAATAGCCTTTGATGATCCAAATTGGCACTCTATTTTCACCCAAGCTCTATGATAAACAATCAGAATAACCTTTGTGGATAAAATCACTTGATTTCATATTGGGTTTTCTACTATCTGGACCAATATTGTGTGTAGGATATCCAGCACACCATCTGAAAACATCTACCTCAGGTAGTCTTATTACCTTTCTCTCTTAGCTGTGGATCTACTCCTTGGATCAGTTCATACCATGCTTGTCTGTCTGAGGTCTCCTTGAATTGGCTTGTATGAGCTACCAAGGATTATTAACACATTTCCATTGCATTTGTCATTCTTTCCCATCTTAAAAAAAGTTACACTCTTGCTTTAAAAAATCATATTTGTACTCAACTGATTTGAAAAACAATTTGTCATTGGATAATATTTCATTTTAGTTAGCTTTGTTGAGAAGGCAATGATACTGCAATTCTAAGAGCTCTTAGAAGAAATTATCTAGAACCTACCAATATGAGTTTAGATCTGGATTTGGCATTGAAATGGCCTTAGATGCCCTGACAGATGATATAGGAAAAGATAGGTGAGTGAAACTCTATTGATAGTCCTATATATCTCAATGGCTTTTAATCCTTGAGAGAGTTGAGGCTTGGCAGTACCATTAGGTAATACCGTATTTTCCCAAAAATAAGGCCCAGTCTTATTTTCTTTTGTGCCCCAAAATAACCACTAGGGCTTATTTTTTGGGAGGTCTTATTTTGTTTGACATGCAGAAGGCGGTGAGCATGGGGGCCGATAGGAGTGGGAGCACTGCTACCACTGGCCCCACCCTCTGTCCTACTGTCTACTTGCCTGCGACTGCAACAGGCCAAATTCTCAGGGTGCCCCAGGCTCCACCCTCCCTGCCTGCTGGCCCTGCTGCTGCTGGGACACTGGAGCTCAGGTCTTGTTGCGCTGGTGAATCCACTCTTGGAAGAACGCAGCAAGGCTCATTGTGCCGGTGGAACCACTCAGAGAAGGATGCCATGAGGCTTGTTGTGCCAGTGGAGCTGCTCTTGGAAGGACGCCATGAGGCTCATTGCACCGGTGCAGTGAGCCTCATGGCATCCTTCCATGAGGCAGGACACTGTGTGGTGCTTTGTGCTGTTGCGCATGCAAGCTGCTCCACATTCATGGCTTAAAGTAGTTGAACCCAAGACCTCCAGAATCTATGTTCTGAAAAATTATCCAGATTGTCAGTTGTGGACAGTATGTGTATGCATGTGTCAGAAAAAGGAATAGGGAGATTTTTTAAAAGTGCTATATTAATTATAAAATATTTCTCATATTAAGGAAGCAGTAAATCACATTTGTAGTAATGGCCTTCTTCTCACTCTTACAGCATCAGAACAGCTTTCCAAATGTGGCTATAATTGCAACACACGGACACACACACATACATATGCACACAAATATTCATATAGAACACTATTACCTTGAGGTCTGTTGGAAGGTGTATTTTATATGTATTCAGATATTCATGCTGATATCTGTCTTCCCCATTTGCTCTTGGTTCATGGGGTCTGATATCCATTTTTGATATTGATACTGAACCCCTTGAATTAATAGTATTTGTTCTAAAAAGTACTGAAAATTTAATATTTTCTTGCATATGGCAAATTGAGTTCAAAAATGAGAATATGCTATAATTTTTCTAAGAAACTTAAAAGTCAGCTGAACCAAATAGGAAAACTCTTATGTTTTACTTTCAATTTAATATTAGGAGTAAAATTTGGCTTCCCCGCTGTCGCCTGTCAAATTGTGCTCCACCATTTTGAAAATGGTCAGGTCCGCTGCTGACCTGTTGCTGTCAAGCTCTCCCTGAGGCTTGCACGGAGTATGCCCTGGACTCAGCCGGGTATTGACTCCAATCTCTGCCTATGCCAGAATCAACAGGAGGCTCAGGGTGGTGGCAGCCATGCCAGACAGACCGGGGTTCCAGCACACTCACCGCAGCTATAAAAAAAACCCTTGGGCACGAAACAGCAATACCGACAAGCCAGGGAAATCAAATAAGCCACAATCCACAGAGTATGCCCTGGACTCAGCTGGGTATTGACTCTGAAGCTGCTTTTAGGAGAGTTGGGAAGTTCAGGGTGGTGGTGGTCATGCCGGACAGACCGGGGGGGACCAGCACACTCACCAGCGGCTGTGGCCCATAGGCACGAAAGAACAGAGGAACAGTCCATGGAGTAAAGGAGATGGTTATTCCGAAGGTCAGAAGCCGAGCTCTGCATGGCACTATGTCGCTCTTCTTCATTGTCCTCTATAATGTGTGTGTTCGATAACCTACTGTGCTGGGAGAATCCAAGAAGAAGTTTCCTGTCAGAGTTGAGTAATCAGAGTTAAGTTTTTCACATCTCTCTAGGGCAAGACTAAGTCTAAAACTGGGGCTCAGACAAGCAGAGGAGGCATGGCTTTGACAACTCAGTCTCTGGGCAGAAAGGCAAATGTCAACCCATCCTTGGATTCTCCCATCAGCACACTGGAGAATGGATGAGCTTGTAAGGGAGCTCCAGGAAGAAATTAAAGATCTGAAAGGAGATATGAAAGAGATGAAAGCCAGAGTAGATTCTATGGAGCATGGGCTGGAGAATGGGCTATGTATGAGGCGGAGTTAGTCGAGATTACAGATTTGGAGGTTCAGATTAAAGAGTTTCAATTAAGATTTCATGGAATACATGAACAACCAGGAGAAGATATCAGATCAAGAATGGTAAAGGCTTTGGCTCAGTTAACAAATAAAGGGGAAGGGGAGTTAGATTTAAATATTGATAAGACATATAGAATAAACTCTAGATTTGCTGCCACAAGAAAGCTACTAAGAGATGTTCTAGTTCACTTCGCAAGAAAAATAACAAGGGATCGGGTTCCGAATTGCCATTTTAAATATAGGTTGAAAATGGATTACACAGATATTATTGTTTTGAAGGAAATCCCTGTTAGAATTTTGAGAAAAAGGAAAGCTTATGCTTTTCATACTGATATCTTGAAGCAGAGAAGAATCTTATTTTGCTGGGATAGACTAGAAGGGGTGATATTCACCTACCATGAGCAAAGATTTAGGATGAATTCCATAGAGAATGCTAAGAATTTTCTAATCAGATATAAACTAATCCCTGACACATGTGGAGAAATGGGTATAGAAAAGAAGTTAGTGACTGATCAAGATCAAAAATAAGTGGTTGCGCAAGACCCTAAAGTTGGTATTGAACAAGAAGATGTGGCAGAGAGAAGAATAAAGAAGAAGAAGGGGTCAAGGTAGTTGTACAGGAATCTATTATGGTGCTTAAAGATGGAGATTAAAATTTTCATGCGGGTCAAGCTATTTTCCAAGGCATCCAAAGGCCAGACAAGGAATAATGGATGGAAATTGATCAAGGAGAGATTCAACCTAGAAATAAGGAGAAATTTTCTGACACTGAGAACAATCAACCAATGGAATAGTTTGCCTTCAGAAGTTGTGGGAGCTTCATCACACGAGGCTTTCGAGAAAAGATTGGACTGCCATTTGTCAGAAATGGTGTAGGATCTCCTGCTTGGGTGGGGGATTGGACTAGATGACCAACAAGGTCCCTTCCAACTCTGTTAATCTGTTAAGACAGTATCAAATATCCCTAAAAAAGTCACACCAACAAACATACCTGAGATAAACAGAAAAGCACCCCAGACTGCACCCTCCAAAAAAGGAAGGTGAGTGCTGGTGATAGGAGATTCTATTTTCAAAGGAACAGAACCAGCCATCTGCAGACCAGACATACAATCCAGGCAGATATATTGTCTCCCTGGAGCAAAAATCAAAGATGTGGCTGAGAGCCTAACAAAAATAATTAGGCCTCCAAATTACTACCCTTTTCTCCTCCTCCAGGGATGAATGATACAACAAAGAACCTGAGTACAATATTGAAAGATTATAAGCAACTAGGAAACAAAGTTAAAGAGCTGGGAGCACAAGTAGTGTTTTCATCAGTACTCCCAACAAAAGGCCAACACCCATTGAGGGAAAAAAGAATTCTAGAAATAAACCACTGGCTAAAGCAGTGATGGCAAACCTATGGCACACATGCCCAAAGTGGCACGCGAAGCCATGACACCGGCACGCGCAGCCTTGCGTGTTTGTCTTCTGGGTTTCTGGTGCGCATGCGCTTGCAACAATCAGCTGCCCTGTGCTGCAGTGCCGAAAACTGGTGTGTGCATGAGTGCCGGCCACTGTTGTGGCTTGCCCGCGTCCTATGCAGCTGGTCGAGGATCCGGAGGACCTAGAGCCGCCCATGGTGCGGCACTATCTCCTTGTGTACCTGGCACCTGAGTCTGACAGCGATGAGGACTCAGTGCCAGAGACCAGCCAGGGCCTTTTGCACCTTCTCAGCTGGTGCAGAGTGAGTCCTCAGAGGAGGAGGAGCCTCTGCTGGATGCTAGGGCTTGCAGAGCAGCCAGCAGAAGTGATTGGCTTTACAGCCGGAGGTCTCCTTGAAGGTAAAGCTGAGGGCTAATGGGCCACGCCCTCAGGCTATTTAGGACTGGTGCACTCAGCACTTGGTGCTGGAAGCAACACACCTGTGTTCTGCGAGCACTTCAGAGTCCTTTTGCATTGGAGTTCCTGTTTTGAATCCTGTGTTTGGAAATAGCAGCTTCTGGAATGCTTATTCCTGGGATGCCAGCCAACTCGAGTGAGTGAAAGAGATAAGAAGAGACTTAATTGGTATTTGTTTTTGAACATTTGAACTTTGGATAATAACTCACGAAGAGACAAAGGAACTTTATTCCCTGAGACTCTCCTTATGTTTGTTTATGGACTTTAAACCCCTGCGCTTTTACTAAGCACCTTCATTAGTAAAAGGACCCCTTTTGTAGCAAACAGTTGTGTGTGTGTTTTTCTGTGGGTTGTGGTGCTGGGGCACAACAGACACATTAACTTGCTTTGCAAGTTCAGTTTGCTTATTTATCATTATTTTAACAAAAATATTACAGACTATAAAATCTATGAAAATAGAGAAAGCTCCTGACTCTGATTTTTCTACAGGATGTAAAATATGGGAAATTTAATCAATAAATATATTTATGAATGTGTATAATGCTGGTTTCCTGAGCATTTTCCCTTTCTTTTTATGATATTTATGATATTTATGATATGTGAGGATAGAGCCCACAGAGTCTGCAAGTGATTGTCTGAGTTTTATGGTAAATGTGGGTGCTAAAATTGTGACAGCAAGTCTAGTGTAAAGATTGCAAACTATATTATTTCTGATTGCTCATTTAGTTTGTGTGTGTTTTCTAAAGTAGGCAAGAATTCTCAGATAAAATCAAATTGCTCACTGATACTTTAAAAACAATGTGAGAAATTTGATTTGGCTGTTCTGTATCTTTGTTGACTATGGGAAAAAATATTTTGATATAATAAAAAATTATATATGACAGCACAGTATCAGCAGTAGAGTTGTTTAAGTTTTTGGGTTGTATAATGTCTCAGGACTTGAAATGGATGCCTAATATTACAGTAGAACCATCATTAAAAGGCACATTAAAAGACTGTTCTTCCAATATCAGCTCAAGAAGTTCAAACTGCCCCAGGAGTTGCTGATAGAGTTTTACAGAGGAACTATTGAGTCTGTAATTTGTACTTCTATAACTATCTGGTTTTATACAGCAACCAAACAGGATAGGGATAGACTCCAACAGATAGTTAAAACTACAGAAAGAACAATTGCAAGCAGCCTGCCTTCCATAGAAGATCTGTATATAGTGTGGATCAGGAGAGCTGAGAAGATATTTGCAAACCCTCCTCATATTCCTGGACATAAATTGTTTCCACACCTCAGGATGGCACTATACAGCATTGCATGCCAAAATAACTGGACACAGGGACAGTTTTTTCCCCTTGTGTGGTCACTCTGCTAAACACCTAATTCTCACAGTGCTGTTTAATGTCTGTGTGTATTTACCCATGAAGTATGGCTGTATTATTATTATTTATCCTTCTTATTATCTTCTTTACTCCCCCCACTCTTATTAGTAGTAGTAGTATTACAATTATCATTATTCTTTTGCTTTGCATGGCCTTCACAAGGCCCTGGAGGCATGGCCTTACATGGAAGCAGATGCTATTGCTAACAGTGTTGATACTGTATTTACTAAATTCTGGCTCCTTTCTTCAAATATTTCCTTTAATATCTCCCAAGTTATAATGTTTTGTGTTATTGTATAAGTTCTAGTATTAACTGACATCAAGATCAGGTTTGTACTTTTTCTTTTGCTTAAAATCTTTAGTCCCCGCTATGTCAAGTTTTGAAAATCATCACTTAACTTTTGTTGGATAACCTAAATAAGTCTGTTTCCCATGATAAATTGTCCCCCCCCCTAGTTAATTCTGAAATTTGATGGTAAAAGTCAATATCCCAAACTGATTTGGACCTTTGATCCATTTACAGTATAAGTTTCTGAGTTTAGAAAGGCTCAGAAACTTTAGAATTCTTTAAATTATTAAACTTATAATTAATGTTTATTTTGTTCAGAGTTGAAGATAAATTTATCTCATAAATACTTTTCAAACACGTTGTTAATAAGCTTTCTAGTGGCTTTAAGATGATTAATAGACAATTTATGGAAGTGATTAGAAATGTTGCTTTGCGGACTTCCGGTTGTACTTCCTGCGATTTCAGAAGCCTGATCCGCAAGCTCCACGGTCAGCTCCTATCTCTTCTTGTCAGAGGGTCCAAATCAGGACCATAGCCACCCTGAAAGGGTGGTGAAGCAAAGGGGAACTGCCTAGCAGGTAGAGGGGAGCCGCATCTCCCTTCCCTGACTAGAAAAGCCCACTCCAATGATGACAAGAACCAGCGGCAGCAAACATGGCTGCCATGAAGCCGAAGATGACCAGAATACCCAAGACAGAGCAGGAGAAGAGAAAGTGAGTGGCTTTTGATCTGAGCAAAAGAAAATATTTTGAAAATAACCCCAAGAAATATGAGGGGAAAGTATATTGGAGCTATGTGCTAGCAGCGGAACAAATACATTAAAAGGAAATTATAAATATTTAAGAGGAGAACTGTTTAAAGGAAACTAAAACAAAACAAAACTTTGAACTCTCAAAATGAAGACGTGGCTTTGGAAAGGTATTTTTTAAATACTGGAGTTTGATCTGGAATTTGTTATTATCTTATTACTATTAAATTGATTATTATTTACTCACCCATATATTGGATTTACAATTTAAAATGATTAAATTTGGATTATTAACAAAACGAAGAGAAGCAGTACTGAACTGAAACAGGAGCACCACTGCTGCTAAGAGGAGAACTGTGCAACTTTGGGAATTTTTATTTTTGTTGGATAATATTGCTGAGCAAATAAAAAAGATTGGAAGAGACATGAATAATCCCCTGGATTCTTCTTTTAAAATTGGTTTGACTGTAAAATGGAAATAAGTGGATTTCACCACTGGCTGCTCCTCACAAAGAGACCACAATACCGCAGTTTTCACAGGTTTGAGTTCTGGGAGATGACTGGATCAGCCATTTTGCTTGCAACTTCTTCGGAAACTTTTACAGGAGTCTCAGTTTGCAATATGCTGAACTCTGTAAACCGCTTAGAGAGGGCTATAAAGCACTATGAAGCAGTATATAAGTCTAAGTGCTATTGCTATATAGAGCAAAAACTGGAACATATAATACAAGGAATAACAAGTATAGACCAGAACTATGAGGAAAGAATGGAAGAACCTAGACTATTACCCCCTACTATTACTCCATGTAGGAACAAATGACACAAAAAAGAACTTGAAAACAATACAGAACAACTATGAGCAACTAGGCAAGAACGTCAAAAACCTAGGTGCGCAAGTAGTCTTCTCATCCATACTACCAACAAGAGGACAACACCCAGCAAGGGAACAAAGAATCCTACAAGTAAACCACTGACTAAAGGGTTGGTGTCGCCAAAAAAACTTTGGATTCCTAGACCACGGACTGCACTACCTCCAAGATGGACTTTTGGCAAGAGACGGGTTACATCTCACAAAGACTGGGAAGAATGTCCTTGGAAAAAGACTGGCCCAACTTGTCAGGAGGGCTTTAAACTAAAATCGCGAGGGGAGGGTGACCAATCTACAGGATCCCCAGGGCCCAACTCCAAGCATGGACCCCAGGCAAACAAAACAAACAATGAACCAAAAAGGGATGGGGAAGAAAACAAACTCAAATGACAAATAAGAGACAAAGAAAGAACATCCACAACCAGGCACAAAGAACTCAAATGCCTCTACACAAATGCACAAAGCCTAGGGAATAAACAAGGTGAACTTGAAACATTAATGCACGAAGGTACACATGACATAGTCGGAATAACAGAAACTTGGTGGGACGAATCACACGATTGGAACACACAGATAAAAGGATACAAACACTTCAAAAAAACCAGATCACACAAAAAAGGAGGTGGTGTTGTACTGTATATAAAGGACCACTATGTAGCTACAGAGCTACAAGTAACCAAGGAAGAAAACCCATTAGAATGCATATGGGTCAATATAAAAGAAAAAAAGAATGACACAACAATAGGAGTATACTACAGACCACCAAACCAAACAGAAACAATGGACACCCTTCTTACCAACCAGCTAAATAACATATGCAAGAAAAACAACATTGTAATAATGGGAGACTTCAACTACCCGGATATCAACTGGAAAACCAACTCAGAACCAAGTGAGAAATCTAACAGATTCCTAACCAGCCTAGCTGACAACTTCATTGTCCAAAAAGTGGAGGAGGGAACTAGAGGGGCAGCCATACTGGATTTAATACTTACAAACAGAGAAGAAACAATAGAAGGAGTTGAAGCTGCAGGAACACTTGGCGAGAGTGACCACGTAATACTAAAATTCACCATAAAGCAAACACAAATAACTGAACATAACGACACCTATATCCCAGACTTTAAAAAAGCCGACTTCAATAAACTCAGAGAAAACTTGGGGAAGATCCCTTGGATGAAAGTACTAAAGGGTAAAACAACTCAAGAAGCCTGGGAGATCCTAAAAAACACGATCTTAAAAGCCCAGAACACCACAATACCGATGAGGAAGAAAAACAAGAAATCCAAAAGGAAACCAGCATAGCTAAACAAAGACCTCACCGATAAACTGAATGAAAAAAAAGATAAATACAAAAAATGGAAAGATGGGCACATAACCAAGGCAGAGTACCATCAGACAGCCAGAATCTGTAAAGAAAAAATCAGGACAGCAAAGGCACAGAATGAACAAAGACTCGCAACAAAAGTCAAAGACAACAAAAAAAGCTTCTTCCAACACATAAACAACAAGAAAAAAATCAAAGAAACCAGATCTCACATCATCTAGAAACAAACCAAGTAATAACCAACAGACAACACGGATTTGTTAAGAACTAATCATGCCAAACCAACCTCATTTCATTCTTCAACACTGTGACCAAATTAGTAGACCAGCAAAATGCAGTAGACATAATATACCTGGACTTCAGCAAAGCATTTGACAAAGTAGACCACAACCTACTTCTTCATAAGCTAGAAAAAAGTGGGATAGACAGCTACACAACCAGATGGATTAACAACTGGCTGACCAACCGTACCCAGCGAGTAGTCCTCAATGGCTCTAAGTCCACATGGAGAGAAGTAAGCAGTGGCGTACCACAAGGTTCCGTCCTAGGCCCAGTACTCTTTAATATCTTCATAAATGACCTAGATGAGGGAATAGCAGGAGAACTAACCAAATTTGCAGACGATACCAAGCTGGCAGGAGTAGCAAACACCCCAGAGGACAGACTCAAAATCCATAGGGACCTTGACAGACTTGAACACTGGGCCCAAACCAATAAAATGAAATTTAACACGGAGAAAAGTAAAATTCTACACCTAGGTAAGAAGAATCTAAAATATACATACAAACAAGGAATAATGGATGGAAGCTGACCAAGGAGAGATTCAACCTGGAAGTGAGGAGAAACTTTCTGACGGTGAGAGCGATCAACCAGTGGAACAGCTTGCCAGCGGAGGTTGTGAGAGCCCCAACACTTGCAACCTTCAAGGGGAGACTGGACTGCCATCTGTCTCAAATGGTGTAGGAACTCCTGCTTGAGCAGGGGGTTGGACTAGATGACCTACAAGGTCCCTTCCAACTCTAATAATAAATCTAAACCTGAAAAAGTGGAAGAGACAGCAGAATTGGGAAATCAACAACAACAAGAAGATAATAATGAGAGGATAATAATAAAATTGATGGTGAAAAAGGGATTAGAGCAGAAGGAAAATACTTTCGAAGACAGGAAAGAGAAATGGGAGAAACAGGAAGATAGTTGGGAAGAAGAAGGGGTTAGAATAGATAGTCATAGAATAAAACATCGAGGGATAAAGACAAGGGGAAAGAAAGTTAGAGATTATAGTCAAAATACAGACTCAAAAGCAGATGAAATAAATGATCTAAAAGAAGTATATGGGAGACAACCTAAAAAAAAGAGAAGATTAAAAATTTGGATATGGGATAAAAGGGCATGAAAAGAGAATTTATTTATTTATAGCATTTGTATGCCGCCCAACTCCCAAAGGACTCTGGGTGGCTAACAACAATTGCAAATACAAAAAATATAAAAGCAATTAAAATAAATAAAAAACAGATTTAAAAACGCATACATACCCTTTCATGGCTGGGTCTCTCCAATTATAGCTGTGAGAACAATGGCCTTAAGCCTGCTGGAAGAGCCAGGTCTTAACCGCTTTTTGGGAGGCCAATAGGGTGGGGGTGGTCCGGATCTCCGGAGGTAGCTGGTTCCAGAGAGCCAGGGCAGCCACAGAGAAGGCCCTCCCCCGTGGGCCCACCAACCGGCATTGTTTAGCTCAGTGGTTCCCAAACTTTTTCAGTCCACCGCCCCCTTGGTGCTACAAACTCATCCTCACCGCCCCCCACCCCACCCCCTCAGGTGGACATGGCTTAGTGGTCAGGTGACCAGGTGGGCATGGCCAACTTGTAAAGTGTGGTGAAACTCACTTAACAACACTCTTGCTTAGCAACCAAAATGTTAGGCTCAATTGTGGTCATAAGTCTTTCTTTCGTTCTTTCGTTCTTCTCTACCTTCCCCATTTCTTTCTTTTTCTTTCTGTCTTTCTTCCTACCATTTTTCTTTTTCTTTCTTTTCTTTCTTTCTGTCTGTCTTCCTTCCTTCCTACCATCTTTTCTTTCTTTCTGTCAGTCTGTCTTCCTTCCTACCTACCATCTTTTTCTTTCTTTCTGTCTTCCTTCCTTCCTTCCTACCATCTTTCTTTCTTCCTCCCTCCCTCCCTCCCTTTCTTTCCTTTTTCTTTTCTTCTTCCCTCCCTTCCCTTCCCTCCCTCCTTTCTTTTTCTGTCTGTCTTCCTTCCTTCCATCTTTCTTTCTTTCTTTCTTTCTTCCTCCATCCCTCTTTCTTTCTTCCTTTCTTTTTCTTTCTTTCCTTTTTCTTTCCTTCTTCCATCCCTCCTTTCTCTTTCTGTCTGTCTGTCTTCCTTCCTTCCTTCCTACCATCTTTCTTTCTTTCTTTCTTCCTCCCTCCCTCCCTCTTTCTTTCCTTCTTCCCTCCCCTCCCTTCCCTTCCTCCTTTCTTTTTCTGTCTGTCTTCCTTCCTTCCTACCATCTTTCTTTCTTTCTGTCTTCCTCCCTCCCTCCCTCTTTCTTCCTTTTTCTTTCTTTCCTTTTTCTTTCCTTCTTCCCTCCCTCCTTTCTTTTTCTGTCTGTCTTCTTCCTTCCTTCCTACCATCTTCCTTCCTTCCTTCCTTCCTTCCTTCCATCCATCCATCCATCTTTCTTTCTTTTTCTTTCTTTCCTTTTTCTTTCCTTCTTCCCTCCCTCCTTTCTTTTTCTGTCTATCTTCCTTCCTACCATCTTTCTTTCTTTTTCTTTCTGTCTTCCTTCCTTCCTCCTTCCCTCCCTCCCTCTTTCTTTCTTTCTTTCCTTTTTCTTTCCATCTTCCCTCCCTTCCCTTCCCTTCCCTCCCTCCTTTCTTTTTCTGTCTGTCTTCCTTCCTTCCTACCATCTTTCTTTCTTTCATTTTCTTTCTTTCCTTCTTCCCTCCCTCCTTTCTTTTTCTATCTATCTTCCTTCCTTCCTACCTACCATCATTCTTTCTCTTTCTTTTTTTCTTTTTTTCTTTTCTTTCTTTCTTTCTTTCTTTCTTTCTTTCTTTCTTTCTTTCTTTCTTTCTTTCTTTCTTTCTTTCTTTCTTTCTGACTTCCTTCCTTCCTTCCTTCCTCCCTCTGTCTTTCTTTCTTTCCTTTTTCTTTCCTTCTTCCCTCCCTTCCCTTCCCTCCCGCCAGCTGTGGCCAGGCCACCGCCGCCGCTCACCCAGGCCAATGGCTTGGTAAGCATTCTCCGGGTCATGCACCAGGTCGCAGAGTGCCATCAAGGCCGGCTGCTGCGTCAGCAGCTTGGGGTGCTGCAGCTCTTCATTGAGCTTTGGGAGGCCTCGGCGGCCGAAGGCCACAGGTGCCTTGGTGGGGTCAATGTCGGGGGGCAGCTGGGCTGAGATCCGCGGGTGCGCCATGCCAAAGGGGAGCCCGCCGAATTGCACGCACCAGGTTGCTAGGCGACGGGGACGCTGGGCAGGAAAGTCCACGTGTGTGCAGGTTCCGCAGTGGGGCCTTTCCGTGGGTCTGCGAGCACTTGCCTGAGCAGCTTCGGGAGTGGTTAGCTTCCCTCGTCGCTGTGCCTAGCACTTGTACCTCAGTACCTAGCACTTGTAACTCAGTCGCATTCCACACTCTTGGGTGCAGGGCAGCCCATTCTGAAAGAAAACATCTTATGTTTTCTTTCAGAATGGGCTGCCCTGCACACAAGAGTGAGGAACGCGAGAGAGCTTCAAGTGCTAGATAGGACGCCTGTCGCGCAGTGGGACGCAGCTTGGGGTGACTAGTCGTGTGGGGCGGGGCGGAGCGGAGCCTGGGCAGGGGCTGGACGGGCCGTGAGACGGGCATCATACCTAGCACTTGTAACTCCATCGCATTCCACGCTCTTGTGTGAAGGGCAGCCCATTCTGAAAGAAAACATCTCGCGTTTTCTTTCAGAATGGGCTGCCCTGCACACAAGAGCGAGGAACATGAGGGAGCTTCAAGTGCAAAAGCATGGCGAACCACCTACCGCCCCCTGGCCCCTCTCACCGCCCCCCTGTTGCCACCCTTGCCTCTCACTGCCCCCCTAAGGCTTCCCACCGCCCCCCAGGAGGCAGTACCGCCCACTTTGGGAACCACTGGTTTAGCTGATGGGACCTGGAGGAGACCAACTCTGTGGGATCTCACCAGTTGCTGGGAGTTGTGTGGCAGAAGGCGGTCTCGAAGATAGCCTGGTCCTAAGCCATGTAGGGCTTTAAAGGTGATGACCAACACCTTGAATTGTGTCCGGAGACCAATAGGAAACCAGTGCAGCTCGCAGAGGATTGGTGTAGTGTGGGTGTACCTAGGCGCACCCACAACAGCTTGCGCGGCTGCATTCTGGATCAACTGTAGTCTCTGAACACTCTTCAAGGGTAGCCCTATGTAGAGCGCATTGCAATAATCTAAACATGAGGTGACAAGGGCATGATTGACTGTGAGGAGAGCCTCACGATCCAAGTAGGGTCGTAATTGGTGCACCAGATGGACTTGTGCAAAGGTCCCCCTAGCCACAGCTGTCAAGTGATGCTCTAATTTCAGCTGTGGGTCTAGGAGGACACCCAAATTACGAACCCATTCTGAGGGGGACAATTTCTCCCCCCAAAAAACCAAGGATGTACAGTTGATATAGTCCTTAGGAGGCAGTATCCACAGCCACTCGGTCTTGTCTGAGCCTGTTGACTCCCATCCAGACCCTCACAGCTTCAAGACACCGGCCCATCACATCAACCGCTTCAGAAGAAGTACAAAGCAAAACATCGTATGAAAGCTTTTTAATAATGTGTATGAATATTAGAATATTAGAATTATATAAATTGAACAATTGTTTGTATGTGGTGTAAGAGATAAAAATTATTTTTGAATATTTGTTAGGAATGTTGTTAAGGAATTTATATTATTACTAGAATTGTATAAGTGAAAAATAAATTTGTATTAATAGTAAGTATTAGTAAGAGGACAAGAAATGAAGAATTGGATTGACTTCCGGTTTGGATCGCGCCATCGCTGACATCCCTTCGTCGTGCGCCTTTCCGATCCTCGTAAAAAGCCGCCAGAACAGCTGTCTGGCGGCTTTGAAATCTCTTCCCCGGGCAAAGGGGAGAGATGAGAGCCTGACAGGTGGGGTAGAGCCCCCCCAGCGCCCTAGGAGCCATCTAGGGGCGCGAAGGGAGAGCTCCCCATGCAGCCTGTCTCCAGCTCCGAGAATCAGGAAACCTCCGCTTTTGCGGAGCTAGATGTCGTGACCGGCCGCTGCTTCCAGAATGGAATTTACAACCACTTTTGATTTATAGAAGCAGACAGAGAGAAACAGGCGTGAGATGGGCAAGTACTGAAACCTCTTTTTTCTTTTTTTTCAACTCCTGGGCAAGCTTTCACTTCGGCAAGGAAACAAAGGAAACAAAGTAACAATATGGCGATTGAGAAGTGAAAGTGACTTTCATTTTCCCAGAGGCTTTTTTTTTTCTTATGGAAACTTTTGACTTGGAAAAATGGCTTTTCTTTCTCTGTCTCCTAACCCTGGATTAAAGTTATAATTGAAAGATTTTTAATAATAAAAGACTACCTGGTTTTGAAATTGGAAAGAACTTTAATTAGGCATCTGGCTTTTTTTTTTCCTTTTTCTTTGTATTCTTTTGAAACACCATAATGGCTTCAAAATCTGGAAAGATTGTTTTGAGTAAAAGAAATGACTATCCCTCTGGATATATTTCTAAAACGCAACATAATACTGAGTTAACACCTCCACAGCCTTTGACACCTGAAAGTTTACTAAATAATTTAAAGATTATGAAACATGAACTGACTTTGGAATTTAATCAGAAAATTAGTGAGATAGACAAAAAAATGCAGGCTGCTTTGAAGAATATGAATCAACAACTTAGGCTGGACGTGTTAGAGGTTTGCAAAGGTTTAGCAACAAATATTGAAGTTTTGGCAGAACGTATTGAAACAAATAAACAAGCTTTGGCAACCTCAGTGAAATATATAGATAAAATTCAAAATGACATTGCAAATTTTGAAACAGAGGTGTTGATGACACAGTTCAGATCGATGGAAGTTGCTATAAGGGTCAGAGGTTTGAAGGAGGGATTATATGAAGATTTAAAAGGAAGGATGGTTGATGCATTGGATCAGGTGTGTGGAATCTCTAAAGTGGAATTGGCTATACAAATCGACAAGATATACAGAATCAATTTGTGGTATGCTAAACAAAAACATTTACCAAGGGACATTGTCATATATTTTACTACAAGAGCTCTACGGAATAGAATTATACAGGCAACGTTCAACAATAATCTCAAGGTGAATGGTCAGGAATTAAAGATTTGGAAAGAAATCCCCTCTAAAATGCTTAAAGCCAGAAAAAGCTACACTTTTTTGATTGATGAATTCAAAAGATTAAATTTACAATATAAATGGGAAGCGCCAGTAGGAGTAGCAGTGAAATTTTCTGGAAAAAGATACCGGCTTAATACGATAAAAAAAGCTACTGAATTTTATGTCAATGTTTTAAAGGCTGATATATCTAAAATTCCAGAGGAAGGATGTATGAAAATAAAAGAGGAGGAGGAGGGGAAGCCATCCCTGTTGGATCAAAAGGAAACAGATTTAAAAAACCAAAAGGAGTGCCAGAGCCAGACAGTCGGGGAAAAGGAGATGGAGGATCGGGACCAGATGGGAGACGAGTTGATAAATTCAAAATTATTGAGTTATTAAAAGATGCAACTATCAAGATACAAAAAGATGTGGTGTTGAAATATATTGGATGGATAGAGACTAATATGATTGTACTTTTCCTTTTCTCTTCCCTATTTAATGATTACCTATGTAATATTTAGTTAAGTTTTATATAACTTTGAGGTTATTTTTAATGTTAATAATATTAGATATATACAATTTGTTGAAGATCTGTTTTTCTTTCTTTTTTTAAAGATTTTAAAGATTTTTTGTTTTTTGAAGTTAATAAGTTAATGTAGAATAATATTATGTTATTAATATTATGATGAAATTTAATATTTAATGATTACTTATGTAATATTTAGCTAAGTTTTATTTATCTTTGAGGTTATTTTTAATGTTAATAATATCAGTTTAAGATTTTTGTATTTTCTATTTAGCTATTATTTATATAATATTTACTTTGTATAAGGTAGAGGATTGAAGGGAGGAGGAAGGAGGTTTGTTTGTTTATTTTTTTCTCTCCTTTTTTTCTCTCTATTTTATTTTAGTTATGTTTTTCTTGTATTGTTAAAGAGATTTTTCTTTCTTTTTTTCTTTTCCTTTTTGTATCTTTATTATTGTATACATAGACGATATATTATTAGTGTATAATTTGGAGTTGAAGCTTTTAAAAAATAATGTTCTTTTTTTATTAACAATTTAAATTTATTTAATCGATATTATGCCCTGTATTATCTCTGGGAAGTCCGGGGGGAGGGGGGGGAGGGAAGGGGGTGGGTTAGGGGGGAGAAAAAAATGAAATGTTTGTACTTTATATTTGATATTTAGCTACTATCTATGTAATTTTGTACTAATAAAACTTTTTGAACAAAAAAAAAAGAAATGAAGAATTGGAGGGAATATTATAGACATAAAAATTGTGAGCAATAATGAAAAGCTAGAGAATAGATCATGATTGATATATGGAAAAATTGAATAATGAAAAAAGGAAAGATCATGTCTTAATTATTAGAATGATAGGGGAAGAGGGGAAAAGGTCTAAAATAGAGACAGAAATATGATGGGGGGGGAGAATAAAATGAATATTAAAATGATAGGAAGTGTGGTAGAATTATGAGAATGATTAGAATTGAAAGATGATAACAGACATTATGTGTTAAAATCAGAAATGAAAATGAATTGTAATTATTAAGAATAATATTGTTATAATTATTTGTATTGATATGTATGAAACCCAGAAAACAAACCATTCACGACATGAGGTATGTAAAAATAAAAAATAAAAAACTTTAAATTTTTTTTAAAAAAGAAAGGTTGCTTTGCAAACTGAGTCTCCTGTAAAAGTTTCCGAAGAAGTTGCAAGCAAAATGGCTGATCCAGTCATCTCCCAGAACTCAAACCTGTGAAAACTGCGGTATTGTGGTCTCTTTGTGAGGAGCAGCCAGTGGTGAAATCCAATTTTTTTTACTACTGGTTCTGTGGGCATGGCTTGGTGGGCATGATGTGGTGTGGCTTGGTGGGCGTGGCTTGGTGGGCATGGCAGGGGAAGGATACTGCAAAATCTCCATTCCCACCCCACTCCAGGGGAAGGATACTGCAAAATCTCCATTCCCACCCCACTCCAGGGGAAGGATACTGCAAAATCCCCATTCTCTCCCCACTCCTGGGGAGAGGTGTAGAGATAGAGGCCATGTGGAGGTTGTGTGCAGCAAACTGCCTACCTCAAACGGGCCTCTCATACCTACATGATCTCACCAAGTTCACATAGCCAGGATGATGTAGGACACTGTCCCTGGCTGGTACATGATCTCATCTAGGTTGTATCAACAGGATGTTCTTAAGGATTGGTGAGGAGAATTCACCAATAAAATGCTGTTGCCCTTTGTTATCTTTTGCTGCTTGGAAAACGATATAAAAAGCAATAAACACTGCGAAGGTAGTCAGATATCTTAGCATCCTGCAATGACTTGTTTCTAACTCCATCATCTGGTACCCAAGGTGGGGCCTTCTCACCCCCCCCCCCATGGGGAGCAACAGCCACCATTCTTACCATCGTCTGGAACAGACCTCTAGGTGCACCTTCATCCTTCAGCTTCAGGACCCCTCACTGGTAAATATGGGTTGTGATCTATCTCAACATCAGCATAAGCATATAAAGGAACTCCGATTCCTGTTACATAAGTCAGGTGTGGCAGTGCCTGAGGTGGATATAAGGAAGCTGGTTGAGGAGGTAGGGAAACACTGTCCTTGGTATCCGGAGCGCAGGACACTCCGTTTATGGGATTGGATAAAGATAGGGCATACTTTACAACTTGAACCCCGGGCTCCAGTACAGATATTACATTGATGGTATCAATGCCGTCAAGCAGTGGAAAAATTTGGCTTTGATGCTTCGGCAGGACAACAATTAACTACCAGCCCCCCACCTGATTACGATCAGATAAAAATTGTCACCCCGAGATCATCTCCAACTGGACCTTCAGCTCCTCCTGGAGAGGCTAATTCTTTCGCTTCTCTACGGCCATTGTACACCCCCATAAGGCAAATATTAGAGGAACAATTAGACAAAGGGGGGGGAGAATATGGAAGAAATTACTGACATGCTTTCTGTTTGTCCAGTGCATACCACGGGACAAGTAGATCAGAATGGAACTCAAATAGTGGAATATCGCCCTTTGTCGTATACAATTTTAATGGAACTTAGAAAAGGAATTAGAGACATGGGGTTGGGAAGTACCTATGTGCAGGGAATGCTGGAAGCCACTATGAGAAATCATATTTTAGTACCTGAAGATTGGAAAACTACTTTTCGCATGTTGCTTACTCCAGTGCAATATGTAGTTTGGGACAGCGAATTTAAACACCAATGTGCTGGGTGTGCTCTTCATTTGGGGGGGGGGTGTCATTCCTGATCAATTGTACGGGACTGGCCCCTTTGCTCCAGTTGATGCCCAGATTGTTCTACTGGCTGCTGCTTTACAGGCTTCTTCTGAATGTGCCTATCGGGCATTTGGAAAGGTGCCTGTTTCTGGCAAGCCTCATCAAGCTTTCTCGAGTATCAGGCAGAAAGCTACTGAGCCATATCCTGATTTTATCAACAGACTACAGGATGCATTACGGTGGCAGATAGATAATCCTGAAGCTCAGCAGGAATTGTTGATGAGACTGGCAAAGAACAATGCTACTTCTGAATGTCAGAGGGCAATTATTGGTCTGGGGGAAAATCCTGATTTGGCAGATATGATTAAAGCATGTCAAGATATAGGAACAGCTTCCTACCAAACCAATTTATTGGCGGCCGCTTTATCACAAGGGAGCAAGCCTCAAGGAAAGTGTTATAACTGTGGCAAACCCGGTCATTTTAAAAGGGAATGTAGAAATCCGGGAGGGGGGGTTATGTCTGCAGCATCTCACTCCTCTTTTCATCAGGGGTCGAAACCAAAAACAAAATGTCCAAGGTGTCAGAAGGGTTATCAGTGGGCAAGAGATTGTAGGTCAGGAAATGGCCAACTGAGCCAATCTCTGCCCCAGTCCAAACAGAGACAACAAACCAACAATAGAAAATACTCCTGCGGCTACAATAGGTAGTGCTGGTATTGATTTGATACTGCAGGAGGAAGTGAATTTTAATTTTCCTGGGGAGGTTCAAATAGTTCCATCCCAATTATCAAGTCCCCTACCACACAATTATGTAGGGCTTGTCCTTCTGCAGTCAAGTATGGGTAAAAAAGGTATTTTTGTTATTCCCAGGGTGATAGATTCGGACTATACTGGAATTATTTATGTTCAATTGTGGACCAACTTGCCCCCAAATTTTGCCCATTTATACTAGTCCTGCTCAACTCCTGCATTTGCCTTATTTTGTCCCAGCAGGGGGAGAGCCAAAAGAGAGGGGGGGAAGGAGGCTTCGGTTCTACTAACCCAGCCACTTCTGTCATAGCTGCTGTCACTACCCCGATCACATTTCAACAGCCCCATCAGATCATTGTGCTGCAGAGTAAGCCCTTTGAGGGAATTTTGGACACTGGAGTGGATGTTTCAGTGATCTCTGCCAAGCAGTGGCCTGATGCCTGGCCAACCGAGCTCTGTCCAAGTGTGTGGGGGGGTCATCAAAGTGTACATCAAAGTGCGTGATTTCTTTCAGCCCATTTGCCTAATTCAGATTTAGTTATTCAGGTCCGCCCCTTTATATTGGATATTCATGTCAGCCTTTGAGGACGTGACCTTCTTAGTAAATTGGGTGCCACCCTCACTTTGGAAGACTGAGACTACTGCCCTCCTGTTGACTTGGCTTGTTAAAAAGCCAGTGTGGATTGATCAATGGCCCATGCCATATGAAAAATTGATGGCTCTCCACCAGCTGGTTAAAGATCAACTGCTTGCTGGTCATATTGTGTCTTCTACTAGCCTATGGAATACCCCTGTATTTGTCATAAAAAAGAAAAGTGGCAAGTGGCGGTTCCTTCACGATCTTAGGGTCATTAATTCATGTATTCAATCTATGGGCCCTTTACAGTGCGGAACACCCAATCCTAATTTGAGTCCCAAGATCATGAAGTAATGGTAATTGATTTAAAGGATTGTTTTTTCTCTATTTCTCTTTGCCCCCCCCCCCCCCAATCAGGCAAAGTTTGCATTTACTGTGCCTGCAGTGAATCATTCAGAACCTAATAAATGTTATCACTGGACAGTTTTATCACAGGGAATGTTGAATAGTCCCACATTGTGTCAGCTTTATGTTGCTGCAGCATTAGCCCCTTTTCGCAAACATTATACATTGGCTTTGATATATCATTATATGGATGATATTTTAATTGGAGCCCCAAAGATACAATCTAATTGGCTTTTTGAAATACACAATGATGTAAGTATTTATAGATTGCAGATTGCCCCGGAAAAGATACAGCTGCACTCTCCCTATCTTTATTTAGGGCATAAAATGTTGCAATCCTATTCTGCTCCAATTTTTCCTCGCTTGAGTTTACCCAAAATTATTTCTTTGGACAATTTGCAGCAATTGTTAGGCACCCTCAATTGGGTTCGCCCATATTTTTCTTTATCTACACATTTACTTAGTCCATTATTTGATTAATTGACTAAAGGAAAACAACCTGGAGATCTCATTGTAGTTTCGCCTGCAGCACTTACCATGATTGAGCAAATTAATGACATCTTGAGCACTCAATTTGTGGATCGTATTCCTCATAAAGATTGTCAGTTAACTCTTTTGATATTCCCTACTTGTAAGTTGCCTACGGGAGTATTAGCTGTATTAGAGTCGCAGAAAGTATATTGTGTTGAATGGCTTTATTTACCCCATACCCCATCCCAAAATGTTTTGCCATTTATCCAGGCTGTTGCTGAAATAATAACTTTGGGACGCACTCGAGCTTGCCAAAGAATTGGGACCGATTTAATGAATATTATTCTTCCTCTCTCTAAATCTGATTTTCAATTTTATTTTCAGAATAACTTATCTCTTCAGTGTGTTTTAACTAATTATGTAGGCTGTATTGCATATCATTTGCCTAAAGATCCTCGGTTTGCTTGCTTAATGACTTCTTCCTTTCCTGTCCACCCACTGCTTTCTCCTTCTCCATTGTCACAAGCTCCTACTGTTTTCTCCGATGGAGGGCAAATGAGAGGAGCAATTGCTTACAAGGATCCTCATGATGAGACCTGAAAAATATCTTATACTGCAGTGCAATCTTCACCACAATGCTCAGAATTGTCTGCTGCTATTTTAGCTTTCCATACCTTTTCTCAACAACCTTTTAATTTAATTTCTGACTCTCATTATGTGTGTCAACTTATTTTTAATCTTCCAGGTGCTTACATTACACCCAGGATTGACTCCAATTTAATGGCTCTGTTTTTAACTTTATAGCAACTGCTACAAGATCGGAAACATTTCTACTTTGTTTCTCACATATGCAGTCACTCATCCCTTCCTGGGCCCCTTTCCGAAGGCAATAGTCATGCTGATGCTGCTGTTCATGTTTTACCCACTTTATTTTCAGATCCTTTTTTAGTCACTCTTTTTTTCATCAAAACACTAGGGGGTTGGCACAAGCTTGCCATATTCCACTTGACCAAGCCAAACAGATTGTTTCATCATGTCCCCAATGTTCTGGGGCATCCCGCTTGGGGGACACAGCAGTTAATCCCCATGGTTTCACCACTAATCAACTATGGCAAATGGACATTACTCATGTTCCTTCTTTGGCTCCCTGGAAGTATATTCATTTATCTATTGACACTTATTCAGGAGTGCTTTGGTCCACACCTCAATGAGGGGAAACAGCTAATCATGTTATTTCTCATCTTTTTTCCAGCTATCACAGCCTTGGACAAGCCCACTTCTTTAAAAACTGATAACGGGCCAGCCTATTCTTCATCGGCCTTTTTGCACTTTTGTACAACCTGGAATATTGTTCTTATTCATGGTCTCCCCTATAATTCCATGGGTCAGGCAATAGTGGAGTGTCCTAATCAGTTCGTCAAGGACTGCCTCCACAAACAAATAAAAAAGGAGGGCTCTCAAGTAATTGATTTGTTGTGGGTGATACAACAGGTTAAAAAAGTATTATTTACCTTAAATCAATTGAATGTTTTCATTCAAAATTTGACCGCTTATCAGAGACACTTTCAACAGAAAGCAAGTTTGCCTCCCCCTCTAGTATATTTTCAGGCATTGCCAGATAAAACATGGTTGGGGCCGGTCCCTCTGATAACATGGGACCGAGGATATGCTGCTGTGCTTGTTCCTACAGGACCTTTGTGGATTCCAGTGCATTGCATCCGCCCAGCCAAGGATGTCGTGGCATCAGTCCCTGGATCCGATCCCAGAAATGGCAAAGGTGACTCTCCAGATGGCATAGTGACCAATTTGATCCCATTGTGCCAGTCATCCAGTGACATGGGGAGATGTGAAGAACTTGACTGCCAAAGGGCAGGTAGTGCTGCAGCAGCAGCAAGCAGAACAAACCCCCGAGAACTTATGCGCTGCCATTTTTGCGGTTTTAACTGCAAATTCCTTAGCCATCATTTGTTTGTGTTTGATTGTCAATAGCTGCCCTTTGGCAACAGCAGATGTCATCCCACCCAAACATTCACTTGAACAATGAATGAACCAAAACCTATGGGTGCAGCTAGCTAACATCACACAAAATGATGTCTTTTGCTTATCTGAAGCGTATGATATGGAAAGTTTGCTTTCTACATGTTTAGTCCCTGTTTGCACCCCTTCTGCAGTAATTCAAAACTTCACTGGCTTGGGTGGATTCTTATTGAATGGGATTTTTAATTATGGGACTATATCTAATTGGGGGTTCGTTGCTTATTATTTACCCCCTGATGCAATTGCTTTGTATACCCCGGTGGTAGCAATCCCTGCAAATATAACCTGTGCAAAAGTAGTTAATTGTACATCTTCAAGTAAAAAACCGCACTGTCTTCGCATTAACTCACCTAATTTAAACTGCACCATGTTTGAGGAGATTTCCTTTAATTTTGCCCATGTTTGGCTACCGCAAGGATGGTTTTTTTACATGTGGTCAAGAAACAATTAATGCTACTTCTTTAGCTATTTCAGCAATTAACCATGAACTGCAAAATTTGAGAAAGGCTATTTTACAAAATTGTGCTGCTATTAATTATTTGCTTTTGCATCAACATTTAGGTTGTGAAAGTTTTGACAGACTGTGTTGTTTTAACCTTTCAGATGAGTCACGAACTATCCAGCACCAGCTCAATATTTTAAACAATTTGGCCTCTGATTTGAAAATTGATACTTTAGGATCTTGGTGGGAAAGCCTTTGGGCTTGGTTACCCACAGGCTTATTGGGAAGTGTCCTACAGTTTTTAGTCGTTATTTGTGTTATTTTGATTGGTGGGTGTTGCTTTGTTCAGTGTCTTCGTTCCTTTTTCAACATATGTATCACAGCTTTTCGCCCCAAACCCCCTCCCACATTGCCTCAGGGTCAGGTTTGTGCCCTGTATAAGCAATTGCAAGGATATTCTTCTCCTGATTATGACCCTTTTATTGACCCCTCTTATGATGATGTATTGTCTAACAAAATAAAAAAGAGTGGACTGTAGAGATAGAGGCCATGTGGAGGTTGTGTGCAGCAAACTGCCTACCTCAAATGGGCCTCTCATACCTACATGATCTCACCCAGTTCACATAGCCAGGATGATGTAGGACACTGTCCCTAGATGTGATCTCATCTAGGTTGTATCAACAGGATGTTCTTAAGGATTGGCGAGGAGAATTCACCAATAAAATGCTGTTGCTCTTTGTTACCTTTTGCTGCTTGGAAAATGATATAAAAAGCAATAAACACTGCGAAGGCAGTCAGATGTCAATGACTTGTCTCTTACTCCATCAGGGAGGATATTGCAAAATCTCCATTCCCACCCCACTCTGGGGCCAGCCAGAGGTGGTATTTTCCGGTTCTCTGAACTACTCAAAATTTCCGCTACCAGTTCTCCAGAACCTGTCAGAACCTGCTGAATTTCACCCCTGGGAGCAGCCATTTAGAGTACATGTGGATAATCTCTTATTCTTTCTGTATCCAGAGAAATTCCAAAGACCAAGGAAATAGACTGAAAGCAGAGCTAAGCACTGTGGCACAGAACCATCCTCAATTCCTCAGCCCACCCACTAAAGTCCTCTTATTGACAAGTTATTGATAAGGTTTTATGGGATGGACTGACTTATAGATTTTCTCTTTTTAAATTGCTATGATTATATACTGTATATGTTTTCTAAAGTAGGCAAGACTTCTCAGAGAAAATCAAATTGCTCACTGATACTTTAAAAATAATCTGAGAAATTTGATTTGGCTGTTCTGTAGCTTTGTTGACTATGGGAAAATATTTTGATATAATAAAAAATTATATTTGACAGCCCAGTATCAGCAGTAGAGTAGATATATATAGTACTTATATATCTTATATAGTACTTATGTATATATATGTGTCTCTGTGTGTGTGAAGAGAGAGAAATCCTCTTTCAGCAGGAGCATGTCACAGTTGGCTAAAAAAAGATTGGATAGGGCATTTCACACAATATTGTGTAGTATCAAATAAAGCAATAAAATCTGGTTACTTACTGAAAACAGAAAGATCTGCTTAAAACTATTTAAACATGGACTGGAAATAAGAGATGGACAGGTGCCAATGCACACTGCGAGTGAAAAAAGTATAAAACTGTGTTCTGAAATGCTCAACTCTCTATGATACCGTTTCCACAAGTTGAGTCTTTGAGCCATTGAGGGATTGACTCGGGGGTGGGTTCCAATTTTTTTACTGCCACTCTGTGGCTTATTTTGTGGGTGTGGCTTGCTGGTCATGTGACTGGGTGGGAGTGGCTTGCTGGCCATGTGACCGGGTGGGAGTGGCTTGCCGGTCATGTGACCGGGTGGGAGTGGCTTGCCAGTAATGTGACCGGGTGGGAGTGGCTTGCTGGCCATGTGACCAAGTGTCTGAATTTTGATCACATGACCCTGGGGATGCTGGAACGGTCATTAAGTGTGAAAAATGGTCATAAGTCACATTTTTCAGTGCCGTTGTAACTTTGAATGGCACTAAGCAAACTATTGTAAGTCGAGGACTTACCTATTCAAGTTCATAATCTGACTAAGCCATTTTAATTCATTGAAAAGAAACCCCAAATAATTGGGCAGCTTAAAATGTTTAATAAGTGCCTGAACACAACACAGTTGTAGGTATTGGAGGGTATTTATTGTGCCATGGCTTCTACGCTTCATACATTGATGGCTGCAGATAAATGTTGTTTTCCATATTTATCCTTCCTGCATTTGCCTTTGTCCATCTTCTTTCCTATCACAGCAAATTCACTGAGAGGGAGATAAAATAGCTGAATTGTTTATTTTAATAAATGGCCCCAAGGCCGAAAAGTCACCTGTCTGAAAGATATTTCTTTCCCACAATGGAATCAACTCACCTAAAATGGTGCCTAACCTGCTAAAAACAAAGCCATATGTGCACCTTTTAACCTCTTTCTTGAAAAATGATTTCATTCATGAATAAATAACTAAGGAAAACGGAGAGTATTGCTATTAACTATCACTACCAGGGCAAAGCAGATGGCATCACTCTCAGCGATTATTATTACACCACTATTAGTGATCATTCTTATTATCTGTCATTTATACACATCATCAGTCTTCGTGGCACTTTTACAAGTCAGAGCTCCCTGCCTGAAGAGCTTATAATGAAGCATAAAAGCAGGATTACAATCCTTATCAACACCCTATTATTGTGTGTTTTATTGTAGAGACACAGAGACACAGCATCCAAGTTGGGCAGGCTTAAAAATGTTGTAATAAGTAAATAAAATAAATACATAATGAGGAGGGGAATAGAATGAGGTCCCTGCAGAACATTAAAGATTCTCAAGATATCCTTCACATAAAATGTAAGGGAATTGAAAGTCCCCAGCTGTTTTGAAGGCATGTTTTTCAGCTGCCTGCTGCATCAACGATGTGTCTGTCTGTGTGTATGTGTGTGTACTTCCTTGACCCTCTTGCTTCCATTGCCACGATAACCTTAGTTACAGAATAGAGTTGGAAGGGATCTTGGAGGTCACCTAGTCCAACCCTCTGCTCAAGCAGGAGACCCTTCACCATGTCAGACAACCGGCTGTCCCAGTCTCTTCTTAAAAATCTCCTGTGATGAAGCACCCACCACTCCTAAAGGCAAGCCATTCCCACTGGTTAACCTAAGATACACCATTTGTCAAGGACAGTCAACTCTACACTAGGCTAGGGGAATACGGGCTTGGGATCACCTGTGTCCAAATGTAAGTTTAAAGAGAAGCCTCCAAAGAGGCACTTGGCCCCGCAACATAGTAATAACCCCCACTCTTCCCCCAAAAACATATTTAAATGCTGAAAGATCGGGACAAAACAGCCAAACCAGGTGCGGTTTCCCCCCCACCTCCCTGCCCCGAATCGAGCTAGGCAAATGTTCTAATCCCCCATGCGCCTGACTCCACTTCACTTTCTGAAAACCGGTGCTGTCAAAGAGAGATGGGGGGAGGGAGAGGAAGGGAAGGGAAGGTGGGTGAGAGAGGTGCAGCTTAATGGGATATTGGATATCCTGCAAGGTACATTTCTTGCTCTGCACTTCCAGGGACTTAAGAGCTCCTAATGCACTTCCTCTCGCTAATGTCCACAGGGAGTTTAATGCGGAGGCCGATCAATAGGGCTTCTTCTCCAGTGTCCGGGACTTCCTCCCCTCTCCTCCCCTCTTCTTTTCTTTGCAAAAAGCAGAGCTGCCGCCAGCTGTACAGGGTGGGGATGAGGTGGACAGGATGCTTGGGATGGGGAGGAGACTGCTGAAGAAGAAGAGGGGGGAGGGCTTTGACTTTCTCAGCCCCTCTCCCCTCCTCCTTTAACCTCCAAGCTTCCCCACTCAGGCAGCCTCCTCCTCCTCTTCCTCCTCCCTTTCCTTCCCTCTCTCCCTCCGTGGGAGCAGCGCTTTCCAAAAGGCACCGGGAGGAAATGAAAGGGCGAGTGACTTCTGCGGCTGTCACAGAGCATGCCCAGCCATTCGGGCATGCTTAACAAAAATAGAAAGGCAGCTGGACATGGCGGGGATGAGGCTAACGTGATGCTTGGGATGGGGGGGGAGACTGCTGAAGAAGAGGGAAGGAGGAGGGAGGGCTTTGACTTTCTCAGCCCCTCTCTTCTCCTTTAACCTCCAAGCTTCCCCACTCACGCAGCCTCCTCCTCCTCCTCCTCCCTTTCCTTCCCTCTCTCCCTCCATGGGAGCAGCACTTTCCAATAGGCGCCGGGAGGAAAGGAAAGGGCAAGCGACTTCAGCAGCCGTCACAGAGCATGCCCTGCCATTTGGGCATGCTTAACAAAAATAGAAAGGCAGCCCGGCTGCCAAAAGGATGGCGAGCAAACAGGCATTGCACCCACTTGGGATGGGCTTTGCCAGGTGGGGTCCTGAGAAGTTTAGGGGCCACACAGAGAGGGCGAGAAAGAGAGGGGGGAAATAAGGAGGGTTGTTGTTGCTTCGCTTGGGTTTCCTTCGCCGGACCTCTTCTGCATGAGATGCCTTGAGCTCTCTCTCTCTCACCAGCAGCGTGTGTTGCTCCCAGCCTTCCGCCACACCTACACACTGTTTTCAGGCACCCAGCTTACTGGGCTTCCCACCCCCCCATCCTTGTCACGGCTCCAACGGGGGCGGCAGCTTCAGGAGATGCCGTCAGTGTCGGCTGCAATGCCGGCAGCTTTGGGGGCTCCTTCCTGGTTCGTTTTCAAAATAAAAAAAACCCACCCAAAACAAGATGTAGATGCATGCGCAGTGCCGGAAACTTGGCTTTTGCGCATGCGCAGACCCTCCCCCCGAAAATTCAAAAAAAAAATTCAAAAAAAAAAAGATGGTGGCGGCCAGGGACTGGCACCAACCGCACTGGGCCGGTGATGTCACCAGCGGGCCCCTATCGGTACGCCTGTACCGCACCGGTCCAGTAGGAACCCACCCCTGGATTGACTACATCTTATACCTCAAATGTATGAAATGAGAATCCATGAAATTTCCAAATGTCTCTTACACATAACATTAGCAAAAGGAGCGGCTATTAGAAAAGTTTCCATACCCTTTTAATCATAACATGCAATAAAGCTGTAGAAATATTACAGAAGAAGCATTTTGTGATTCAGTGGAAGTAGATTATGTGTGACCACTTCTACTTTTTTTTAAAAAAAATGCTTTTCATGTTCTTGTTACTATAGATCAGTGGTTCCCAAACTTTTTCAGTCCACCGCCCCCTTGGTGCTACAAACTCATCCTCACCGCCCCCCACCCCACCCCCTCAGGTGGGCGTGGCTTAGTGGTCAGGTGACCGGGTGGGCATGGCCAACTTGTAAAGTGTGGTGAAACTCACTTAACAACGCTCTTGCTTAGTAACCAAAACGTTAGGCTCAATTGTGGTCATAAGTCTTTCTTTCGTTCTTTCTTCTCTACCTTCCCCCTTCTTTCTTTCTTTTTCTTTCTGTCTTTCTTCCTACCATCTTTCTTTTCTTTCTTTCCTTTCTTTCTTTCTTTCTGTCTTTCTTCCTACCTACCATCTCTTCTTTCTGTCTGTCTGTCCCTCGTTGCTGTGCCATGCTCAGTACCTAACACTTGTAACTCCATTGCATTCCACGCTCTTGTGTGCAGGGCAGCCCATTCTGAAAGAAAACGCGAGATGTTTTCTTTCAGAATGGGCTGCCCTGCACACAAGAGCGAGGAACGCGAGGGAGCTTCAAGTGCAAAAGCATGGCGAACCACCTACCGCCCCCCTGGCCCCTCTCACCACCCCCTGTTGCTCCCCTTGCCTCTCACCGCCCCCCTAAGGGTTCCCACCCCCCCGGGGGGCGGTACCACCCACTTTGGGAACCACTGCTATAGATGGTGGATGCTTTAGTCATAAATAGAAAATAGGGAAATTTAAAACACTTGTAGATTTGCAGGAGACGATGGATATTTTTTTTTTCTTTAAAAAAATTAAGCATTTTAAGTTTATCTCCACTGGAAACCATTACTTTCATCAGATATTTTCATTTTGCCACCTAGAAATGTTAGGGAGTCTCTTTTCTAATTTCCCCTCCTCCTTATTAGCCTTTTAAATTATTTTTTTGGTTTTTTTTTTCATTTAAAAATATTATTCCCACCAACATTGTTAATGTAGGTTCAGTGAAATGACCAAATTAGTTATTGATGCTTACAGATAATACATTATTTTCCATCTTGTTATAGAAAATAAATATCAATATTTGTAATTCAGTTACTAAAGCAATTATTTGTTCTTTATTTTGGGTATTAAATCAGCTGCTAATTCATTTCTTAAAGTTCTTAAAGTTTGTTAGAACAAATTGGTAAGAAATTATGTAATTATATATTTTCATTGTTTTGGGGGAAGAACAAGTTGTAGCTTAGGACTTTAGGAATGAAAATAATTCCTTGGAGGATACCAGAGCATTAGGATCTGTTTGTTCCTATGTTTCCTTTACTGTTTAGTTGTTGTTGTTTTTTAGAAAAAAGGTTTCCTTCCTCTGCTGACTAGAATGCAGACAGTTGCTCTAAGGAAGTACATATGTGTGGAACAGGGGTGGGTTCCTACCGGTGCGGTCTTGCCTGTTCGTCGCTGCAGAACCGAAGAAGCCGGTGGCATTCGCGGCGCGGGGCTTCCCCCGCCCACTTTCCCCGCCCGCTGGGATCCCGCCATTTGCATTCTTTTGCCCTCTGCGCATGCGCAAAGCATTCTGCTTGCACAGAGGGAAAAAGAACGCAAATGGCGGCATCCTGGCGGCCGGGGGAAGCAGGCGGGGGAAGCCCCGCGCCGCGAATGCCACCGGCTTTTTCGGTTCTGCGGCGACGAACAGGCAAGACCGCACCGGTAGGAACCCACCCCTGGTGTGGAAGGATGAGGCACATTGCGTATGTTGAGTTCTGGTACTGAAGAGGCAGGAGGCAGGTTGAGTGACAACAGCTCTTTTATTAGGTAAAGTGAGAACTCCAGCAAAAGCCCAGCCTGTTTAAATAGGGAGCTCCGGCTGGGAAGAACCAATCAGTGATCAGCAATCCCCATTCAATAGAGCAGACCTGGTTGTAAACTACCAAGCTAACATGCAAATCTCAGGACACAACATCTTAGTCAATGGCAAATTTCTCAAATTCAATTTGGTTTAATTTTCATTTTTTTTATTTCATACAAGCAGTTCCAAGGCAGTTCAAATAGATTTTTGTGTATATTTCTATACACAATATATACTATAATAAAGTGCCATCTGTAATACATTTTGTAAATGTTTTCCTTATATGACGTTGATTTAGTTGTTTTCAAATTTTTAATCCAAATTTCTTCCCATTGTTCCAAATTTACTTCATATCCAAAATTTTTAATCCAACTAATTATATTACCCTTAACCATTTCTTTTTTCATTTTGTAATTTAATAGAAATTTATAAATTTTTGTTATCATTTTTTTTCTTGTCCCAGTAAAATTTTATCCAATTCTGATTTCTTTTTTGCTATTCTGAATTTATTCTTATCTTCTTGTAATCTAGTTTTAATTTGATAATATGGCCACCAGTCTATTCTAATTCCTTGTTATCTTAAAGTTTGAATCTCTTTTAGGTTTCCTTGTTCATCTAATATTTCTTCATACTTAACCATTTTATGTATATCTGTTGTGGTGGGATAAGTAGTCGCCTCCATGGTTGAGAACCATATCGGGGTTTCTTTGTAATGTTGGTGTTTTATTTTGGCCCATATTTTGTATAATGACTCTCTAATTTTATGTTTTTGGAAATAGGAATGTGTTTTGTTTTTTCCGTCCCATAAAAATCCGTGCCATCCTACCTGTAGGTCATGTCCCTCGAGAGTTAGTATTCTTTTGTTGTTAATTTTGATCCAATCGGTTACCCACTGTAATATTGCTGCTTGGTAATAGGTTTCCCAATCTGGGAGTCCAAAGCCCCCTTGCTCTTTATTATCCTGTAAATATTTAAGTTTAATTCTTGCCTTTTTCCCTGCCCAAACAAATATAGATATCATTTTATTTAAGTTTTCAAAGTATTTTCTGTCTAATTTAATTGGTATCATTTGGAACAGGTACAATATTTTTGGTAACACTGACATCTTAATCGTCGAGATCCTCCCTATTAATGAAATAGGTAGTTTGGTCCATTTTTCCAAGTCTTTTTCTATTTGTTTATTCAATTCTATATAATTATCATTCTTGATTGTTGTACATTTAGCCGTTAGTATTATACCTAGATATTTAATTTTCTTAACAACTTGGATACCCAATTTCTCTTCTAATTCCTGAATTTGTTTATTTGGCAAATTTTTTGTTATTATTTTGGTTTTATTTTTATTAATTTTTAAGCCAGCTACTTTTCCAAATTTATTTATTTCTTCTAATAATTTTGGTCCAACCTCTATCGGGTTTTCTATATTGAAGGCCATGTCGTCTGCAAAAGCTTGGAGTTTGTACTCTTGTCCTCTAATTTTAAGTCCTTCGATGTTTGAGTTTTGCCTAATTTGCTGTAGTAACGTTTCTAATGTGAATATAAATAGCAAGGGGGACAGTGGACATCCCTGCCGTACTCCTTTTTGAATGTCAAATTTGTCTGTTATATCTTGGTTTATAATTATCTTAGCTGTTTGTTTTGAATATATAATTCTAATCATCCTAATATATTTGGGGCCAAAATTTAGATTGTCAAAAGCTTTTTGGGCATCGAGGAACATGAGAGCTACAGGTTTTCCTGGATTTACCTCATAATATTCTAGTATGTCCATAAGGCTGCAGAGTCACTACACCGGAAGAGCACACCTACCCCCAAAAAAGCGACCCCTGAAGTGCATGAGACCCAATGCCATGATGACCCCAACGATAGCGGGGATGAAGAAGTATTCAGAACAGATCGGTGCCAGGGATTCGAGGCACGAAAGCCCAGGCAATGCTACAGCTGTGGGGGGCAGCACCCCCAAATGTCCTGCCAGTTCCGCAATGCCATTTGGGGAAAATGTGGCAAGTTAGGCCATATTGCACGGGTCTGCAAGGCACCACGATTTCCCTCCAGAGATGCTGGGCGAAACTACGAACCACACAAGCCGAGACGAGAGGGAAGAGGCCCAACTCAATGAGCTACTGACTACCGTTCACAATCTGAGGTGAATCAAACTAGGGTGAGCCAAGCGAGCACTCAGAACAATCAGAAATTCATCATCACTGTGCTCGTGGAAGGCTCCCCCTGTGAAATGGAGATTGATAGTGGCTCATCAATATCTATCATGTCTTGGTCAGCTGTGAAGAGGGCGATCCCAGGCCTCAGCCGGAGGCAACTAAAAACACAGCCACTTCGAATAAGTTCTGGGCTACCAAGAGGTCACCGTGAAGTTCGGCCACCATGAAGCAAGTCTGCCACTAACTGTCATTCACGACCAGCTACTAAGTCTGCTCAGCCTTGACTGGTTTGGCACGCTAGGAATGGGGGTGACCGGGATCAATGCTACTGCTACCAGCAGTATTTATTATTTATTATAGGTTCTTTTATGCCGCCCTACTCCCGAGGGACTCAGGGCGGCGTACAATAATTATATGAGAACACTAATAATAAACATAATTAAAAACAGTAATTAAAAATTTATCAAAAATTAAAAGATATTCACCAACAGTCATACCGGGGTGGAGCGCAGATGGTTTTAGTCTCTCCCCCCTGCCTGCAGGAAGAGCCATGTCTTGACGGCTTTTCAGAAGGCTAGCAGGGTGGGAATAGTACGGGTCTCTGGGGGAAGTTGGTTCCAGAGCACGGGGCCCCCCACAGAGAAGGCCCTTCCCCTAGGGCCCGCCAGCCGACATTGTTTGGCTGACGGGACCTGGAGGAGGCCCACTCTGTGGGCCCAAACCGGTCAAAGGGAAGTATGAGGCAGAATGCGGTCCCGAAGGTAACCTGGTCCTAAGCCATGCAGGGCTTTAAAGATGATGATCAACACCTTGAATTGTACCCGGAGACAGATGGGCAACCAATGCAGCTGGCGGAGTATAGGTGTAACCACAGCGCGCGCAGCCGCATTTTGCACCAACTGAAGTCTCCAAATACTCTTCAAGGGTAGCCCCATGTAGAGCGCATTGCAGTAGTCCAGTCGGGAGGTGACAAAGGCATGAGTGACTGTGAGTAGAGCCTCCCTCTCCAAGTATGGCCGCAATTGGTGCACCAGGCGAACCTGTGCATAGCCCCCCCCTAGCCACAGCTGTAAGGTGTTGCCCTAATTTTAGCTGTGGGTCTAGGAGGACCCCCAAATTGCAGACCTGTTCCGAGGGAGTTAATTTCACTCCCTCAAGAACCAAGGAGGGACAGTTGTCTTGGTCCTTGGGAGGCAAAATCCAAAGCCACTCAGTCTTGTCGGGGTTGAGTCTGAGTCTGTTTCTCCCCATCCAGGTCCTAACGTCGTCCAGGCATTGGCACATTACATCAGCTGCCTCACTGAATTGAGACGGGGTGGTGATGTACAGCTGGGTGTCATCAGCATACTGATGGAAACTCACCCCATGTCTCCGGATGATCTCCCCCAGCGGTTTCATGTAGATGTTGAACAAGATGGGCGAGAGAACCGAACCCTGAGGCACCCTGCATAACAGGGGCCTAGGGGAAGATCTCTGCCCTCCTGTTAACACCGACTGCATCCTATCGGTGAGATAAGAGGAGAACCACCGCAAAACGGTGCCTCCCACTCCCAACTCACCGAGACGATGCAGAAGGATACCATGGTCGATGGTATCAAAAGCCGCTGAGAGGTCAAGTAGCACCAGGATGGAGGAATTTCCACCATCCCGGGCTCGCCAGAGATCATCCATCAGGGTGACCAAGGCAGTTTCTGTACTGAAGCCGCGCCTGAAACCCGACTGATAGGAGTCTAGATGATCCGTTTCCTCCAATAGTCGCAGAAGCTGAGTAGCCACCACCTTCTCAACAACTTTCCCTAAAAAAGGTAAGTTGGAGACCGGACGAAAGTTCTTCAAATCCGCTGGGTCCAGGGAAGGCTTCTTCAGGAGGGGTCTAACCACCGCAACTTTTAACGGCTGCGGTACAGATCCCTCCATCAAAGAAGCGATGACCACTGCCTGGATCCAGCCTCGTGCCACCTCCCTGCCGGCGGAAACCAACCAGGAGGGGCACGGGTCCAATAAACAGGTGGAGGCACTCATCGCACTCACGGCTATGTCCACGTCTTCTGGAGAAACAGGCCCAAACTCCTCCCACAACGGTGGACTAAGACTTGCCCCTGTCATCTCAGTGGACTCTGCCCAGCCGGAGTCCAGGTTTGACCGAATCTGAGCGACTTTATCCGACAGAAACTGCGCGAATTCCTCAGCTCTACCTTGCAAGTGTTCCTCGCTCCCCCCTTTGGCAAGGAGGGAGCGTGTCACCCTAAACAAGGCGGCTGGGCGAGAATCTGTGGACGCAATAAGAGCGCAAAAATGAGATCGTTTTGCCGCCCTTATCGCCACTAAATAAGACTTGATGTAGGTTCTTAATAGTGTTCGATCAGACTCGGTTTTGCTGGCTCTCCAGCGGCGCTCTAGACGTCTCTTTTGGTGTTTCATCTCCCGGAGCTCCTCGGTAAACCAGGGGGCTTTCCGGGATCCACTGCCGCGGAGAGGTCGCATAGGCGCAATCTGGTCTAATGCCGCTGATGCTGCGGTGTTCCATGCAGACACCAGGGAATCGGCCGAATTGTGTACCAGGGTTTCAGGTATTTCCCCAAGTTCCCTCTGGAATCCTTCTGGCTCCATTAGGCGCCTGGGGCGGAACCACCTAGTCGGTCCCACCTCCCTGCGGGGGAGGAGTGGGGCTGCGAAATCCAACCTCAGTAGGAAATGATCTGACCATGACAGAGGGGTGGTGACTATGTCCCTTATCTTCAGATCATCTCTCCACTGCCCCGAGAGAAACACAAGGTCGAGCGTGTGACCTCCCTCATGAGTCGGACCCTGAATTACTTGGGTCAGGTCCATGGTTGTCATGGAATCCATGAAATCCTGAGCTATCCCAGAGGTTTCGCCAGCCGAAGGCAGGTTAAAGTCCCCCAGCACCATAAACCTAGGGAACTCAACTGCCAAGCCTGCTATTGCCTCGAGCAGCTCAGGCAGGGCCTTGCTAACACAGCTGGGAGGCAGGTACGCTAGACAAAGGCCCACCTGAACCCCTAAGTTCAACTTCAGAAGGAGCGTCTCACACCCGATGATCTCCGGGGCAGGGATCCTACGAGGGTGCAGATTTTGGCGCGTTATCATTGCCACTCCTCCCCCCCTTCCCTGGGGTCGCGAATGATGCTGCACTGAGAACCTGTCTGGGCATATCTCGGAGAGAGCTACCCCCCCTCCTGACCCATCCAGGTCTCAGTAATACACACCAGGTCTGCCCCCTCTTCTGTGATTAAATCACGTATCAGGGGGGCTTTGTTAGTAATTGACCTGGCGTTAAGCAGCAACATCTTGAGCCCAGGGCCCTGAAAACCCTGGTTGCCAGGAACTTGGGATGAGCAAGATGGAACCACATCGGAGGGGCCGGAACAAGGGATCGCTTGCAAGCAGCGAGGTCGTATTCCCCGAGAGCGGCCCACCCCTCTGCTCCCGCCATATCTGCCTCTTCCCATTATGACCGAGATGTTCCGGCTCTCGTCCCCACCAGAGACCCCCTCCCCCCCTCTGGTCTCCCTCCCTCCCTGCAGGCCAAACATACCACTTTCACAAGGTAGGGTAACTGAGCCCCCCCCTCGCTTCTGTTTCTACACTCAGCGGGGGGGGGGCGTGATCCCAGTCCCTGGCCTTTCCATTTATTTCACAATCCTTTTAAAACTCAAATATCCATCTCGTCCATCCCCATACTCACTCACACCAAACTGCATCTCAGAGGAGGAGATTACAATTTAAAAGATTTTAAAAGAAGGCAGGCACATCAAGGTAAGGGTGTGCTGGGGGAGAAGGTTCCCTGGTTTGAGTCAGTCTCCCAATTGTCCTATAGTCCAGGGATGGCAGCAAACCTCCCTTATTCCGGTGGCTTTGGGAGTCTAAAGTCCTGCCCCCCTCTGTTTGCGGTCGACTTCTGTCCGAGGGGGGATTCCACATCTTCGTCTTGGTTACTGTAGTCGTTAAAACGAGCAGGAGCATCCACAGGAGCAGGGGTGGTATCAGGCCAAACATCCAGGAAAGAAAAAATAGTCACCATAGATTTCAAAAGGTCTCTGGATGTAAGCAGGCGGCAGCGGGGGGGGCAATGCACGGGAGATAGTTTCGCGCCGATAGTATACAGTTTCACGTCTGCCAAGACTGTCCTCAAGCTGACAAAGGCACAGTAATGGAGGGCTTTTCTCGATCTTCCTTATTTCTTCAGGCATCAAAGAATAACACTAATGCCCGGAGCGCGTCTCCGCCCTCACAGTAATGGCGGTAGGGACCTCAGAGATCAGAGATTCTTAATCTAATTGAGTCCGTTCTCGCTCCAGAACCAAAGCCCAAGTTCACAAAAGTTCGTAGCTGTTCACACAGCCCACCCCCACAGATCACATCCAATCCATACGTTTCAGAAGTGCTCACCGCTTCGCTATCAGTCTTCCTGATGAGAGTTAGCAGCCGGGGGGTTAAATGGCCACATCCCAGCTGATCTCTTCCTCAGGGAACACAAAGTGGCAGAGCTCTCAGCTGCCGATGACGAGGCAGGCTATCCGAGCTCGTCGTCTCTCCCAAGCAAATTTTTAAAATCACCCATAACCACGATTCAACGATGGTCAGCCAAGCCCTCCGAGATCGTATTACAAGTCCACGACTCTAAGCTCTAGTCTTCTTCGTGTCAGGCCTCAAAGATCAATCCGCCCTCACGGCGTCTTACTATTTCAAGATGGTCGGCCATCTCCGCAAATGGTAAGCCACGGGAGAATTAGCGGTGCTATCCGCGTGTGGCCGATGTTTCTGCCACTGTCTTCGGGTGCCTGCCAGAGTCCGGTCTCACCCCAAGGGGAAAAGGGCTCCGGGGGTGGTCTCCCTAAGGCAAGACAGCCAAGGAAATTCAGTTCTCCTGCAGAGCGAGATTTTTCGCAGCCATCTCAGCCGTGGCTCCTCCCCTCCAGGAGGCTCCTCTCCTCCTGGGGAGGAGCAGGCTGGTCTGCTCCGAAGTTGCTCTTCAGTATCCCACCTTCGTCACCAGTGTTGAGTGCTGGTACTGAAGAGGCAGGAGGCAGTTGAGTGACAACAGCTCTTTTATTAGGTAAAGTGAGAACTCCAGCAAAAGCCCAGCCTGTTTAAATAGGGAGCTCCGGCTGGGAAGAACCAATCAGTGATCAGCAATCCCCATTCAATAGAGCAGACCTGGTTGTAAACTACCAAGCTAACATGCAAATCTCAGGACACAACATCTTAGTCAATGGCAAATTTCTCAAATTCAATTTGGTTTAATTTTCATTTTTTTTATTTCATACAAGCAGTTCCAAGGCAGTTCAAATAGATTTTTGTGTATATTTCTACAGCTAGAATTTCTGCAATTTTGTGCTATGTGCGTATGTTCCAAGGATTTCAATCCTTTCCCCATTCAACCAATATAATGTGTTTCTTAGTTTCTTCTTATTCTGGAATATAGGTATTTTATTTGTGATTTCATTAACTCATAAAACTGCACTTCTAGGCATACATGTATTCTGGCTTTCTTAGATGTTTGGGGACAGGCAAATACAAATCATATAAAAATTCAGATGCAATAAAATTCTCATTCATCTACATTCAATATTCAGCCAGCAAATTCAAAGTCTCTGTAGGTTTAAAATCAATTCAATGAAGGATCCAAGGAACATATCTGAATATTATCCAGTTAGTCAATCAGTTCACATCACATTATTGATTCCTTTGTTGTGCCTGCTCTTGGAACAATTTGTTTTAGCTTTGTATTTCTAGTTCAACAATCTTGTACAAAGAACATCTTTATACACTGCTATTGCATGTAATTACAGGTCTGTAATTGAACCTAAATGTTTGCTTGAGCTAACTGTTCCTTGATAATTTATATTTAAGAGAGTTCTTTCATTAAAGTTGCATATTATTAGATCAATCGTTTTGAAGCTAATGCTGAGTTTGGTGGAATTCAGATTTTTGGATTTATATTTACTGTTTTTCTACCATCCTAATAATATCTCTAAATCTGATTTAAAGAATTTGGAATGACACAAATGGTTTGCATATGTGTATGGTAACACGGTAAAATAAATGGGGGACATGATAAAATAAACATGAGAATCCCAAATTAGGATGCTTATATGATGACTAAGCATCTTTGTAAGGCATAAGAGATGCAAAGCATAAGCAAAAGGTCACTGATAAAGTGCAACGATGGTACTCAAAACTAATAGTTTTTGTTCACTAAATAGGTTGCTGAGATTTCAAGATTTCAAAATTATTGCAAGACAAACTATCTTACTTCAAATTGCAGTAGGTTTCATATATTCCTAACAATACTATTTGCTAGTATAGAAGTTTTAGGATGAATCCTAAATCCTAAGCTTCTAATTTGCATTAATGCAAGTTATTTCTAATGAAATCTAGAACCATGTGAAGTTAGAGCTTTTTTCTTGCAGAGTTTGACATTACATAAAAACATTGTTCAATACAGATACATGGGGTTATAATATGTGTCCTTAAATAGCCTTGATAACCTATTACTTTTCTACTCTAATATTCACAGTTACAAGGGATTTTAACTGCTTTACTGTTTAATGATTTAAATGAAAAAATGTAAATGTATCACAGTGAAGTACTAATGACTTGTAAAGAATAAATTGCTGATGAATGCAAGATTATAATTGCTATTACTACCAGTACCTGTTATGATCTGAAATATAACTCTTATGTAACACTTCTTCACACTTCCCTCCACAAAAACATCCCTTTAAAGATTTCTAATATTTTCTGGTTTGTTGTACTTCTGAAATAATTTGCTAAGAATAGGCTAGTTTCCTACTTTGCTCTGTATGAGGATAACATAAAATAAAACAAGGAAACAGATTAAGATAGTCGAGAGCAAATACAAAGGCAGGAAGGAAACTAAGGTTAAATAAAAGCACCAAAATGTTTTTGGTATAAAAAATGATAAACATTTATTAGAATAGAATTACAGAGTTGGAAGGGACCTTAGAGGTCTTCTAGTCCAACCCCCTGCTTAGGCAGGAAAGAAAACCCTACACCACTTCAGACAAATGGTTATCTAATCTCTTCTTAAAAACTTCCAGTGTTGGAGCATTTACAACTTCTGGAGGCAAGTTGTTCCACTGATTAATTGTTCTAACTGTCAGGAAATTTCTCCTTAGTTCTAAGTTGCTTCTCTCCTTGATTACAGTAGTTTCCACCCATTGTTCTTGTTCTACCCTCAGGTGCTTTGGAGAATACTTTGACTCTCTCTTCTTTGTGGCAACCCCTGAGATATCAGAACATTGCTATCATGTCACCCCTAGTCCTTAAACATTAAAAAACATATCTCATTAGTGCTTTCTTTTGAGGTCTTTATTCCTGTCATATATTCTTGTCATATGCTTGGTGAATTTATAGGGGCTGGAGCAGTGGTGGGATTCAAATTTATTTACTACCGGTTCTGTAGGCATGGCTTGGTGGTCATGTGACTGGGTGGCCATGGCCGTGGTGGCCATGGCCAGGGGTGTGACAGGCAGAATTTGGCCTCTTGCACTCCCCTGGGAGCAAAAATGGGCTGCGGGGGGATGCACCGCACCCCCCACCCCATTTGGGGCCAAGGAGGCCTCCCTGAAGCCTCCTGGGAAGCAAAAATGGGCATAGGGGGCTTCCCTGAAGCTTCCTGGGAAGCAAAAACGGGCCTAGGAGCCTCTCTGAAGCCTCATGGGAAGCGAAAGTGGGCCGAGGAAGCCTCCCTAAAGCCTCCTGGGAAGCAAAAGCGGGCTTAGGAAGCCTCCCTGAAGCTTCCTGGGAAACGAAAACAGGCCTATGAAGCCTCCCTGAAGCCTCCTGGGAAGCCTCCCTCTCCCTTCCCTGTGCCCCCCTGTGCCCTGTTGTGGGCCTAGGAGGCCTCCCTGCACTTACCTGGGAGCCAAAATGGAGTGCATGGGGACTCCTTTTTTTACTACCAGTTATGTGGGTATGGCTTATTTTGTGGGTGTGGCTTGATGGCCATGTGATAGTGGGTGTGGCTTCATGGTCATGTGACTGGGCAGGCGTGGCTTCGTGGTCACGTGACTCGACGGGCGAGGCTTGGTGGTCATGTGACTGGGTGGGTGTGGCCAACTCAATGTCATTCATGTCAAGGGGTGCCTCGCCTGGCCCCTCCCCTCCCAGCCATTCCTTATCACACCCAGCCTCAAAGTATCTATAGTTCTGTAAAAATGATGTTCACCTATTTTCAACTTTATTATCTACTCACATTACTCTTAGAGTATGCATCCATTCTCTCACTTCTCCAAACCAGCCAATTGAATCTGCCAATATAAGGTTTTCCCCATGGTAAGTTCTTCTTTATGTTGTTATGCCAATATAAATGGTGGGAGAACAACCAAGCAAAGAAAAAGAAGAGAGGCCATCCAATTTTATTACAGACTAAGAACACAAAATCATTAAATCTAGCAAGACAGTAAAGAGCTGGTGTAGAGGAGATGGCATGTTGAAATAGCGTGAAAGTTACCTGGAGTTTGAAGGAGTGCCAAGTGATGCCATGACTGAAAAACATTGATTCTTAAATATAAATAAATAGATGGAAGGATCTGGGGGGGGGAGGTAGATTGGTTTTGTTTTTATGTGCTGTTTCTTTGGCATAGATTCACTTATTTTCCAGGTCACAGAGCCAGGATGTTAGTTGAGATCAAAATGCTTTTCAGAAGTTGCAAGCAACTGTGCAAATTATAAATAGTGGTGTGAAAAATGTTCCCCACTTGAAGGTTTCAAATTTGAAACAGCTCCAGACCATTCCAGAAGTGTGTTGAGCTTGAAACAATCTAGCTCTAATTAGGAACACTTTTGTAATAGCTAAGCAGCAATGGATTGCTTCCAGTTAGGTTGATTTCAAACTCTAAATAGGTGTTTCAAGCTCAAAGCATTTCATATTTTGGGGGGGAAATCTTATCTGCTAATCCTGCTCCTTCATTTTACCAGTTCCTTTCACCATTCTTTTATAGAATCATAGAGTTGGAAGGTACCTAAGTAGTCCTTAAGTCTAACTCCTTGCTCAATAAATTTTTCTAATGTCTGATCTGTATCTATATCTTTGAAGATATTTAATTTAGATTAGATTTAATTTTACCCTTTTCTAAATGAACTCTAAGAGCCTGACTGGCAGGACCAATAGAGGAAAAAAATTGCAACATAAAATGATTGCATCACCCACCTTTTTTTCCACTCCTTTGAAAAGCTACGAATGTTCCTCAGAATGACAGCCATCATTATAACTGAACTCTATGAGGACTTTGTTACTATCTTGCTTTGTTTGCTACTTTTTATCTCTATCAGGAAGAGCCAGAGGACAAAGAAAATAATTATTAGAAATAATTATTACAGATGATGTTTGTGCTATTAAAATAATATATAGAAGAATAAACTTATATGCCAGGGACAGAGTACATTGTCTGTTCAATATGTGTCATTTCATGCCTGTAATTAGGTTTGGTTATAAATGCAAAGATATTAATCTATCAATTTTGATTAAGAAGTATATTGTAGTTATGAATGTTTAGCAGTTCATATGGAGCATATATAAATGATGGTGGTTACAGCATGGGATAATTAATTTTTATTTTATACAAGGTTTTAATTAAATTCTTGAAGAGTATGAAATTTAAATCACATTTTCAATAACTTTTTAGCTTGCCCATTATTAACAGACAAGAAAAAAATAAATTCAAGTCCATTTTGGCATTACATTAGCAATTGACTATCCCTTCTCCAACATAGTTTATACTCTCAATTTCTATGTGAGTGCTGAATGGAAAGATGGCCAGGTTAGAGGAATTGGAAGTATTGGAAGAAATATCCATGTCAGATTCCAGACTCTGCCATTCAAAAGGAGAAGGGGGGGTCTTGGGTCTGCTTGATCAAACGGTTACAACATATATCCAGATCTCAGACACCTGGAAACCTTCTCATCTTAGGATAGGATTTATGAGGGGCAATGCAAGTCAGTTGAACGGAAGGGTCTGTGGGAACGTACGCTCATCCGCATTCCCAGGAAAGAACTTTCACACTTTGTATATTGGCCTACTTTTGCATTCTGCCTAATGGGGAGGGGCGCTAAGGTTTAAATGTGCTTGCCTTGCCTGGAGGCATTTAGATTTTGCTTTGAATGAATGGATTGTTATTACAACTGCCAATAAAGGAATCCTTTTGAACCACTGGCTCAGAAGTTCGTACTTTGAAGGTGGATGGGAAGGCAATCCTTACAATCCATCTGGTTCAGTTCCAAGCTGGGAGAAAGGCACTGGAGACAACATGGATGCTGATTGGAAAGATGGTTTATTGAACAGAACTACAAAGACAGTTCTGGGTAAGCTGAACAAAGTGGAGTTGAGAGTGGGTGGGTTGTTATACCTTCTTTGGGCTTTGTATTTGAGCTTCCTGTTCCTGTGCAAGAACATGTCCTTTAATATTCTATTGGCTGTTGTCAGATTTGTCCCTGAGCAAAGCCCACTCTATATACAGTTTCCTTGCTCACATCTTCTTCTTATCAGCCAGGATGGGCAGTCACCTCTCATTCCATGAGCAAATCTCCTAGGAAGGTTCCTGTCAAAACCCTCAAGCTATAGCTTCCCATGTTCGCCTTCAGATGTGGGGCTCACTTTGGCTTAGCTGGGTCACCGCCATCAGTTTTCGGACAAAAAAAAGTCCAGGAGGACTCTGGTTCCCTCACAGAGTATGGGCACCTCCTTTCCAAGGAACACAGCAGTGGTGGGTTCCTACCGGTGTGGTCCACTCTATAGCACCGGTAGTGCCCGCTGGTGACTTCACAGTACCGGTGCGGTCGGTTGCCGGTGCCTGGGCGCCACCATTTATTTTGATTTTTTTTACTTTTTTTAAAAAAAATCTTCTGCGCATGCCCAGAAGCCAAGCTTCCGGCACTGCGCATGCGCTGCCTTCCTACCCCACAGTGAGTCCAAGCAGGGGAGGATGGCTGATGGAGCGCGTGAGACACTGAAAGAACGGGCGTTAGGACCTATCTCAGTTCCCCTCCCTTCAGCAGTCCGAGAAGCCACGAACGCGCGGTGATGATCCCAGGCATTTTCGCACGTTCACGGCTTCTCGAGCTGCTGAGGGGAGGGAGAATGGGCGGCAGGAGCCTAGGATCATCGAATGGGGAGAAGCATTCAGGCCGGACGGAGCCTCCTAGAAGAACCACTGCCGCGGTCTTGCTGCTCCCGCTGCGGGGGGCTGTGTTGCAGGTGGGCAATGCCCCCCCGCTTCTCTGGCCGCTGCCAAGCTCCCGAGGCCCACACCCACCCAGTCACATGGCTGGCAAGCCACACCCACAAAATAAGCCATGCCCACAGAGTGGCAGTAAAAAAATTAGGAACCTGCCCCTGGAACACAGCCATCAGTTTTTGTACCAAAAATGGGCCCGGGAGGACCTGCTGCCCCCTACACAGTTGAGTATGGGCACCTTCTAACACTGCCATCAGTTTTCAGGCCCTTGGGGGTCTGGGAGAACCTGTTGCTTTTCCTAAGCAGTCAAGTATGGGCACCTCCTAACACAGGGCTTTTCTCAGTGACTTCGCAGCTGGTTGCCCAAGTTCAACTCTCCCATTCACTTTTCCATTCCATTTTCATACAGCCTCTCCATTTTCCCTAACAGAAGGTCCTGCGCTCTGGCAAATCCCCCATACTTTCCAGGCTTTGTCCAGAAAGAACAGATCTTTCGGTGGTTAGGAAAGGCACAGAGGGAGCAGGATCCAGCTGCAATTGGGAGAAGGGTCCTCTCACTGTCATACACAGGCATACTGTACAAACATTTCCCTCACTTTCCTGGGCTTTAAAGTTAAAATTTAGAGGTACTCACCTTCTTTCCAAGCAGCCTTTGAGCTCAAAACTCAAAAATCCCTTTACTACCCTTGCTCCAAACAGCCAAGGTCTGGGACAACCCACCCACAGACACAATGGGTCTGCTGCCAGCAAGGTGGAGACTTACCCAGACAAGGTCCATTGGTCAGGTTAGCTTGGAGTCCCATCTGCGGTGCCAAATTGTTGGAAGAAATATCCATCTGATTCCGTTCCAAGCTGGGAGAAAGGCACTAGAAACAACATGGAGGCTGATTGGAAAGATGATTTATTGAACAAAACCACAAAGACAGTTCTGGGTCAGCTGAACAAAATGGAGTTGAGAGTGGGTAGGTTTTTAAACCTTCTTTGGGCTTTGTATTTGAGCTTCCTGTTCCTGTGCAAGAACATGTCCTTTAATATTCTATTGGCTGTTGTCAGATTCCTATGGGGTCATGTAGGGCTTATGTAGGGGTTGTTGCTGGCTCTATAGGCAAAAGAGAAAAGGCAAATCCTAAGTGCTTAGCTGAGTTAATCTGATCAAGCTTATTTTTTATCTGAGCTCCCAAGCAGGGGTGGGATTAAAAAAATTTAGCAACTGGTTCTCTGCCCGGTTGCTGGCCATGGTGGGTGTGGCCTACTCAGCCTCCTGCACCATGGTGGGAGGGGGCGTTTTCACCCTCCTCAGGCTCCAGAGGCTTTCTTCGAGCCTCCAGGAGGGCAAAAATGGCCTCCCCTGGGCTCCTGAGGCTGGAAATGGGCCCTTTTCCAGACTTCTGGAACTTCCAGGAGGCCCATTTTCCACCCTCTGGAGGTTTCACCCTCTCCAGGCTCTGGAGGCTTTCCTTGAGCCTCCAGGAGGGCAAATATGTCCTCCCCTGGGCTCCGGAGGCAAGAAATGGGCTCATTTCCAGACTTCCAGAACTTCCAGGAGGCCCATTGCTTCCTTACCGGTGCCGGTGCACTGCGCGTGCATCTTCATGCTTCGGATGTGCGCGTGCGCGCTATGCGCACATGCCCCCTCACACAATTTTGCTTCTGCTCATGCGTGGAAGCAAAATTGCACTCTCATGAGGGGTCGTGCGCGCGTGTGAGATTTTGGCACAATTTTGCTTCCACGCATGTGCAGAAGCAAAATCTCGCCAAAATCTCTCTCGCGCGTGCGTCCCCTTACGAGATTTTGGCGCAATTTTGCTTCTGCGCATGCATAAAAGCAAAATCACCCAAAAATTCACAGAAAAAAATGGCGACACACGCGATGGACCGGCAGAGAGGGCTCCGGAGTGGTCGCGTGCAAATTGCGCAATCGGACGCTCCCTACCGGAGCTGCGTAGTGGACAGCTCCGGCAGGAACCCACCTCTGATGTCCAGAAACTTTCTTTCTGACCTCTCAGAGTTTTGATTAGTTGTTTGTTTACAGAAACTATCCAACCATACAGAAAAATCTCCTCAGAGTAGTACTTTAGTCCTCTAACGAAAATTTGTAGTTTTTCTTCCTCACTTCAGGACTGATAGCCAGTTTTCAAAATACTGAACATTGATTTGTACATTCTCCCTGAAGATAACTAGAGGAAATATAAAATGAAAATATGAACATTTCATTGATCTAGACAAACAAATCAGAACCAGGATGGAAGGCTAATAGAAATGCCAAGAATCTGGGCTAGAATGGGAACTTAAGATGATGTCTTGGAAGAAGGCAATGACAAATCGCTTCCATACTATTCTGTAAGAAGTGTTCCAAATCTGGACAAAAAACTTTATATTCTAATGCTCTCTTATTCTGCTTTATTGAACCTTAAATAAATGCATTTTTAAAAGTCTGACTGATTATTCTGTCCATATTTATGGAAGCAGGAACAAGTTTTTTTGTATTTAGATTCCATTTTATATGTCTACAATATTTTATTCATTTCTTTAAAAGTTTACATAATATTCAGTGTTAAGAAATCATATTGATATAATTTTTTAAATTCTATTTACATTTTTCTATTTTGCAACTTCTAAACTGACTATACATAACCATTGAATGTCCACAAAATAAAGTCTGTTTTATATTATAGTCACAATTTTAAACAAAATACAATTTCATTCATATTCAATAATTTGTTGTTTCACATCAGTTCAGAGAATATACTACTTCTCCACAGTGGGTGGAGCCAGCATCCAAGATTGGGAATGACACATATCGCAGCCAATTAGGACTGAGTCTGAAAACATATAAAAGCTGTCCCCCTGCTATGCTCCCCCTCTTTCGACTCAGTCCTGGCTAAGGATTTGTGTCTCCCCAATCTTTGGTTCAGTACTTTTGTGTTATAATTCTGCAATTACTATATCAGACAATAACTACATCGTTTGTCACAGTGAGTTCCTGCCCCACTATCTCTGCTTGTCACCTTGGGAGTGGGGAGGAAAGGGCACTGGGCTACGACCTTGCCCTCAGCCACATAGGCCACCCTTGGGTGGTTGGCTCTTTATCGATTCCCTGCGGCCTGGCATTCCGATTTTACCTGAGGGATCATCGTCACCGCAGAAGCTTCGCGCTTGAGCGGCCTGCAGCCAGGGTGGCCAGTGCCACATCCGCGCTAGAGTGAGAGGCTCGGCAAGAAGCGTTGGGTTCCAATCGATCTCGCAGAAGCCCTGCACTTGCGCAAGCAACACCTCTCACTCTCCTGACAATGCGTACCTGCTTTATGTGATCACGAAGCATCGGGAATCGAGCTGACAGCACGCTGATTGCCTTGGATGCCCGGCATTTTCCGTGGGCCTGACAGCTTGACAGCCTCGGCCAGCTCTCAACGAAGATTTTGGCACTGCTGGCCATTTTGAAACCGCTGATGAGGTTGGGACGCCCCGCCCACCAGGCTGAAGTTGGCGCACGCGCGCTAGCACTCTAGCACTCCAAATTGGCATCCTTTTAGTTGTGCCTCCGGTTTTTGCTCGCTGCTACTTTCACTGACCGCAACTGGCTTGATGGCTGATAAGATGGCCAAATCAAGCCGCGCCAAGGCAAAGACCAGCCGGGAGCAGCACGAGGTGCTGGACAGACCCAGGGCTTCCTCTAGCAGGGATGGGTCCAGAGCTCCTTCTAGCAAGGAGAGATCCAGAACACCATCCAATAAAGACAAACCCACCTCGCAGGCCTCTTCTAGCAGGGACCGTTCCCCTCTGAGGCAGCGATCACCTGACAGGGTCACGGAGTCCTCCAAAGCAACCCAGGGGGACGGGGGGGGCGTCCAACGGCCCGTGAAGGGGCAAAATCACCCCATAAGGCTCAGGGCTCAGCACCCTCGGCCCCTCCCCCCATCAAAGACGTGGGTGGCCCCCAGGCTAGCCGGTCAAGGCAATCATCAGGGGCATTCCCCCTCAACAACCCCAACCTATGTTTGGGCGATGGAGATATCTGGGAGGATCCAAGTCCCAGGGGTGAGGTAACTGCCCCCACCACCACCCTCGCTGCTGCTTCTGCCCTCTTCCACAGCCCTGAAGTCCAGGCCATGATACAGATGGCCATTCAAAGTGGAATCGCCACGGGGCTCAAGCAAGCCTCCGCGCAGGTGATGCCATCTACCGTGTCCAAAAAGAACACGCCTCTATCGGCTCAACAGGCTATAACTCCTGAACCTCACCCCATATTAATGGAGGAGGAGGACCCACTCCAGGTTTCTCCGGGGTCTCCTCAGGATCCTGAGGTGACCGAGGAAGAGCTAGAGCCGTGATGGCGAACCTATGGCACGGGTGCCACAAGTGGCACGCGGAGCCATATCGGTGGGCACGCGAGCTCAGGTCCGGCGTGCATGTGTGCACCAGCCGGCTGATTTTCGGGCCTTCTGGGCCCACTGGGAGTTGGGAAACAGGCTGTTTCCAGCCTCCAGAGGGGGTGGGGAAGGCCGTTTTTGCCCTCCCCAGGCTCCTAGAAAGGCTCTGGAGCCTGGGGAGAGCGAAAAATGGGCGAGCCATTGCATGCTGGGAGCAGGGGGGTCATGCGTGCATGTGCGGGGGTGCATGGAATTATGAGTGTGGGCATGCACACACGTGATCCCCCACATTCCCCCCCCTTTTGGCATGCGAACCAAAAAAGGTTCGCCATCACTGAGCTAGAGTTATCAGCCGACGAGGATTTGGCCCCAGAAGCCCCAGTCTCGGTAGGGCTGTTCAATCTGGGCCTTTTTAAGTCGCTCTTACATAAGGCCAAGGCCACGGCTAAGGTCGCATCTACTGATCCCAAGCCGATGGAGGAGGAGGCTGAGGACCCCCTGTTTGAGGAATCCACATCCCAGGTGGAGGTCATTCCAGCACCTAAGCTATTTGTGGAGTCGGTACTTAAACAATGGCAGACTCCCTCCTCAGGGGCCCTCCCATCCTCCTTAGACAAACGCTTCTTTAATGTCACTCAGGGGCTGGCTCAGCACCTTCCACTATCACCTGTGGATGCGCCCATCAAGGCTCTGTACTCCACGGCCCAAATGCTGGGAGACTTGGAGGAACTGCTGCATCCCGAAGACAGGTGGACTGAACAGGCGCTGCAATGGGCCCATCAGTTGGCAGCATGGGCCATCAGAGCATCCACAACAGCCTCTTTCTTTTGCCGCACTTCGATTCGATGGCTACGGGCACTGCAAGACCACCTTGCCGCTTCTGATGTTAGGGCACGCCAGGATATTAATAAATTAATAGCGGCTTCCCAATCCAAGGACAAGAGAAAAGTCTTGCCCAACTGCACCCGTAAGGCCCAGAATAAGCCTTCCGCCCCGGCCCCCGTACCTGCTCCTCAATACCCATATAGGGCACCATCAAACCCCCAGAATAAGCAGCAGTCATAGGGGCGGCAGTCCCAGGGGCAGGATCGTAACCGAGGTGATCAAGCCTTCAAGCGCCCTTTTCGGGGTGCAGGCGGGTGCTCCTACCGCCATTACAAATAGATGATATTGGACCTCCCATTGGGGGCCACCTGCGTCTATTCGCAGGGCGGTGGGAGGCCATTACAACTGACGCATGGGTTCGCGAGACCATATCATCAGGCCTCGCTCTGGACTTCATCTCCACCCCCCGGGATTCTTTCTGACGTGCCCCCAGTCCTCTGATTCCGAGAAGTGGTCCCTGATGGTGGCCGCCACCCACAAATTCAAAATGCATACCTTGCAGTCTATTTTGGCAAGTGTACGGGAGGGGGACCTCATGTCATCCATTGACCTTACGGAGGCTTACCTCCATATATCCATTCGGCCAGCACACCAACAGTACCTTCGTTTCTGTTACCAGCAAGAGCACTATCAATAGTCTGCTCTGCCCTTTGGGCTCTCCTCAGCCCCTTGGGTTTTTACCAATATTCTGGTGGCGCTAGCCGCGCACCTCAGATCTGTACCGGTCAGAGTCCAGTGTTATCTGGACGATATTCTCGTCCAGTCGTCCTCTCTAACTCAGGCTAATATTGACACTCAACTTACCCTGGACACTCTTCGCTGACAGGGGTTTTCGGTCAATCTAGAAAAGAGCCATCTTTGCCCTACAACTAGGCTCACTCATTTAGGGGCCATCATTGACTCTCCGGAGTGCAGGATGTACCTCTCACAGGACCGACAGGCGGACCTGGCCCAACTCTCACATCAGGTTCTAGGCCAAGGGCAGGTGCCTCTGCACCTCCTTTCATCACTGTTGGGGAAGATGATCTCAGCGATCCATATTACACCATGGGCACAGTTGCACTCCAGAGACCTACAATGGTTTCTCTTGCCGTTTCAGCAAGCGGGCAGAAGCACATCGTCGGCGAAGGTTTGTCTCCCCCCATCTGTTCGGTGCTCCCTCCAGTAGTGGCGGTCTCCGGCAGTGACCAAGGGCAGCGACTTTACCAAACCACAACAGTGATAGTGACCACCGATGCCAGTCTCACCGGATGGGGCCCCCACATCCGATCGGGGGTCACCCAGGGCACCTGGTCGCGAGAGGAGTCCTCTCTCAATATCAATCTGTTGGAGCTGAGGGCATCCTTTCTCGCCCTGCAACTGTTTCAGGCCATCCTATCGAGTCAGCATGTCCTCCTGCTGACCGACAACATCACGGCAAAAGCCCATGTGAACCGACAGGGGGGCACGGTGTCCCGTCGCCTAATGTCGGAGGCCAAATCGTTAGGATTGTGGGCGGAGAGGCATCTTCTGTCACCCAGGGCAGAACATATCTCAGGTGTGTCAAACAAGACAGCGGACTGGCTCAGCCGGCACAACATGAATGCGACGGAATGGTGTCTCGCGATGTCCCTGTTCCAGGAGATCTTGGACAGATTCGGCTGCTAGCTAGTCGACTTGTTTGCCACACCAGAGAACATGAGGCTACCCCGCTACTTCTGCAGATTTCCGGCACGGGGGGCGGAGGGGGTGGATGCACTCCGCTGCCCCTGGCCGAGAGGTCTGCTATACGCGTTTCCTCCCCTCCCGCTGATTCCGAGGGTAATCCGCAAGATCCTATCCGAGAAGGCAGAAGTGATTCTTCTGGCTCCTCATTGGCTGAGGAGGGGCTGGTTCGTGGACCTCAGGGCACTCTCCATCTGCCCACACTGGAGGATCCCGCCGACAGAGTCGTCGCTCTCCCAGGGGTCAGTGCGGCATCCAGATCTGCATTGGTATCAGCTGACCACCTGGCACTTGAGCGGCGCTCTCTGACTCTGCACGGAGTGCCGGACAGCATTATTCGGACGCTGCTTTCCTCCCGCAGGGCGTCCACGGTCTGGATCTACAACTCCACGTGGCATGCATTTTGTGACTGGTGTCAAAGTGAGCCCCGGTGTCCCCTTGACCTGTCAGCCATACACGTTCTGCAATTCCTCCAGGCCGGGCTGGACAAGGGGTTGGTGCCTAACACCCTAAGGCATCAGGTAGCGGCACTGTCAACAGTCCTCTCCTGTCATTCGGCTGGACCACTTTCGGGCCACCCGTTGGTGAGTCGTTTCCTTAAGGCGGCAACGAACATTTCCCCGCCGGTCGTCCACAGGTACGGGACCTCCCGATGGTCCTTAATTGCCTGACCAGGGACCCTTACGAGCCACTGCAGTCGGTGTCTCTCATGAACTTGACTCAGAAAGTGGCCTTCCTGGTCGCGATTACATTGGCGCGCCGTATCTCGGAGCTCGCGGCTCTTTCAGTTCGACCTGACCTATGCATATTACACATGGATAGGGTCGTTCTACGTTTGGACCCGTCCTTTATCCCTAAGGTCAACACGCGTTTCCATCGATCTCGGGAAGTGGTTTTACCATCTTTCTATCCCCAGCCCACGTCTGATGCCCAGCGTGTGTGGCACGCGGTGGATGTACTGCGGGCGATCGAAGTTTACATTCAGCGGACAGCTTCCTTTCGTCGCTCTGAGGCCTTGTTCCTCAGCTTCCATCAGTCATCGTTGGGATAAAAGGCTTCTTCCGCGATGATTGGTTGTTGGATCCGCGAGGTGATAGCCTCTGCATATGATTTGCAGGACCTGCCGCGTCCAGATCGGCTGACGGCGCATTCGACGTATAGTGCGGCCACCATGGCAGCATGGTCCACACGGGCCTCACTCGAGGAGGTGTGCCGGGCTGCGACTTGGACATCGCCTGGGCCATTCATTAGGCACTATAAAGTGGATGCATTCGCTTCCGCGGATGTGGATTTCGGCCGCCGCGTACTGCATTCGGCTGTGTCACAAGAGGTGTTGGGTGGCGTTGTTTAAGCCCTCCCTCAGGACATTTCTGCTTTGGCATGTCCCAATCTTGGAGGCTGGCTCCACCCACTATGGAGAAAGGGCGCTGTCTTCTTCCTGAACGCCCCTTCTCGTAGGGTGGGGCCAGCCTCTAAGCCCCTCCCTTTGTAAATAGGTTGTATTCTGTTGTGATTGGGGAGTACATTGGAGTCTGACCTTGTCCTTCATCTCAAGAGGGGGAGCATAGCAGGGGGACAGCTTTTATATGTTTTCAGACTCAGTCCTAATTGGCTGCGATATGTGTCATTCCCAATCTTGGAGGCTGGCTCCACCCTACGAGAAGGGCGTTCAGGAAGAAGACAACGCCCTTTCTTAATGTCTTTACAAAAAGGCTGGTACTTCTTAAATGGGGCTTTAATAGTCCACAAGGCACAAGAATTAATGCACAAGAAAATGTTTGGGACAACTCACAAGCTGTTCTTTGTTCAGTTTTAAACTTAATGTGTTTTAAATCATATGTTGCTGAAGATTATTAGGACAATTGGAAATACAGTCAATTCACTTAACTCTCACATGTGAATTTTATTGTATAATATTTTTCCAGCAACCTGCAACTCCTCTGATTTTCCACATGTCAATAAAAATCCAAGGGGAGACTCAGGAGTGAATACAGACTGACTAGCAGATCAGATCAATCAATTTATTACAGTCTTAGACCAGAGACCAGAACAAATAAAAATGCTCAGTAAATATACAATTAAAAATTCTAGTATAAAATAATAAATAACAACTAAAATCTATAATAAAATCCAGTCTTCAATTATACATGGTCTAACTATGCTAACATTACAATCGATAAACTGTGTGGCCCATTGTAGGTTCAACGCTAAAAGGGAAAAGACTAAGCAGTTCAAAGGGTTTGCCACATTTGTTATATAACATAACTATGATGGAGAAGACACGTGTTTGCGATGAATCTCCAGTGCTGCTGCGCAGAATCTGGCCACCTGCACTCTAGTTATGGACTGTTCATCCTTAAGCAGCCACTGAAGATAGGGAGTGTCAGAACGGCCAGGATACCTAGCAGTTATTGGCAGAATATGTTTTTTCCTAATCTCTGTGTAAAAGGAACATCTAAGTAGCATGTGCCCCACAGTCTCCACCTCTCCTGAGCTGCAGGAACAGAGTCTTTCTGTCAATGGTATCCTTTAATACTTGCCGTACAGAATGGCCGATGGAAGCACATGGCACCATGCGAGCAAAAATGCTTTCTGGTGGTTTGCCAACTCCAACTGACTAAGATAGCTAGCAGGAGCAACAACACATCTAATGGCAACTGGAGCCAGAAACAGTGGAGCTTTCCCTAAGTACACCTGCCTCTCAATGTCCTCCACCCTTTGTTGCAAGGTTTGTCTTGCTAGGTCATAGTCCATCTTGAGTATTGATGCTGGGGAGAAGCCTAGTTTGGCAAGGTTGGACTCGACAGCTTGATCCATGATGAGGATAATTTGTCTTGGAGGATTAATGGAGCAAAACCTTGTGGAAAGAAGTTAAGCTTTAGCCAGAGATTTACGGACGCTATACAGATTCTTGCTTTGACTTTTGTTAATCCTGTTTCCAGGCGCAGAAGTGCATTTGAGACAAAAATGCACCTGGAGAATTGATCTAATGAATTTGGATGGAACTATTTCTAATGGTGTAAAACAAGAAGCTGATGGTCCGAGCAAGGTCCCATAAAGAAGCTGTGCTAGCGACTTGGCCAGAAAAAGCGTAATTGCGGCAGGGACATACTGTGTTTCCCCGAAAATAAGACAGGGGCTTATATTTTTTGACCCCCCCAAAAATGCCCTTAGCCTTATTATTGGGGGGGGGCTTATTATTTTCGGGGTGCAGGAGGTGGGGTTGGGCACGAGACGTGCGTCTTACTAGAATCTGGCAGCTCCGTGGCGTATCTCGGCCGGTCTGTTTAGTTCCAGTTCCAGTTCCAGTTCCACTTCCAGCTCCAGCTCCAGCTCCAGCCGTCATTATAGAGCGCGTCCTACATGGCACTTGCAGCTCTGTCGCATTCCTCGATGTTGTGTCCACTGATCCTCCCCTGCCTCCGGCTCTCAAGCAAAGTGGGAGGGGGAATAAAATCTGCCTGAGGAAGCCAAACCAGGAGAAGGAACCATTTGGCAGAATGCAAGAAATTTTTCTCCCCGTTCACTCCAAGAGGCTGCGCAGGCGCGATGAGTCTCACGAAGACTCATTTCTGGCAGAGTTTTGAAGAGAGAAAGATTTCTTGCATACAGCATGCAGCCAAAAGGTTCCTTTCTCCTGGTGCTGTGTCTTACATGCACTCTTTCCCCCCCCCCTGCCAAGAGAGAGAGAAGCGTGTTTGGAAGAGACAAGGAAGCACGTGCCCGGCTGCTTCTGCCGGCTAGAAGTTTAGCTGTCAGCTCGGCTTCTTCAGGCAGCCTGTGAGAGTTTATTCCCCCTCCCGCTTCACTTGAGAGCCGGAGGCGGGGGAGGATCAGTGGACACAACACCGAGGAATGCAACGGAGCTACAATCCTCCCCCGCCTCTAGCTCTCGAGCGAAGCAGGAGGGGGAATAAACTCTCGCGGGCTGCCTGAAGAAGCCAGAGCTACAAGTGCCATGTAGGACGTGCGTTTCGTGGCCCACCCCACCCTGCCCCGCCTCACCTGCTACCCCCAAATTGCACCCCACCACGAGATGCGCGTCCTACCTGGGACTTGTAGCTCCGTCGCATTCCTCAGCATTGTGTCCAGGGAAGGAAGCCCATTGTACTGGTAAAAGAAAACTTATCGCGAGAAGTTTTCTTTTACCGGTACAATGGGCTTCCTTCCCTGGACACAATGCTGAGGAACGCGATGGAGCTACAAGTCCCAGGTAGGATGCGCGTCTTGCGGCCCATCCCACCCCCCGCCCCACTGCCACCCCCAAATTGCACCCCACTGCAAGACGCCAATCCTAGACGCTCATCCAGAGCAGCCGCTGCCCTGGCTGGGGTTTGGAAGCCGAAGAGCCAGAGTTTGGGGGAAAGAAAGAAAGACTTCTGCTGCTTTCCTTGTGTGCAGCCAAAAGCAGAAGCAGCAGAAGTCTTCCTTTCTTTCCCACAAACTCTAGCTCTTCAGCTGTTGTGGGAGAGGATTCCCTCGATTCTGGTCGCTCTTTACCCGATGGCTTCTGCCTGTCCTGATTCTCCCCCTTGCTGCGAGAGAGAGACAGAGCTAGAGCAAGTGAGAGGTGGCTACGCGCACACCCTGCGGGACTGGCTCGGCTGCTCTGGGCTGCCTCCAGCAGCGTTTGGAAACACGCTCCTGCCTGCGTGGAGACAGGGATCGATGCTCACCTCCTCTTCCTCATGGGCAGAAGTGTGTTTCAAATTGCCATAGGCAGAGTTCAGAGGAGCCGAGCTAGTCCCGCGGGGGGGGGGGTGCGCACCCGCCTCTCGCTTGCTCTCACTCTCCTGGCTGGGAGCCGCTCTCTCTGCGGTGGGCACTCTTTTGGCCAGGGGAGAGAGAGAGAGCAAGTGAGAGGCGGCTACGTGCATACCCCACAGGACTGGCTCGGCTGCTCTGGGCTGCCTCCGGCAGCATTTTGAAACGTGCTCCTGCCTGCGCAGAGGCAGGGATCGATGCTTGCCTCCTCTTCCTTGCAGACAGAAGTGCATTTTAAATTGCCATAGGCAGAGCCTAGAGGAGCCGAGCTAGTCCCGCGGGGTATGTGCGCACCCGCCTCTCGCTTGCTCTCACTCTCCCGGCCAAAATAGTGCCCGCCGCAAAAAGAGCCCACTGCCCACCGCAGCACCCCAGCAGGCCCCTGCCCACCGCCCGTCGCAGTGCCCCAGCAGGTCCCTGCCCTACCACCCATCGCAGTGCCCCAGCAGGTCCCTGCGCAATAGTCAGTTGCCAGGGCGATTCCACCGGCGAGGCCACCACCGCCTAGGTTCAGGGCAACCTTTGATGGCAAGCCTGCCAAGCTAGCGCACTTTCTCAGCCGAATCTGGGCTCATATAGATCAGTATGGAGAATAGTACGAAAAAGATTGCAACTTGGTATCTGTGATTGCAGATAGGATGAATGAAGGAGATGCTGCAGAGTGGGTAGCCCAGCTGCACAATGAGGGAGCTGCTGAGCTGAATGATGCTGATGGCTTTGTTGAGCTGCTCCAGGCCAGATTTGATGACCCTGACCGAAACAATGAAAATGAGGTCACAGTAAAGGTGATGAAGCAAGGTAGTCGACCAATAAAGGACTTTGTATGGGACTTTATTTATGGGACTTTAGACAGGTCACTGGAAACCTAATGCATTGGCCGGACAAAATACTTCTGCACTACTTTTCTTGTTGCCCTATCAATCATATCAGGGGTGAAATCCAGCAGGTTCTGACAGATTCTGGAGATCCGGTAGCGGAAATTTTGAGTAGTTCAGAGAACCGGCAAATACCACCTCTGGCTGGCCCCAGAGTGGGATGGGAATGGAGATTTTGCAATATCCTTCCCCCAGGAGTGAGGAGGGAAGTACCGTTGACTTACCTGAATGGTCTTCTCTGTGTGCTGCATGGAGACCCCAACATGGGGTTCAAATTCTGGTCAGTTGCTAGGGACTGAGTTTTAATTTATTTGAAGTACGCCCTCTATCTGCCTTGATGGTCAGTTTTCAAACGAAGGCATAGAGAAGCATCCAATGTAGAACCTATTCAAGGAAAGGCTGCGACCCTGGGCCAGAAAAGCCAAGGTGGGCTTGGACTCTCCACACAGCGCACAGAGAAGACTGTTCAGGTAAGCCAACGGTACTTCTCCAGTGCACTGCTAAGGAGAGTCCAACATGGGAAATAGCCAAGCTCAATTGTCCAGGGCGGGAGAAAGCTGGTCCAGGGGAGCAGGAGTAGCGCAAACCCTCTGGAGAACCCGTCTGCCGAAGGCAGCCTCTGCTGATGCAAAAGAGTCCAGTCTGTAATGTTTCACAAATGTGGAAGGAGAAACCCATGTAGCGGCTCTGCAGATGTCTTCGATGGAGGCATGCGTGGCCCATGCCGCTGAGGTGGCCGCGCTATGGGTGGAGTGCATGATAAGTTCGCCAGGAACAGGTCTGGAATGACTCTCATATGCCTTGGTGATACATGCCTTAAGCCAACGACTGATTATCTGTGATGTAACCTTGCGACCCATGGAAGCTGGGAGGAAGGAGACGAAGAGGGCTTCAGTCTTCCAGAAAGACGCTGTCCGCCGAATGTAAATCTTGAGGGCCCACCGAACATCCAGCTTGTACCAATGGTGTTCCAGCTGGTGGGTAGCATTGGAACAAAAATCTGGTAAGATAACTTCCTGGGCCCTGTGAAACCAGGAATTTACCTTAGGTAGAAAGGTCGAGGTGTAAAATGACTCGGTCCTGATGGAAATGACACAGATCCTGTCGCACGGAGAGCACTGTAAATTCTGACACCCTCCTGGCCGATGTAATGGCCACCAGGAAGGCTGTCTTGAAGGTCAGAAAGTGAAGTGATATTGTCCTCAGTGGTTCAAAGGGTGGTGATGTGAGCGCCTGCAGAACCAGAGGGAGGTCCCAGGTGGGGTAATGATGGACCACCTGGGGCCGCAGGTTAGCCGCACCTCTCAAAAAACTTCGGACGCTAGGATGGTGGTATAGAGACTGAAGATTGTCCAGCTGAAGCACAGTAGATAAGGCGGCCATGTGCCTGCGGAGCGTATTAGGCGCCAAACCCTTGTCAAATCCCCCCTGTAAAAAGGCCAGGATCTGGGGAAGCGAAACCGACAGTGAGTTGAGCTGAGACCGAGCACAGAACTTATAGTAAGCAGTCCAAGTTGCATTGTAAATGCGAGTGGTGGAACCCCGACAGGATGCTTGAATGGTGGCAATCACATCATCCGGAAGTCTGTCCTGCCTCAAGAGGTCCCCCTCAAGTGCCAGATGGTCAGGTGCCACCATTGGGGGTCCGGGTGGAGTAAGGCCCCTTGGCTGAGGGAGACCCGGTGACCTGGAATCCACCACGGTTGGGATACTGAGAGTTCCATCAGGTCGGTGAACCACAGACGGCGGGGCCAGTGTGGGCGACCAGCAAAATCTCCGCTTTTCCAACAGTATCTTCCGCTGTCCGCTTTGGGAGGAGTGGGATGGGAGGGAAGGCATACAAAAGGCCTTTCGGCCAAGGGCTACGCAACACGTTGACACCCTCCACCCCGGGCGACAGGAATCAGGAGAAGAAACGGGTAAGGTGCGTGTTGAGATGAGTCGCGAACATGGCCGCCACTGGCTCACTGAACCTCTGTGACAACTCCCGGAAGATATCCGGGTGTAGGTGCTACTCTGCTAGGTCAAAGGTGGAACGACTCAGCCAGTCTGCCTGTACATTCGATGTCCCCGAAATGTGCTCCGCTCAAATCGACCTGAGGTGTTGCTCCGCCCAAAGTCCAATCGACTCTGCTTATGCCATGAGGTGCTTGGACCTCGTGCCCCCCTGGCGATTTATGTGAGAGCGTGTGGCCACGTTGTCCATTAAAATAAGGATGTGGCAATTTGACACAAGTGTTCTGCCCCACCATCGAGCCCACCAATAATTACGCACACACAAACATCCAAACACAGTTTGTTTTACTAATTAAAGCAAAGTCTTCTAATAAGTTCTTAGAAGCATAAAAAGCAAAGGAACGGCAGAAGTTATTCTGTTCTGAAAACCCAGCTGCTAATATCTTATCTTAACAGCTGGCTGAAGTCCAAGAGGTAATTGGCAAGTCCTACGGTACTTGGCACAAGTCCTGGAACTAGGAAATGCAAGAAACAAGATGCAGGCTGAAATGTAAACTGGAGTCACAGAAGTCAAGATGTAGAATCCACGTTGTTCTGGGCAACGAGGCTCAGCATGGTTAGGACTTAAGTAGTCTAAGAGCATGGCCAATTAGCCTGCAGCTCTACTCTCAAGGAGACCTCCTCCTGAGTAAACCTTCCTGCCTCTTGGCAGCCCTGCATGCTCTTGCATTCAGGAAAAGAGTAGCCCCTCCTTTCTCAGCACTGCCAAGAGGTACTGAAGGTTCCAAAGGCCCAGCCTGCACATGCTGCGGGTGGGCCACAACAACAAGAGGCTGAAAATGTCATAGGGCCAAGCGCACCGTCCGCAGCTCCAACAGGTTGATGTTGGTATTGGTCAAGTCTGTCGGTGTCCAGCAACCTTGCGTCATCTGGGAACAGGTGTGGGCTCCCCACCCAGATAGGCTGGCATCTGTCGTGACAGTCACTCGAGCAGGTTCCCTGAAGAGGCAACCCCGCTGTAGGGCTGGAGACAACCACCATAGCAGGGAGTGCCGTACAGTCGGAGAAAGTGGCACCAGCATGTTGGAATGGCTGGTCCTCGCTCACTGGAAAGGAAGGAGACTCCACTGTATATGCCGAGCGTGTAGCCTCACCCATGGTACGTCGATGCAGGAGATGAACTTCCCCAGCAATTGGGAAAGGAGGGACAATGGTACTTGTTGTTGCTGTTGGACGAGGCGCACCATGGAAATGATACTGGCCTGACGGTCCAGTGACAGGGAGACCTTGCAGGTCACCGTATCGATGACAGCCCCAAGATGGAGAAGTGAGGTGGTGGGGGTCAGGTGACTCTTTGCAAAGTTCACGGAAAACCCATGGGCCTGCAGAGTCTGTATAGTGAGCCGAAGGTCGACATATGCACAGTGTTGCGATGTTGATTGGATAATAATGTCGTCCAAATAACATTGGAGACATAATGGATGAGCTCTCAGGTCCACTGCCACCACATCTAGGAGCTTTGTGAAGGTCCTGGGGGCCGAGGAGAGGCCGAAGGGCAGCGCTTGTTATTGGAAATGTGTCCTGGTGACACAGAACTGCAGGAACCTCCTGTGGGATGGGTGCACGTGCACATGGAGATAGGCCTCCTTGAGATTGATGGAGGTGAGCCAATCCTGATGCCGGATGCATCCCAAGATGGACTTGAGAGATTGCATCTTGAAGTGCTTGTATGCAACATACATGTTGAGCTGCTTCAAATTGAGGATGACCCTCCAACCCCCTGAGTTCTTGGGGACTAGGAAGATGACAGAATAGAAGCCTAGCCTCTCTTGAGCCGGGAGCACCCTCTCGATGGCCGCTATCTCCAATAGATGACTGATCTCCTGGTCCAGCAACTCCCGTTTGATGGGATCGGGCAAAATGGGACACTGGATAAATTGGTTGGGGGACCTGGATACAAATTCTATGAAAAGGCCGAATTTGATGGTCCTTAACGCCCAAGCATCCGAAGACGTGAGCTCCCATTAGTCAGCAAAATATTGGAGCCTGCCACCAATGGGGATGTCCCTTCTGAAGCCATTTAGACCTCCGGAAGCCTCGAGATCCGGATCCCCTGCAGGGACGTCTCTGTTGGTTGAATGGCCTGCCCCTGTCCTGGAAGGTGGACCTGTCCTGTTGCCTGTCGGCCCCCTGGGGATACGACCTCTGGGACTGGGGACCCCCAAAGGAAGGATCAGCCCAAAAGGGCTGGTGGCGGAAATAAGGGTTGGGCCGCCTGTCCACCCTGTGGTGGATTCTGGGCAAAACTTTGCATTTGTCCCTATCCTCCACAAGGATGGAGTCAAGGGAAGCACCAAATAAGCGATCCCCCATGAAGGGGGGCACAGCTAGGTGCCATTTTGAATGTGCATCTGCTTGCCAATTGCAGAGCCAGAGCAGGCAATGGGAGATAACACTAGCCGCCATAGCCTGTGATGCAAACTTCACGGAGTTGAGCATTGCATCTGCTGAAAACTCCGCCATGGCCAACGGCTTGTTTAAATTCTGGCAGAGTCTGGAGTTGTCACAATGTGAATTATTGCCAGTTGTGCACCTCTACTGTTTTCTAAGGTTTATTGTATTTATAATCAAGCAGACATGTGATATGTTTTACTACGCATGCGTGCATTCCAGGAGTTTTGTCAACTCCCACTTCCCCTTTCTTCTTCCATTCCTGCCGGAGGCAGACGTGAATCCATTAGCTGAAAAGATGTAGCTTATTAAGGGTTTATTTTTATTACTTTTGTACTGAAATAAATATTTTGTTAATTAGATTTGACTCTCAGTTTTATTTTCTAAATATGAATGACTTCAAGGAAGCAAGATCGAAAGATCGCCTCTGATAGGAAAAATTCCTATCCTGTCATGGTACCAGATAGATGGTTAGAAAATTTATGACTTCCTTTGAAGATCTTCTTGCGTTTTAGGACAGTTAGCTAATTAGAGTGATTTATAGCCAGCCATGTCCGCCGATGGAGATAAAGAATTATAGCTGGAAACAGAAGCAACTGAAAAATGCCCTGCAGAGAGCATTTCTCTGCATGAAGAAATCACACCACCTCTTTTTCGAACTCAAATGGAAGATATTGCCGGAGCATCTTCACAAGCGGAACAGGATTTATTTACAGAGGTTAGTAAAGTGTATCCAAGCACATCGTTTGTCCCTGGGGGTGATTCTACACGTCTCGGAGCTATTCCAAAAAGTTCCCAGCATGAAACTGCTTCACGGTATCAATATGAAACTTACTCCCCAGACCTGTCTTCGTCAGGACAGAACAGTGCAGAAAAACAGATTAATTACAGTTACAGCCAATTGATAAAAACCCAGCGGGAGCAGATAAATTCTTTGCAAAGAGAATTGCAGGAGGCTAGACTGTATGCATTTTTCCATGCTGAAAACAAGATGTCCACTCGCCTTCAGGCATTCCAGAGCGGGGCCATGATCCCCCCTCCTTTCCTTCTTTAAACAACTTAGAACAACGCCCTTGGATGGGCGCGTCACAATCACGTGGGCTGGAACATTTTGATGAAAGGGACTTTGCATTTCCCAAAAGTAGTGCTGCACTGCCATCTAGTGATGATGAAAAAATGGAACTAATTTTAAAAGCTTTGCAGCAAACCTTTGCTCCTGATGCAACTGCCCAAGAAATATGGACTCAATTAGAACGTTGTTTTCGCCCAGTTTCAGCTGAGTCCACAAACTTACTTTTGTCACAATTTCATGGAACAAAACTCAAACCTACTGACAATATAGGGGCACACTTAACAAAGATGAAGCGCATGAGGAAAGATCTCGCAGAACGTGGCTACCCAATGGACGATAATCAAGTGGTCAGTATTATTACCAATTCCTTGAATTACACATGGAGGGAGGCCATCACACAAATTAATCAAGTCCCTCTTGCTCAAAGAACTGTTGATCATGTTTGTAGAATTTTAACAGAATATGAAGCTTACATGCAGGCTACGCCTCACTTACAAGCGCCACCTATATGATCCTACGAACGAACCTACGCGTCAAGGGTACTAAGATGCCAATATTGCGACCATGTGGGTCATACAAGCAGAGATTGTCTTCAATTGCAATGCACTCAAGTTCCTGTCCAGCCCAGAGGAACAGACTACAGAGACCAGTACCAGCCCAGAGGAACAGCACCCAGAGGCAGCAGAGGCAGAGGACAGCGCCGACCCATCCCAGGCGTGATTTCCCACCTCCATACACCATGCTAGCAATCACCCATGATCCACAGCCAAAGCAATACGACCGGTCTCTCTTGTGGACTCGCGATAGTGGAGTGGCTGTTCACATTACTTACAGAAAAGAACTTTTCAAAGAGCTACATGAGCCTGAACCAGAATATCGTGAACTGTACGCATTTGGTGGCCACCCCTTCAAAGTTGAAGGAAAAGGGACTGTTTTTATTGAAGAGTTAGGTACCCTAGTACCTGATGTTTATTATATTCCTACAGTTAATTGTAATTTGCTTAGTCAGAATCATTTATCTGCTGTTTTACATTTTTATGTCCTCAATTTAGATAACGCCAGTTATATTTTTAAAGATGGTCATATTATTGCTGACACAATTGTGATTGGTCAGGTCTACTATTTGAGGCCAAAGGCAGAACCTCAATTTCAGGCAAGTATAAACATCTCAATAGAGAATATCATAGGCCCAGAGAGAGATACCCCAGAGAGAGATCCTGTGAATACTCCAAAGGCTCCTAAAGCCACAAAGCAACAGGTAATCAAACACAAGGTTCCTCATGTTAATGTTAATGCTGCAACCTCACTTATTGGAACTCCTTTACATTACAGATGTATACATAAATGGCATAGAAGATTAGGACATCCGAGCTTTGAGGTTCTTAAAAAGATGCCATTTTTCGCACAAAGTTTGAATTTCAAAGGATGTAAGGTACATTTGGATTGTGCTGTTTGCAAAAAGGCAAAATCAAGGGCAGCAGCCATTCCAAAACATGCTACACATAAGTCAACATGCATTTTTGATTTGGTTCATACAGATATAGTGGGCCCTTATAGGCCTACAATTGGCGGTAAAAAGTATTTCTTAACTATTGTTGATAATCATTTTAGATATGGTTATGTCTTTCTTATGAAAGAAAAATCTGAGACCTTTCAGACCTTTAGAGATTTTGCAGTCCAAGTCTACAATCAACACGGAGTGAGGATCTGGAGAATCCAGAGTGATCGTGGTACCGAGTTCATGTCTCAGTGTTTCCAGGATTGGACACGACGAAACGGTATCCTACACCAAACATCTGCCCCTTACACTCCGGCTCACAACGGAGTGGCAGAGAGACGGCAAGGGGTCCTCCAAACCATGATGCGCTGCCTCCTAGAAGATGCTAATCTCAAACATTCATTTTGGGGCAAAGCAGTTAAGTATGCAAATTACATTGTCAATTGTACATGGAGCAGTGTCATTGACCAAACACCCTTCTACATGTTATATGGCTGCCAGCCAGATCTTAGACACTTACACATTTTTGGTTCATATGCCATGGTCAACATTCCATTGGCCCAAAGAAGAAAAGGTGGCCCAATAGCAAAGAGACTGAGATATATGGGTGTTGATGACAATTCTAAATGGGGAAGATTCATTTACTCTCACAATACAATAACAATTTCTAATTCAGCTAATTTTGAAGAAGATTCAGATTGGTCCAGGATACATTCTAATGACCCTGGAGTTTATTTCCCTAGAACTGAAATTGTTGATACAGTGCAACCAGATGACTAATGTTCATTACCTGATATCCCATCCTACCACGCCGTGGATGCTGAAGCTAGCGACGCTGATGGAGATGTGGACAACAAGAAAGACGACTGGACAATCGTTCTGAGACGTTCCAAGAGGACTACAAAAGGTATTCCACCAAAGAGATACACAATGCAATTGACAAACACACCATCACCATTGATCTGTAATGTTACACTCCCACCGGAGAACTTTTCACAAATTAAATATCTTTCTGAAGATGAACAACAGAAATGGTATGAAGCCATGCAAGTTGAGATGAATAGTTTGCAGAAACTCAAAGTATACACATCTGCAACACCTCCAACACACAAAAAAGTCATTGGCACAAGATGGGTCTACAAAATCAAACAAAAGCCAGATGGTGAATTATTATACAAAGCAAGACTTGTCGCACAGGGTTTCGCACAAAGCTATCCTGAAGATTACACAAACACTTACTCACCTACAGTGCGAACTGAAAGTGTGAAAATTGCTCTAACCACTGCTTCTATTCTTGGACTTGAAGTTTTCCAATTTGATGTTGAAACAGCTTATCTACATGCTGATCTAGATGAAGAAATCTACGTCAGGTCCACTTCCGGCTTCCGGGACCGAGAAGGGGATACCTGGTTCCTAAACAAGAGTCTCTATGGTCTGAAACAATCAGGTCTGATGTGGTACACATGTCTAAAAGACAAACTAAATTTAATGGGCTTTATTAAGTCCGACACTGATGAATGCGTGTTCACAAAAAGGTATGGAAATATTTATGAAATTGTTCTTGTTTATGTTGATGACATTGTTTACATTGGTCCAAACAAACACATGAGTGAGAATTTTGTTAAAGGTTTGCAACAATACTTCACATTGAAATCATTAGGACACATCAATGAATATTTAGGAGTTCACATTGAAGAGACACAGAAGGGGTTTAGCCTTTCACGAGAAACTAAGATAGATCAACTTTTGCATCATTGCAACATGACAGATGCAACACCTACACAAACACCTATGCAAACTGATTTTCACAATTTGAAAGATGCATACAGTCCTGAGTTCAAGGATCAAACACTTTATCGTTCAGTAATTGGTTCACTACTTTACATTAGTGGATGGACTAGACCAGACATAGCACTTAGTGTTAATCTCCTTTCAAGACATGTAGGCAAAGCAACAGAGTTTCACTGGTCATGTATTAAGAAGTTATTGAGATACTTGATACACACAAAACAATTCAAATTGAAGCTAGAACCAGAACATACAGATTTTGCAGACATGTATTGTTATGCAGATGCAGATTGGGCAAGTGATAAGGAGTCAAGAAAAAGCACATCAGGTTACATAATGTTCCTGAATGGATGTCCAGTTTACTGGAACATAAGAAAACAAAGTTTTATTTCCTGCTCATCAACTGAAGCAGAGTATGCATGTGTGTCTGATGCGTGTAACTTTTTAACTTGGTTCGATTCCTTAGTTACAGATATCTGGACGAAGCTGGAAAAACCGATCACTGTGATGGAAGATAATCAATCAGTAGTTTACATTTCCAGGACTCACTTCACAGGTTCAAGGTCCAGACACATTGACATTCGTTACAAGAATGTTAGAGAGTCAGTAAGACAAGGGCTCATAAAATTAGAATATGTGCCAACAAAATATCAGATAGCTGACATTCTGAACAAACCATTACCTATTGCTCAGCATAATTACCTCAGATATTTACTGTGTGTTGAGTGACACATTATATTAGCCCAACTGACAAAGAAGGGGTGTCATGATGTGAATTATTGCCAGTTGTGCACCTCTACTGTTTTCTAAGGTTTATTGTTTTTATAATCAAGCAGACATGTGATATGTTTTACTACGCATGCGTGCATTCCAGGAGTTTTGTCAACTCCCACTTCCTTTTTCTTCTTCCATGCCTGCCGAGGCAGACGTGAATCCATTAGCTGAAAAGATGTAGCTTATTAAGGGTTTATTTTTATTACTTTTGTACTGAAATAAATATTTTGTTAATTAGATTTGACTCTTGGTTTTATTTTCTAAATACGAATGACTTCAAGGAAGCAAGATCCAAAGATCGCCTCTGATAGGAAAAATTCCTATCCTGTCAGGAGTCTTTGGGACGCAATCTGGATTGCATATCCTGGAGCCACATGATGGAAGTGCAGTTGAAGAAGGATGCAGCCATTGTGGCCCGCACAGACCAAGCGGCCGCTTGGTGAGACTTCTGCAGGAGAACTTTGGTTTTCCAGTCGTCGGGCTTGAGGTCCTCTGACCCTTCAGATGTAAAGATCGCCGAGGACACTAGGTTAGCAACCGGCGGGTCAACTGGTGGAAACTGCAACAGTTCATCAATCTCTGGCCCGAACCCATAGAACTTGCGCTCTGCCGAAGATGGTCCAGGAGCTGCAGAAGGATTACTCCAAGACCGTTTGATGGTGTCAACGAAAATCTTGGAGGAAGGCAGAACGTCTGCCTCCCATTCTGGTTCTGAAAATAGGCTGGCTGCAGGGTCAATGCCAACCGATGGTTCAGAAGATTTAGAAGCGACGCCGAGGTTGGCGGTAAGTTTGGCCTTGTGTAGCAAGGTCTTAAACAAGGCTGGTTTGAAAAGTCCTGTGAAGGCTGGCTGGTCCGGCACTAAAACTTCATCATCGAACAGCTCCTCATCCAGCACGCTCCCTTCACCTCGGGCTGAAGCTACGCCCAGCTCCGAAGAGTGACATGAGTAAGTCTCACCCACGTTAGACCAATTCTCCTGAATGGGAATGGAATGGTCGGATAAGGGGAACGTTGCTGGATGCCAGTTGCAATACCTTGCAAGTAGGCATTGGCTATCATGTCCTGCACTGCTGGTGGGAGATTTTTTTTAGATTTTTAGATTTATTATTAGAGTTGGAAGGGACCTTGTAGGTCATCTAGTCCAACCCCCTGCTCAAGCAGGAGTTCCTACACCATTTGAGACAGATGGCAGTCCAGTCTCTTCTTGAAGGTTGCAAGTGTTGGGGCCCTCACAACCTCTGCTGGCAAGCTGTTCCACTGGTTGATCACTCTCACCGTCAGAAAGTTTCTCCTCACTTCCAGGTTGAATCTCTCCTTGGTCAGTTTCCATCCATTATTCCTTGTTTGGCTTTCTGGTGACCCCCTCCTCTCTGTGGTATCCCTTCAAGTATTGGAACACTGCTATCATGTCACCCCTGGTCCTTCTCTTCGCTAGACTGGCCAAGCTCAGTTCCTGCAACCGCTCTTCGTATGATTTATTTTCCAGACCCTTTATCATCCTGGTTGCTCTCTTCTGCAGTTTCTCTAGAGTTTCAAAGTCTTTTTTGTAGTGTGGTGACCAAAACTGGATGCAGTACTCTAGGTGTGGTCTGACCAAGGCTTTATAGAGTGGTACTAGTACCTCTCTGGTCCTTGATTGTATCCCTCTATTTATGCAGCACATGACTGCGTTGGCCTTTTTGGCTGCTGCTGCACACTGCTGGCTCATATTTAGTTGGCTGTCTACCAGGACTCCGAGATCCCTCTCGCAATCGCTGCTATTGAGTGTGGTTTCGCCCAGTTTGTATGTGTATTTTTGATTCTTCTAGCCTAGGTGCAGAATTTTACTTTTCTCTGTGTTAAATTTCATTTTATTGGTTTGGGCCCAGTGTTCGAGTCTGTCGAGGTCCCTCTGGATTTTGAGTCTGTCCTCTGGAGTGTTTGCTACTCCTGCCAGCTTGGTGTCATCTGCAAATTTGGTTAGTTCTCCTGCTATTCCCTCATCTAGGTCATTTATAAAGATATTGAAGAGTACTGGGCCTAGGACGGAACCTTGTGGTACTCCACTGCTTACTTCTCTCCATGTGGACTTAGAGCCATTGAGGACTACTCGCTGGGTACGGTTGATCAGCCAATTGTTAATCCATCTGGTTGTGTAGCTGTCTATCCCGCTTTTTTCTAGCTTATGAAGGAGTAGGTTGTGGTCTACTTTGTCAAATGCTTTGCTAAAGTCCAGGTATATTATGTCTACTGCATTACGCTGGTCTACTAATTTGGTCACAGTGTTGAAGAATGAAATGAGGTTGGTTTGGCATGACTTGTTCTTAACAAATCCGTGTTGGCTGTTGGTTATTACTTGGTTTGTTTTTAGATGATGGGAGATCTGGTTTTTAATTATTTTTTCCAGTATTTTCCCAGGTATTGATGTTAGGCTGATTGGTCTGTAGTTTCCTGGGTCTGTTTTTTTTACCTTTTTTGAAGATGGGGACCACGTCAGCTCTTTTCCAGTCCTCAGGTAGTTCCCCTGTGTTCCAGGATTTATGGAAGATGTGGTGCAGTGGTTCTGAAATGACTTCTGCTAGCTCTTTTAGGACTCTGGGATGTAATCCGTCTGGTCCTGGTGCTTTGTATTCGTTAAGTTCAGATAGGTGATCTCTTACTGTATTTTTGCTTAGGTTGAGTCTTGCTTCGAATCTGTTTTTTATATTTGTGTTGCTGAGTTATTGAGCTGCAGTTTCCTTTTGTGTGAAGACTGATGCGAAGAATGTGTTCAGTAGCTCTGCTTTGTCTGTGTTGTCTGTTACTTCTTTGCCGTCTTCTCTCTTTAGTGGACCAACTGTTTCTTTGATTTTTTTCTTGTTGTTTATGTGTTGGAAGAAGCTTTTTTTGTTGTCTTTGACTTTTGTTGCGAGTCTTTGTTCATTCTGTGCCTTTGCTGTCCTGATTTTTTCTTTACAGATTCTGGCTGTCTGTTGGTACTCTGCCTTGGTTATGTGCCCCTCTTTCCATTTTTTGTATTTATCTTTTTTTTCATTCAGTTTATCGGTGAGACTTTTGTTTAGCCATGCTGGTTTCCTTTTGGATTTCTTGTTTTTCTTCCTCATCGGTATTGTGGTGTTCTGGGCTTTTAAGATCGTGTTTTTCAGGATCTCCCAGGCTTCTTGAGTTGTTTTACCCTTTAGTACTTCCATCCAAGAGATCTTTCCCAGGTTTTCTCTTGAGTTTATTGAAGTCAGCTTTTTTAAAGTCTGGGATATAGGTGTCGTTATGTTCAGTTATTTGTGTTTGCGTTATAGTGAATTTTAGTATTACATGGTCACTCTCGCCCAGTGTTCCCGCAGCTTCGACTCCTTCTATTGTTTCTTCTCTGTTTGTAAGTATTAGATCCAGTATGGCTGCCCCTCTAGTTCCCTCCTCCACTTTTTGGACAATGAAGTTGTCAGCTAGGCTGGTTAGGAATCTGTTAGATTTCTCACTTGGTGCTGAGTTGGTTTTCCAGTTGATATCCGGGTAGTTGAAGTCTCCCATTATTACAATGCTATTTTTCTTGCATATGTTCTTTAGCAGGTTGCTAAAAAGGGTGTCCATTGTTTCTGTTTGGTTTGGTGGTCTGTAGTATACTCCTATTGTTGTGTCGTTCTTTTTTTCTTTTATGTTGACCCATATGCATTCTAATGGGTTTTCTTCCTTGGTTACTTGTAGCTCTGTAGTGTCAACCTCAGGACGCAGGCCCGCCGCAGTTGGGGTGAATGTAGCTGAGGGAGGTGCCCTTGAAGCAGATGGAAGAGGAGCCTGGAGAAGGGTTCCAGCAATAGTCCCCTGTGGCAAGGGGTTTTCCACTGACCCCAAGGCTTGAGTCACAGCAGGGCAGTCAGGGGACTAATCTTTCTCAGTGGCAGTCCCAGTAGGCTCAGACTGTGAGCTGGGGGAGCCTTTGGAGCTGGAGAAGCAAGCAACGGCTGGGAAACCAGTGGAGTTAGCAGTTGCAGCTGAGGTAAAGGCTGGGGTGCCTGCACTAGGATGGCTTGCTTCTGTGTCTTCTCAATCTGCTTTTCCAGGGCTCGCAATCTTCTCTCAGCATCTTTAATGGCAGCTGCTGAAGAGCCAGATGTCTTGGACTTCTCTTTAGAGGAGTGGCTTTTGGCCTTGGCCTTCATGGGGGCAGCTGAGGTGGGAGCTTAGGTATCTCTGCATTGTCAGCGATGGTAAGGTGACTATAGGTAAGCTGCAGGCTGGAATGCAAGCCTCAAAGAAGGCAACATGCAGGCCTGAGGTGGCAGAAGTAGTATCGCCCAAAGGCAGGGACTCCACACAAGGGCAGCATTAATAGGGCCCACAGGAGGGAGCTGGATAGTAAGACTCACCTTCTGTACAAAGCTGAGGCGACAAAGGCAGGTAATCCACAGGAAAAAAGACTGGAAGCCAGAATTAGCACTTGCCAGAGGAGATCGGCAGTTTTGCATGCAAAAAGCCCTCCAAAATGGCCACCAGCACAGTTAGTGATGAAGATTATCACTGTGGTTTCCAAAATGGTGGCAAAGTCTGCCTGGCAACAGGGCTTTCCAAGATGGCCGCCATAATCTGCCCGGCAACAGGCGACTCACGCCCCAAAGCCAGCCCAAAATGGCCACCAAAGTCTGCCCAGCAACAGATAACTCTTCTGCTGTAATGGCTGCCCTCAGTGGCTGAGGCCTGTGCCTGGAGGAGTTTAGCCCATGCAGGGCAGGGACTCCAGCTGCCAAGAGGAATGGAGGCAAAAAGTGATCACCAGTACCACAAGGAGTTTAGCCCACACAGGGCAGGGACTCCAGCTGCAAAAAAAAGAAATTAGGCCTTTGCTGAGGAGAGTCCAATCAAGGTATTTAAGAAATTAATCCAAGCTAGGAGAGATGAGAAAAACGTCCCTATCCTCCGACTGAGTTTTGAAAACTGACCATCGAGACAGTTAGAGGGCGTACTTCAAATAAATTAAAACTCAGTCCCTTGCAACCGACCAGAGTTTGAACCCCATGTTGGACTCTCCTTAGCAGCGCACTGGAGAATGGGGATTTTGCAATATCCTTCCCCCTGGATAGGGTGGGAATAGAGATTTTGCAGAATCCTTCCCCTGCCATGCCCACCAAGCCATGCCCACCAAGCCGCACCCACAAAACTGGTAGTAAAAAATTTGGATTTCACCACTGAATCATATGGCTCTGTGTTAGCTCTGGCTCTGGTTTGTGTGTTTTGTTTTGTTTTGTTTTGTTGTGTTGTGTTGTGTTGTGTTGTGTTGTGTTGTGTTGGGTTGGGTTGGGTTGGGTTGGGTTGGGTTGGGTTGGGTTGTTTTGTTCTCCAGTGTTACTGCTTGATCTGGACTTATGAAAATTATCTGATGAGTTGGCTTCCTTGTTCCTGCAGTTATTCTATTATCTCCTATTAATTTTTCTGTACATGTAATATTCAAAGTGCTGAATTGGTATTATAAAAATTTTAAGTTTTCCCTCATATTGGCTACCAATTTTCCCTGCATTGGCTACCAATTAGTCTCCGGTCGCAATTCAAGGTGTTGGTCGTTACCTTTAAAGCCCTACATGGCTCAGGGCCAGGTTACCTGCGGGACCGCATCCTACCACATACCTCCCTAAGACCGGTTAGGTCCCACAGGGAGGGCCTTCTCCGGGTCCCGTCGGCTAAACAATGTCGATTGGCGGGGCCACGGGGGAGGGCCTTCTCTGTGGGAGCCCCGTCCCTCTGGAACCAACTTCCACCAGAGATCCGGACCATCCCCACCCTGCTGGCCTTCCGTAAAGCCTTAAAAACATGGCTCTTCCGGCAGATGGGGTGAATAGGACAACTAGATTCCCCCTGAATGTTGCTCTCATAATGTTTTTTTTAATTATATTTATAATGTATATTATGACTATTGTTTTTAAAATTGTACGCTTCTTATTTATGTTGTACGCCGCCCTGAGTCCCACGGGATTGGGCGGCCTATAAGAGCGTTTAATAAATAATAAATAAATAAATATTGATAGTGCATCTTATTAAAGGTTGCTATTAAACTTGACTTGTATAATGTTATGTATTTCATAATATTGCTATCAAAGCCTCTCTGTTTTATTCCAGGAGTGTAATTTTACTATTTTACTGTTTTATTTTCACAAGAAACTAGACAACCCATGACCCACTGAGTAATTCTTCTTTCTACATATCATATAAATTGTGCTGTTTTCCATCTCTTCGTGACACTCAGAGAAGCCTCACGTTGCTGCTGCTGCTCCTTAGGTGACCCATGGAATTGCCTGCCACTTTGCTGGGACTAGAGTGACAAAGGAATCTGTGAATCATCCGGCCATTCCCCTCCCTCCCTCCTATGAGGAAGAGGACTCACTCATTACCAGTGTCACCCAGCCAACTCTACCTTGCCAGCAGGCATCTGAGTTGCTCTCATTCTTGCAGTACTGGTGACCTCACATCGAGAGATTTCAAATGTTGGCCTCACTTGACCATCAAACCTTGATGCTAGCTGATTGGGCATAGCAGCCAAGGAGACAGGAAGAGAGTGGGGATATTCCTCTCCCATTTTCCCTTATGCCATGAAACCTAGAGATTTTTAGGAAGTATAGTTGGAAGGCATGGTGCTGAAGTAGCCACAGCTTTGCCAAATTTCAATCCCATAGAGTCATATGGGATTTGGAATTTGGGACATATTCTGTAAATTAGCCCATTTGAGGTATGTTGATTCAAAAACTCTTGTTCTTTGATGCAAACTGGTGTTTTTCCCAGTTAGAAGTAATAAAATATCAACAGACATGATAATTTTAGCAGTATGTAGATGACATCAAATAGGATCAGTGGTATAACTAGAGATTATTGTTAGCACATTTATGGACTGTTATTATGTCTTTTTTTTTTTTTCCTCAGAAAAGTTTTATTAGTACAAACTTACATAAGTGGTAACAAAATATTAAATCCAAAGTACAAACATTTTTATTTTCCCCCCCCCAGACCCACCCCCTTCCCTCCCCACCTCCCCCCCCCCCCGGACTTCCCAGAGATAATACAGGGCATAATAATAAGTTTAAATTGTTAATAAAAAGAAAAAGGAAAAAGGAAAAAAAGAACACTATTTTTTTAAAAAAACTTCAACTCCAAACTATACAGTACTAATATATCGCATTTGTATACAATAGTAAAGATACAAAAAAGAGAGAGAAAAAAAAAGAAAGAGAATAAAAAAAAAGAAAGAAAGAAAGAGAAAACTCTTTAACACTACAAACAAACAAACCTCCTACCTCCTCCCTTCAGTCCTCTATCTTATACAAGGTAAGTGTTACATAAGTAATAACTAAATATAAAATACACAAATCTTAAACTAATATTATTGACATTAGAAATCTCTAAGATAAAACTTAACTAAATGTTACATAAGTAATCATCAAATATTAAATTTCATCATGATATTCTAAGTTAATTCGCTAACTTCAATAAACAAAAAAAGAAAATAAAAGAAGAATAAACAATAAACAAATCTTCAACAAACTATATATATCTAATATTATCAACATTAAAAATAACCTCAAAATTATATAAAACTTAACTAAATATTGCATAAGTAATCATTAGATAGGGAAAAGATAAAATACAATCATATTAGTCTCTATCCATCCAATATATTTCAACATCACATTGTTTTGTATCTTGATAGTTCATCTTTTAATAGTTCAATAAATTCAAATTTGTCAAGTCGTCTCCCGTCTGCTCCCAAACCTCCATCTCCTCTTCCCCAGCTATCTGATTCAGGCACTCCTTTTGGATTTTTGAGTCTATTTCTTTTTGATCCATCGAAGGTGGCTTCCCCTCCTCCTCCTCTTTTATTTTCATACACCCTTCTTCTGGAATCTTGGATATATCAGCCTTTAGAACATTGACATAAAATTCAGTAGCTTTTTTTATCGTGTTGAGCCGGTATCTTTTTCCAGAAAATTTCACTGTTACTCCAACTGGTGCTTCCCATTTATATTGTAAATTTAATCTCTTAAATTCATCAATCAAAAAAGTATAGCTTTTCCTGGCTTTAAGCATTTTAGAGGGGATTTCTTTCCAAATCTTTAGTTCCTGACCATTCACCATAAGATTATTGTTAAACGTTGCTTGTATAATTCTGTTCCGTAGAGCTCTTGTGGTAAAATATATGACAATATCCCTTGGTAGATGCTTTTGTTTGGCGTACCACGAGTTGATTCTGTATGTTTTGTCGATTTGTGTAGCCAATTCCGCTTTAGAAATTCCAGACACCTGATCCAATATGTCAACCATCCTGCCTTTTAAATTTTCATATAATCCTTCTTTCAAACCTCTAATCCTTATAGCAACTTCCATAGATCTGAACTGAGTCATTAAGACCTCTTTTTCAAAATTTGCAATGTCATTTTGGATTTTATCTATGTAATTCACCGAAGTTGCCAAAGCTTGTTTATTTGTTTCAATACGTTCTGCCAAAACTTCAATATTTGTTGCTAAGCCTTTGCAAACCTCTAACACATCAAATCTTAGTTGTTGATTCATATTCTTCAAAGCAGCCTGCATCTTATGGTCTATCTCACTTATTTTCTGGTTAAATTCCAAAGTAAGTTCATGTTTCATAATCTTTAAATTATTTAATAAATTTTCAGGTGTCAAAAGCTGTGGAGGTGTTAGCTCAGTGTTAAGTTGCATTTTAGAAATATATCCAGATGAATAGTCATTTCTTTTAGTCAAAACAGTCTTTCCAAACTTTGAAGCCATTGGTGTTTCAAAAGAGTACAAAAAAGAAAGAAAGCCAGTTGCCTGATTAAAGTTCTTTCCAGTTTCAAAATCAGATAGTCTTTTATTATTGAAAATATTTCTATTATAACTTTAATCCAGAGTTAGGAGACAGAGAAAGAAAAAACCATTTTTCAAGTTAAAAGTTTCCATAAGAGAGAGAGAAAGAAAAAAAAAAAAGCCTCTGGGGAAACGAAAGTCACTTTCACTTCTCAATCGCCATATTGTTACTCTGTTTCCTTTGTTCCCTTGCCGAAGTGAAAGCTTACCCAGGAGTTGAAAAAAAAGGAAAAAAAGAGGTTTCAGTACTTGCCCATCTCACGCCTGTTTCTCTCTGTCTGCTTCTATAGTTTAAATGTAGTTATAAATCCCATTTTTGAAGCAGCGGCTGGTCACTCCATCTAGCTCTGCAAAAGGCAGAGGTTTCCGGATCTTCGGAGCTGGAGACAGGCTGCATGGGGAGCTCTCCCTTCGCGCCCTCCCAGATGGCTCCTAAGGCGCTGGGGGGGCTCTACCCCTCCTGTCAGGCTCTCATCTCTCCCCTTTGCCCGGGGAAGAGATTTTAAAGCCGCCAGACAGCTGTTCTGGCGGCTTTTAACAAAGATCGGAAAGGCATCCAACGAGGGATGTCTGCGATGAAGCGCTCCAAAACCGGAAGTCGACTGTTATTATGTCTTAAAGGTAAAGATAAAGGTTCCCCTCGCACATATGTGCTAGTCATTCCCGACTCTAAGGGGCGGTGCTCATCTCCGTTTCAAAGCAGAAGAGCCAGCACTGTCCGAAGACATCTCCATGGTCATGTGGCCGGCATGACTAAATGCCAAAGGTGCACGGAACACTGTTAACTTCCCACCAACGGTGGTCCCTATTTTTCTACTTGCATTTTTAATGTGCTTTTGAACTGCTAGGTTGGCAGAAGCTGGGACAAGTAATGGGAGCTCACCCGCTTAGGCGGCACTAGGGATTCGAACCGCTGAACTGCCGACCTTTCGATCGACAAGCTCAGTGTCTTAGCCACTGAGCCACCACATCCCATAAGCCATATTATGGCTTAGGATTCTGTGAATAGAGACTTGAAATCTATTGGGTCTCTGTAGTTTTAACTGAATTTACCAACAAAATAGCTACTGTATTAAAGCTGAACTTCAGTTCTTTAACAGATTAACAGAGTTGGAAGGGACCTTGGAGGTCATCTAGTCCAACCCTCCCTCCCAAGCAGACACCATTTCTGACAGATGGCAGTCCAGTCTCTTCTTGGGGCTTAGCTTGTTTGTGTGGCCCGGTTGCTGGCATGCCGCATACCGTTGCCAGTCCATAGACTGGGGATTGGGGATCCCTGCCCTAGATTGACTGCTTGGTCTGTAGACTATAGTTTCTATACCCCTAAGAATTGAATCTCCTATCACCAATATTTGCCTTTTATTCCTTAGGGAAGTCTGGGATACTTTTCTTCCTTTTGCAGGAATGCTGGGTTGTGCCTCTTTTTTAGAAACTGTTGATGAATGCTCGTACTGCCCCAAATCCAACTGATTGTTATTCAGAACTAAATGATAATTTTTATGAAATTTCTAGAAATACTTTTGTACTTTTAAGTCTCTTGCTGTCACAGGCAACTTTTGTGAACCTTTTCTAGTTTTATAACTACCGTATTTTTTGGAGTATAGGACGCACCGGAATATAGGGCGCACCTAGATTTTAGAGGAGGAAAACAAAGAAAAAAGTATTCTGAACCAAATGGTGTAGTAATATATTATTTAATAAAATACCAGTGTAGCAGAATACTTTTTACAACCATGTACACTTGGGGAGTTGAAATCCACAAATCTTAAACTTGCCAAGTTTGAAGACCCTTGCACCCCTAACCCCTAACCCAGGGGTCTTCAAACTTGACAGCTTTAAGACTTGTGGACTTCAACTCCAATTCCTGAGCTAGCATGACTGGAGGAGGAATTCTGGGAGTTGAAGTCCACAAGTTTGAAGACCCTTGCACCCCCTTGGCAAGTTTAAGACTTGTGGACTTCAACTCCCAGAATTCCTCTCCAGTCATGCTAGCTCAGGAATGGGAGTTGAAGTCCACAAGTCTTAAACTTGCCAAGGGGGTGCAAGGGTCTTCAAACTTGTGGACTTCAACTCCCAGAATTTCTCCTCCACTTAGCAACCTTTAAAAAAACCTTTAAAAAAACCTTTTTTTAAAAAAGTTCTAACCTGTCGGCTCTCTTCGGACAGCAACAGCAGCAGCGGCTCCTCAGGTGTCTCGAGAGCAGGCTTCAGGCAGTGGGGGGGGGTGTTGGGGCATTTGCGGCAGTGGCGGCTCGCTCCAGGTAGTGGCGGCAGCAGTGGCAGCCAGCAACGGCAGCAGCAGCTCCTCAGGCGGCAGGCTTCGGCAGGAACAGCAGCAGGGTGGATTTTGGCAGCAGCAGCGGCCATCAACAGCAGCAGCGGTTCCTCAGGCAGCAGGCTTCAGGCAGGAACAGCGGCAGGGTGGATTTCGGTGGCAGCAGCAGCCAGCAAAGACAGCAGCGGTTCCTCAGGCAGCAGGCTTCAGGCAGGAACAGCGGCAGGGTGGATTTTGGCAGCGGCGGGGGCAGCGGCATGGCGGCATGGGCAGCGGGGGGGAAGCGAGCAGCAGCAGGGGCAGCGGGCAGTGGTGGCGGGGGCAGCGGTGGGGGCAGCGGGCAGCAGCACGGGCAGCGGACAGCAGCACGGGCAGCGGGCAGCAGCGGTGTGGGCAGTGGCATGGGCAGCAGGCAGCAGCGTGGGCAGTGGGCAGCGGCGGCGTAGGCAGTGGCGTGGGCAGCGGGCAGTGGTGGGGGCAGTGGGCAGCGGCAGCAGGGGCAGCAGCGGGGGTAGCGGGCAGCAGCAGGGGCAGCAGGCAGTGGTGGCGGCGGGCAGCAGCAGGGGCAGCGGGCAGCAGCGGAGGCAGCGGGCAGTGGCATGGGCAGGCAGCGGCCTGGGCAGCGGCGGTGGCAGGCAGCGACAGGGGCAGTGGCAGAGGGCAGCAGCGGCTCCGGGCAGCAATGGCTGCAGCGGCGGTAGCCAGCAATGGCTGGAACCGGCCAAAAATGCAACGCGTTGAGGCCGAAAACCTCCAAAGGGTGGGGGCTGACGGGTGGGTAGGGCTACATTCGATGTATAAGACGCACCCAAATTTTCACCCTCTTTTGGGGGGTAGAAAGGTGTGTCTTATACTCCAAAAAATACGGTAAATCTTATGTTAGATTCTACTGCATTTTTCTCAATAGTACATTTACATTTACTTACTGTACATTTGCATTATGATTTTCTTTTATACTTGTCACCTCAGATGTCTTTCACAAGTATTTGTTTTATGATATGATGTCCATGAATTAGCTATCTAGATTAAATTAATAATATAAGGCTATCTTCTTGTAGCTCTTGTAATACAAAAAATAACCAAAATATTTCTCAGCTAACTTGAGAACCAGTTTGGTATAGTGTTAAGGGGTAGCACTAGAACCTAGGAGACCATGAATTCTAGTCCTTTCTGTCTGGCTGGATGACCTTGCATCAGTAATCTCTGTCAACCCAATTCATTTTACAGAGTTGTGGGAAAATATGAAAAGTGAATATTATATGCTTTGTATAAAAAGGTGGCATACAAATCTAATAAATACATTTATGCTCACTTTTGAATGATGTCCTAAAATGGAATTGTAAGAAATGATCTAGGGAACTGGATCCAGTCTTTCAGCACAGTCTCAAAGTCTCATGAGATTTATACCATTTCCAGGGTTCTGAGTTAATTTAATTTGTTTTTAAATTCACCTATGAATTTAGGATGCCTTTCTGTCTAAAATATTTAATTTTTGAAATACATTGTCAGGAGAAAGAAATCAGGAGCTGAGGTAGACTTTAAAAGTTTATTCCATGCTACCTATGCATAAGAACCTGATCAACTAATGGTCAATGCGAATTGGCACCAGATAAGAATTAATGGACTTCAAAGGGGGCTGAAGTTAAGTCTCTATTGGGGGGAGGGAGGGAGGGAGGGAGGGAGGGAGGAAGGAAGGAAGGAAGGAAGGAAGGAAGGAAGGAAGGAAGGAAGGAAGGAAGGAAGGAAGGAAGTGTAAGGACTGTCTTCCCAACCACAATTAAAGTACGAACTTCTGAGTCAGTGTTCTCAAAAGGATTCCTTTAATTTGCATTTGTATAACAATCCATTCATTCAAAGCAAAGTCTAAATGCCTTCAGGTAAGGCAAGCATATTTAACCTTAATGCCCCTTCCGTTCAACTGACTTGCATTACCCCTCATAAAACCCTATCTTAAGATGAGAAAGCTCCCAGGTGTCTAGGATCCGGATATTTTATAACCTTTTGATCAAGCAGAACCAAGACCCCCCTTCTCCTTTTGAATGGCAGAGTCTGGAGTCTGACATGCTGCCCCCTAAAAGAAAAAAAGGTCCACATGTAAAATATAAGCAGAATCAATTATGATATATTAACAAGGTTTGTTAGGGTATTGGGAGTGGAATCTTCTCAGTAAAGTGGGGGCTTTAACATGTTGATTAGCAACCCACTCGTTCTGTGATGAAGGCAAATGTTTCCAAGCTACCAGATACTGGGTCTTCCCTCTGTGGATTCTAGAGTCAAGAATTTCCTTGATTTCAAAGTGTTGTTCCCCTTCTATCATGATTGGGGCAGGTGGTGCAGATGCCACTGGTCTAAGTGATGAGGTTACCTCTCTTTTGAGTAAACTAATGTGAAATACTGGGTGGACTTGTCTAAGTGTTTTTGGAAGAGCCAATTCAACCACTACTGGGTTAATGATCCTGCTAATAGTGAAAGGCCCAATGAAATTAGGCCCTAATTTTTTTGATGGTTGTAACGATCTCAAGAATTTTGTAGATAAATATACTCTATCCCCAACATGGAAAGGTTTAGGCTCTACTCTTTTCTTGTCGGCTTAAATTTTGAAAGCCTCTCTAGCTTCCTGTAAAGCTAACCTGACTACTGGCCATGTGTTTTGCAAATTTTCTATCCACTCCTTAAGTGAGGGGATAGTGGGTTTTTCTGTGGGTAGTTCCGGCATTGGGCTGAAGTCTTGCCCCGTGGCTACTCTAAAAGGTATAAAACCTGTACTCAAATGTACAGAGTTATTAAATGCAACCTCTGCGAATGGTAAAAGTTCAGTCCAATTGTCCTGTTGAAAATTAATAAAACATCTTAGATACTGTTCAAGAATGCCGTTCATTTTTTCACAATTTCCATTGGACTGTGGTTGATGGGAGGAGCTTAATCCTTGGGCGGTACCAAGTAGGCCCAAAAACGCCTTCCAAAAGTTGGAGGTGAATTGGACTCCCCTATTCAAGATTATTCTTCTAGGAGCTCCATGAAGATGATAAATGTGTATTAGAAACAAACTAGCCAAGCCTTTGGCAGTTGGGATCTTTTGGCAAGGAATAAAATGTGCTTGTTTTGAAAACAAGTCTGTCACAACCCAAATGACCGTGTTTCCCCCACTTTACGGTAGTTCTACAATAAAATCCATAGCAATTTCTTCCCATGGGGCTGACGGCTCAGCTACTTTCTGTAGAAGTCCTGGAGTTTTCCCCTGTCGTCTTTTTGCTGCAGCACAAATGGGGCAACTTGCTACATAGCTTTCTATGTCCTTTTTCAACGAAGGCCACCAAAATTGTCTCTTTATTAAGTGTAAAGTTTTTACAAAACCAAAGTGTCCAGCTAATCTAGAGTCATGGCACCTTTCCATTAACTGTAATCTTTGGCTAGCGGGTACATAAAGTTTGTCACCTACCCAAGCTAATTCATCTTTCATCACGCAACTGGATTTGTGGTTCAAAAACCATTCATCGTTGACTAATGCTTGTTTAAAAGCATGAGTGATGTCTGCGTTCCTCAATGCGTCTTGTCCTCCTTGGGGCCTGGTGATTACTTTGGCTGCCAATTGATTTGTTTGTACTATAGGTTTAAATACCTCTGATTTCACACAATTGTATTGTGGCTTTCTGGACAGTGCGTCTGCTAGAAAGTTTTTCTCCCCAGGGATAAATTTAAGAGTAAACTCGAACCGTTTGAAGTATTGCGCCCAACGAACCTGTTTAGGAGATAGTTTCCTTGGTGTCTTTAAGGTTTCTAAGTTTTTGTGGTCGGTCCAGACTTCAAAAGGGATCTTACTCCCTTCTAAGAATTGTCTCCAAGTTAAAAGTGCCCATCGCACCGCATAAGCTTCTTTTTCCCAGATTGCCCACCTTTGTTCAGTTTCACTTAGTTTCCTGGATGTATATACACATGGCTGTAGTTGTCCTTGCTCATTACTCTGGAGTAGGATTGCTCCTATTACCACATCGCTAGAATCTGCTTGTATTATGAAGGGTTTTTCTGTGTCTGGGTGCTTCAAAATTGGTTCTCTTGAGAACAGCCGTTTTAGTTTTTCAAATGCTGCCTGGCATTCCATTGTCCAATTCACGGGCTGTTTTGGTTTAGGATCTCCCTCCCCCTTTGTTCTTAGCAGTTTTGTGATGGGCAGGGTAATTTGAGCAAATGCGGGGATAAATTGGCGATAGAAATTTGCAAACCCCAGGAAACTTTGCAGCTGCTTGCGTGTGCGAGGCGTTTCCCAATCAAGTACCGCCTGCACTTTTTGAGGATCCATTTCTATGCCCTGGTGTGAAATACGATACCCCAAGTAATCAATTTTTTCTCGGTGGAATTCACATTTTGAGAATTTGGCATAAAGTTTTGCCTCACAGAGTTTGCTCAGTACTGCCCTCACCAATTTAACATGTTCAGCCTCGGTCTCTGAGTATAAGAGAATATCATCTAAATAAACAAGAACCCCTTTGTATAAATGTTCACGTAAAACATTGTTGATTAATTGCATAAACACTGCAGGTGCCCCTTGTAGCCCTCTGTTGTACGCCGCCCTGAGTCCTCCGGGAGTTGGGCGGCATATAAGAATACCAAGTAAATAAATAAATAAATAAATAAATAAATAAATAAATAAATAAATAAATAAATAAATAAATAAATAAATAAATAAATAAATAAATAAATAAATAAATGGGAGCACCTTGAATTGATAGCATCCCAGGGGGGTGTTGAATGCCGTTTTCTATTCATCCCCCTCCTTAATCCTGATTCGGTAGTATGCCTCCCTGATGTCTAGTTTGGAAAAAATTATCCCTTTTGTGAGGTGGGCCAGCATATCTTTCATCAGGGGGAGGGGATACATGTTTTCAACACTTATCGTGTTTAGGTTTCTAAAATCGACACATAAGCGTTTTGTGCCATCTTTTTCCCCCCTAAATAACACTGGAGCTGCTATCTTTGGTCTGGCTGGTTCAATGAAACCCCTTGCTAGGTTTTTCTCAATGAAAGCTCTCAGCTCTTCTAACTCCCCTGGTGACATGCTATACATTTTTGGTTTAGCCAAAATGTTTAGCCCCAGGTAAGATTTCTATTGCACAGTCAGATGCGCGATGCGGGGGAAGTTCATCCAATGCTGCTTCGCTAAAAACTTCTGCCAAGTCTTTGTATTCCTTGGGTATGCCTTCTGTTGCCATGCTATGACCAGGCATGGCTTTTTCCTTACATTCAGCCCCCTCAGTTCCTATCTGTGGGTCCTCCGCAACAGTCACGTGCATTTGGAATTTTATGGTGCCTTGCTCCCAATTTATTCTTGGATTCCAATTTTTTTAGCCATGCGAGTCCCAAGACTAGTGGCCATTCCATGCCAGGTGCTACTATAAATGTAAGTTTCTCTTCGTGGCTCTCAATGCCTATTTTCAGGGGTTCCGTGGCAAAAGCAGCCAGCTCCCCCCCCCCTGCTATTGACCCATCCAGTTGGCAAAACGCGATGGGATTTCTCAGCTTCCTCACTGTGATTACCAGCTCCCTGATTAGGGTTGGGCTGATTAAGCAACGGGTGCACCCTGAGTCTACTAATGCGGAGATATTTTTTCCTTCATCTTGGTTAGGGATAAATAGTCTGAGAGGGAGGGTAAGCGGTTCAATTGGTTTGCTTACCAGTGGTTCATCCTCTGGGTCGCTCTCGAACGATGCTGGATCTTCCCTTCGAAATGCCGGGATGTTGTCTCCAGCGGGAGGAGGGGATGGTGCTCCTACCATCTCGCTGCTCCTCAGGGCTGTTTCCCTCCCACGCTGGATGGGTCTTGCTGGTCTCTCCCCCATTTGGCGTTCGGGTTTCCGGGTGGGTGTTTGGGGCCAGCATTCAGGTGCTCGGTGTCTCTCCTTCCCGCACTTGTAACAGATTGGAGGTTTAGGGGAAAAACCCTGTTGCCTTCTGAAGGGCTCTTTCCTCCATTGGGGTGGGGATTTCTTCCATGCTCTCCCCGTACAGTACTGATTCCTAGCCATATCAATCTCCGCTTCTTCAGCGGTGAGGTACCACTCATGCAGATGATTCGGTGCACCCCTAGCCACGCAGGCATTATACAGATCGTCACTCAGTCCATCCTTAAAACAGCTTACCAGGATGTCTTCTGGCCAGTTTAACCGACATGCGAGGTCCCGGAATTCTTCAGTGTACTCCGCCACTGGTCGTCGTCCCTGTTTCACCACCTTAATACGATCGCATGCGTTGCGGTCAGCCAGCGGGTCCTCGAACCATCGTCGTAGAGCTGTCATGAATTGGTTGAAGTTGCGCAGTTCGGGTGTGTCGTCATTATGTAGGGTCACCATCCATCTGGTAGCGGCTCCTTCCAGAGCTAAGGTAACTGCTCGCACCCGGGATCCCTGTGTTTGGGACTCACGTCCATATTCTTGCATATAGGTGAGCACATCTGCTACGAAGAATCCCAATTGTTGCGGGTCCCCATCAAATTTCACTCCCAGGGGGGGAGTTTTCCTTTCTAGTTGTGGGGCTTGGAGTTGGTTAGGAAGGGGTGCCGCTGCGTGTGCTGCCCTGGGAGGGTTTGTTGGGTCCCCTGCCACGTCCTCCATCTGCATGCCGGCTTCCCGGAGGTTGTTGGGCCCCCCAGCCTCTTCAGCAGTTGCTGTGCTCCCAGCGCTCCTTAGTCATCGTTCTGGGGTCCCTCGGATGTTGAGATTTTCCCATGTTTCCATCACCAGCTGGGCTAGGTATCTCTTCAACCGCCCCTCCCTTAGAGGTGCTTCGGTGAGCTCCTCCTTGTCAGTGAGAGCTTCTAGCTCCAATTCCCAATGAGGCTTCCGATTGCTTCGATTAAGGGTGACTCCTCTGGTTCTCCCATCCCAGCTGTCTTTTTTTCCAATGCCGATAGACCAGCGGGGTTTCTCAGAGGTCTCGAAATCTCCCTCAGTCTCTTTGCTGGGGAGTGCGGAACAGGCATCCGCCTGGGTGGTGATTCCCCCCAGCATTCAGGTTCCTCCTGTTCCCGGTTTTGTTCAGACATGATTTGCCCGGTCCCCTCAGTAGAGCGAAGTTACTCTCTGTGTTGACCAATTTTGCAGACTTTCCTTTCTGTAAGGACTGTCTTCCCAACCACAATTAAAGTACGAACTTCTGAGTCAGTGTTCTCAAAAGGATTCCTTTAATTTGCATTTGTATAACAAACCATTCATTCAAAGCAAAGTCTAAATGCCTTCAGGTAAGGCAAGCATATTTAACCTTAATGCCCCACTCCATTTGGCAAGATGCAAGCACAATCAATCCACAAGTGTGTGACACTCCCTTCCTGAGTAACCAGATGGCCATACGTTCCCAGCCCCCCTTCCGTTCAACTGACTTGCATTACCCCTCATAAAACCCTATCTTAAGATGAGAAAGCTCCCAGGTGTCTAGGATCCGGATATGTTATAACCTTTTGATCAAGCAGAACCAAGACCCCCCTTCTCCTTTTGAATGGCAGAGTCTGGAGTCTGACAGGAAGGCTCTTAGCAGACCATAGTAAATTTGTTGATCCAATTCTGAAGGCTTTAAGAAAATGTACACAGACCCAAAACATTAGTTTCTGTCATTCATACTAATGCTGTTGGTAAGAGACTATGTGCAGTAATCAATATAAGATATTATTTGCATTTCACCAAAGTCATTTTCTAACAATTTATGGAAATATGGTTGAACCTTGTCAAATTTTATAAAATGTAACAAAGATGCATTAATAGAAACAAATTATTACTTTTCTTTGACATATTTTTTATTTTTTTTTGAAACAAAAACTCTTCAGAATAAAAAAATATAAGGTTAATGAAGTGGAACCTTAGAGAAAGAAATAAAAATAAATTATTGGAGAGGAGAATGTATGGTATCTGCAAAAACACCACAATCAAAGAAAGATTGAATTAAAGTATTCTATTTCTCCCATTTCTGAAATGCAGTCACTATTCTGGCTGCCAGTAAAGACAAAGCATTCAGAATATGATCATTTCAGTGATAGGAAGAAGTAAATGAATAGAGCAGCATCTGTTCCCTTACAATCCATTTCGCACACAATTTAGATATTGTGCTCCTTACCCTAGAAACTAGGATAAAGTAACAAAACTGAAAGTTTCTTTCTCTCCTACCCATTCCCATTTCCTATTGCACTACTGACTTCAAAAAAGATATGCTACCTAAGTCAGCATTGACTTTCTTGGAGAGAAATTTGAGAGAATTAAAGCATGGTAATACTGCAAGAGAAGAAAAGCCTATGACAGTGATGGCGAACCTATGGCACGCGTGCCACAGGTGGCACGCGGAGCCATATCTGCCGGCACGCAAGCCATTGCCCTAACTCAGCTCCAGCGCGCATGTGCGTGCCAGCCAGCTGATTTTAGGCTCACACGCAGGCTCTGGGAGGGCGTTTTTGGCTTCCAGAGGGCCTCCGGGGGGATGGGGGAGGGCGTTTTTGCCCTCCCCAGGCTCCAGGGAAGCCTCTGGAGCCTGGGGAGGGCGAAAAACGGGCCTACTGGGCCCACCAGAAATTGGGAAATGGGCCGTTTCCGGCCTCCATAGGGCCTCTGGGGGGTGGGGGAGGCCGTTTTTTCCCCCCCAGGCATTGAATTATGGGTGTGGGCACTCGCGCATGAGTGATAGCGTGCGCGCACACGCTTTCGGCACCCAAGGAAAAAAAGGTTCGCCATCACTGGCCTATGACATATTTACAGACTACAAAGTAATAAATCACTGTTTTGGCATCTGTTGAAGAGTTCTTAAAGATCTCAATTGTGAGAATACTGATTTGTACCACAGTATATAACTTCATTCAAATCAGGCTCTGCATCCCCGCTGCATGAAGCAGGTCATTTTATATTGGACTAAGATGAAATGTAAAAAATAAAAGGACTGTGCTTTCCTGAAGGAGGTTCCTGAGACTGAGAAAGAAAGGCAAAGAGATGGATATATTGCAATAACCTGCTTGCCTAACAGAAGACCAAGGCTGATACATTGGAATTGATAAAATCAGTTCCAGGCAGAATATCCAGTTGCGTCTTAATTGTATTGTCCATCTATATATAATAAATCTATATATAATAAAATATAAATTGAAAATTAAAGGACTTTTTCCCTATTCTCTAGAGTTTTAACTCATTCGATGGCAATGTGCCCCTATCTTCCTTTCATATGCAGGCTCAAAGAATCTAAGTACAATGAAAAGATTGAAATATTTTCATAATATCTTTCCCCATACACACATATTTTATAGTCTGTATATTTTTCACTTTGATTTAGTGTCTGCTAACCTCTAAATGCAACCTTATGAAAACTGCTTAATCACACAGTTGGTGTACACTGGATAATATTTTCCCTTGTATATATTCCCTTGTTGAATATTATCACTGGATAATATTTTCCCTTGTATATATTTGATGGTACTGACCTGACAGTTAACAAATGCCAGATTCTGCTTACAGCTATTGGCTGGAGCTCAATAAAAGTATATATTCATTTAACCCAGAATAAAACTTAAATTATTACAAGAAAGTCAAGTTAGAGGTGGCTTTGGACTCCCGGATTGGGAGTTATATTATCAATCATCACTTTTGGGACTAATGTGGATTAAAGAATGGATAGCCTTAAATAATAAAAGAATACTTACATTAGAAGGACAGGATCTTCAAGCAGGGTGGCACACATATTTATGGGAGAAAAAGAATATAAAACATACACACTTCCAAAACCATTTAATTAAAGGCGCATTAGTACAAGTTTGGAGGAAAATCAGGATAAAGCACTATATTAGGATACCAAGGTGGCTATCCACAATGGAGGCCATGATCTACCCAAATACGCTAGAGGTAAGCAAATTGAGGAGATATGACCAACTGTTGGATAATCAAGGCAAGCTGAAGACAAACCAAGAATTGAGAGATCAGGGAATAATTATTGATTGGTGGCCGTATTTACAACTACAAACAAGATATAAAAAGGATACAGCAGAATTTGGCATCGATAGGGAACAACAACCAATAGACAAAATCCACTTGGAACAGAGGACAAATTTATATCTAAAATGTATAATTATTTATTAAAAATTGACAGAGAAGAGGAGGTTGTAAAAGGAAACATGATAGCATGGGCAAGGAATTTTGGTTATAATATTCAATTGGAGGATTGGGAAAAATTGTGGACAAAAAATTATAAATTAACAATGTTGGCCTCGTACAAGGAAAATTTATACAAGATGTTTTATCCTTGGCATCTAGCACTGGCAAGATTAGCAAAAATTTATCCAAACATGAGTCCTAGATGTTGGAAATGTAAGCATGAACAAGGCTCTTATTATCATATGTGGTGGTCCTGCTCCGAAGCAAGGAAATACTTGAGTAAAATAAGAAATTGGCCGCAAGAAATAATAGGATCCCAAATTGAACTCAAACCGGAGACATTTTTACTAGGAATTCTTAGAGGAATCTGGGTCAAAGAAATACAATACATTATAATACATATATTGACGGCAGCAAGAATAGCTTACGCACAAAATTGGAAACTAGAAAGTAGTCCCTCAGAAAGCATGATAATCAAGAAAGTAATGGATTGTGCAGAGATAGTAAAATTGAATCTAGAATTGCAAAATAGAGAGGAAAAGGAATACTATATAGTATGGGAAAATGGTGTTATTAGTTAGAAAATAGGAATAATAAGAAGGTTTATACTATATGTATGTAAACTCAATATATGGGAAATGTAAATGTAAATATGAATATTATATATAATGTAAATAAGATCGAACAATGTATGAAAAAATCAAATAGATGTCGATGTCTTAGGATAGAGAAAAATGGATATGTATATGTTTTTAATGTTAAAAAGCTTAATAAACAATTTTTTTAAAGTATATATTCATTTAAAAGAACAGTCATTGAGGCACTTGGTGGAGGGTTTTGAACATATAAAAAGCCTATTGTACGCTTGCAGTACTTCATGTTTAAAAAGTAATGAAGATCAACTCATAGAAAACTCTTACAGCTTTTGCTGCCCATGAAAATACTATAAAGAATGGCATAAAAAAAGAGTTTTGTGCCACCTTAAAGATTAATAGATAAATTGTGTCATAAGCTTTTGTGAACCAGAGGATACGTACTGAAGATAACTCTCTTTCAGCTAGCTTGAGATTTTCTGTTGAACTCCCAGACAAATATTAAGATAGTCCACTACCTTTTACCTAGTTAAAATCAGCAAATGTCAGTTACATATTGCTCTTATTATAGGCTGTTACCTTCACAACCACTATTCCACAGAGAATAATATAATGTATCAGAATGTTATGATATACTTTTGAGGATTTGATACATTCACACACTATATTAATGGTTTACTGGAACAGCCATTTCATAACCCAAATCAATTTTTAGACACACAAAGTAGAATAGGAGATTTTTTGCGCATTTTTTGCTCATTTCCATTTCTTTCTTTGCCAGTTTTATAACTTAACATATTTTTCAGAGTATAAGACGCACCAGAGTATAAGACACATCTTAATTTTTGGGGAGCAAAACAAGAAAAAAACAATTCTGCCTCTGCCTACCAGCATCAGGATCAGCAGTGTCCTCACTTCCACTTGGATTTTGATAAGGAGCAGCACAGATCTTTTTATCCATTTAAAACAAACCCTATCACCCTATGGGCATTTAACTGGAGTGGGTGGGGGTGGGGTGGGGGATGATTTTCATGGGGGAAGAAGAGAGACTTGGCATCGAAGGCTTCCTACCTATAGCCGTAGGCATTGAAAGCCTGGCTTTCTCGCAGCAAGGTCTGATAGAGATGCAGCTCTTCAGTCCTCCTGGATGCTGCCATCTCATAAACACATTGCCGGGCTTCCCAGTAAGGCCCCTGCACCTTTGCTGCCTCGGTCAGAGCCTGATTCCTGAAGCGCGAGGTCGGGACTCATTTGGGCACTCGAAGGGGGAACTGCGTGAGAGGGATAAGGCAAGGCGGCTCGCCGCTTTGCCTGCCCCTTCTCCACACAACCCAGGCAGAGGGCGGGCGGTCACCTGGATGGGGAAGCCGCCGGCGCCGGCGGGCACCAGCAGGTTGAGCGGAGCCACCTGCACCATGGAGGAACCCCCCACCCCGTGACTTCCCCGGGGGTGGGGAAGAGAGCATGGAATGGGGGATCCATCCTCCCCAATCCTGATCAAGCAGTCCTCGCAGGCCAGCTGCCAGGGGTGTGATCCATGTGGTTCTCTGGCCAGGAAACTTTGTAATGGGGAATGTAGGAGGGGAAACCCCTCCAGTCATGAAGCCCGCACTGGGCAACAGGAGCCGAAGCAGCCTTCCAAAAGCAAGGTTTTTGGAATCGGGGAGGAAAGCCATTTGTTGCAATTCTGATTTCTGCTATTGGGATACAGGGCGCGAGATTGTGGTTCCCACCGAATCACTGAAAGCGGATAAAACAGGAGACGTTCACCTTGCACAGTGCTAGCGCTGTAACATGTCTTTAACAAATGTGGAAAATGGGGTGAGTGAAGTGCAAGTGTGGCCCAGGAGGAGGGGACGCTATAAAAATCACCCGCAGTATAGATAACAATTGACATGCGCCTCGACAAACTCTTCCATCTCACAAGCAGCCTTGGCAGCAGCGGAGTTCTCACAAGAGCAATCAGTGAAATGGAACTCAAATGGCTTTGGAAGTCAAGAGACGCGCCCGCTCCTAACATCGTCAAAACTTTCCTCCCTGATTCCAAAAACCTTGCTCTTGGAAGGCTGCTTCAGCTCCTGTTGTCCAGTGCGGGCTTCACAGCTGGAGGGGTTCCCCCCCTCTACTCTTCCCATTACAAAGTTTCCTGGTCGGAGAACCACATGGATCGTGCCCATGGAAGCTGGTCTGCGAGGACTGCTTGATCAGAATTGGGGAGGATAGATCCCCCCCATTCCACGTTCTCTTCCCACGCGCCCGGGCTCCCCTCCTAGCCCTTCCCCACCATGCACAGAGAAAGGTGAAGCAGCTGGCAGTGGGAGAGAGGGGGTGAAGGCATGGGGTGGGGGGTTCCTCCATGGCGCAGGCTCCACTGAACCTGCTGGTGCCTGCCTTGCCTTACGCCTCTCACGCAGTGCCCCCTTTGCCAAACGAGTCCCGACCTCCCGCTTCAGGAATCAGGCTCTGACCAAGGCAGCAAAGATGCAGGGGGCTTGCTGGGAAGCCTGGCAATGTGTTTATGAGATGGCAGCATCCAGGAGGACTGAAGTGCTATCTCTATCAGACCTTGCTGCAAGAAAGCCAGGCTTTCAATGCTTACAGCTATAGGTAGGAAGATGGGGGCATCTCAGGAGCAGAGCCTTTGGTGCGAAGTCCCTCTTCTGCCCCTATGAAAATCATACCCCACCCCACCCACTCCAGTTAAATGCCCATAGGGTGATAGGGTTTGTTTTAAACCCATAGGGTGATAGGGTTTGTTTTAAACCTCCGAGTGGAAGTGAGGATCCCCGCCGCCTGGAACTGCCCGAAAATGCGATGCGTGGAGGCTAAAAACCTCCGACGAGTGGGGGCCGGCGGGTGGGTGGGGCTACATTCGGTGTATAAGATGCACCCAAATTTTCACCCTCTTTTGGGGGGGTAAAAAGGTGCGTCTTATACTCCAAAAAATGCGGTAGCTGCTGCACTCAAATTTGGTTCAAGGCTTAGAGAAGATACAAAAACAAGTTAGCAGCATGCCTAAAAACAGTAAAGCATGCATCCTTATTCACAGTGCATAGTAAGCCAATAACAAACAAGAGTTTTAGAATCTGGTTTTACTGCCCTAAAAAAATAACTTAGTCAATGGTTCCTCTTTGTATATTGTGTTAGACCAAAGGCAAACAAACACTATTATGGCTGTAACAAAATGTGTAAAATCAGTCAGTGAATAATTAGTTTGAAAATCCTAAAACACTGGATGCTCAGCATGGACATCCTAAGTTTCATTACACCAATTCAGTTCTTAGATAGTCATTATTAATTATTAACAATTAATAATTCAGGCATTAGTCAGGCATTGATTAACTGTAGATAGATTATATTATTATTTGACTTTTATTAATCTGATATTTTACTGGTATGATTGATCACTTCATTGATTAGGTAATATTAATTAACTATACATTAATTAGTATAATTAATTATTGTGGGTTAGACTGATTGATTATTGATATTAATTAATTATTTGATTGATTATTGATATTAATTAATTAATTTGATGAATTATTGGTACTAATTAATTAATTTGTCAGCCACTATCTAATTATTGACCTTTTGTCAGTCACTATTTGATTATTGACCATGCCAAACAAAAAATAAAAAAACTCCACAATCAAACACCCCCAAATTGAAGATACCTCTACCAATGACGACAAATGCTACAAATGTAACAAAATCACCAAAGAGAATGAAGAATACAAAAAATGCCACATATACTCAAAGTATGCCCACAATACCCGCCTGGAAATAAACAAAAATGTAGCCATTTTCCTACAAACAGCTTCCACATTTCTTTATTTCTGTCCATCATGTCTACCAATACTGGATAATCTAATTACCATGTCTGATAGATTCCAAACCTTGGAAACAACCATAAAAACTCAAAAAACATACATCAATTCCATGGAAGCATGCATAGAAGAATGTTTAGAAGCATGCTTCACATCTTTGGATAAAAAAATTACAGCACAAATAAATGGAAACTCAAATGCTCAAAATCATATTCCAATACAACAACCACTACCTCAACCAAACGCACAATCATAACAACCACTACCTCAACCATCTACCAACCATCCAAGCAATATATCCTTACTCATCAAAGACACCCTTGAACAGGAACAAAAACATAATAACGCTATTCTATTTGGGCTTGAAGTCACCAATGAACCTGATATAGATCAGGTTCGCAACATTATTGCACCAAAAATCCCCCCCCCGAAGAAATCATTGAAGTTTCCAGAGATGGCCCTGAGTTTAAGTATAGAGATGGTTCAGTGGCCCCACGATTCTGTAGAGTCATTTGCAAAGATGAACTCAGCAAACGAAAATTCATTAATACTATAAACTATTAACAGAAATGACCCCAACCCCAAAAAACTTTGCCCAAGACCTGACCTATCCATACTACAACGAATCCGCTCCTGCGAACTCCGAGCAGATCTGAAAAAACGTCATGACCAAGGACATACTGACCTGTACATTGACTACCGCGATGACTGCATCAAAACTAAGACCCGCAACCCACCATCCAACATTCAACCCTCCATCACCCAAACCATCCCAACATCCAATCCACCCTCAACCAAAACCAACCCCCCATAAACCAAAACTAGGTATGCACGCCCCTTACTTCCTCAATATCAACCACTGCTAATCTTAAATGCAAACTAATGAATGCAAGAAGCATTGTAAACAAAATGCCTGAACTCCTTCTCTTACTAAAAACTGCTAAATTCAATATTATATTTGTCTGCGAAACATGGCTAAACGCATCCCTCCCCAACTCCATTATCACAGTAAGAGACTGTTATGTTTACCGATCTGATCGCGAAACCTGTAGAGGAGGTGGAGTTGCCATCTTTTATAAAAAATCACTGAACCTAAAAAAGGTGCAAGTTAAACATGAACTCGATCTTTCAGAAACCATAATCTGTAAACTGACCTTAAATACCACACTTCGCTTCCTACTATGTTATAGAGCCCCTGATTGCAACATCACACATGTGAACAAGTTAACCTCAGTACTAACGTGGGCAGCCTCCTACCCACACCCTCTTATATTTCTTGGTGACCTAAACCTACCTCATATTAACTGGACCCTAAATGAATGTACAACTGAACCCATACATTCAACCCTTTACAATGCTATTACCAATCTAGGGCTAAATCAACTAGTAACAGACAATACTAGACTCAGCAATTGTCTTGATCTCATCTTCTGCAACAGTTTACACTCAATTTACGGATTACAAATAAAAGAACCCTTTTCCAACAGTGACCACAGCATGATTGACTTTTGTCTCAATATATGTCCTTACAGAAACCACCTCAATGATGGGATAATCAATTACAACTTTTTAAAACTATGATATCATAGACGCCAACCTCTCATCTCTTTATTGGCATACACTATTCTCTGGCTATAATACTGCCAAGGATTACTACAATATCTTTTTGCTCGAAATCCAAAGAGTCATTAAATTATATGTACCACTAATAATCACCAAAACTAAGAAAAATAAATTACCACAAAAAATAAGGAAGCTCCAATCCAAAAAAAGATCTCTTTGGTGAAAAAATAAAACAGGCTACGTTGCTAACTTTAAAAGCCATTGCAAAAATCTGTGTCACCAAATAAAGACTGAATGCACCAATTATCACATCAATCAAGAAGAAAACCTTCTGCGCATGAAATCCACACGCACCTTCTATAACTCTGTAAACAACCAACTCAAAGACTCAAGATCCATCCCACCCCTTAAAGGACCGAATGGTAAAGACTATAATGATGAAACCATTAAAGCCAACCTCTTTAACACATTCTTTGGCTCAGTCTTTGAAAACAGCAATGGATCATGCCTAATATTTCCTAGTCGTACCACAATTAACTTCAACGATCTAACACAAATCAATTTTACAGAAGATAACATTAGAAAGGCATTATACAACCTAAAACCATCTCTATCTATTGGACCTGATGGACTATGTGCATACTTCTTAAAAAAGCTCTCCAGAACCCTGGCTGAACCTATAAGCACAATTTTTGAAAAATCCTTCAGGACTAGCTCCTTACCCAACCTATGGTCACTAGCTACAGTCATCCCTATCTTCAAAAAAAGGAGATCCAAGTAACATTGAAAATTACAGACCAATCTCTTTGTGTTGCATCACCTGCAAAGTCATGGAATCAATCATAAACCAATCCATTACACTCCACTTAGAAACTAACAACCTACTCTCCAACAAACAATTTGGTTTCATGAAAAAATTATCCTGTAATCTGCAACTCTTACACTGAAAAAACATATGGGCCACTCAACTTGATCAGGGTAAAACAATAGACGCAATTACATAGATTTTTGTAAAGCCTTTGATTCAGTAGTACACGACAAACTACTTCTGAAACTAAAATCCTATGGCATCTCTGGACCCCTACATGATTGGATAACTGCGTTCCTGTCTAACAGACAACAAGTGGTTAAAATAGGGAGTGCCCTATCAAATCCTGCTCCTGTCAACAGTGGTGTCCCTCAAGGCAGTGTTCTAGGACCAACACTCTTCATACTTTACATAAACGATCTTTGTGATCATATTATAAGTAACTGTGTTCTCTTTGCTGACGATGTTAAACTATTTAACACCACCGACAATGATACTACCCTTCAAAAAGACCTTGACCATGTAGCAGAATGGTCAAACAACTGGCAACTTCAAATCTCAACCAACAAATGCTCTGTCTTACACATTGGCAAAAAGAATCAGAACACAAAATACAAACTTGGAGGAAACGAATTTGTAAATGACCCTCACTCTGTCAAAGACCTTGGAGTACTCATATCCAACGACCTAAGTGCCAGAGCCCACTGTAACAACATTGCCAAAAAGCAATAGCAATAGCAATAGCACTTTTCTTATATACCGCTTCATAGTGCTTTACAGCACTCTCTAAGCGGTTTACAGAGTTCAGCATATTGCCCCCAACAATCTGGGTCCTCATTTTACCGACCTCGGAAGGATGGAAGACTGAGTCAACCTTGAAAAGGCACTAAGAGTTGTTAATCTAATCTTGCATAGCTTCTTCTCTGGCAAAATTACACTGCTAACTAGAGCATACAAAACATTTGTTAGACCAATTCTGGAATACAGCTCATCTGTCTGGAACCCACACTGCATATCAGACATTAATACAATCGAGAGAGTCCAGAAATATTTCACAAGAAGAGTCCTCCACTCCTTTGCTCGCAATAAAATACCTTATTCCACCAGACTTGAAATATTAGGATTAGACAATTTACAACTACGTTGCCTCCGATCTGATCTAAATGTAGTTCATAAAATCATATACCAAAATGTCCTTCCTGTCAATGATTACTTCAGCTTCAACCGCAACAATACACAAGTACGTAATAGATTCAAACTTAATGTAAACTGCTCCAAACTCGACTGCAGAAAATATGACTTCAGCAACAGAGTGATTAATGCCTGGAATGCACTACCTGACTCTGTGGTTTCTTCCCCAAACCCCCAAAACTTTAACCTTAGACTGTCTACAGTCAACCTCTCCCCATTTCTAAGTGGTCTGTAAGGGGCGTGCATAAGCACACCACTGTGCCTACCGTCCCTGTCCTACTGTCCTATTGTCCTCTTTTATCGGTACTTTTTACTTACGTTATGTTTATACAAACAACTACTATCCTGTACATGTTTGACAAATAAATAAATAAATAAATAAATAAATAAATAAATAAATAAATAAATAAATAAATAAATAAATAAATAAATAAATAAATAAATAAACAAACAAACAAACAAACAAACAAACAAACAAACAAACAAACAAACAAACAAACAAACAAATGTTGAAGAGACTTTTGCTAGATCAGACTGAATAAAATTGCAAACCTCTGTATGTTGCTATTGGGGCAAAGTCAGAATTATGCCATTATTGCATTTCTTCTTTTTTAGTCCTAAGTAACCCATTTTCCCACATAATTGCCTATATTAGCCCTTAGTTTCAAGAAAAAAAGGACAGGGAAATTATTTTGTTGGATTCTTGGCAAGATTGTTTGTAAAACTTTTTTGTGAATATGACTGTAAACAGGTAAACCTGGTTGATGTGGAATGCAGAGACAAGGCCAAATTATTAGAGAAGAGGTGGAATATATTCAGGGAATTATTAAATGGTACTTCCCCTTGAGAGCAACTGATACAGCATGACCACATATGGCAACTCTACATATTTCTCCTTTTATACATTGAGAGGCTGAGAAACAAGGGTAGGATGTTGAGTAAGTGCTTGGAATCTGAATATTTATGAATGCTAGTAATATTTACTATTGGAATACTAATATTTATCCTTTCAGTTTTGTTACTTTAAATTAATGATATTTGGTCAACTATTAATAGTTACTAAAATGATTGCTATTGTTCAATAAATACATTTGATGGCATAATCCTTCTGGATATAACCACATACCGTATTTTTTGGAGTATAAGACGCACCTTTTTTCTCCCTAAAAGAGGCTGAAAATTTGGGTGCGTCTTATGCTCCGAATGTAGCTTTTCCGAAGCTTTTTTTCACCAGCCCTAAGGAGGTGCTAACAATCTTCCTGGCTTCCTGCTCCGTCTTTGCAGGCTTGTTTTCATTCCTACTCCTCTTAAAAAGGTCTTTTCAGCCCTAACGAGGTGCTAACGATCTTACCGGCTTGCAGCATTTTTTAATTCCTACTCCCTCCGAAGTAGTTTTTCCTGCCCTAAGTCTTTGCAGGCTTGTTTTCATTCCTACTCCCTCTGAAAAAGGTATTTTCAGCCCTAACCAGGGGATAAAATAATGTGCTGAAGCTGAACAGACTAAGGACACTAGCCAGATGAATACCTGGTAGGTAGATTTTCCCCCCTATTTTCCTCCCCCAAAACTAAGGTGCGTCTTATACTCCGAAAAATATGGCACTTGCTACTCCTTGAAGGCTATGACACCAGCTGATTAACAAATTAATTCCACAAACACATTTCTCTCACAACTGCAACATCAATTCCTCCTGTAACAAATGGAGTTATGCATTTGGTGGCACACATGAAGTCTCAGGTTACCAACCAAAAAATGCACTATTTTCAGCAAAATGTAAACTAAGTGTTAGAAATGTCACAATTCAAAATAAAGTGAATTCTAATAGGCAATGAAGAAAAAAAAAAGATTAAGCCAGTTCCTCAATTGTATTGGCTTGGTGCAGTGTTTCCCAAACTTTTGACATATGTGTACCCCTTCTATAATTTTCATAATGCTGAGGACCCCTCATAAAAAACATATGCTTTAATAAAAATCTAAAGCACAATAACAGGCGCCTGGAACTAACTATTAAAGAAGTAAGTTGTCTCTGTAACGAAGTGCAGTATGTTCACGCCGTGTCACGCCTCACAAGACTGTCTAACCGTTAGATAATACTGCAATTCTCCGGCGTTTAAACAGCTCCGCGGCTCAACGTCAACTGTTAATGTTCCCACAGTTTAAAAATGGCCAAACCCGAGCTGCGCGAAGGATGCGCAGAAGTTCCCGCCATAATGAGTTGCGATACGATGTACGATGGCCCCAGTTCCCATGTAAAAATTGCGATACGCGCCTATTTCTTTCCTTGTTCTGTGGGCGCAGCTAAGCACAGTACAGTGGATATTCCCACGTGATCCCCACCAAACTCCGGTGCAACGCATACCCCCACCAAACTCTTCCCGTACCCCTGGGGATACGCGTACCACACTTTGGGAAACACTGGCTTGGAGGATTCATGATGACTCACTTGGCTGCACTGACAACATTAGGTCAGTAGATAATAAAGCATTCACCATAATCATGGTCTCCTTCTCTTTGCTGCAGGTTAAAGGCATTTGTTGCCTCAAATTCCTGTCTCTCAAATAAGTGTCATTTGTATAATGTGTATCATTTTAATAAAGTGTTGCCCCCTCTGAGTTATACTGTATGTTTAATTCTTTTCCCTTTTTTTTGGCAGGGATTAAATAAAGCTTTAGGGTTTGAACTAGAGTCACGTGTTCTCATGTTCCAAATGCCATACAGCAGTAAGAAAGGATTACAAATACCTGACCTCAAGTATGCAAATTCAGAAAAGGTCAAAGCTAAAATCACAAAGAGGAATTAATTGAGCAAGTACTCCGCTCTCCAAACCTGTTATAGGGCATTGAATTTAATTATCTACAGCACTTCTCTGATGAAAAAAAAAGCTTATAGTGTGAAAAACCTCTGTAAGATACACCAGAACTGAAAAACTAGGCCCAAAGTACAAAGTTCAAGAATATTATTCATGGATTTTATTTTTCATTTGACAATTCAGTTTTTAAAGGGGTACACAAGATTATTCTAAATTAACCCCCCCCCAAGTTTATTGTTATTCTTTAAAGAACTAGGAAAAGGATTAAATATTGGTGACTTAACAGGGGTCAACAAACACATTGTATGAAGAAGTGTAATGGATGTTAAAATATATTTTTGGAGAAAGCGATAAAGAATTATAAAGAGAATAGTACTGTTTAAAGATAAAGAGGTGAATATGGAAGAACCCCAACAAGTGGGAGGGAAAATAAGTACAAATTGGGAAAAAAGTATTATACATATTGATACATAAAAGATTATAATTATAATGAGCATGTTAAGCTTAGAAGTTGGAAGATAAAAACTATGTATATGTAATTGTATTGTTATTGTTAGCCCTGTGTAAAAAAATGTATTGACCCAGTCATTACACTGTCCACAAAATATGTTGGTTGTTAAAGAAAAACTGCAAATAAAACATATACCAAAAAAAAAGAACTAGGAAAAGGATTAAACTTTGGCATTATTTTGATAGTCTGGCAGTATTATTTCTGTGGGGTACAATATAATAAGTTGTAATTTTCCATTAATACTATGTTGTACAGTTTATATAAAGTTTATCCTTTGTTCCAATTACCTAGAATTAGTATCTTAACATATAGCTGCACTACAGCCATGTTTAAATTTTCTTACTGATAATTTTGTATAAGCCTTAAAAGTAAGGTGACCAGACGTCCCGCTTTTGGCGGGACAGACACGCTTTTCAAGCGTGTGTCCCGCGTCCCGCATTCTTTTCAAAAAGTCCCGCTTTTTTGAAAAGAATGCCGAAACAGCGGGACGTCTGGTCACCTTAAAAGGGGAAGCAAAAGAGAGGTACCAGAAGCAAGTCGGGCGGAATTTCAGCGAGGCGGCTGCCTGCTGGGGAGAGGGGGAAGGGGGGCTGCTCCTCCTCTCCTTCCCCCGCCCCATCCCTAGCCCCGCCCTCGGAGGCGCCGCTGCTGTTGGGATGCGGGTGGAGGGGTGAGGGATGAGGAGCCGTCGCCGGTTTGAGCTCACGAGCGGCCCCTCCGGCGGTGCAAACAGCCCTTCCTCATCCCCCTCCCCTTCCTTCCTCCCGTCGCCTCGCTGCCGCCGTTGCCCTGGGGCCGGGCGGGCGACCGGGAGACCGTGGCGCTTGGATGCCTGGAGCTCGCGACAGGTAAGCTGCCGGCTGCCTCCTTGGACCTTTCCCCGTCTCCCGCCTCCCGTTCGTTGCTTGCCAGCCCGGCCCCAGGGCAGCTCCCGAAGGGGAGGCAGGAGGCGAGGAAAGGCCTCCCGAAGGGGAGGCGGGCTCCCAAAGGGCTGCCAGCTCCCGAAGGGGAGGCGGGAGGTGAGGAAAGTCCTCCCACCTCCCCCCGCCACCTGGACGCTGACATTTGCTGTGTTTTGCCCTCTGCGCATGCGCAGCGTTCTGCGCATGCGCAGAGGGCAAAACAAATGGCGGCGCCCAGGCGGGCCTGCCCCCCCGTCCCGCTTAAAAAAAAAATCTGGTCACTTTACTTAAAAGGCCTCTCCCTCCCTCCCCCCTCCCCCCCTCTCCTTGAGACCAGGACTGGCAGGAGAGCATTTAATGCATTGTAGGAATTTAGCTGTTCTGAAGCCTCCATGAACAAAGAAACTAGTCAAGCCAACCTTGGGACAGGCTGAAAATGTATCTGCTTTGATATTTTTCTCTCTCGAATGTTTCTTTCACTTGAGAAATGTTCTTTTTCATGGCTGTGCTGCAATTCTTGTGAAATAGAGGAACCGATAAGGGAATAACAAAGAAGTGGGACATGAGGGGTGGTGGTGAATGCTTAGCAAGTTTGGGTGACAATAAGGGCTTAACTAACTTTAAACATTTAGGGATGATAATAGATTATAGGCGGTTGGAAAGCATGTGACCAGACTGGTCTTATCAACTGGGCCTGGAAAGGAATGATGTGGCATAAGCTGACAGGGTAGGATGATTATAAAAGTATGCTTTTTCATTATTTGGGTGTGGTCTCTTACCTGTGTGTATTGAGATTTACCAGCTTTTGCAAACAGTTCAATAAAATTGTTTTGTAATTCAGCAACTTTGGAGTTGAGTTTTACTCCTCACATTTCTATCTCGATTCATGTATGCACTTTATCACTTTATAATTCCATTCCCATTTTTAATTATATTTTCATGTTCTAATTAACTATTATCATCAGGCAATGGGAATCCGAGATTAACCTAGCTGTCTGTCAAGCATCTGGAAAAGTGTCTTGTAAATATTAATTGAATTCTTACCTGACATTAAAGAAAACCATAGCATTATTTCCTTTTATTTTCTTTCAATTTTCAATGTTTAGATGGCCGGTTCTACCAACACACAATTATTCCTAGGATGGAAATTCAAGATTTCTGATTTGCTTTGACTCTAAATGGCTGGATCAAATCTTACAGGAAGAGCACAGGCTTCAACACATTTGTTTCAGATATTAGGAACTCAGCAAGATTGCCTTTATGTAAGTGGTTTGCCTGGAGAATCAATGAATCATAACCGTTACAGTGAAGGTGGAAGACATATTCCTTCTTCCTTTTCCCTAAATGTCTATAGATTGGTTCCGATCCACATTCTCTTCTGTTTGTTTTCTGGTTTAACTATGGAAATATTTAACATTATCTTTAGATATCCATGCAAGGTTTGCTGCAGAGACTCTGAGATGTCAGTTATTCCCTGTATAGTTGGACCTACAAGCTGGTGATAAGCAGAAGTGGAAATGTGTATGAATTAAAATATGGGGGAGGGAGTAGAAGTCTTAATAATATGCATATTTCATTTCAGACTCATTAGAATCATATAACTATAAAGTTGGAAATTCCCACTTATATTGCATCTATCCAATAGTCAGTGCAGAAATTCAAATTATAGTAGCCCTAATAGATGGTTGTTCAGCCCCTTATGAAAATATGAAGAAAAGGGGAAGCAATTCTTTCCCAGGAAATGGATGCCACTGTTGGATGCTTTTTCCTCTTAGAGTCTTTGTCTTAACCTTCAACCAGAATCTGCCTTCCATCCTCAGCACCACTGTGAACCTCAAGACATCTTATATGCCTCAAAAAAATTCTTAATGCCTCTAAAGAATGTGAGAAAGTTTTATTCTAATATTATGGATAGATCATTTCAATTTGACAGTGTTGTTGTTGTTGATGCTGTTGTTTTTGTGTTTCTTCTACATGGTTCTAGGCTTTGTTGGTTTTGCACTGCACCTGCTTAGTTCTTCCAGTAAAATTATCTGTTTTCTGGTGCATCAAGGGATTTTATTTATTAACTGGCTTGTCATTGAATCTGACTCTGATGAGGGTTGAGATGAGTGTCTAGGAAAAGCTTACCTAGCCTAATGAGAACTAAAACATGGGTTCCCCATTTCTAGTTCAGCAACATATATTTCATGAAATTGTTGCTCAATTTTTAAATGGCCATTGCACGGATAGTCATGCCATACACAATCATACAAAAATTTCTTTTGACTACATCACATATGAACCTATAGATAACAAAGGTAGGTGGACGGCATGTTCTGGAATAACATAAAATTAGAACCAGGTCTGGAAATCTGAAGAAACAGTTGAATGGCAGATTGTGACTGCATCATAGTCATTGCCAAAAATATTAGGCTCACCAAAATTCATTTCCAAAGGAAAAATGAGTTATTCTGATTTTTTTAAAAATCATGTATGTATGTATGTATGTATGTATGTATGTATGTATGTATGTACGTACGTACATACATACATACATACATACATACATACATACATACATACATACATACATACATAATTATGCATATGCCCACATATATTATATGACACAGAGAAACAATACAGCCTAGTTCGGATGTATACATGAACATGGCAAGAGAAATGAATCTTGTGAGTTTACTAGACAGGTGGCATAGGGAACAAAGCTGTTACAGAATCTGGTATTCCTGCTAGAAATACTTTGAAACCTCCTCCCAGATGGGAGCAATAGAAACAGACCATAAAGTGGTTGTGTGGGGTCTCTAACAATGCTTTGAGCTCTAAGCACATAGTGCTTATAAGTAGTATCCTGAATAACAGGAAGTGAGCTTCCTATAATCTTCTCAACTGTCATTACCACTCTCTGTATGGACTTTCTATCTGAGGCACTACTGCCACCAAACCAGTGATGTAGTTTGTTAAAACGCTATCAATTATGCCTCTGTAAAAAGTGGCTAGAAGGAGAAAGATTGCTCTCCTCATCTGACGCAGGAAATGGAGATGCTGGTTTGCACGCTTCACTAAGGATGATGTGTGGAGAGACCAATTCAGATTGTTAGTTATTTGTACCCCCGGACTTAATACTGTTGACCACCTCTACAGCTGCATCAGCGGTCCTCATCTGAAGCAGGAAATGCAGATGCTGGTTTGCACGCTTCACTAAGGATGATGTGTGGGGAGACCAATTCAGATTGTTAGTTATCTGTACCCCCGGACTTAATACTGTTGACCACCTCTACAGCTGCATCAGCAGTGAAATGCTCCAGGTTCGCTTTTACCTGTCTGTCATCGGAGAGCCAATCATGTAGGTAGTGCGGTGCTCCGCCCCTCCCGCAGTGACACCGCCATTTGAGTTCTTTTACCCTCTGCGGATGCACAAAGAGTTCTGTGCATGCGCAGAGGGTAAAAGAACTCAAATGGCGGTGTCCCGGTGGGGGGGCGGAGCATTGCACTGCCTGCACGACAGACAGGTAAAAGCGAACCGGGAGCATTTCACCCCTGAGCTGCATCCTTGATACTGAGTGGAGTATGACTATAATGGTTCTTTCTAAAATCTCCTTTGTTTTATTAACATTTAAAACCAGGTTGCTTTTATTGCACCAGTCCACCAGAGCCTTCAGCTCTTCCCTATAAGCATCTTCATTGTCGTCCCAGATAAGACCCACCACTGCCGTGTCATCTGCCTACTTCACAATATGATTTGTAGGAGATCTGGCACAGCAATCGTGGTGCATCAAGGTGAACAGTAGTAGACTCAAGATACAGCCCTGTGGGAAACCCATACTAAAGGAGACGGAGTTGGAAATTTTTCTTCCAACTTTCACAACATTTAAATGATTTCATATGAATCTATCACTTGTGCTTCATCTAAAGTGACAATCTATTCATACCTGAGATTCAGCCAGTTCGCATTGGTTCAAGTGAACCGGTTGTTATGGGTCATTCCATGTCAAGTGCTCTGGGGGTCCCTGCTCGACCATCACGGATTTCAATGAAATTTTGTGTGAACATGCACACACATCCCCAATGAACATTGGTAAAGTGTTATGTGTGCCAATGCAATACTTGCGGAGATATAGTCATTTGTGTGACCCCCATACCGCAGCTGTCAGGGTTCCAGGAAACACCCCCAATGAAATAAAATTCTGAGGCTAGAAGTTCTTCAAAGTTCCAATTTATTAGAGATGTCATGTTGGCACATCTGGGGAAACCCAAATCTGAAAGATTCCAGGGCTTCCCCACCCAGTTGAAAGTTCACAACCGTGCCCCACACCCACAAGCTCTTCACATGGTCCAATCAAATCTTTACACTCAACTGGATACAGTCTCCAAGCAGATCTCAACTTCCTCCCACTGGCTGTCATATTGGGATTTCCTTGACAGGGCATCTGCAAGCAGGTTCTTAAACCTCTGGGATATATTTCAGTTTGAAATCAAACTGCTTGAAGTACTGCGCCCAGCGAACTTGTTTGGGGGACAGCTTTCGCAGGGTCTTTAAGGCATCAAGGTTCTTATGATTGGACCAGACCTCGAAGGGGATCTTGGCTCCCTCCAGAAAGTGCCGTCACGATCGAAGAGCCCAACGAATGGCAAAGGCCTCCTTCTCCCATACTGCCCACCTCTGCTCGGTGTCCATGAGCTTTTTGGACACATATGTGCAAGGCAGCAGTCATCCCTGGGGGTCTTTCTGGAGGAGCATGGCTGCCATTGCCACGTGGCTGGCATCGGCCTAGACGATGAACTGCCTGTCTGGGTCTCTGGGTGCTGAAGAATGGGTTCTTCTGCAAACAGCCATTTCAAGCTTTCAAACACTTTTTGACAGTTTAGCGTCCAGGCTAGAGGCTGCGTTGGCCACGGCTTCGTGGTGGAGGACCCTGTCTTTAGCAGTTCCGTAAGCGGGAAAGCCATTTCTGCAAAGGCTGGGATGAATTGCCGATAGAAATTAGCGAACCCCAGGAAACTCTGCAGCTGTTTGCAGGTGGGAGAGGGTTGCCAGACAAGTATGGCTCACACTTTACCAGGATCCATTTATATGCCTTCATTTGACACTCAGTAGCCCAAGTAGTTTCTTCAGCACTTGTCGGACTAGTTTCACATGTTCTTCTAATGTTTCACTGAATATGAGAATGTCGTTCAAGTAGACTAGAACCCCCTTATATAAGTGCTCATGCAGTACCTTGTTAATCAATTGCATGAATACTGTGGGGACTCTGTGGAGACCAAAGGGCATAACTTTGAATTGGAAGCTACCCAAAGGGCAGTTGAAAGCCGTCTTCCACTCATTCCCCTCCCTTATGCGCACCCAGTAATAGGATTCTCTCAAGTCCAGTTTTGTAAACACCTTCCATTTTGAAAGGTAGCTCAGCATGTCTTCCATGAGGGGGAGGGGGTAGGTGTTTTCCACGCACACTGCATTAATTTCCCAAAAATCAATGCAGAGGCTCATACCCCCATCTTTTTTCTCTTTAAATAGCACCAGGGTGGCTACTCTGGATTTTGCAGGTTGGATGAACCCCCAGGCCAAGTTGGTGTTGATGTACTTCCTCAGCTCGGCCATCTCTTTTGGTGTCATTGAGTACATCTTTGGTTTAGGGAGTTTAGCCCTGGGTTCAATCTCAATCGCACAGTTGGTGTGGCGATGTGGGGGAAGGATGTTGCATTCTTCTTCACTGAATGCTTCAGCCAGGTCCCTGTATTCCTTGGGGACCTGGGGAGTCCCAGGCAGGACCTCGATGGGTGCCGTGATGGCCTCTCGTTGGGGTGGGGGCCCCTGTGGGCTTGCCTCGGTGAGTCCTGCCACAGGTGGGATGGGTGGCAAGGGTCCCACACCTATCCTGATTTTTTGGTAGCTGTCCTCCCATTTAATCATCAGGGCTCATTTGTCTAGGCAGGCGAGCCCCAGAAGGATTGACTCTGCCATTTTGGGGGGGACCATGAACCTGATGAGTTCTGTGTGGATCCCCAGCTCCATTTTGACAAGCTCAGTGACTCGGATAGCGGGAGTGCCACCTATTAAGGTCCCATCTACCTGCTCAAAGCGTATGGGGTGGTTTAAAAGGTGTGTTCTTATGCCTAGCTGCTCAACAATGGAGGAGCTAATCAGGCATCGGGTGCAGCCAGTGTCTATTACTGCTGCTACCTCCCCTTGCACCCCTGTCTCTGGCACTATCAGTTTGACATTGACTGCAAATGGGTGGATGGTTCCACTTACCATCGGGTCGTCTTCGCCACTGCTACTGCTGGCCGGCCTGGGGGGAAGGTCTTTGGTTGAGGTCTCTTCACTCTCTTCGTTAGGAGGGGGGATCTCGACTGCCTGCTGGGTGAATCAGCTGGCATCCGGAGACTTTCGTGGAGCCCTACAGCCCCGGGCAGCTGTGGCGGGATGTTGCTGTAGAACTGGCGCAGGTGCTAGGCATTCAGAGGCCCGATGGCCCCCTTGCCCACAATGGTAGCATTTGATAGTCCCTGTAGGTTGAGCAGGGGGGGACTCAGCAGGTTTAGCCAGAGGACACCTGGTCAAGGTCCTCCTCGGGGGTCTCTCAGCAGAGGGTTTGCGGCATGGGTGGACTTCTCTGTCCAGAGCTATTGACATGGTATACGAGTCTTCTGATACCACAGGCTGTTCTGACCTCTGGATCAATGGCTTCTTTAAAATAGTGCAGAAGTATTCTGTCTGGCCAATGCATTAGGTTTCCTGCGACCCGTCTAAAGTCCCATACAAAGTCCTTTATTTGTTGACTACCTTGCTTCATCACCTTTATTGTGGCCTCATTTTCATTGATTCGATCAGGGTCATCAAATTTGGCCCACAGCAGATCAACAAAGCCGTCGGCATCATCTAGCACAGCAGCCCCCTTGTTGTGCAGATGGGCCACCTAGGCAGCAGCGTCTCCTTCATTCATCCCATCCGCAACAGCAGATGCCAAGTTGTGATCTGTTTCATACTGTTCTCCATACTGATCTATATGAGCCCAGATTCGGCTGAGAAAGTACACTAGCTTGGCAGACTTGCCATCAAAGGTTGCCCTGAACCTAGGTGGCGGTGGCCTCACTGGTGGAATCGCCCCGGCAACTGGCTGTTGGGAAGGGACCTGTTGGGGCACTGCAATGGGTGGTGCTGTGGCTGCTGGAATGCGGCCAGTGTTAGGACCAGGGCCGGCTGTTGAGCTGGGGGGGGGCTCCAGCCGGCTGCTGGCTCAGACCGCACTGCTGTGCTGGGATCGTTGGGGCATATTGGGCCCATGGTGGTCCTGAAAAAAGCGGAGCAGGGGGTACTGGCATCCACTGGCACTGGACCCACCCCTGCCTGGGATAGAATCCCCAGCCTGGGGGATGCATTCTGCAGGGAGCAGCTGGGGGGCGGTTGGTATGGGGGGGGCAACTGGTGGTTCTAACTTACCACATGCCGGCTGTGTCTGCGGTCCCCCTCCTGTTGCTTAATCCTGCTGCGCCGATCTGATCCCCCAATCGCCCCTGGCAGAGTAGAAAGGTGCCTACGCCACACTAGTTCCACTGTCAGGTCTTGGATCAGGAAAAGTGAATGTGGGCTGAGTTAAGCTCCATCTTACTTGCAGGAGCTGTGACAGCGTGCATAACTTCCCACTTCCAGCTGCTCAAGCCGCTCCGGGAGCCCAGACAATTATTGGCTTTGAGACAGAGGCAACAGGTTCCAGCCTCAGGGAGTTTCAGATCCATTCGTCCCCACCTCTCTCCATTCTGGCTTGTGGGGCGACTTCAGGGGTCTAGCGACAGAACGATACTCAGGCGGTCGTTCTCCTGGTCCCATCTCTCAAGTTGAATCAGACTGGCAACTCTTCCAGGAATCCATCTCTTTGGGCCAAGTGCCTAGCCTTTGGACCGTCTCTGCAGCCTCAAGGGCTTGCACCACATCTACAGAAGGAGAATACCGGGTCTTGATAAGTTCTCCGGTATCCACTCCCGCAGCTCCTTCTGCTGTCTGCTCTCTCTCCTCCATCTTCGCTGATTCTTCACACTGCGCAAGCTTCAAGTCAATACTGGGGATCAGCACCCTGGACAGCCCCCTTTCGGGGTGCTGCTTAGTTATCTAGGGATTTGGGTTAATGTCAGGGTTCCAGGAAACACCCCCAACAAAATAAAACTCCAAAGCTAGAAGTTCCTCAAAGTTCCAATTTATTAGAGATGTCATGTTGGTACATCTGGGGAAACCCGAATCTGAAAGTTTCCAGCTTCCCCACCCAGTTGAAAGTTCACAACCCTGCCCCACACCCACAAGCTCATCACATGGTCCAATCAAATCTTTACACTCAACTGGATACGGTCTCCACGCAGATGCAGGCATTTTTCCTTGGGTAAAGAATTTTGTTATGACTAAGTTTGTACCGCTCCAACAAAAAAAACCCCTCCCAATCTCCCAGGCTAAAATATGTGGCAGTTGAAGCAAACAGAAATAATGGCTTCTACAGTATGACTCTAAGGTTCCAGCAACTTTGAGACATAATATCTCCAGCAATATTTTGTGAGAGAAACAAAACTTGGCCATCTTGTACAACTTTTTGTGTTCTATTAAACAAAATAATAAAAACATTCTCATGAGCGATCTCCATCTAGATAATTTGGAGCAAAGTTGGCGGAAAATATTGTGGCTCGAAAAAAGGTTAAAGTTTGTCTTTTTATATCTCTGGAAGGAAAGGTATGAGAAACGTGAAACTTTGTGCATAATAACTTAGCAACACAAGGTTTTCAAATATAAAATTTCATTCTCCTACTGCTTTCCAATAGTTTACAAATTGAGTGTAGAGTGACGTTTTTTGTAAAAATGCCAAAAATAGGGTATTTTCAGCCCTCTTTTACAAATAAAGACCTTCTGGAAACTTTATTAAAGCATGTTTCAAACTCCCTAAAAAGTAGGGTTGGTTTTTCCATCACTGATGTATAAAGCCCTAAAAATAGGGACAAAGTTGAGGACATAGCTATGGCAACATCACATGCATTCTATTATTGTTTCATCTTGTTTGTTTTATATAGACATCATTACTACTATTATATTGCATTGGTCCATGGTGACATTGTCACTACCAGTTCAGGCACTTGAACTAGCAACCCCATCGCCATAGGGGGCATGCCCGATAGCCATGCAATACCAGCCACGGGTGGGTTTCTTGGTTCAGGATCCCAAGCCTGTAGTTTGGTTTCTTCCTCGAGGTTCCAAAGCCTTGTGTGGGTATCTGTCCAGTTCCTAAGTTGACAATTGGGCAGCTTATCCTAAGTTCCCAAGCCTAAAGTGGGTATCTTATATGGTTCCCAAGCCAAAGTCCATACTGTTCGTATGAACTGCCAAATTCCAATGATCACTGATTTTTAATTAAATTTACGTGCCACATTCTTTAGTGTTGCTTCTGGGAATTGATACTGTTGACCTGATGATGTAATTGAAGGTGCTGGAAGCATGCAAATAAGATGTGATTCTGGAACCCAACAAACATCTTGTCTTTCAGGCCACTAAAATGAATGAGCACGGTCTCGCGAATGCATAAATGTTACCAACGCATCATTTTGTTCGATCGAAATTTCCACGATGTTGCCTACCCACCAGTGGTGGGTTCCTACCAGTGCGGTCCACTCTATAGCACCGGTAGCGGCCCGCTGGTGACGTCACAGTACCGGTGCGGTTGGTTGCCGGTGCCTGGGCGCCGCCATTTTTTTGAATTTTTTTTTTTTTAAAAAATTTTTAAATTCTTCTGCACATGCCCAGAAGCCCAGTTTCCTGCACTGCTCATGCGCTGCCTTCCTACCCCACAGTGAGTCCAAGCAGGGGAGGATGGCTGAGGGAGCATGTGAGATGCTGAAAGAATGGGCGGCAGGAGCTATCTCCATTCCCCTCCCTTCAGCAGTCCGAGAAGCCACAAACACGCAGTGATGATCCTAGGCATTTTTGCACGTTTGAGGCTTCTCGAGCTGCTGAGGGGAGGGGGAATGGGCGGCAGGACCTATCTCAGTTCCTCTCCCTTCAGCAGTCCGAGAAGCCATGAACGCACGGTGATGTTCCTAGGCATTTTTGCAATTTCGAGGCTTCTCGAGCTGCTGAGGGAAGGGGGAATGGGCAGCAGGACCTATCTCAGTTCCCCTCCCTTCAGCAGTCCGAGAAGCCACGCCCACCCAGTCACATGGCTGGCAAGCCACACCCACAAAATAAGCCACGCCCACAGAGTGGTAGTAAAAAAATTAGGAATCCGCCCCTGCTACCCACCATGGGGGAGAATGAAAAATTTAACAGATGTGGGGAAGGATGGAAAGGCAGCAGAGCAAGGTTCATGACGTAAACTCACATTTCTTAGCTTGGAGCAGCAAAAGGTGGCGGGCGGCAGCAGCAGCAGGGAATACAAAGGACAATAGAGAGATGGAACAGTGCTCAGCTATCCAGGCTTCAAAGAAAAGTTCGCTTCAGGACAAGGGGTGCAACCAATGCCACTTTGTAAACCAGAAGATCCTGTTAAGCTCCAGATCTTACAAAACAAGCCGTGGTATTCTGTCCCTGCACCCACCTCCTACCTTTCTAAAGGGATACCTCCCCCTTCACCGCCCACTTGCTCCCACGTGTTTCCACTGCAGTCTCACCCTTCGCCGGGTCGGCTCGCTTATCTCCGCCCTGTTTCCCCTCCTTCAGAGGCCTCTTACTCACTCTCCCCGCTTCTTCCCCAATGACCGCCTCTTTCTTCATCCCCCCTCCCCCCACCACCCAACTTCAGCTTGCAGAGCAACTGGGACCGGGAGAGTCGAGCACTTTTCCTTCAGCAGCAGCAGCCCCACTTGGCTGCCTTTGCAAAGGGCTGGACAGCGGGCAGTGTCAAAGTACCTTAAAGGGACAGGCCACAGCAGCTGCCTTCTTTTTTTTAATTTCTTTATTAATTTTTCAAATTTTAAAAATCACAATCTTTAAGCAAATTGTTCTGTCCCCACGACTGACATCCAAATAATTACGCACACACAACACTCAAACATGGTCTGTTTTAGTCAGCAAGCATCTCATAATAACTTATTAAACTCATACAGAACAAGACAGGCAGAACTCACTTGGTTCCAAACAACCCCCCTTATTAAGTCCTTATCTTGACAGCTGGCCGAAGTCCAAGAGTTAATTGCAAAGTTCCTAGAGTTGGCAAAGTTCAGTCTCTGATAACAAAACGTGACAGAGAAGCACTGAACAGGTCCCACAAAACAAACTCTGATCAAGACAGGATTTTCCAACATCCCAAATCAGAAGCCACATTTGCCAGGAACAAGAACCGGAAACTGGAATGCAAACGGGCCATACTGGAGGACTGGATTCAGAAACCACGATGCCAGAAAACAAGATCTGAGCTGGACTGCAAACTGGAACTGCGTAAGCCAAGATTCAGGAGTCATGATACAAACTGGAACTGAAGTCAGGATGCAAGAGTCAAGAGTCAGAAACAAACTGAAAACTGGAGTCATGATGCAAGATTCAGGATACAACTGGAAACTGGAGTCAAGATGCAAGGTTCAAGATACAAACTATGATTCAGGATCCAAACTGGAACTTGACCGTGATCAGACAGGTCTCTTTTTTAAGCGTTGTTCTCTGCAACTTTCCAGCTGCAGAAACTCTCCTTAAATAGACCTAAGGGTGTGGTGGCCAATTAGCCCCAGGTGGCCAATTAGCCCTGAGCAGACCTCCTCTGGAGTAGACCTTTCTGCATTTCGGCAGCTAGACCTTTCTGCCTCTTGGCAGCTCAGTGTTGCTCTGGCATTCTGGAAAGGAGGGGCTACTCGTTTCCTATCACTGTCACGGGCACTGAAGGCTCCAAAGGCTCTGACTGCACAGGCTGCTAGGCAGGCCACAACACAAATCTACATCTTATTTACATTAATTTTCTATTTATACAGTACAGTAATCACAATATTTACAATATTTTACGTCTTTATTTCATTTTCCTTTTTTCATTTTCTATCGTCAATCCATTGATACCAGTTTTCCCATAGTTTATTTATTATTATTATTATTATTTATTTATTATTAGGTTCTTCTATGCCGCCCTACTCCCTAAGGACTCAGGGCGGCGTACAACATTTTAAGAGAACACTAAACAATAAACTTATTTAAAAACAGTTTTAAAAAGTTAAAAAAGACGTCCAACAACATACATACCGGGGGAGATCTTGGATATAAGATTGTCTCAGACCCCTGCCTGCAGGAAGAGCCATGTCTTAATGGCTTTTCGGAAGGCCAGCAGGGTGGGGATAATTCGGATCTCTGGGGGAAGTTGGTTCCAGAGCGTGCCCCCCCCCAGAGAAGGCCCTCCCCCTAGGGCCCACCAGTCAGCATTGTTTGGCTGATGGGACCTGGAGGAGACCCACTCTGTGGGACATAACCGGTCAGAGGGAAGTATGAGGCAGAATGTAGTCCCGGAGGTAACCTGGTCCTAAGCCATGTAGGGCTTTAAAGATGATGATCAACACCTTGAATTGTACCCGGAGACCAATGGGCAGCCAATGCAGCTGGAGGAGTATGGGTGTTACATGGGCGTATCTTGGCACACCCACCACGGCATGCGCAGCTGCATTTTGCACCAACTGAAGTCTCCGAATACTCTTCAAGGGTAGCCCCATGTAGAGCGCATTGCAGTAGTCCAATCGGGAGGTGACAAGGGCATGAGTGACCATGAGTAGAGCCTCCTTCTCCAAGTATGGTCGCAATTGGTGCACCAGGCGAACCTGTGCAAAAGCCCCCCTAGCCACAGCTGTAAGGTGTTGGTCTAATTTTAGCTGTGGATCTAGGAGGACTCCCAAATTGCGAACCTGTTCCAAGGGAGTTAATTTTTCTCCCTCAAGAACCAAGGAGGGACAGTTGACATAGTCCTTAGGAGGCAATATCCAGAGCCACTCAGTCTTGTCGGGGTTGAGTTTGAGTCTGTTTCTCCCCATCCAGGTCCTAACGTCGTCCAGGCATCGGCACATTACATCGACTGCCTCCCTGAATTGAGATGGGGTGGTGATGTACAGCTGGGTGTCATCAGCATACTGTTGAAAACTCACCCCGTGTCTATGGATGATCTCCCCCAGCAGTTTCATGTAAATGTTAAAAAGGATGGGCAAGAGGACCGAACCCTGAGGCATCCCACATGTCAGGGGCCTAGGAGACGACCTCTGCCCTCCTGTTAACACTGACTGCATCCTGTCGGCGAGATAAGAGGAGAACCACCACAAAATGGTGCCTCCCACTCCCAACTCGCCAAGACGATGCAGAAGGATACCATGGTCGATGGTATCAAAAGCCACTGAGAGGTCAAGTAGCACCAGGATGGAGGAATTTCCCCCATCCCGGGCTTGCCAGAGATCATCCATCAGGGCGACCAAGGCAGTTTCTAGGATCCCTCCCTAAAAGAAGCGGTGACCACCGCCTGGATCCAGCCAAGTGCCATCTCTCTGCTGGCCGAAACCAGCCAGGAGGGGCACGGGTCCAATAAACAGGTGGAAGCACTCATCACCCCATGGCCTTGTCCACGTCCTCAGGAGAGACAGGCTCAAACTCCTCCCACAATGCTGGACTAAGACTTGCCCCTGTCAGCTCAATGGACTCTGCCCAGCCAGAGTCCAGATTCGATGAGATCTGAGCGACTTTATCCATCAGAAACTGCGCAAATTCCTCAGCTCTACCTTGCAAGTGTTCCTCGCTCCCCCCTTTAGCAAGGAGGGTGCGAGTCACCCTAAACAAGGTGGCTGGGCAAGAATCTGCAAATGCAATAAGCGCGGAAAAATGAGATCGTTTTGCCGCCCCTATCGCCACTAAATAAGACTTAATGAAAGTTCTTAGAAGTGTTCAGTCAGATTCGGTTGTACTGGCTCAACAGCATCGCTCCAGATGTCTCTTGTGGCGTTTCATCTCCCGGAGCTCCTCGGTAAACCACAGGGCTTTCTGGGATCCACTGCCACGGAGAGGTCGCAAAGGCGCAATCCGGTCTAATGCCCCTGATGCTGAGGTGTTTCAGGCAGCCACCAGGGTCTCAGCTGAATTGTGTACCAGGGTTTCAGGTATTTCCCCAAGTTCCCTCTGGAATCCTTCTGGCTCCATTAGGCGCCTGGGGCGGAACCACCTAGTTGGTCCTGCCTCCCTGTGGGGGAGGAATGGGGCTGCAAAATTCAACCTCAGTAGGAAATGATCTGACCACGACAACGGGGTGGTGATTATATCCCGTCTTCAGATCATCTCTCCACTGCCCCGAAAGAAACACTAGGTCAAGTGTGTGGCCTCCCTCATGAGTCGGACCCTGGATTACTTGGGTCAGGTCCATGGTTGTCATGGAATCCATGAACTCCTGAGCTGCACCAGAGGTTTCACCAGCCGAAGGCAGGTTAAAGTCCCCCAGCACCATAAGCCTGGGGAACTCCACCGCCAGGCCGGCTACCGCCTCAAGCAGCTCAGGCAGGGCCTTAGTAACGTAGCTGGGAGGCAGGTACGCTAACAAAAGGCCCACCCCGACCCCTAAGTCCAACTTCAGAAGGAGCATCTCACACCCGACGATCTCCGGGGCAGGGATCCTACGAGGATGCAGATTCCGGCGCGTTATAATAGCCACTCCTCCTCCCCTTCCCTGGGGTCATGAATGAAGCTGCACTGAGAACCCATCTGGGCATATCTCAGAGAGAGCTACTCCTCCCTCCTGGCCCAGCCAGGTCTCAGTTATACATACCAGGTCCGCCCCCTCTTCTGTGATTAAATCACGTATCAGGGGGGCTTTGTTGACAATTGACCTGGCATTAAGCAGCAGCATCCTGAGCCCAGGGCCCTGAAAACCCTGGTTGCCAGGTTCTTGGGTTGAGCAAGATGGAACCACATCGGAGGGGCCAGAACAAGGGATCGCTTGTAAACAGCGAGGTCTTATTCCCCGAGAGTGGCCCGCCCCTCTGCTCCCACCATATCTGCCTCTCCCCATTATGACCGAGATGCTCCGGCTCTCATCCCCTCCAGAGATCCCCTCCCCTCCCCCACTGGTCCCCCTCCCTCCCTGCAGGCCATACATACCATTCTCACTGGGCCGGGTAGCAGAGCCTGGCCCCCCTCCACTTCTGTTTCCACACTCAGCAGAGGGGGTCCGAACCCCAGTCCCCGACTCACTCATTCTGTCAACCATACTTCTTCAATCTATACCTCTGTTTTCTCAATCATAACCAGATCCATTCACACCAGCCACACCGCTCCCGGGGTAAGATTAAAAAAGCTAATAGTCAATAGTAAAAGAGCCAATAGGGGGTGCATGTGTGCAGCCTCCAGACCAGTCAAGATAAGATCTTAGTCCTTGACTCCTGCACCAAGGTCTGCGTTGGTCATTAAAAGCATCCAGATTTCTCTGTGATTGATATAAAATGAGAGATGGGGAGAGGGAGTGCCAGTATCTAAAAAGTTCGAGTTCATCATTGGCACCTTTGCCGTGAGAGGGGGGGTAATTTACATGGGGAAAGATGTAGGTTTCCCAACCCAGATGGTGTCGCAGACTGGAGCAGTTCTCTGGGGAGAAAATGTAGGTCTCCCAACACGGGTGATATTGATGACTACAACGTCTCTCTCCCTCAGGAAGATAATTTTCCTCGTTTCTCAGTCCATGTGACAACATGCAGAGAAGGCCACAAACCCCCTTTACCTCCTCCTCAATCATCATAGTTGTAATAATGGCAGGGGGAAGGGCAGTAATCATTACCATCTGCAGAGATGCCAGAGAGACTGCCAAGAAGGGGGGGGCAAGCCTCAATATTCAATCTGTGATCCTAGGCAAGTCCATCACAGACGAGGCAGATAGAAATTCCCCCTATTTGTAGCAACAAAGAATCAGCAGGCAGCAAGCAGATGATATGATGGTGTTCGGGGGGGGGGGCTGAGGCGCAGCAGGAATTCTCAGTGGCAAAATAGCCGGCAGGTTTCCGAGTCCCCTACGCTTCTCTTCCCTTCTCTTCCCCTTCATCTGATGATGCAAATTATCCCTTAGTTCTTAATCCTCCAAACCACAGTCCAGGCTCAACAATCAAGCCCTCACGGTATCTTCGTCAGCCCTAAAATGTGTGACCAACTTCCCGAATGCCGTTCCAGAGGAGGGAAAACAGCACTTCAGTCGGGCGAAAAGTTACAAACAAAGCGCCCACCTTGTGCCTCATATGATCTTGCAATCCCCTTCGCAAGAAATTCCTCACGAGGGGGGCTCCTTTGGCAAAAAATTCAGGGAAATATACAGTTCTTTGAGGAACGAGATCTTCCTCCCTCTTGCCGTGGCTCCACCCCGGAAGAGCTAATAATAATAAACTATTATTATAGTTCATAATAATCTGAGTCTTTTTGTCCTCTTAATTCTATGGTTAATTTGTCCATTTCTGCACAATCGTAAATCTTCTTAATTGTTAAACTTTCAGTGGGTGGGTGAGGGTTCTTCCAACACTGTGCATACGCCAGTTTTGCAGCTGTTGTATTGTGTAAAGTCAGATATTTGATGTTTTTTCTGTATTGGTTTTTAAATATTCCAAGTAGGAAGAGTTCCGGGGTGAATTCTATTGTTGAACCTGTTATTTCTTGCAACCAGTTGTGTATTTTTGTCCAATATCTCCTCACTTTGGGGCACAACCACCACATGTGAAAGAAGGTGCCCTGTTCGTTTTTACATTTCCAACAAGCCAAATTTAAATTAGGGTATATTTTAGCTAATCTTGCTGGGGCCAAATACCAATGGTAAAACATTTTGTAATGATTTTCTTTGTAGGATGCCGATTTTGCTAATTTAAAATTTCTATTCCAAATTTGTTCCCAGTCGGCCAAATGTATGTTATGCCCTATGTTTTTTGCCCATGCAATCATAGATCCTTTAACTATGTCTTCAGCTCTTTCGAATTGTAACAGATAATTGTAAAATTTAGAGATAATTTTGTCCTCTGGGCCCGTCAAAAGTTTATCTAGTTGTTTAGTTTCTATCTCGATTCCACATTCTTCATTATCTTTTTTGTGTTGAGATTGGATTTGAAGATATGGCCACCAATCAATATTAATGCCCTGTTTTTCCAAATCTTCTCTACTTTTTAATTTCCCTTTTCGCTTCCATAGTGGATAGCCAATTTGGAATTTTCATATAATGTCTTTTCTTTACTTCCTGCCAATTTTTGATCAATGAATTTCTGATTATGTGTCTATGGAAGTATTTTTGCAGTTTATTATCCTTATCCCATAGGAATGCATGCCATCCCTTATTTAGATCGTGGCCTTCCAATGTCAAAATCCATTTGTTGTTTAAATTAACCCAGTCTCTGGTCCAGACTAACAGTGCTGCCTTGTAATAAAGTCTCCAGTCTGGGAGCCCAAAGCCACCTCTACTTCTATTACCTTGCAGATCAATTATTTTGATTCTTGGTTTCTTACCTTGTCATATAAATTTTGAAGTAATCTTATTCAAATCAATAAAGAAATTTTTGTCTAATTTTATAGGTATGGTTTGGAAGAAATATAATAATTTGGGTAGAATGTTCATTTTTGTGATTGCTATATGACCTAGTATAGATAAATGTAGTTTCCCCCACCTTTCGAAATCAGTTTTTATTTGTTGTACTAGTTTCGTATAGTTATTTTCCTTTATTGAGGAACATCTATTTATCAAATTAATGCCTAAGTATTTGATTTTTTTAACAATTTGTAGTCCCAATTCTCCTTCTAATTTTTCCCCTTGATTCAATGTTATATTTTTGGTTAATAATTTAGTTTTTTGTTTATTTATCTTGAGGCTTACCACTTCACCGAAATTTTCTATTTCTCTAATTAATATTGGTCCTGTTTCTTGTGGGTCCTCCCCAAAAAATACTAGGTCATAAGCAAAAGCCTGTATTTTGTACTCCTCTTTTTAAATTTTTTGTTCCTTTAATATTTGGATTGGCTCTAATTTTATTCAATAATATTTCAAGTGTCAAAATAAACAGTAGAGGTGACAATGGACATCCCTGCCAGACTCCTTTCATTATCTGGAAAGATATAGTGGTATCTCCATTTATTACTACCTTGGCCTTTTGGGAAGAATATAGCAATAGCACTTTTCTTATATACCGCTTCATAGTGCTTTACAGCCCTCTCTAAGCGGTTTACAGAGTTCAGCATATTGCCCCCAACAATCTGGGTCCTCATTTTACCGACCTCGGAAGGATGGAAGGCTGAGTCAACCTTGAGCCGGTGAGATTTGAACAGCCGAACTGCTGAACTAGCAGTCAGCCTGCAATGGCTGCATTTAACCACTGCACCACTTCAGCTCCTATATATGGTTTCTATCATCTGTATAATTTTTTCTCCAAATTCCATTTTTTAAATTTGCTGTTTCATATATTGCCTTCTGAGCAGCTTCGGCTACAAAGGGAGGAGGGAAAAGTTCAGCCAAGTCATCTCATCCTTCTCGGCCTTAAACATACACACAGAGCAAACATGCACACACTTCATGGCACCAGAGGGACTTGCCCACATGCCGTCTCCTTGCAGAAGGTTCCGGAGCGCATCGCGAAATTCAGCCTCTTGGCATTCTGGGGTGGGAAAGCAACAGTGGGGAGAAGTCACCCAGCTGAGCCCTAAGGTGAGCTCCATGGCATCAAAGAAGGATCCGGGTCACCACCGAGGCCGGTCCTGGATGGGCAGGTCTCTCTCCCCATTCTGCCCCCGGCACTGAGCCCCAATAATTACCCAACACACAAACATCCAAACATGGTTTGTTTTAGTCAGTAAAGCAACATCTCATAATAAATTCTTAAACACGTATACAGAACAAGATAGGCAGAATTCACTCTGTTCAAAAAACCCCAGTTGTTAATTCCCTAACTTAACAGCTGGCCGAAGTCCAAGAGATAATTGCAAGTCTCACTGTACTTGGCACAAGTCCCAAAACTAGCAGATGCAAAACACAAGACCTGTTCTGGAATTGCAAAGTGGAAACACCGAAGTCCATATTCAGAAGCCTCATTTGCCAGAAACAAGAACTGGAAACTGGAATGCAAACTGGCCACACTGGAGGACTGGATTCAGAAACAAGATCTGGGCTGGTGCCAGAAACAAGATCTGGTGCCAGAAACAAGATCTGGGCCAGACTGCAAACTGGAACTGCGTAAGCCAAGATTCAGGAACAACGATGCAAACTGGAAACCGAGGTCAAGATTCAGGAGTCACGATACAAACTGGAAACTGGAGTCATGATGCAAGATTCAAGAATGGCGATATAAAATGGAAACTGGAGTCATGATGCAAGATTCAAGAATGGCGATACAAACTGGAAACTGGAGTCATGATGCAAGATTCAAGAGTCATGGAACAAGCTATGATCAGACAGGTCTCTTTTTCAATTGTTGTTCTCTGCAACTAGGCTCAGCATGGTGAGGACTTAAATAGCCTAAGGGTGTGGCCAATTAGCCTGCAGCTCTACTCTCGAGGAGACCTCCTCCTGAGTAAAACTTCTTGCCTCTTGGCAGCCCTGCATGCTCTTGCATTCAGGAAAGGAGGGGCTACTCCTTTCCTATTACTGCCAAGAGGTGCTGGAGGCTCCAAAGGCCCTGGCTGCACAGGCTGCTAGGCAGGCCACAACACTCCCCACCAGCACTTTCCCACCCCAGAAAGCCAAGAGGCCGAATTTTGCGATGTGCTCTGGGACCTTCTGCGGAGACGGTGCATGGGCGAGTCCCTCTAGCACCGTGAGGTGTGTGCATGTTTGCTCTGTGTGTATGTTTAAGGTCAAGAAGGAGGATACGACTTGGCTGAACTTTTTGCACTTCGGCAAAACCACCACCACTTGTGCCCAAAATCTTTCATCTTGAAATATTTCTTGAAAGTCACCCCAAAGGGGTGAGCAAAGTAGGCTCCTTATCCTACATTCTCATTAGGGGTAGTCCTTGACTTATGGCCACAACTGAGCCAAAATTTCCATTGCTAAGCAAGATTTAAGTGAGTTTTGTTCCATTTTGTGATTTTCCTTGCCACTATTAAGTGATGTTCAGTAGAAGAAATAAATAGAGATTGTATCTTGTTGAGGCCTTTGAGACGAGCAGCCGGGAGGTGGGGCTGGGCATGGTGAGTGATGTCGAGTTAGCCACACCCACCCAGTCACATGACCATCCAGCCACGCCTACCCAGCCGGTCATTAGGGGAGAGAACCGGTTGTTAAATTATTTGAATCCCACCACTGCACAAGAATATATAAAGCTTTAAAACTCTCATGACATGATATATTTCTGATAGAGGGTTACATCAATCTCCAAAATTTTGTGCGAAGACCCAGGAACTTTTAAAAAATGGCTGCCAAATAATTTTGAATGTGATAGAGAGGGAAAAATAGACAAAGTGATATTGTATTAGCCGTATTTCACTGAACCGGAATTAACTGTAGGTTTTATCCTGGCCCCATCCACTTCTTTGTCCCAGGCCCTTAATTAGAGAGTAACCCCTTGCCATTGCAAAGGTCAAGGGCAGCCTTTTGCTCCAGTGGATCCAAGGGACCCAGAGAATGGGATATAAATAAGCCACATAGCCAGCCATAATGGCATAATGTTTATGTCACAACATTACTGAATTACATGCAGTCAAAGGGCAGAAGAATAAGAAAGATGGAAGCTTGTACAGTGGCAGTATAGCCAGCATTGGCTTCAGTCTTAGTAGTGCAATGCCAGATTAGGCATTAAATCACAGCTGAGGGTATTTTTCTTTTGTTTTAAAAAATCAATATTTTAAGGTTAAATACGAACAGATTTTGTGCCAAGAAACATGAATCAAAAGTTCCATTGCTGATCCACAGAAATATTATTGAATGCATTGGAGTTACCCAGATTAATATTCAGCATTTCAGATTTTTAAAATGTAAACCTTTTCAGAAACAGCTACTTAAAAACAGTATGCATATACAAAAATTTCCATAAGTTCCTGCAGTTTTCTTGGCAAGATTTTTGAACTGGCTTGCCATTGCCTTCTTCCAAGAGAAATTAACTGTCTTGTGACCAATCGTCCTCCTTTAGGGAGGACAGTCCTTCTTTTGTAAGTTCTGTCCTCCCTCAAAAAGTGTCCTCCTACATGTCCTCCTTTTCGATATTTGAAGTCTAATCTGTTGCGTGTTATGTGACGTATTTGTATTTGACATGACGATTCGTCAAGGCTCGGTACAGTGCGGTATAAGACGTGATTATGAGATGCATGCGCTTCGCATGGGAGACCTTGAGAGAGAGCACCGCGCGCAAGTGGCTTTGTTTACTTCTTACCGAAACACGACACGGCACATACGCACGCAGTAGACTCACAGCATGTCGGCAATTCAATGACTCACAATAATTATTTCTTTCTCAGTGAATATTCAATTATACAGAGGTAAGTACAATTCATGTTTTATTAATTCATTATCTATTTAATAATTTCCAAATATGTATAATTTTATTTACAAGTTTATACAACCCTGTTGTCAACAGAAGTGTAAAATAATTTAAATTTAAATTTTAGTGAAGTTTATTCGCTTATGTTATTAAAGTTTCAGTTGTAATAATTAATTTTATTTATTCATAATGTGCTTGCGTTTATGCTTTATATTTTATTTTAAATTTTAAATTTCATTTAAGGGATGGAAAAATCAAAAAAGAGGAAATGCCATTTCAACGATCAATTGAAAAAGGAATTTCCATTCCTCATATCAAAGAAAGATGCCATTGTTTTCTGCAATATTTTCAGAGGAGAATTTTGTATTACAGTTGGGGGCAGAGCAGCTATAATGAAACACTTGTCCACAAACAAACATAAGCAATCATTAGATGCATCAGCTTCCAGTCATAAAGTAACAGGTTTTTTTTAAACTTCAAATTATTCTGAAGATGAAAAACAGTTAGCTGCAATGGAGGGAACATTTGCATTTCATACCATAATTCACAATCAAAGTTTTCGTAGTATGGATTGTACAACTAAATTATTGAAAAAGTTTCACAATGCTAAATTTTCATGCGCCAGGACAAAATGCGAGGCTATTATTAAATCAGTATTTAAAAATTACTGTGATAAAATACTTACAGCAGACTTGAAAATTGCAGCATTTGTAACGGTTTTATCTGATGCATCAAATCATAATGAAGCCAAATTGTATCCAATACTAGTAAGATATTTTAATGTTACCAAGGGGATTCAAGTAAAAATTTTAAATTTAGAATCCATTGAGGGTGAAACTGCTGAAATTTTGTCAAACCATCTATACAGAGTAATAAATGAAAACAATTTGAAATCCAAAGTTGTTGCACTAACAGCTGATAATACAAACACAAATTTTGGTGGGCGAAGACGCAAAGGGGTGAATAATATGTATGTAAAATTACAAGATTTACTCCAAAAGAAAATACTAGGAATAGGTTGTAATGCACATATTTTGTCAAATGCAATCAACACGGCATCATGTGCCATGCCAATTGATGTACAAATAATAATAGCTACAATTTATTTGTATTTTAGTCGTTTTACCATTCGTGTGTCTACTTTAAAACAATTTTGTGAAGAAGCGAATGTTGAATACAATTTTTTTTTAGGATATTCAAAAGTTAGATGGCTTGCTCTAACACCTGCTATAGAGCGTGTTCTACAATTATTTGAGCCTCTTCGTTCATATTTTTAAAGTTTAGACAAATGTCCTAAAATCCTGGAATCGTTTTTCAATAATGAAATATCTGAGATATTAATGTATTTTGTACATAATCAAGCATCTATTTTTCACAAAACGATTCAAAAGATTGAAGGTGAACACATTTCAGCTACAGAAGTTAGTCTTATTTTGAATGACTTTATCCTTCAATATAAATCTCAATTTGAAGAAAAATTTCTTCCTTTAATTATAAAAAGAAAATTGTCAGACTTAGAGGAATCAAATCCGGGCATAACGGAAAAGTTTATCAAAGAAGTGCAGAATTTTTACCAAACATGTTTTCAATATATTGAAGAATGGTCTGAAACAAACATCACGGGAAATAACAGTTTTCAATGGTGTTTTTTGACTTCATCGCAAGTATATTGGACAGATATTGAATCTTGTGTTGAGTTTTTATCTAAAGAAATGCCAGACATTAAAATAGATGATAATTGTCTCTTTGAAGAAATTAGAAGACTGAATGTATATTTAAATTCTGAAAAATTAATACAATGGGAAAATCAACACGTTGAAATTGATAAAAGATAGGTGGATATTTTCAGCCATTTCAAAAATGAATATATTCCTTGTGAAAATTTATTTATACTTGTTCAATTCACGTTGTGCTGCCCTGGAACTAATGCAGCAGTTAAAAGAGTTTTTTCAATTGCCAATGATTTTTGGACAAGTGAGAAATCGAGATTGAATGTTGATACTCTAGCTGCAGCACTTGCCGTAAAATTCAATATGAAGGATATTTCTTGTTCAGATATTTCCAATATATTGTTAGAAGATGATACATTGACAAAAAATATTAATTCAATGGAAAAGTACTCATTTAAATAATAATTAACAGGCATGTAAGCATAATTACAATATAAAATGTTACAAATGTTTTTATTATGCATATATCATATTATAGTGTATTATTGTTGCAATGAATAAAATGTTTCTTTTATTTACAATTTTTTTTCAATTTATTTGTCCTCCTTTTCATTGTAAAAAAAGTTGGTCACCTTAAAATAGATGAAAGTTTTTTAAAAAAATAAAATCTAAACCAGGATGAACAATCTTTGTTCATGCTACTAATAGCACCAAATATCAGTAGGATGAAGTCTCACAGACTCATTATATCATCACATCACCTCTTATGGCTAACACAATTAACAACATAATTAACAGTTTTCTGCCCCATGCCAGAAAAAGATTGTATAATATGAAGAAAATAAATCATTGAAAAATGATAGACAATCCTATATTTGTGATGAACATCAAAATTTCTGCATAAATTCCTCCAATTCACAAACAATGCTATGTACATATAATAATTTGTAGTCTACAGGCAGGAAAATGGGATAGTGTTACATAGTCTGAGCAATATCACAATGCATTAGATGTTGTAAATCTGTATATGTATGTTGTCAGAGTTAGTTGCAGAAATTAAATCAGAAAGCACACATAGGCAGACTGATGCAGCAGGATTCATTAACTTCTTTATATACATATAATAACAGATGAGTATTTACAATACCAGTAGCAGAGTTCTTCTTTAATGTAGCAGCAGTTGCAAGCAGTTTCTAGTTCAGAGTTCAGAGTTCAGAGTTCAGAGCAGACAGAGAACAGAGTGGGCTGAGCCACGCCCAGCCTTCTAGCTTAAGTTTCAGTTTTGATTCTCTGCATAGATTCAGATGTGTTTAAGTTCCCATTGGCTGACTTAGTTGCTATGCCTATTCATTGGCTGACCTTGTTACCATGTCTCTCCCAGTTCATGAATATTTTAACATATGTTGTGTTGCAGGATATAACTGGCTGCTTCTTAGGTAAGCTAGGTCAAATAATAACTAATTCAAAAATTCTTAATTTCTTTCTAAATTCTTTAAGACTGACAGCAATCTGACTCTGGGGCTGTCAGTATGGTCTGTTTTGGAATATGTTTCTGCATGGGATTGACTGGAGAAATCCTGTATTATAAAATATGTCACTACATCACTAATAATAAATGCTTGGCAGAAGTGCTTTGTGCTTGAACTAATTTATACTTCTGTCAAAAACGTACATCTTTCATAATTGATATTAGAAGTATCATGTCTCCCTATCCTAAATTATATTCTGTTGTCAACAAAATAGTATCGGTAGTCTCAAAGGCTACTGAGGATTCATCTAGCCGAGGTGGCGCAGTGGTTAAAATGCAGCACTGCAGTTCAGCAGTTCAGCTGTTCAAATCTCACCGGCTCAAGGTTGACTCAGCCTTCCATCCTTCCGAGGTGGGTAAAATGAGGACCCAGATTGTTGGGGGCAATATGCTGAACTCTGTAAACCATTTAGAGAGGGCTGTAAAGCACTATGAAGCGGTATATAAGTCTAAGTGCTATTGCTATTGCTATCTATATGGTCGCTTGCTGTGTGATGATTTGTTAACTTAATAATGCATAGTTGACCTTGAGAAAAGCTACTGGTGTTGGAACGTAAAAAAGTTCCGCAGGCCCCCCATGCTGGAGAGGCTGTAAATTAGAGGTGAATGAGCCGTGTTTCTCCATGGCTGCTATAAAATAAAATAAAACCAAAGTATAAATTCTAATAAACACTTTTATTATAAAAGTACAAAGATATTTGATTATATCTTACCATTAGAAATATGTCCAGCCGGACAAAGGAAAGCAAGTAAGAGAACAATGGAAGATTAATGACATGCACAGTACATCAAGGATCACAAGGCAGTAAATCACGAGACACTTAGATAAGGAATTTCTTTGTCTACCGTACAGTACAGTACAGTACCGTACAGTACAGTACAGTTCAGAAGGAGAAGGGGGGTCTTGGCACTGTTTGATCAAAAGGTTATAACATATCCGGATCCCTGACACCTGGGAGCCTCTTCATCTTAAGATAAGGTTTTATGGGGGGTATCCGGATCCCAGATGCCTGGGAGCCTCTTCATCTTAAGATAAGATTTTATGGGGGGTAATTGAACGGAAGAGTGAGGCTGGGAAACTTATCCATCTGTCAAACATATGTGGATTGATTATGCTGAATGGGGTGGGGTGTTAAGCTTAAAAAGACTTGTATTGCCCGAAGGCATCTAGACCTTGCTTTGAATTGAATGGATGTATACAGATGCAAATAAAGGAAATCCTTTTGAAAACCTTGGCTGGGCTCAAAAGTTCGTTCCTTGATTGTGGCTGGGAGACATACCTTACAGAAAGCAAGGTCTGCAAAATCGGTCAACCCAGAGAGTAACTTCGCTCTACTGAGGGGACCGGGCAATCATGACTGAAAAAAACCGGGAGCAGGAAGAAATTGAATGCTGGGGGGAGACACCAATCACCCCCCGGGCGGAAGCCTGTTCCGCACTCCCCAGCAAAGAGGCTGAGGGAGACTTCAAAACCTCTGAGAAGCCTCGCTGGTATATCGGCATTGGAAAAAAAGACAGCTGGGATGGGAGAACCAGAGGAGTCACCCTTAATCGGGGGGATCGGAAGCCCCGTTGGGAATTAGAGCTAGAAGCTGCCATGGATCAGGAGGAGCCCACCGAAGCACCTCTAAGGGAGGGGCGGTTGAAGAGATACTTGTCCCAGCTGGTGATGGAAACATTAGAAAATCTCAACATCCGAGGGACCCCAGAACGACGAATAACGAGCGCTGGGAGCACAGCAACCGCTGAGGAGACTGGGGGGGGCAACAACCTCTGGGGAGCAGGCGTGCAGATGGAGGACGCGGCATGAGACCCAACAAACCCTCCCAGGGCAGAACACGCAGCGGCACCCCTTCCTAACCAACTCCAAACTCCACAACTAGAAAGGAAAACTCCCCCCCTGAGAGTGAAATTTGATGGGGATCCACAACAATTGGGATTTTTCGTAGCACATGTGCACACCTATATGCAAGAATATGGACGTGAGTTCCAAACCCAGGGATCCCGGGTGCGAGCAGTTACCTTAGCCCTGGAAGGAGCCACGGCCAGATGGATGGTGACCCTACATAACGACGACGCACCTGAACTGCACAACTTCAACCAATTCATGACGGCCCTATGACGACGGTTCGAGGACCCGCTGGCGGACCGCAAAGCACGCGATCGTATTAAGGTGGTGAAACAGGGACAGCGACCAGTGGCGGAGTACACTGAAGAATTCCGGGACCTCGCATGTCAGCTAAACTGGCCAGAAGACATCCTGGTAAGCTGTTTTAAGGATGGACTGAGTGACGATCTGTATAATGCCTGCGTGGCTAGGGGTGCACCGAATCATCTGCATGAGTGGTACCTCACCGCTGAAGAAGCGGAGATTGATATGGCTAGGAATCAGTACCGTACAGGGAGAGCATGGAAGAAATCCCCACACCAATGGAGGAAAGAACCCTTCAGAAGGCAACAGGGCTTTTCCCCTAAACCTCCAATCTGTTACAAGTGCGGGAAGGAGGGACACCGAGCACCCGAATGCTGGCCCCAAACACCCACCCGGAAACCCGAACGCCAAACGGGGGATAGACCAACGAGACCCATCCAGCGGGGGAGGGAAACAGCCTTGAAAAGCAGCAAGATGGTGGGTCCACCACCCCCTCCTCCCGCTGGAGACAACACCCCGGCATTTCGAAGGGAAGATCCAGCATCATTCGAGAGCGACCCAGAGGATGAACCACTGGTAAGCAAACCAATTGAACCGCTCACCCTTCCTCTCAGACTATTTATCCCTAACCAAGAGGAGGCAAAAAATATCTCCGCATTAGTAGACTCAGGGTGCACCCGTTGCTTAATCAGCTCAACCCTAATCAGGGAGCTGGGAATCACAGTGAGAAAGCTGAGAAATCCCATCGCATTTTGCCAATTGGATGGGTCTATAGCAGGGGGGGAGCCGGCTGCTTTTGCCACGGAACCCTTGAAAATAGGCATTGATAACCACGAAGAGAAACTTACGTTTATAGTAGCACCTGGCATGGAATGGCCACTAGTCTTGGGACTCGCATGGCTAAAAAAGTGGAATCCAAAAATAAATTGGGAGCAAGGCACCATAAAATTCCAAATGCACGTAACTACTGCGGAGGACCCACAGATAGAAACTGAAGGGGCTGAACGCAGGGAAACAGCCATGCCTGGTCATAGCTTGGAAACAGACGGCATACCCAAGGAATACAAAGACCTAGCAGAAGTCTTTAGCGAGGCAGCGTCACATGAACTTCCCCCGCATCGCGCATCCGACTGCGCAATAGAAATCTTACCCGGGGCTAAACTAACTAAACCAAAAATGTATAGCATGTCACCGGGGGAGTTAGAAGAGCTGAGTGCTTTCATTGAGAAAAACCTAGCAAGGGGTTTCATTGAACCAGCCAGACCAAAGATAGCAGCCCCGGTGTTATTTAGAGAGAAGAAAGATGGCACAAAACGCTTATGTGTCGACTTCAGAAACCTAAACTCGATAAGTGTTGAAAACATGTATCCCCTCCCCCTGATGAAAGACATGGTGGCCCACCTCAAAAAAGGGAAAATTTTCTCCAAACTAGACATCAGGGAGGCATACTACCGAATCAGGATTAAGGAGGGGGATGAATGGAAAACGGCATTCAACACCCCCCTGGGATGCTACCAATTCAAAGTGCTCCCTTTTGGGCTACAAGGGGCACCTGCAGTGTTTATGCAATTAATTAACGATGTGTTACGTGAACACTTATACAAAGGGGTTCTTGTTTATTTAGATGATATTCTATTATACTCAGAGACCGAGGCTGAACATGTTAAATTGGTGAGGGCAGTGCTGAGCAAACTCCGTGAGGCAAAACCTTATGCCAAACTCTCAAAATGTGAATTCCACCGAGAAAAAATTGATTACTTGGGGTACCGTATTTCACACCAGGGCATAGAAATGGATCCTCAAAAAGTACAGGCAGTACTCGATTGGGAAACGCCTCGCACACGCAAACAGCTGCAAAGTTTCCTGGGTTTGCAAATTTCTATCGCCAATTTATCCCCGCGTTTGCTCAAATTGCCCTGCCCATCACAAAACTGCTAAGAACAAAGGGGGAGGGAGATCCTAAACCGAGACAGCCCGTGAATTGGACAATGGAATGCCAGGCAGCGTTTGAAAAACTAAAACGGCTGTTCTCAACAGAACCAATTTTGAAGCACCCAGACCCAGAAAAACCCTTCATAATACAAGCTGATACTAGCGATGTGGCAATAGGGGCAATCCTACTCCAGAGCAATGAGCAAGGACAGCTACAGCCATGTGCATATACATCCAGGAAACTAAGCGAAACTGAACAAAGGTGGGCGATCTGGGAAAAAGAAGCTTATGCGGTGCGATGGGCACTTTTAACTTGGAGACAATTCTTAGAATGGAGTAAGATCCCTTTTGAAGTCTGGACTGACCACAAAAACTTAGAAGCCTTAAAGACACCAAGGAAACTATCTCCTAAACAGGTTCGTTGGGCGCAATACTTCAAACGGTTCGAGTTTACCCTTAAATTTATCCCTGGGGGGAAAAACTTTCTGGCAGATGCACTGTCCAGAAAGCCACAATATAATTGTGTGAAATTAGAGGTATTTAAACCTATAGTACAAACAAATCAATTGGCAGCCAAAGTAATCACCAGATCCGAAGGAGGAAAAGACGCATTGAGGGACGCAGACATCACTCACGCATTTAAACAAGCATTAGTCAACGATGAATGGGTTTTGAACCACAAATCCAGTTGCGTGATGAAAGATGAATTAGCGTGGGTAGGTGACAAACTTTATGTACCCGCTAGCCAAAGATTACGTTTAATGGGAAGGTGCCACGACTCTAGGTTGGCTGGACATTTTGGCTTTGTAAAAACTTTACACTTAATAAAGAGACAATTTTGGTGGCCTTCGTTGAAAAAGGACATAGAAAGCTATGTAGCAAGTTGCCCCATTTGTGCTGCAGCAAAAAGATGACAGGGGAAAACTCCAGGACTTCTACAGAAAGTAGCTGAGCCGTCAGCCCCATGGGAAGAAATTGCTATGGATTTTATTGTAGAACTACCGGAAAGTGGGGGAAACACGGTCATTTGGGTTGTGACAGACTTGTTTTCAAAACAAGCACATTTTATTCCTTGCCAAAAGATCCCAACAGCCAAAGGCTTGGCTAGACTGTTTCTAATACACATTTATCATCTTCATGGAGCTCCTAAAAGGATAATCTCGGATAGGGGAGTCCAATTTGCCTCCAATTTTTGGAAGGCGTTTTTGGGCCTACTTGGTACCGCCCAAGGATTAAGCTCCTCCCATCACCCCCAGTCTAATGGTAATTGCGAGAATTTGAACGGTGTTCTTGAACAGTATCTAAGATGTTTTATTAATTTTCAATAGGACAATTGGACTGAACTTTTACCATTTGCAGAGGTTGCATTTAATAACTCTGTACATTCAAGTACAGGTTTTACACCTTTTAGAGTAGCCACGGGGCAAGACTTCAGCCCAATACCGGAACTACCCACAGAAAAACCCACTATCCCCTCACTTAAGGAGTGGATAGAAAATTTGCAAAACACATGGCCAGTAGTCAGGTTGGCTTTACAGGAGGCTAGAGAGGCTTTCAAAATTCAAGCAGACAAGAAAAGAGTAGAGCCTAAACCTTTCCAGGTTGGGGATAGAGTATATTTATCTACAAAATTCTTGAGATCGTTACAACCATCAAAAAAATTAGGACCTAACTTTATTGGGCCTTTCACTATTAGCAGGATCATTAACCCAGTAGTGGTTGAATTGGTTCTTCCAAAAACACTTAGACAAGTCCACCCAGTATTTCACATTAGTCTACTCAAGAGAGAGGTAACCTCGTCACTTAGACCAGTGGCACATACACCACCTGCCCCAATCATGATAGAGGGGGAACAACATTTTGAAATCAAGGAAATTCTTGACTCTAGAATCCACAGAGGGAAGACCCAGTATCTGGTAGCCTGGAAACATTTGCCTTCGTCACAGAACGAGTGGGTCGCTAAACAACATGTGAAAGCCCCCACCTTATTGAGAAGATTCCACTCCAAATACCCTAGCAAACCTTGCTAACATATCATAATTGATTCTGCTTATGTCTTACAGGTGGACCTTCTTTTTTTTGAGAGGCAGGATGTCAGAGTCCAGACTCTGTCATTCAGAAGGAGAAGGGGGGTCTTGGCTCTGTTTGATCAAAAGGTTATAACATATCCGGATCCCTGACACCTGGGAGCCTCTTCATCTTAAGATAAGGTTTTATGGGGGGTATCCGGATCCCAGACGCCTGGGAGCCTCTTCATCTTAAGATAAGATTTTATGGGGGGTAATTGAACGGAAGAGTGAGGCTGGGAAACTAATCCATCTGTCAAACATATGTGGATTGATTATGCTGAATGGGGTGGGGTGTTAAGCTTAAAAAGACTTGTATTGCCCGAAGGCATCTAGACCTTGCTTTGAATTGAATGGATGTATACAGATGCAAATAAAGGAAATCCTTTTGAAAACCTTGGCTGGGCTCAAAAGTTCGTTCCTTGATTGTGGCTGGGAGACATACCTTACACTCAGCTCAGCTGGCAAACACAAAAAACGCAGTGACAAACCCCTTCTTTGTCAGTTGAGCGGACATCAGGTAATCAATTTAAGGCACATTTTCCCATGCAGGTACTCGTGCTGAGCTGCTGGAAGTGGTTTGTTGAGCATATCAGCAATCTGATCATGTGTAGGCACATATTGCAATTTCACAAAACCTTGCTTCACTAATTGTTTTATATTCTTATAATGAATGTCAATATGTCTGGACCTAGAACCCGTGAAGTGTGATTCAGAAATGTAAACCACTGATTCATTGTCTTCCATCACTGTGATCGGTTGGATCGGGTGTGTCCAGATATCTGTGACTAAAGCATCAAACCAAGTTAGAGAATTACATGCATCAGAAACACAAGCATATTTAGCTTCAGTAGATGAACAAGAATCAAAATTCTGTTTACGCACTTGCCAGTAAACAGTACATCCATTTAAAAACATCATATAACCTGAAGTACTTTTACGTGATTTCTTATCACTTGCCCAATCGGAATCAGCATAACAACATAATTCTGCATGATCAGTATGTGTTGGTTCTAACAATAACTTCATATGTTTTGTGTGTTGTAGATATTTCAATAATTTCTTAATACATGACCAATGAAACTGTTTTGCCTTGCCTACATGTCAAGACAAGAGATTAACACTAAGTGCAATGTCGGGTCTGGTCCAACTACTAATATATAACAGTGACCCAATAACTGAACAGTAAAGTGTCTGATCCTCAAATTCAGGACCGGCTTCATGTGTCAAGTTGTGAAAATCTGTTTGCATGGGTATGCATCCAGTGTTGGCATCTTTCATGTTGCAATGATGCAAAAGTTGTTCAATTTTATCCTCTTGTGAAAGACTATACCCCTTCTGTGTTTTGTCAATCTGAACACCTAAATAAGTGTTAATGTGGCCTAAAGATTTCAGTGTGAAATATCTCTGTAAGCCTTTAGTAAATTTCTCACTCATCTGCTTATTTGGACCAATATAAACAATATCATCAACATAAACAAGAATTATCTCATATGCATGATCAGATCTTTTTGTAAACACACATTCATCAGTTTTGGACTTAATAAAGCCCATTGCATTTAGCTTGTCAGTAAAACATAAATACCACATTAAACCAGACTGTTCACGTAGATCTCCCCATCTAGGTCAGCATTCAGTTAAGCTGTGTCAACATCGAACTGGAAAGCTTCTAAACCAAGAATAGTAGCAGTAGCTAAAGCAATTTTTACACTTTCAGTCCTTACTGTGGGTGAGTAAGTATTGGTGTAGTTCTCAGGATGCTGTTGAGCGAAACCCTGAGCTACAAGCCTGGCCTTGTACAATGACTCACCATTTGGCTTCTTTTTGATTCTGTAGACCCATCGAGTGCCAATGACTTTTTTGTTTGCTGGAGGCTTTGCAGGCCTAAACACCTTAAGTTTCTTTAGACTGTCCATTTCAGCCTGCATTGCATCGTACCACTTATCTTGCTCTGAATCAGGAAGATGCTTGATTTGTATGAACGTATCTGGAGGAAGTGTAACATTACAAATCAAAGGCAAGCGTGTTTCTGTCAGTTGCCACGAATATCTCTGTGGAGGAATCCCTTTTGTGGCCCTCTTCCCTCTTCTTCCATTTCGTCTTCGTCTTCATCATTGTCGCTAGCGTCAGCATCCACGGCTTGCGAAGACGGAACGTCAGGTTGGGAAGAACTAGTGGATGGAACATCTGCCTGTGAATCTTGGTCATCAGGCTGCGTGACATCAGCGGCATCATCTCTAGAAAAATAAACTCCAGGATCATTGGAATGAATCTTGGACCAGTCAGCATCTTCCTCAAAATTGGCAGATTGAGAAATCACTATTACATGATTAGAGTCAATAAATTTGCTCCATTTTGAATTGTCATCAATACCCATAAATCTCAGCCTTTTTGCTGTTGGACCTCCTTTCCTTCTTTGAGCTAAGGGAATGTTCACCATAGCATATGAACCAAAAATATGGAGATTCTTGAGGTCTGGTTTGTGACCATACAACATGAAGAAAGGAGTCTGATTTATCACACTACGCCATGTGCGGTTAACAATGTAATTTGCATACTTAACAGCTTCACCCCAGTATGGATTACTAAGGTTGGCATCTTCTAGGAGACAACACATCATGGTTTGCAGGACCCCTTGTCACCTCTCTGAAACTCCATTGTGAGCTGGTGTGTAAGGTGCTGAGGTCTGATGAAGAATTCCATTCTTATGCATCCAGTCCTGGAAACGCTGAGACATGAATTCAGCACCCCGATCACTCTGAATTCTGTTGATGCTCACTTCGTGTTGGTTATAAACAAGAGCGGCAAAGTCTTTAAAGATCTGAAAGGTCTCTGATTTTTCTTTCATAGGATATACATATCCATATCTAGAATAATTATCAACAATTGTTAGAAAATATTTCCTGCCACCAAGTGTTGGCTGTTTGAATGGACCTATTATGTCAGTGTGTACCAAATCAAAAATGCATGTTGACAGGCGTGTACCGTGTTTTGGAATGGCAGCTGCTTTGGAGTTGGCCTTTTTGCAGACAGCACAATCCAAAAACACCTTACACCCCTTTAGATCCAAACCATTTGCGAAATCTGGCATTTTCCTAAGAACACGAAAACTGGCATGCCGCAATCTTCTATGCCATTTATGGATACACCTGTAATGTAAAGGTTTACCAGTTAGTGAATGTTCAACATTAACAGTTTGATGAGGAACCTCAGGCTTGCTCTGAGCAACCTGTTTCACAATTTTCTTTTTGTTGGCTTTAGGAGCCTTTGGAGTAGCAACAGGATCTCTCACTGGAACATCTCTCTCTGGGCCTGTGCTCTCCTTAGGAGTTTGTATACTTGCCTGTGCTTGCGTTTTAGGATTTGGCTTTAAGTAATAAACACCCCCAATTAACATGGTTTCAGCAACAATATACGCCGCCCTGAGTCCCACGGGATTGGGCGGCATGTAAGAACGTCTAATAAATAAATAAATAAATAAATATCTCCATCTTTGACTATGTAACTTGCTTTTTTGAGGTGGTGAACCTGGAACTTTAATACTCTAGACAAGTGAGCCTGACTAAGCAAGCTGCTATTTGCTGTTGGTATGTAATAAACATCAGGTATGAATGCACCGAGCTCTTCAATGTAGACAGTTCCTTTTCCTCTGACCTGACAAGGATTATTGGAAAAAGAATAAAGTTCACAAAGTTCGGGTTCGGGCTCGTGCATCTCTGTAAATAATTCTTTTCTGAATGTAACGTGCAAAGCTGCTCCACTGTCCAAAGTCCACAAAAGTTGTCTGTCATATTCTGTACTCTGTTGTGGATCGTTGGTTAAAGCCAATGTGGCAAGTGGAGCCTGTGGATCATGCCTGGGACCACGACGGCCTTGTCTTACGCCTCTGCCTCTGCCTCCTCTGGAATCTGTTCCTCTGGGCTGGTATGGGACGGAGTCTGTGCCTCTGGGCTGGTATGGGACTGGAATTCGTTGGGGACACTCCCAGGTGGTATGTCCCACATGATTACAGATGTAGCATCTTGGCATCCTTGGAACGTAGGCTCTTCCTCGGAAGGTGCGCCTCACTGGAGCTCTTGATGTGGGTGTCCTCTCAAATGTGGAGTGGCAAGCATGAATGCTTCTTCTTCTGTTAAAATTCTGCATACATAATCCACTGTGTGTTGAGCAATTGGCACTTGATTAATCTTTGTAATTGCATCTTTCCATTCATAATTCAATGAGTTAATAATAATGCTGATCATTTGAAAATCATCAATAACATAGCCTCTTTTGCCCAAATCCTTCCTCATTCCTTTCATTTTAGTTAAATGCTCTCCAATGTATTCACCAGTCTTTAATTTTGAACCATGAAACTCTGACAATAGCAAACATGTAGATTCAATTGAAACAGGCATGTAGCATGTTTCTAATTGGGCCCAAGTTTGCATCAGGTAGAAATGTAACCTGCAGTTCAGTGTCCATAGATATCAATAACTCCCCCGGGAGTTGGGCGGCATAGAAATCCATTTAAATAAATAAATAAATAAATAAATAAATAAATAAATAAATAAATAAATAAATAAATAAATAAATAAATAAATAAATAAATAAATAAATAAATAAATAAATAAATAAATAAATAAATAAATAAATAAATAAATAATGTTGTGCATGCTTTAGTATCAAAGTCTCTTATGGCAGGAGCCCATGGCTGGGCAGGAGGGTTAAAAACCATGGAATGTGTACCTTCTCTTTGAAGTAAAAGACCAATCTCACTGACCCAGACTTTATAATTCTGTCCTGAACGCTTTAATTTTGAATTACCAGCCAGTGGAACAATAGAAGGTGTCAGTTGAGGAATGTACATCTGAGGTACTGGCTGTGGTGGTAAAGACACTTGTGGTTGCTGCACTTGTGGCTGAGGCACGTGTGGCTGTGGTTGCTGCACTTGTGGATGAGGCTGTGGTTGCAGCTGAGGTTGCTGTAGGTGAACCTGTGGTGGCTGTAGGCGAACCTGTGGTGGCTGTACTGTGTGTGCCACTGGTGCAGGAGCTGCCATATGAATCTGGCCTGCTGCAGGGACTGGCACCTGCCTTTGCTGCATTAAGCGTATTTGTGCCTCATCTAAATTAGGAAGTTGGCTTAAAAAAGTCATCTGCACCACCAGTGGGTGCCAATGATTGAGCCTGTGGAGACACGTGTGGCATGGCAGCCTGAAGACTTGCTTGGGTTAATGACATGTCTGAAAAACCTCTCTGTAAAGTTTCAAAATGCTTTTGTAATTCTGTGGAATGCATTTTTGCTTTTTTGCCAGCAGATGGTGCTGCAACATTAGTTTCAGGCAGTGCATAAAACCTTTATCCTCTTTCAGAGCATGGAGAAGGAATATCATGAGACATAGGAAGTGACGTGTATACAGCCCTCTCTTCTGATTGGCTTGACACAAAACCCTCTTGAGGGTTTGGCCTTGGCCTCGGAGAAGAAGGGAACATGGAGGATTCTGGCATTTGGAACAGACAAGAGCCACGCCCATCTGCCTTAAGCATAGAAAAAATCCTCTTTTGCTTTTTGCAGTTCACCTTCCATAAAAGTAATTTTCACATGATAGCTTCTCATTGTTGCATTCCATGCAGTTTCTGCAGGATTTACTGGAGAAGGCATTTGCTCTCTCTCTCTCTGAGAATATCTCTCTCTCTCTCTCTCTCTCTCTCTCTCTCTCTCTCTCTCTCTCTCTCTCTCTCTCTCTCTCTCTCTCTCTCTCCTCTCTCTCTCTCTCTCTCTCTCTCTCTCTCTCTCTCTCTCTCTCTCTCTCTCTCTCTTTCTCTCTCTCTCTCAATAAACTGCTCGGCCATTAATGAACCTTTTGGCCTGGCACCAAATCTTTCATATTCCTGGGTCCCTGTAATGCATTCCTCAGTAATTAACTGGGTGCTTGGAGAAACATTCGTCACTGACCTCAATATTTCTTCTTCGGGACAGGCTTCTCCTCCCACGGCACCTTCTTCTTCCAATCTGCTTGCAGATGGTGATGGAAGAATTGAAAATCTGCTCAAAATTCTTCTTTGGTCCTCCTCAGAGAGACAAGATATTTCCTCAAAAGAGAGTGCCCTGGCTTTTATCTTTTTTCCTTTCTTTTTCAGCATATTTGCAGCAATTAATTAGCTTCCTCAGTCGCTAATAAATCAGCTTCTAATAGCCTAGACACTTATCAGTTTGAGTAACAGCCAAGAAAAAAATCTCAAACCATCCTCTGCTACCATATGTTGGAACGTAAAAAAGTTCCGCAGCCCCCCCCCCCCCCCAATGCTGGAGAGGCTGTAAATTAGGCGAATGAACCATGTTTCTCCATGGCTGATAACTCTTAAAATAAAATAAAAGTATAAATTCTAATAAACACTTTTATTATAAAAGTACAAAGAAATTTGATTACATCCTACCGGTAGAAATATGTCCAGCCAGACAAAGGAAAACAAATAAGAGAACAATGGAAGATTAATGACATGCACAGTACATCAAGGATCACAAGGCAGTAAATCACGAGACACTTAGATAAGGAATTTCTCTGTCTACCGTACAGTCGAGAGTAGAAGCTCAGCTCAGCTGGCAAACACAAAAAACGCAGTGACAACTAGTTCACCATATACTGGTCCCTCCTTTGAACCACATTTAAGTGCAAATATGCCAGTTATTACTCCTCTGACTAGGAAAATAAATTTTTGAGTTAGAATACTTTTACCAAAGCTGATGCTCTTTAGATAAGTGAGAACTCACAGAATGCAAGAGGGGAGACAGTATACAGTATATGTGGTTTAACTTATAGTGCAATAAATTTTGCAGGTTTCAAAGAAAGTTTAACCATTTTGTAGCCAGTTTCTCAGGTCTGATCCATATTATGGATCAACTGCCTGATCCATATTATGTTGTTGTGGGATTCTTAACTTCCGATAAATAACAAGTAATTTGTTATATTTTTATAGAAAACAATGCAAGGCAGCGGTGGGTTGCTCCTGGTTCAGCCCAGTTCTCTGAACCAGTAGCACCGGCAGCGGGAGGCTCCGCTCACCCACCTGGGACACTTCTGCACATGCGCATGCATGAACCAGTAGTAACATGTTTTAGAACCCACTACCGGTACAGGGGTTTCCCAGTGGTCTATGCCCACCCTATGACATATAAAAGTGAATACTTGTCCTTAACAAATTACCAGGTGTCATCCCGTATTTTGACGATGTGCTCATAAGCACTGCTGACAAAACACAACTATGAGAAAGGCTCAGAGAGATCTTGACAAGGTTTAGAGCTGCTGGGCTTAAAGCCAAGGCTAGTAAGTGCCAGGTTGGGGTGCCTGAAGTAGAGTTTCTAGGGTACTGAATAAATGGGTCTGGTTTGCACCCCACCAAAGACAAAGTTAGAGCCATTAGAGAAGCCTCAGTGCCCACCAACAAGACCGAGCTTCAGGTGTTCCTAGGGTTGCTGAATTTCTATAGTATTTTTTTGAAGGACAAAGCAACTGTCGCTGAGCTTTTGCACAAACTCCTATCCAAAAAAGCCATGTGGGTTTGGGGGTCAGCTCAGAATGCCGCCTTCAGAGCGGTAAAAAACCTCCTTTCAGAAGATTGCTTTCTGATACAATTCAATGAGACCTTGCCAGTTGTATTAGTTTGTTACGCTTCGCCGTTTGGGGTGGGGGTTGTGCTGATCCACAGACTGCCGAATGGCCGCAAAGCCCCCATTGCTTATTTCTCCTGGACTTTGTCAAGCACCAAAAGAAATTACAGTCAGTTGGATTATGAAGCCCTTGCTGCTGTGGCAGGAGTTAAGCAGTTTTACGAATACCTGTTTGGCCGAGACTTTGAGCTGGTCACTGACCATAAGCCCTTATTAGGGCTCATTGCTGGTGATAGGCCACACCGGCCTCACTCTCCCCAAGACTGACTAGATGGACTATTTTCCTTGCTGCTTATTTGTACCGGCTAGTTCACCAACCGAGCAAGGCTATGGGGCATGCCGACGCCTTGAGCCATTGCCTGTTACCAGACTTAGTCGATATTGCAACTCAAACCACTAAAGACACTACATTTCGCACCATTTTGAACTGGGTGTGGAGGGGGTGGCCACAAGGGCCTGTTAAAACTGAATTCAAATCCTTTGTACAAAGACAGCATGACATATTGGTGCAAGGGGGGGTGCCTATTGTGGGGAGAACGCATAATTGTTCCTCCATCACTTTGGGAGGACATACTAAGGACATTGCATGAGGGGCACCCCGGAATTGTGAGAATGAAGGGGCTGGCATGGAGCTATGTGTGGTGGCCCAACATGGACCAGTACATACAGGAGTGGGTCGCAGGGTGTACTCCATGCCAGGAATCCAGGGCTTCTCCCCCGAAATCCCCAGTTTACAAGTGGAAACAGCCCAGGGCCCCCTGGTCCTGTATTCACATCGACTTCGCAGGCCCATTCCATGGGCAAACATTCATGATTATAATTGACGCGTACTCAAAATGGCTTGAAATTGTATTAATGTCTGCTACTACTACTGATGCTGTTATTAAGGTGCTTAGGAAATTGTTTGCTACACATGGGTTACTGGATACAACAATATCGGATAATGGCCCGCAACTTACCGCAACACCATTCGAGGGATTCTTAGCTGAATTAGGTATTAAACATACATTGGTTGCTCCATTCCACCCCAGCAGCAATGGACTGGTAGAACGAATGGTTAGAGCTGCTAAGGAGGCTTTAAGCCGCCTAGGACCGGGCGATTGGCAGGCCTGAGTCGATAAGTTTTTAATGGTGCAGCACATTACCCTTAGTACAGCCACTGGTAAGAGCCCTGCTGAACTTCTAATGGGTAGAAAGCTCTGGTCTGTCCTCGATAGGCTGCACCCTAACTATTCTAATCAAAAGGAACCAATCAGCTCTGAGCGAGCAAGGACGTTTGCAATTAGTGATCCTGTGTTCGTTTGGAATTTTGCTGAGGGTCCAATTTGGCTACCAGGAGAGATCATTGAGGTGACTGGCCCTAAATCCTATTGGATACTATTGGAAGATGGTAGGAAATGGCGGCATCACATAGATCAGTTAAGAAGCCGCCATCCTCTAAATGCTGATTGCAAGCCGGGCTCTAATGATGATTTTCCTACAGCTAACGCTGACACAAGGGAGCCGGAGGACTTATCTGAAGAGCCAGAGTTGCCTCCCATTAATAGTTCTGAGCTGGTTCCCATCGAACTCGTAGCCATGCCCAAGTCTTTCCAGAAGGTTCCACAGAGGGAGCCAGAGAGAACACACACATCCTCTCCGCCCAAGGCTAGTGCCCCAACTGAACTGTGCAGGTCCACTAGAACCACCCAGCGTCCTGCATACCTAAAGGATTTTGTTTGTAAATGTGTTAAGCTGAACTAAGGGGGGAGGGATGTTATGTCTTGGGATTTGAATATTAGCAGAATGTTTCCAACCAGGTCCACTCTTCTGAGTGGGAGAACATTTGAATCTGATTGGTCCTTGCAACCCAGGGCTCCCTATTTAAGCAGGAGCTGACTGCCGAGTCTTTGCTGGAGTTCCACTGTACTTAATAAAGAGCTGTTGTTACTATGTCTGCCTCCTGACTCTTCAGTATGAGAACCTAACAATATTTATGAAAAAGAACTTGGTGTAGCCACTGACTGCTCATTCATTGAATGGAAATCAAAAGTAATGTTCTGCTCAACATAAAAAAGGAATTTTAAATCTGTAGACATTCTACTTTATTTTATTGTGCACAGTTCTAATCAGTATACTTTAAAAAAGATGTAGGCAAATTGAAACAAGTTCAGAGAAAAGGGATATGAGGATGATGAAGGGACTAGAGAATTAGCCCCATGAAAAGAGATTGACAGACTGATTTTCTTTCAGAAGACAAGGTAATACTGTTGAAATATTCAAAACAACACCCCTAGAAAACTTGTTTTCTATTTTTTCAGAGTATGGGACTTTGAGTAATGAATTTAAATTACAGGAAGAGAAAAAAAATAGTTTGCTTCATGGCTGGAATTAAAATTGTTAATGATGACTGTGCAGGTTTGCCTTTAATATTCTAGCTTTGCTGCTATGTTAAAAGCTGGCATTATAGATATAATTCATTCTCAATATAAAATAGCTCTAGTATGTTTTACCTGGGAAAATTAATTAGTAAGACATATTCACTGCAAGTCCTGCCCCAAAGGACATAATTTCTGCCCTTCTTTTGTGAAATAATTACATTTAAATTAAGGTGAGCAGCTGGAAATTCTTAACTTCAAACATATTCCTTTGCAACTTGTTTTTTTAATTGTGCTGTCGTTCTATTCTGTTTTCTTCTTAGCTCAAACAGATTCATTATTGGCCTCAAAATAATGATTTGTCAAAATGTAACAGGCTATGACATATTTCAGAGAGGGAGGGAGGGAGGGAAGGGAGGGAGGGAGGGAGGGAGGGAGGAAGGAAGGAAGGAAGGAAAGATTACATATCATTGTTCAAGTATTACTTAGCCATATTCTTTCCATAATAAATGAAGATCTATTTTATTAGACAGTACTGGGCTTTTACTCATATCAATTTTTTCTCATCTCAGTTCATGAGGTGCATGAAGGTCAACTCATAGTCTTAAAAGATGAATTGAATCCATTTTCTAATGTTCCCTGAGCTTTATGTTCAAAAAAAGCATTAGTTTGCCACTGAAGTGTTTATTGCTTACATGACATCTAGCATGCCTCTCAGCCAAGTTGGAATCACTCCCAAACAAGTACTGTGATTTAATCATACTCATGAAAGTGTTCAGTTTGGGGTTTGTCTGAAGAAATTATTAAAGAAATGAATGCAGCCAAATTAAAAAAGAAAAGTGGGGAGACTTCCGGTGGCAACGCTACTGCGCTAGGAAGCAGAGGAACGGGGCTCTGTTCCCGAGGCTTCTATTTTATTTATTTATTTATTTATTTGGAGGTTCTTCTATGCTGCCCTACTTCCTGTCGAGGGACCTGTTTTAGGTGCGATCGGACTCGGAGGGACCAATCGATGGAGAAGGGATTTTCTGGAGTCCAAGAGGCAATGCGCAATTGCCTTGTAGGACGAAGATAAACCCTTCAACTTCGACAGGAAAAAGAACCAGCTGTTTTTTTGGCCGACCATAGCTGTAATGTCCACGCAGCAGGAAGGAGAAGAGATTTAAAGAAAGCTAAATCGGAAAATGAAGGAGTATTTGGATTAACAGAGCGTAGAGCACAGATTGAGAGAGCCCACTGTGGATTAAACCAAAAGAAGCAAGCGCCGAACGGAAAAAAGAACTGGAAACAAATGCCATAAAGCTGAAGTCACGGTGAGAGTGACAGAGTGGAAAAACTTAAAGAAAAACCTCTGGCAAGAAAATCGGGGCTCCGTGGCTGAGGATTGACTGACAGAGTGCCTTAACTTCATTTAAGAACTTAAAACCTTTGGAATACTGGATTTGCAACCTTGGTTTAAAGATTGGAACTTTGTTTGTCTGGGAGAGAAGAGAAGAGGTGTTCAGAATATTAACAAATATTTGGCAGCCATTATTGGAATACCCAGAAAGGAACTTTTAAAAGAATGGTGAATGAAAAAAAACCAGTCTGGGTTAAGTACGTCTTTCATTTTCTATACTAGTGGAACTACAGAGGGGAAGAAATAGAACTATTGATTCATTGAGTATATAGAAGAAAAAAAATAAAAATAAATATAGACAGTAACAAACAACTTTATAAACACCTTGGAAAAAATTGTGAAAAGAACCTTTTGGATTAATGGACTAATGAATTAATTAACTAATGATATCATAAGCTATATACTTTGAAAAGACAAACAATACAGGGCTGTGATGGGTAAATACATTGACTGTGATTAATTCAATTAATTAATTAAGTATTTATATTTATTTATAGAGAAATTTTTATAAGGAATTGGATTATTGTACTAATATTGTTGTATTTACTTAGATTTACTTATATTTAGCATATTTCCAATAATATATTTATGATAGCCTATATATAACACTCTTAGTTGTGCACTATTCTGCTTAGTTTTACCAGTATAAATAACTATATTTATCTCAAATAGATTTAATTTTACATAATTATAATTATAAATACAATTTAGAAGAACTAGTGAACCTTTTGGCTATAATATACAATAACAGAACATAAATCTGAGTTTATACGGGGGAATAATTTTTTATATGATACTGTGGAAAAATATACGTGACTCATTCAACATGACCAGCACAGTTACTACCACCAAACTGAGTAAAAAACAAATATCAAACCCTGCTTTAACAACACAGGAGTCCCCAATGCACCAAAGATCAATTGAAACCATGTTAGTTAAAGAAAAACTGGATCAACTGCAAGTTTACAATCTATCCAAGAAACACATTTAATGCAGGAATCAACGACAAAAACTCAAATTGCGATACAGAATAATAGGGGAGAGGCGAAAAAACATCATAAAGAAATCAAAATAGAAACGATTGAAGTTAAAGATAAGGTGAAAAGTATAGATGATAAGATTATAAATATTCAGCAAATGCTAGCAGAAAATGAACAAAAGATAAAAACAATAGAAAATAAGATGGAACAGGTGGAACAAAAAGTTGATAGTATCGAAGAGAAAAACACTCCAACTGCTAGGAATCTAGAAGAAGCTATAGCCAATCTCGAGATGGAATGTGCCTCATACAACCTTAGATTTCAGAATATCGAGGAAGAGAAGGGGGAAAACCTGGGAGAAAAAATGGCAGAAATTCTGGTGGAAATTTTGCAAATTGACCCCCAAGAAATGAGAAGGGAGATCAATGAAATTTATCGGGTTCATACTAATTACGTAAGAAGACACCATCTGTCAAGAGAAATACATGTGAAATTTGCAAGAAGAGCAGTACGAGATGATGTATATAAATGGTCCAGAAACGAAGCGATCTCATATAAGGGCAAAGAAATTATTACATTAAAACAAGTTCCTTGCAGGATTAGAAATAATAGAAAGCAATACCAATTTTTAACGAATTGATTGATAAAAGATAACATTATGTTTAGATGGCTGATCCCAGAGGGACTTCTAATAACGTGGCAGGAAAAGAAGTTTAAAATTAATTCGATTGAACAAGCCCGAGAATTTTCAGACCAGTATGGTCAATTAGAAGAAGATCAAGCCAGTAGAGGAAGTAGAGATGAATTAGAGTAAAAGCCAGGAAGAAGAAGAGATAGCAGAAGAGAGTGAGAAACAAAAGGAGGAAAAAAAGAAATACAAACAGCAGGAAAGAATGCAAGGCAGAGTACTAAGAGAAACAAAAAACCCTAAAAGATATTACAAATAATAATGGTGGAAGAAATTAAAATTACAGCAATTAATATAAATGGATTGAATAACCCAAAGAAAAGATTCTAAACATTCTCATATCATTTTTAAAAGAAGTTTTTTTATGAAAAGATAGATGGAAGGGAGGGTGGACCATTACAATTTGAGCAGAAAGAGGCCATTGGTTACCATAGTGATGATCAGTGGTTGATTGGCCTGATTGGAATATTTAACTTGAATTCCCCCCCCCCTTCCTCATTTAAACTTTATCCAACATAGATAACCCATAAGGACAGGTTCATCTGCCCTGCATAGGTGTGATCCAACATAGAAATGGCAACCATTTTAAACAAAAACCTTCCATTTGTATTGTCAGGCAGTGATTTTATATTGCCCGTTACATGTATATGCAGGGGGATGCATCCCTATCAAATATAATGGTTTATTCCTGAGCACGTGATTAATATGTTCCTAGTACGCATGTGTACATTCCTTTCTTTGATCCTTCCTTCTTTCTTCAGCTTCTGTAAGGAGCAAGAACTGTTTTTTATAGCTAAGATGTGATTTATTGTTTTTGTACCGAAATAAATATTTTCTACTTTAATATTTAAACTGCGGTTTCTTTTTATAATGTCAGAGTTCCAGGGAAAGATCTATTTTGCCTCTGATGAGAATTATTCTTATCTAACATGTATTTTCTTATATACAGTATAAGGATGTAGGATAATAAAAGGAGTTTAGATAAAACTATATATATCTGTCCTAAAACATTTGTAGGCATTGTTTTCTTTTTGTGCAGTGCCTCTGTTTAAGTATGTTTCAAATTGTTTTAAGGTGGATCTGAAGAAAATGTTTAACTGAAACAAAACTATACAGATATCCTCTCAAAGTCCCTGATCTAAACTAAATTTTAAGGTATTCCTCTCTCTCTAATTTGGCCTGTATTATCCCTGGTTTTTGTTAAGTCCCACAAAAGAGGCTAGAGGCGAGGTTGTGACTTCAGCTCTTTATTCTGTTTCAGCAAGTACTTCAGCAATGCATGGTCTGTGGCAGGGATTTAAATAGGGAGCCCTGCAAACAGGCAGCCAATCAGGCTACGCCTATGCAAATTCCTGGTCGGACTGGAGTGAGAACTTCTCCAGTCTTTCAATACATTACATCCCTCCCCCTTTAGTTTGATGTTAATTAGCATACATAGTCGTTGAGATACATAGGACGTTTAGCAAGCCGACTTGACCTGGGCAGTTCAGTCGGGGTGTTAGCCAGAGCCAGAGAGGATGTGTTTTTGCTCTCTGACTCCATCTGTGGATTATTCTGGAACCCCTCGCTTTCAATGTTGGATTCATCGGGCATGAGCTCTACGTCATCGCTGGAGAGCGCCTCCGGACTGCCAGCTAAGTACTCCGGCTCTGGGAAACTAGTTGTAACTGTTGGAAAAGTAATGTTAGGACTCGGGCCTTCCCAGTCAGCATTCAATGGCTGGCGCCCTCATAATTGATCCACATGATGCTGCCATTTTTGCCCATTCCCCCAACTCTATTATGTAGGACTTTGGACCTGTTATTTCCAGGACCCTCCCAGGAAGCCATAATGGCCCTTCTGCATGATTCCTTGCATCTATGAGGTCGTTTATTTTTAAAGCCCTAATTTGTGCTGTGTTGGACGTTTCTCTGTTATTACAGTAACTTGGGTGTAATCTGTCTAAGGTGGACCGGAGTTTCCGGCCCATCAAAAGCTCTGCAGGGCTTTTCCCTGTAACCGTGCTTGGTGTTATGTGCTGTGTGGTTAATAGCTTATCTATGCGTGCCTGCCAGTCCCCTGGCTTAACCCGGCCCAGGGCTTCCTTTGTTGCTCGCACTGCTCTTTCGACCAGTCCGTTGGAACTCAGCTGGAATGGAGAAACCAACGTGTGTTTTATGCCTAAGCTTGCTAAGAACCCCGCAAAGGCTGTCAATGTTAACTATGGCCCATTATCTGATACCAGTGTGTCCGGTAACCCATGCATTGCAAATAACTTCCTCAGTGCTCAGATAACTGCTTCTGTTGTTGTGTTATGCATCAAAACTACCTCCAGCCATTTTGAGTAAGCATCTATTACTATTAGAAATGTTTGCCCGTGAAAAGGACCCACGAAATCCAAATGTATGCATGACCAAGGGGCCCTGGGCTGTTCCCATTTGAGGGTTGGGGATTTGGGGGGTAGTGCTCTGGATTCTTGGCACAGAGGACACCCTGCGACCCAGTCCTCTATATGTTTGTCCATGTTGGGCCACCACACATAACTTCGTGCCAGTGCCTTCATTCTAACCACCCCCGGGTGCCCTTCGTGTAGCCCCCTTAGAATACCCTCTCGTAGCGACAGAGGAGCGAGGACCCTGTCACCCCACAGTAAGCACCCCCCTTGCACCGCCAGTTCATGTTGTCGCTTCGCGTATGGTTGGAAACTGGATTTAAATGGCCCTTGTGGCCACCCCCTCTTAACCCAGTTGATAATGGTTCGGAGTTCGGTGTCTCTGGCCATTTTGGCTGCAATGTCTTTCGCTGTTACAAGTCCCAGCTTAGCAATGTCTATCATGAGGATTGGGAGGCCCGGAGTGGGGTCGTCCACTAAATCTGGCAAGGGGCAGCGGCTCAGCGCATCTGCATTTCCCATGTGTTTGCCAGGTCTGTGTGTCAATGAGTAGGAATAGGTGGCCAGAAAAAGGGACCATCTGAGCATTTTCGGGGGCATAGCATCTGGCATGGGCTTGTTAGCTGCTAATAGCCCTAATAAGGGCTGGTGATCAGTGACCAGCTCAAAATGCCGCCCATACAAGTATTCGTGAAACCACCTTACTCCCGCAACCAATGCCAGGGCTTCTTGGTCAATTTGGCCATAGTTCCTCTCTGCTGCTGAGAGAGTTCTTGAGAAATAGGCAATGGGGGCTTTGCAGCTGTCTGGAAGTCTGTGGCTAAGCACTGCCCCCACCCCAAAAGGCAATGCATTACATACTAGTACTACTGGCAAGGTTTCATTAAATTGGATTAAAACACTGTCTTGCAATAACACGTTTTTCACTGCTTCGAAAGCCTGTGCTTGTGTGTGTCCCCAAACCCAAAATGCGTTGTTTTAAGTTTTAAGCCATATTGCTTCCTTCAATTCTCTAATCTCTTTATTCATCGCTTCTGTTTCCCCCCCCTTTGTTCTGTCATAAAACTAAATGCCCAATAATTCTTTTAATTTCTCATATTAATCAACATTCTTACTAATTGTATCCACTCTATAATTTTTCAACTCTTTAAGTAATAAAGAAAATCTTAAATTTTACATTTAAACAAGTCACATATATAAAAGTAGTACACAGCATAATATAGAATCATAATATACCCCTTTTTTCTGACATTTAAATTCATTTCCATTGTTTCTAATTCTTTATTTCCTGTCTCAATGCAAATATTTAATTAAATCAACTCAAAAAATTTATCTTACCATTATTAATTCATCCATCTCTTATATTTAAACATCAAAGAATAGAAGAGAAAAGACCAAGAGACAGCAAAGAAAAAATAAAATATAAAAAGAAAAAACTCCAAATCCATTAACTTACCAAATCTCAGCTTAATAAATTTTTAAAGTAATATACAATCATAATATACCCTGTTCATTTTTGATATTTAGATAATTTCCCTTAAATTCCAATAATCATATTTATTTCATATTTCTCATATTGTCATTGTTTTCACCATGTTATTCCACACACTTCAACATTTATAATTTCCATAAAGAGGAGAAAAAGGAAGAAGAAAAAAGAAAGAAAAGAGGAAAAATCTTTGAATTTCTAATCAGATAATTATATTAATTTTATATATCAAAATTTTTATCCATTAACATAGTTATCACAATTAAATCTTATATAATAATTAGAAAAGAAAAGCAGGTAAATAATAAAAGAAAAAAAAGATTCCACTTGTAGTATTTCAAAATCTTCATCCATTCCCTTTTAATTTCCCAATTACTTCCGTTTTATATATATATTTCCTCCATCCCCATTTCCTTAATCTCTTCCCTTTCTTTCGTTTACCTTTATACCAATAAGATCTCATTTCCCAAGCCCTTTTCTTTCCTCTTAAATCTACTATCTGTATGTATCTAGTTTTCCCCATTCGTTCTTTAATTTTATATATCTTAAAATCTTCTTCCTTAATCTGAACATCATCATTTTTATTATCTTTATCTCTATTTTCACTGCCAAGCCCAGTGGAATCGTTATATATCTCAACATAGTCATTAATCAATATTCCATTTTCAATGTTCTTTCCCTTTTCATCATCGTTTATAATGTTTTCATCAGTCTTCTTGCCTTCATCTGTTATTATTTCCTTTTCCTTTTCCAAAATTTCCCCTTCCTCTTTTACATCCAATCCAAAGCTTCTTCTTAAGTCTTTTAACAAATCTTTCATGAATTCAGCCAATTCTTTGTAGTCGATATCTCCCATATTTTCAATTATGTTTCTCAAATCTAAAATGTTATAGAGCTCCAGCTGTTAACTGGAATCTGCCTGAACCACAAAACAAAATTTCTCAGTCAATTCCAAAAGCTTTTAGCTTTTAGCAATCACTTATTTCTTTGTCAGCAAGATCACAAATCGCCAAATTTCCATAGTCCTTCCAGCTGCTAATAATAATATATTTCACAGCCTTTAATTGTCCTCTAGTAAATTCTCCCAGTTAAATCCTTTTAATTCCATTTAGTCATTACAAGAATAAATCTTTCTTGCTGTTCCTTTGTTGTTAAGATTCAATCCAGTTCAGTGCTTATCCATCTTAGTCCAAATATTTTTCTTCTATACAGTCACAGGTTACTCTGTTCCGAAAACAACAGCTGTCAAAACATTTATTTCTGGTAGTATCCCACGCTTACATTGACTCCTCCAACCAGCAGATGGCTCTGTTTCCATCTCCCAGCTCTGCCTTTAGTTATTTATAATCCAATTCTTCCATTTTTAAATAATTCCATTGACCAAATTACTTTCCTTTGAATTCCAAATCTTCAAAAAATAAAAACTCCAAATCCACAATCAATTGGGCTTTAGTTGTAATTCAGTTTAAAAAGAAAAATTCCCCACTCTATATTCTCCATATGCCAAGCAGCCGCTCCTTCACTTCCGGTCTTTTTGTTTTGTTCCCTTTTATTATGTCCAAGTAAAGTTTTTTTAAAGCTTTCTCTGGCAATATCACTCACCAGCTTCTTCTGTTTTCCTCACACTCACCAGCACCTCGCTTTTGATTTTCTTTCCCAGATGACTCCAATTCGCTAAATCATCTCCTTGCAATGTGACTGCCGCGGCTAGTTGACAGCTGCAATGCCGTCCTCCACATGCCACCGGTCTAGGAGCAAAACTGGTTTCCTGGGGGGGTATGCCGCCCCCCCCCCCAGTCCACCAGCCAGTGCTCCCTTCTTCATCACCCCTTCAGGGTGGATCTGGCCTGGTCCCGTTCGGTCCAGGTCCCCAGGCGGCGTGGGATCGGGGTTTCCCCTGCGGAGTGCGGGGAAACTCCGTGGCACCGTGGCGTTTAGCCAAGCCTTCCAGCCATGTGGTCACTTCTATTGTAGCCCAGTGGTACAGCCGTATCAAAAACATCTGGTCCACAGTGAGTCAGGAACATTTCCTTTTCCTGTCGTCCGAGAGTGTGCTCATGTCGTTTGCTCCCAGGAAACATCGGAATCTTTTTAGGTAATTTTCCCAGATCTCTCTTCCTTGGTTGAATGGTGTCGGTGGGTGGTAAGACGATGCCATCTTGGCCTCTTAGAATCCGACCCTTTGTCCAGGATTCAATTTTGGCGCCTTGTGGTTCGCTTCCTTCCGGCCGGGCTGGAATGTCTTTGTCTAAGAAGATCCCATCCTCATCGCCAGATGTTAAGTCCCACAAAAGAGGCTAGAGGCGAGGTTGTGACTTCAGCTCTTTATTCTGTTTCAGCAAGTACTTCAGCAGTGCATGGTCTGTGGCAGGGATTTAAATAGGGAGCCCAGCAAACAGGCAGCCAATAGGAGCCCAGCAAGCAGGCAGCCAATCAGGCTACGCCTATGCAAATCCCTGGTCAGACTGGAGTGAGAACTTCTCCAGTCTTTCAATACATTACAGTTTTCATAATTTATTCAGATTATTTTTATATCTAGAGATTAACACAAATACTTATGGAAAATGTGAATAGTTTGATTATATCCGATAATAGCTGATGGTTGACAGGAGGCCATCAATGCCCCACATGTTTGTTGTATGTCAGGTTTTTTTTAATGTGTATTGTTGTTTTGTTATGTGTGTCTAATAAAAAAAAATTAAAAAAAGAAAAGAAAAGTGGGTGGGTAAAGAGAACAAAGCTGAGGGAGAGAGGAAAATGGATTGATTTCAAAACTCTGAAAATTGATTTAAGTCCTACTCGAGATTCAAAAGCCTCCTGGGTATATTAAAAAAGGAATGATGAAAAGGCATGACAAGCATTACAAATTAGGATAGAATGAATGTCTAAAATATAATGCATAAGCAACAAACTGTTTGGACTTTACTATGGTGTAAATGTTTTTGTTTTGTTTTACTTTTGTTGGTTTGTTTTAATTTTAGAAAGAAAGATATTGCCTTAAATGAAATTATTCTCTTTACATTCTAGACAGACTTAGCACTACCTGTGATAAAATGGCAAGAAATGTGCAAGACTTGCAATGAAATATTATGTTGTGGAGAGCCCCTGATCATTGTTTCAGAAGTCATCACCTATATCCTTCTGCACCCTATTCAAGTCCATTTTCCTTTCAAGCCAGCTGGTTTTCTTCTATAATGGTCAGTCTGAACTTACTGAACACTCAGCCTCAATACACTTGTCCTCTTAAAGTGTCACTTTTGTCCTAAATATTTTGCTTTACACTTCTGCAAAGTTTAATAGCATTTATATCCATCCTATAGTCAAAGAGGGTGCACAGCAACTATGTAAAATTCCAAATACCATATTTTTCGGAGTATAAGATGCACCTTTTTCCTTCCTAAAAGTGGCTGAAAATTTGGGTGCGTCTTATACTTCGAATGTACCTTTTTTTCCCAGCCCTAACTAGGTGCTAACAGATCTTCCCAGCTCTTACCTTGCAGGCTCTTTCATTGTTACTCTCTCCAAAGAATGTTTTTCCAGCCCTAAGTTTTTGCAGAATTTTTTTTCATTGCTCTACTTGCTCCGAATAAGTTTTTATTTAGCCCTAACCAGGAGCTAACTATCTTCCCAGCTCTTACCGGCTTGCAGGTTCTTTCATTGTTATTCTCTCAGAAGAAGGTTTTTTTTAAGTCCTAACCAGGAGATAAAATAATGTGCTGAAGCTGCTCCGAATAAGTTTTTTTCTAGCCCTAACCAGGTGCTAACTATCTTTCCAGCTCTTACCGGCTTGCAGGCTCTTTTATTGTTACTCTCTCAGAAGAATGTTTTTCCAGCCCTAAGTCTTTGCAGGGTTTTTTTTTCATTGCTCTACTTGCTCTGAATAAGTTTTTTTCTAGCCCTAACTAGGTGCTAACAATCTTCCCAGCTCTTACTGGCTTGCATGCTCTTTGATTGTTACTCTCTCAGAAGAAGGTTTTTTTAAGTCCTAACCAGGGGATAAAATAATGTGCTGAAGCTGACCAGACTAAGGATGCTAGCCAGATGAATACCTGGTAGGCAGATTGTTTTCCCCTATTTTCCTCCCCAAAAACTAAGGTGCGTCTTATACTCCGGTGCGTCTTATACTCCGAAAAATACGGTAAATCCACCCTTGATACCTGGCTATTGGATCGTCTGTAGCCCTGTGCTCTGGCTGCTGCTGAATGCAAGGTTGGCTTATAACAAGGCTGCTAATTTTTTATCATATCAAGTAATAGGGCATGTGATATTGCTGCTTTGCAAGCTGCACTAGTTGCCAGTATGCAATTCAGGGCAATGGTTATCTTCCATAATGCCCTACATGGCATGGGCACTAGATATACTGTATAACCATCTTTCTCCCATGGTTTATGCCAGTGGTGGCGAACCTTTTTCGGCTCGCGTGCCGAAAAGGGGGGGGCGCACTCGCGTGCCCACACCCATTCCCTCCCCCCACGCATGCGCACAACACCCCCCCATGCTGCCCCCTGCGCATGCGCACACCTCCCCACCCCCGCACAAAGGCTTACCAGAGCCTGGAACGACGAAACCGGCACGGAAGTGCGAAAAAAACGCACTTCCGGTTTGCCGGTGTGCTGTTTTTTGCACTCCGGAGGGTTCAGGGAAGTTCCCTGAAGCTCCGGAATGCAAAAAACTACAAAATGGACAAATCGGAAGTGCGGAAAAGTGCACTTCCGGTTTGTCCGTTTTGTAGTTTTTTGCATTCCGGAGCTTCAGGGAGCTTCCCTGAACCTTCCGGAGTGCAAAAAACAGCACACCGGCAAACCGGAAGTGCGTTTTTTCGCACTTCCGGTTTGCCAGTGGGAACCCTCGCGTGCCAGCTTCTATGGCTCCACGTGCCACCTCTGGCACGCGTGCCATAGGTTCGCCACCACGGGTTTATGCCCATATGGTGAGAGCCAACCAACTGACCCAATGCTCTGGGTCAGTTGATCAAACAGAGCAGATCTCTTTCTGTCATCACAAGAAACAGTGTAGAATGCACTGAAAAGTAATGAAAAAACTGTTCAAGGAGTGCAGTAAGTTCAAATACACTCTATATTTAATCATGGCTGATCTGTGTCCCTGTCTGTCTGATTCCATTGTTTCTCATTTCTGCTATGTTTTCTGTTGAGTTACAAGTCTCTGTGTTGGATCATTTGAAGGCTCATTATAAAGAGCTTTATAGATTTTGGAAGTCTTGTGCCTGGAATCATTAATATTATTGGAGGTATTATCCCAAATATTTCTTCTTATTTCCATGTGGAAATGGCTGAAATTCATTCTTATCACCAATATAATATAATTCACAATATATTTATGTGTCATCATTTTTTTCCTGTCCCTGAAATATCTCTTATTTTTTGGTAAAACTTCTTTATCTTCAGATTAGGTTTAGCCTAATCTGATGCAAGAATACCAATCACAGTATCCATATTTTTGTACTCTAGAACAGTGTTTGAAAATACAAAGAAGACAGCACCACTGTGAGACTTGCACAGTGATCAGTTATTATTGTGTTGAGTATTATTTAGCCATCTCTAATTTTCACTTTGGGAGGAAGATTGCTGAGAAGGTGGTAGGCTGCTGTTTCAAAGGACTGGAGGAAGGGAATTCTCCTCTCTCATCTTCCATTGCTTCTATCATTCTTCTTCGCTCTGGAATTTTGGATATATCGGCCTTTAAAACTTTTACATAAAAATCAGTTGCTTTCAATATCGTATTAGCTGATATCTCTTTTCCAGATGTCTCACCGCTATCCCAATTGGAGCCTCCCATCTATACTGTATTTGCTGTTTTTTCAATTCTTCCACCAGAAAGGAATAATCCCTTCTGGCTCTCAACATTTTGGGAGGAATTTCTTTCAATATCATTACTTCCTGTCCATCTACCTGAAACTTGTTCTTAAAAGTCACCTGTAAAATTTCATTACGTAATTTATTTATTTATTTTATTTAAATGGATTTCTATGCCGCCCAACTCCCAGTGCTCTTGTAGTAAAATATATTACAATATCTCTTGGCAGATGTTTCTGTTTGGCAGTCCCAGAATTGGCACGATATATTTTATCAATTTGCATACTCAGTTCCTCTTTTGTCATTCCTAACGTATGCACAAATGCCTCCACCATCCTTTCCTTTAGATCTTCTTGTTTTTTCTCTTTTACACCTCTTAGTCTTAAAGCAAACTCCATACTTCTATATTGAATCATTAACACCTCTGCTTCAAAATTTTCAATATTATTCTGGGTCTTATCTATAGCTTCACCCAAAGTTATCACAGACTGTTTAATCTCTTCCACGTCCTCCTCCAAAATTTCCATATTTCCTACCAGTCCTTTGATTGCAAATATCATATCATTCCTTAATTGCTGGTGTCGAGTAACCATCTCCTCTAAAACAGACTGTATTTTTTCATTAATTTCATTAATTTTTAAGTTAAATTCCATAACAAGTTCATTCTTCATAACTTTTAAAGCTTCAGATAACTTTTCCAGTGTTAAAGTCTGTGGGGGTGTTGAATAAGGAGTGGGTTGCATTCTTGAAGTATAAACAGGAGGACACCCAAGTCCCTTGCCAAAAACAGTCCTTCCAGGTTTAGAAGCCATTTAAGATTTAAAGTTAAACTTTTTGTTTTAATCCAAAATCAGAGAGAGAAGAGAGAGTTCATCAAAGTCAGGCATTTTCAAACATTTTCAAACAAAAGGCCAAATCCTTTATTAAAAACAGTCTTTCCAGGTTTTAAAGCCATTTAGGTTTTAAAGTTAGATTTGTTTTTTTGTTCCAAAGAAAAAAAGAATTCCTCAGAGTCAGGCGTTTTCATAGAAGGGGCTGCTAATGAAACGAAACTTTCTAGCTTTCACTTTCACGCCCTTTGAATCTTCAATTGCCATTTTGTTGCTTGTTAGCTCAGTTAATTTGTAACTTCCGAAGTGAAAGTCAGCATTGGAGTTAAAGTTAAAGTACTTGCCATTCGAGTCTCCTGCTTTTCTCTGTCTGCTGTCTGCAGTGAATCAAAGTATTATAAATCCCATCTTGAAAGCAGAGCTGGTCGCGGCATCTTGCTCCGCATAAGCAGAGGCATCCGAAGTCCTGGAGCAAGTGACAGGCTGCCTGGGGAGCCCTCACCCTTCGCGCCCCAGATTGTCTCCTGGGGCACTAGGGGGGCTCTACCTTCACCTGTCGGCTCTCATCTCTCCCCTAATCCCGGGGAGAAGATTTTCAAGCCGCCAGACAGCTGTTCTGGCGGCTTTACGGGACCTCGGAACAGGTGCTCAACGAGGAGCATCCTCGATGCCTGCGGAGCCAAACCGGAAGTCAGTAGGCTGCTGTTTCAAAGGACTGGAGGAAGGGAATTATTTGAATCTCTTCAGCCAGATTTCAGGCCTGGGTTACATACTGAGATGACATTGATTGTATCTATTGGTCAGAGGAGGATGAATATTGTGTATCCATCCTGGACTCTCTAACCTGTAAGAGACTGTTCATTAGTCATGGTATTCCTCTAGACTGAAGTTGGAAATTGTGTTGTGATGGTTTTCCTCCTTCCTCCAGAGCTGGTTCCAATTGATGTGGTTGAAGGAAGAGAACCAACCCAAGACCCTTGGTTTGTGGGATATCTTACATGTCAATTCTTGTCTTACATGTCAATTCTCTCCCTGCTGTATTTAAGATCCATGTGAAACCTCTGGGTGAGATCATCTATTGCAGAATTTAGGCATTATGAATATGCTGATTATACTCAGTTATATATTTTTAATCCTAGGCTGGCTAAGTGATATTCTTAAGATTCTGTCTCAGTATCTAGAACTTCTTGGGGGTCTGCATGGGGAAGAACAGGCTTAGGCTCAACCCTAAGCAAGACTAGATGTTTGTGGATATTGGAGCCCCCTTTATCTGGAAACATAACTTTCTGGATGGGGCACACTGTTCAAAACAGAATTTGTCACAATCTGGAGTCCTTCTTGACCAGGGTGTCAAACTCACATCATCACAGCGTCATCACATGATGTATCGGGACTTTTTTCCCCTTTGCTAAACCGGGCATGGGCATGGCCAGCACATGACACATCCGGCCGGTGGGCCAGGAGTTTGACAGTCCTGTTCTAGACTTATGGCTTCTGCTAAAAGAATAGGTGGCAATCATGTCTAGAAGAACCTTTGCACAAATCCTTTGCACCTATACCTGAATTTGGGAGCCCTTGTCATTGCCTCTCATGGCGTCTCAACTTGTATCTTGGCCATACCGTGCACACTACCTATGTCGACCTTTGAAAATATTTGGACGCTACAACTAGTCCAGAATGAACTGATGCAAGCAGTTATGGGCTATGTGACACTGCTACTATATTAACTCAACTAGTGGTTAGGTGGCTTCTGGCAATTCAAGGCGTTTGTGTTCATGTTATAGTCCTCCAAGGCATAGGACCTGGCTATTTGCAAGACCACCATCTCCAATTGCTGGTTCCCATATGTTAAGATCTGATAGGTTGATACGCTCTAGTTTCATCACATAAGCAGTGTCATCTTGTAGGACCCAACAATTGTTTTTTTCAGTTGCCACACCTAATATTTGGACAGCATTCTCCTCAGATAGCTTTTACTCTGCTTTAAAAAAACCTTCAGTTCTTGATTCTTCCCCAGGCAATGTTTCAGAAGGATAGGCAAGACTATTTCATTACCTGAATGTATGAACTGTCTTTGTGTGACATCTTATAATGCTTTATTTTATTTTCTGTTGTATTTAGTTTTTGTCATCTGCTCTGATTTACATGGTAAGTTAGGGAGTTGTGCAAATAAAAATAATAAAGAAAAATGCATTTATGCTATTTAGGATAAGTTACAATGTGACGAGGCTTATTAACTTTGCAACGATAACTTTTCTTTGCAGATTTGTCTATCCCTATACATACATACATTTTTGAGGTTGTGGACTCTCATATCAGGTATGGAAAATTAGATAATGCAATACATTCCAAAATCAAAAACATGTTCCACTTCAAAATCTTCCTTTTAAAATATTAATTTGATATAAGTATATGGGAGCAATAAGGTTATTTCCCCACTAGTGACTTATAGAATCTTCTACAACAGAACTGTCCAACATGCACCCAATCAAGCAATCTTCTTTGGCCCTCAAGCATCTTTTGAAAATCCACTGCCATCAAACATCATTGAGGATACTCAGATCTTTGCAGCCACCCAATGCTTTCAAGCCTCATGGACACTGCAAACTGTATTCCTGCCACAATACTGCTGAGTAGCTGGTTGGTGTGCCAGCTACTCTTTTGAGCTCCACAATTATTTTTGAGGTATTAATCCTCTATACAAGTTGTGCTCTAGAGTCATCCCACCATTGTTGGGCCAAAGTATCAATAGTAGTCATAGTAGACTTTATATTGCTTCAGCAATGACTGGGTGTTGCTATGAAGAAGTTGCTGTGAAGATGTCCCACTAATAGGGAAATGGCTTGATCTCTGCCTAGTGTTACCTCCATCTTGAGTGGGGAAATGACCAGAAGCAGACGGTCTCCAATTGAAAGCATTTTAACTTCAACACAGATCACTACTAGGAAAAACCAGATGCTAATCATTGTTGAACTGTAATTCTTCCTAATTTATGGAAATGTTAAACCTTCCTAACCTTTGTAAGATAGTCAGGATCCTATGAATTTCATTGAAAGGAAGAAAAGTGAGCATCATGCAAAAATAAATATTGGTTATTTACTGTAATTAGAGAAGATAAAGCACTAGTTTCTATTGGGCTGTGAAACTGACTAAAGCTGATTATGAAACTAACTAAATTGCTTGGTAAGTTTATTGTGAAATAGACTTGAGAATGGGCATTTTGGGAAATTAAAGGAATTTACAACCCATTTAGTACCCATGCTTTTTCATAAATAACGCTATCTGCAGTCCTAAAACCCTGAATTATAGGAACTTTACAAAAATGAAAATGGTGCAAAGATAAAATAATGCATTAGTGCAAATGACCATTAAAATGATTTACAGAACCACACAGTGAAACAGATTAAAGTTCTATAATGTCCAGAATCAAGCAAGCAGATGGTAACTATAAAATTTAGGAGAACATGAAATGGATAACAGGATGCATGATCATGATGCTTTAAAACAGGGGTCCTCAAACTTTTTAAACAGGGGGCCAATTCATGGTCCCACAGACTGTTGGGAGGCTGGACCAGCTGGGTGGGCATGGCTAGGTGATCATGTGATGGTGGGCGTGGCCAATTTATTTATTGATATGGATTTTTATGTTTTACATCTATAGTTTTTATATAGTTTATCTCACTGTTGTGTGCCACCCAGAGTCACCTTTGGTGAACTGCTCTCATCAGGATCTAAGGCAAAAATATTCAGAAGGACCCAAAAGGTAATGCAGCTTCTATAAAAGCATTTGCAGGGCTGAACTATTCATATAAAAACCTAGGCGAGATTGCATCATTGCATATATTCAAATACCTGGGAAGGAAGTGAAGATAAAACCTCCCACAGCAAAGGCCATAAAAATCCTAATCTTGAGTGAGACATAGACTGGATCACCTTATTTCAGAAGGAGTTTAGTGACATCTTTTATTTTATTGAATGCTGAAAGGCTTTGTGATTAGCACAGTCCTCATATAAACCCCTTCCTCATAATATGAACTCACTGGTTCTGAAACATGAAGCAAATCTGTTCGTTCTTTAAAGACTTGAAGACAAAGATCCCATTGCTTCTTATTGTCCCTTCTCCTGGCTCAGGGGTCTGCAACCTTAAACACTCCCTCTCATCTCTCTTTCTCTCATCTTTTTCTCTCTGTCTCCCTCCCTCCCATCTCTTACTCTCATCTCTCTCTTTCTCTTTTTCTCTCTCCCTCTATCTCCCTCTCACCCCCTCTCTCCCTTTCTCTCTCTTTCTCTCCCCCCCCCCCCTGTGTCGCTCCCTTTCTCTGTCTGTTCTCACTCTCTCGGAAAGACCTGTGTGTTTTCCTTGGGGATTGCTGAGAAATGAGTGGCAGAGGCTCCCCTCCTCCTCTCGCGACCCCCTGGCCGAGAGGGTGCGCATGAGAGGAGGAGGAGGAGGGAAGCCTCTGCCATTCATTCCTCAGCAAGCTCGGATTTCCAAAAGGAAGAAAGAAAAATGGGTAGCGAAAAGCACACAGGGCTTTCCAAGTGAGAAGACAGGGAGCGAAAGAGAGCGACACATACACAGAGAGAGAGAGAGAGACAGAGGGAGACTGGCTGATGGGCGAGCATCTTTGTTGAGGGCCGAATCTAGCCGAATCTGTCTCTTCCACCCCCTTCCCTCCTACCCTTCCACCTGCTCCCTTCCCCCCCACACACACTCAATCCTACTTCGGAATAGAGGAGCGCGCGCTGGAAACGCATGTTGGGTCGACCCGGCACTCGCCCGCAACTCTCCGCACTCCTCCAGACCCAGCTTCCTGAGGGGGGAAGCAGTCCTGACGTCTCTGCTCCCCCCTCAGGGCCACAGCCATCGCTGCCCGGGGAAGGCAAGGAAAAGAAAGGGATCATCTCAAAGGCGGCGAACAGCGTTCTGCTGTGAGAGCCGGGCCATGCCTCTCTGCCATCCAACTCGCCAATGGAGATGCTTCTGCCAGGCCATTCCCCCCACCACTGGACTGTTGTGCTCAGCACTCAGCGGGGGAGGGGAGGACTTCCCTATGCCGCCCCCTTCTTTTTCTTGGCCCCACAGACAAGGGAGAAGGAAGGCCCCCACCCCGCAAGATCCGCCCCCGCCATGGGGGCGTGGAGTGTGTCTCCCTCCCCTGTCGTTTGCAGGCAGCCGCGGTGATCTTTGCAAGCCCTGCGGGCTGGAAGGTGAGGCTAACGGCGCTCAGCCCCTCCCCCAGCCCGCATCTCCACCCGGACTCTCCACAGCACAGCTGCTGGGGGCAGCCAGGGACCACATGGCTGCGCTGCCGGCATCTCCCCTATGCCAGCCGGCCCTCACCCGCCGGCCCGCGCCCTTCAGCTTTACCTTAGCAGTGAGCAGACCCCGGTGGGCTGGAAGATAAGGGTGATGGCAGGGTGGGGGCGGGTCTTAATCACCACTGCACGCGGGCCGGGTAGAATGTGTCGGCGGGCCGTATCTGTCCCATGGGCCATAGTTTGAGGATGCCTGCCTTAAAATATTGCAAGAAAGATTCATATGGCAATTATAAGATGAAAATCAATCCTGCAAGCAAGCAATTCTAGATTGTTGATACAATGACTGTGATTTTATTTGTAGCTAATAGTAGACAGTAATTGCTTTAGCAAATATCACTTTTCTGTTTGGACAAAGTATATGAAATAATGGGTATCCAATTGGGGACCTTCAGTGCAAATGTAGAATTGTTCCAATTGTTCCAATCTTGATAGTTCCATCCAGTATTGCATCTATTATCTTAACTGTATCATCTTAGTCACAAATGTCATCTGATAGTAGTGCACAATCTGCAGAGACTTTTGCACCATGCAAAAGTAAAAAAAAATGGTTCCAAGTTACAACAATTTCTTGGTGCAAATAGATTTAATCTGTGATTGTGCAGATCCATGAGGATCTTGGTCTAAAATTCCTATTTTTGCCTCATACTTTAGCACAAAATTGTAAGGATTGTAGTTGTGGTGGCTTATTATGCACAGCTCTGTAATATAATGGTGGTTTCATTTATACTCTAAACTTCATTTGAATCGATACTATGAGGTTCTGTTTCTCATATCTTCTGTCTTGTCTCTTTTTGTCATTTGAATCTGTGTTTAAATGATGGATTCATGTGGACACTATATAAAACAGTGGGAAAATCAAGGGGATCAATGCCTTAAATCAGCGCTGGTCCCCCAACCTTTTAGGCACCAGGGACTGGTTCCGTGGGGAGCGTTTTTTCTGTGAACCAGGGGGCGTGGTTCACATGTGGCCTTGGATCCCATGTGTGCTGGGATGGGACTTCGCTCGTTTGTGCGGCCTGGCTCCTGTTGGGCTGCAGACTGGTGCCTTGGCCATGAACCAAGGATTGGGGACCCCTGCCTTAAATCATTTTGTGTGTCATGGAAAATTTAAAAAGTCAGACCATGATAATAAGCATGCACTCTATTTTCATATCTATTCTATGTAAAATTAATTTCAAGAATCTGACATTTATCAGCACCAAATTAGCTTCCTTCCCTCTCCAGATGAGAGTTGCTTTCACAGAAGGTTGAACAGAGTCCCCAGACTCAACTTCGGAAGCATGTCAAGTGCTTCTAAATCCACCAAACTACATGTACTAGAAGAGCAGCACGGGGGAAAGTGATCGACGTACGCTCTTAGTCTTGCAGGACTCAAGCGCAGCCAAGGAATGCATTGCTGTCAAAAGTTGGGGATTGGCCAAACGTCCTTGCGAAGGGCCCGAGGAGGGAGCTTTTGGGAAGAAAAACGTATTTTCGCCATTCAAAGAAGATCCTGCTCGGGGCTGCTAGAAGCTTCTCACCTTTTTCCCCCTGGAGGAAACCCTAAGAATGACGTCCACAGCTCGAGGCCGCCCTCGTGCCACTCGTCCCGCCCCTTCCCCAGAGGGGGAGGAAAGATGGGAGGAGTGATGTGGTGGGTCGAGTCGGGCGGCGCGATCCGCGAAGTGGCGACTAGAGAGAGTGGCCGCCTCCTTTTCTGCCGCCACAGTCGCCGCACCTGATCGGCTGGGGCTGGTGGAGCAGAAGCCGCCTCCTTTCCTCTGGCTCCATCAGGGTTCCAGACTACCCGAATCGCTTGCCCATGGCTTCAACTGGCAGTGGCGTGGAGGAGGTGCGCGTCTCGGTGTTGACCCCGCTGAAGCTGGTGGGGCTGGTATGCATCTTCCTGGCATTGTGTCTGGATCTGGGAGCCGTACTGAGCCCGGCCTGGGTGACGGCCGATCACCAGTCTTATCTGTCCCTCTGGGAGTCCTGCAACAAACTCGGCAACCCGGAGACCTGGCGCTGCAAAACTACCTTGAACAGCGGTGAGACAGGCCCTGTTAAGTCCAGACTGTTTTGGGTGGTTCCCGATTCTTCTCCTCCCGCACCCCAAGCCCTAGCCTTCTTTCGGACCCCACCCAATGCAGCAGCGCTCCCACTCCGACGCCTGGCCATGGTCACCTTTCCTGCTGCCGCTGCTCATAGCCCCGTCGCCCCACCCCGTCATCTTCGTTTTCTTCTTTCCCTCCCTTCTTCGCTTTTGCCTCTAACCCTTACCTCTGCGCTTGTCTTCCCCCAGGAACCCCCTCGCGCGATCTTCTCGCAATCTCTTTCTTCCCAAGGAGCTGTTCCTCCCACCTTTTAGCGCACGCCCAAGCTTTCCGCTGCTCGGATGGGCTTCCATAGCTCCGCTGGCTGTTATGACCCTCTGCAAGCTTCCTCTTTGCCCCGCCATTCGGCTCCAGCGCTCGGTTGCCAGCCTTGCAAATTACCGGCGCAGCATCGCCTGTCCTGTTTGGCAAGACCTTCTTCATTGGGTATCCACTTTAGAATTAGGTCTGACTTTGACACCAACACACCTTTCTTGGCATTATGGCTGAAGACTTGGGATTCGAAGAATTCTTCTCTCATCCCAGATTCTACATAGTATCCACCCTTTATTCAATGATGCAATTACTTTATTTTTGTTTAAGTACCGTATTATTAAACAATCTTACCTTACTTTCTAACCAACTTCCTAACCAACAAACTCAATTTTCTATTCTAATCCTCTAGTGCTTCCTTCTGGATATCTTCTTCCTATTTTTTCAGCAGTCCTCCCATCTTTGTAGCCCGAAGTGAAAGGGGGGGGGACCACAATTTTTTTAAAAAAGGATGCTTTTGGAAAACCTCTGCTTTAATAGATTTAATATACCATATAATCTAATAATATAGCATACTCTCTTTGTCTCAGAAATAAAAATGTTGGAGAGATTTGGAGGAGGAGAATAAAGTTTGCAAATCCTTTATATCAGGTGATTATTTATTTATTTATTTATTTATTTATTTATTTATTTATTTATTTATTTATTTATTTATTTATTTATTTATTTATTTATTTATTTATTTATTTATTTATTTATTTATTTATTTATTTATTTATTTATGAGACTTATATACCGCCTCATAGTGCAAGCACTCTCTAAGTGGTTTATACCACTAAGCAATGCATATTTATATTGCCCCCAACAATCTGGGTCCTCATTTTACCTACCTCGGAAGGATGGAAGGCTGAGTCAACCCTGACCGGGTGAGATTTGAACAGCTGAACTGCTGATCACAGTCAGCTAAAGTAGCCTGCAGTACTGCACTCTAACTGCTGCACCACCTCTGCTCACTTGAGATACTTCATTTGCATATTTAATTATGGAATGAGTTTGAATCCTGTCTGATCAAGTGTGCAGGTGGTTGAAACAATATTTGGCTGTTGTTTCAATTCAGGTCAGTGTGTGTACCTAGCACCTATTTAACAACCCCTAAACAAACTGATGGCAAAGTTTTGGCATTCAGCTTCCTTATGTAGCCAACTTAAAGTCACATTTGATGTTTCTTTTCTGTCCATGTATGACCTCTTCTGTGTCTCCCCCCTCTCTCTCCCTCCCTCCCTCCCTCTGTGTGTATATGTGTGTGTGCCTGTCTGTCTGTCTCTGTCTCTTTGTTGGCTGATTGGTATTTCTCTTATAGTATTTTCTCCAGGATATCCATGGGCGTGGGGAGAAGTAGGGGACCTGTCCCAGTGTAAAATCTGTCGTTTCAAAGGGGAAGGTTGATTTCTTCTCCCCTTCAACCAAGTACATGGTTAGCTCAGACCGCAAAACTGTAGTTTGGGTTGTTTTTAATTTTCCACTGTATACGACAATTTTCATAATTTTTGGAAATATTTAGAAGTTAAATTGTAACCCATATTTAGTAAGTCTAATTCATGAATTATCCTTATGTCTCATTTTATTTCAAACCACATCATTATACAATACAATATGGGTTTTCTATTGGTGCAAATGTGTATCTTACTTTTTGTTCTGGCACAAATGGAAATTCTTTGCTTGGAAGCTATATTGGAAGTTATTTTCTTTTGTTTATACCTGTCACTAGTGCCTGAAACATTTGGTCTGAAGTGTCTTTCTATTGGGTCCTTAAGAATATACATATATTTGAAAGAGGTATTACCTTGTACAGTTACTGGGGAGCCAACTTTGTATGAAAGGTTTTCTTTTCTTTTCTTTATTCTCTCTCTCTCCCTCACTCTCTTGCCCTAGCCTACCCCAACACTGAAATTTATGTAGGAATGTTAGCCTAGACATCTCCTTAGCAACAGGGTTTCTTTGCCCCATTTCTTTCTCTCCTAAATAATATCCCCTTGATTGCACAAAATCTTTCAAAAGAATTGGTTGCAATTGTGGGGGGGGGGGGACTGAGTTTCAAATATAGCATTCCCTTTCCATCCCCCATATTCTTTTCTTACCTTTAAATAAATTAATAAAAGCTAAATAGTGATTAATAGAGTGTTAAACATTTCCTAACTGCTTCTGATAATCATCCACCTTTTTAGCTGAGGAACTGAAGGTGGTTGCTATGGGTGGTAGATACAATTATGGGCTCATTCCAATTTTTCAGACTCTGAAATTCTCTTAAGTTATATTGTGGAATGAGTTTACTTATTTTTGTTTTGTTTTTAACGTATCCTAGGATTTACAAGTTATTAGGAATGAATGTTGAAGCTAATTGAACAAAACTGGTTTAATTGTATTTTGGCTGAAAGTCAGGCTTTGATTGCTCTCTGCAATCTGTGAATCTGCTCAGTTGATACATCCACATGCATATACGCATATGCTCACCCTTCAAGGTCAGTAAATCCTGTCTATATACTGATAAAGATTCTTATTGTGCTTGGTGAGTAATGGTTCAGGTCCATTATGCTTCATTAGGTTAGTTTACATTGATGCTTATTCTTCATTATTACATCTTCTATTTTCTCATTCCCCTTCCTGCAAAACCTATTCTGCATATCAAACCTCTTTCCAGGAAGACATTGTAAGTTGTATAACAATTGGATATGCTGGAAAGGAGCAGAGGTTTTCTGTGAAAATGCTTTTTAACTAAGGCACCAGAGCAAACAATATTTGTGAATGGAGAAAAAAAATGAACCACAAGCACAGGGCACTGCCTTAAAATATTTGCTTTTCTTTCTCTTGAAAAACAGCAGCACAAGGGACATTATCAGTAGTGGGTTCCTACCGGTGCGCTCTTGGCTATCCGTCGCCACCGAGCCGAAGAAGCTGGCGGCGTTTGCGGCGTGGGGCTTCCCCCGCCCGCTTTCCCGGGATGCTGGGACGCCGCCATTTGCGTTCTTCTGCCCTCTGCGCAAGCGCTGCTTGTGCAGAGGGCAGAAGAACGCAAATGGCGGCATCCCGGCGTCCCGGGAAAGCGGGCGGGGGAAGCCCCGCGCCGTGAACGCCGCCAGCTTCTTCGGCTCGGCGGCGACGGATAGCCAAGAGCGCACCGGTAGGAACCCACTACTGGACATTATCAAGGATAGGAATACACTAGAGCCTGCTAAAGCATATCAAAGCTTTAATTGGAAAAAAATCCTCTCTTAATTAAACTTGAAGCCCTGATTGCTCACAGAGAGGGCAAATCCATTGTTTTGAATCAGAAATTGTCTTTGTCCAGGTTTGCAGTTCTCTAAGTAATAAACTCTGATCTTACAGGTTTTTTTAAAATGCAGACTGAACATCAATGTATTTCTATTAATACAGAAGAGGAAAACGGTGATTGTGTATATGCTTTAGAAGTTTAGATGATTTAGGAGAAGACCAGTTATAATTTATTTTCCTGAGAGTAAGAATGACCTATAGCTGGCACTGGTGGGTAGGAATATTTGATAGATTAGTAAAAAATACAATACCATTTCAATATACCATTTAAAACAAGAAAAATATATCAAAAGGTTTTTTTTTTATTGAAAAGTTTTAAAGGTACAAAGTACAAACATTTTCCCCCATTTTTCTCCCCTCCTCCCCCCTCCCCCCTCCCCTTCCCCCCCTTCCCCCCTCCCGGACTTCCCAGGAGAAGCACAAGGTATAAATCTAAAAAAAAACTAACATAAAACTTACTATAAAAGAAAAAAAAAGTTATTAGTCCAAAAATACCCATTCATCCTTAACTCTTTAACAGTCCAAAAGCTTGAAAATATAGTATATCATTTCACAAATTTCTAATATTAGTAAACTATTTAAATTATTTTGATCTGATACTTTTTTTGAATATATTCAGTCCACCTACTCCATTCCAATATATATCTTTCATTTGAGTGGTCCTTTAAATATGACGAAATCTTGGCCATTTCGGCCAGATGTATCATTTTCAACGTCCATTCTTCAATTGTAGGTATATCCTCCTTCTTCCAGTATTGTGCCACCAGTAATCTGGCAGCGGATATACAATTCAAAACCAGCTTAGTCTCTATGACAGAACAATCCGTTATTATCCCCAACAAAAAAAATTGTGGTGTAAACTTAATCTTTTTCTTTAAAATATTTTGTATAATCCACCATATTTTTATCCAAAATGCCTTGATCTTTTTACAAGTCCACCATATATGAAAATATGTAGCATCCTCACATTCACATCTCCAACATTTAGAATCTAAATTTGGATACATACAAGCTAACTTTTTTGGGTCTAAATGCCATCTATAAAACATTTTATAAAAATTTTCTCTCAAATTTTGTGCCTGCGTGAATTTAACATTTCTGATCCATATCTTTTCCCATGTATCCATCATTATCGGTTCACCAATATTCTGAGCCCATTTTATCATACAATCCTTGACAAATTCTGTTTCTGAGTCTAATTCCAATAAAATATTATATAGTCTCTTTATATGCATTGGGCCCTTATCTTTTATTTGCACAATCAAATTGTCTTCTTTTTTCAAAATACCAGTTTTTTTTTATCGTCTCTCCATCTAACTTGTAATTGTATGTATTGAAACCATGTTCTGATTATACCTTCTTCTCTTAATTTCTCAAACGATTTTAATTGAAATAAATTTCCCTCTTCAGAAAGAAGTTCTTTATATGTAATTTTATCAACTTTTTGTTCCATATTTATATTTTCTATCGCGTGTCTGGGTACTGTCCATAAGGGTAACTTATCATTTAGTTTAGATTGGTGTTTTTTCCAGACACGCAATAAAGCATTTCTTAATATATGACTCTTAAAAGCTTTATCTACTTTCTTATCATATATTAAATAAGCATGCCACCCAAATACCAAACCATATCCCTCAATGTTTAATACACTCTCTTCCGTTAAATTAATCCAATCTGTAACTGCTGAGAGGGCCGCTGCTTCATAATACAATTTCAAGTTAGGCACTTTTAAACCACCTCTTTCACGTGTATCCTGCATAATCTTCTGATTTACCCTTGGCTTCTTCCCAACCCAGATAAATTTATTTATACCCTTCTGCCATTCCTTTATAACTTCATCTTTTTTAAGTATTGGTATCATTTGAAAGAGGAATAAAAACCTTGGTAAAACATTCATTTTAACAGCAGCTATCCTACCCAACAATGACAATTGTAATTTCTCCCAGCTTTCCATATCCCTCTGTATTTTTGACCACAATGGTTCATAATTATGTTGATATAATTTTGTATTTGTGGACATAATATTAACCCCTAAATGTTTAATCTTTTGAGCTATCTCAAAGCCAGTTACCTTTTCTACTTCTTTTTGGTTTTTTGTCATATTTTTAACTATTATTTTTGTTTTCGCTGTATTTATTTTAAAACCCGACACTTGTCCATATAAATTAATTGTATCCATCAGAGTCCTAATAGATTGTAATGGTTGAGTTACAGTAACAACCAGATCACCCGCAAACGCTCGAAGCTTATATTCTTCCTGTCTAATTTTTATTCCTTTTATTATATCATGCTCTCTTATTTTATTAAGTAATATTTCTAAGCTCAAAATAAACAACAAGGGAGATAGGGGACATCCTTGTCTTGTTCCCTTTTCTATGTTAAAAACATCTGTTAATCCACCATTGATTATTATTTGCACCGTTTGTTTGCGATATATTGCCCCAATAGATTGTACAAAATAGTCTCCCAATTGTAATTTCTCTATTAATCTTAATAAGAACCGCCAATTCAATCTATCAAAAGCTTTCTCAGCATCTAAAAAAACTAATGCTGCGGGGATCTGGTTATTGCTTCTCAGATACTCCAATAAGTTAACAATTTGTCTAACATTAGTTTTCATTTGCCTACCAGTTAAAAACCCTGTTTGATCATAATGTATCATTTGTTGCATGACTGTCATTAACCTATTCGCTAAAATTTTTGTAAAAATTTTATAATCTATATTTAAAAGTGAAATCGGTCTATAATTTTTTGGATCTGTACCATCTAAGCCCTCTTTTGGGATCAGAGAAATAAAAGATGTCTTTCATGTTGGGGGAACATTACCTCCTTTTTGAATATTATTAAATAATTCTTTAAGGGGCTCCCCCATTTCTTCCTGTAATTTTTTATAATAAACAGCAGTTAACCCATCTGTCCCCGGGGCCTTACCCACTTTTAACTGTTTAATTGCCATTGTTATTTCTTCTAAAGTTATTAATTGGTTTAACATATCCCTCTGCTCTTTTGTGGTTATATAAATATTCTGTTTCCATAAATAATTAACTACATCATCTTCTTTAATTTTGTCCTCCATATATAAATCTGAATAAAATTCTAAGAAAGATTTTTTAATAAGACCATGTTCATAAACTTCTTTACCCTTATATCTTATTTTTTCAATAGTTCTTGATTTTTGCTTCTTTCTTAAAATGTAAGCCAACCATCTTCCTGGTTTATTAGCATTGCTGAAAGTATTAAATTTAGCATATTGTAAATTTGTTGCTACTTGATCAGCCATTAACATATTAAATTGACCCTTCAATAAATTAATCATCTCTTTAATTTTTTTATCTCTTGGATTAGAAATTAAAGCTATTTCTTGTCTCTTAATCTTCTCCTCTAATTCTTTCCTTTTCTCCCCCTTTTTCCTTCTATGTTTATTATTCAAGTATATCAAAATACCTCTCATGTATGCTTTACTTGCATCCCACACCATTTCCAACGACGTACCCTTTTGCATATTATTAACAAAAAATTCTTTCATTAGTTTTTTACATTCCATCACATTTTCTTCATATCTAAATAAATTCTCATTTAACCTCCATGACCTTCTATGTCCATTCCTATCTTCTAAGTCCATCCAAACCGGACTATGATCTGTCAATACTCTTGGACATATCTTCGTCTTCTTCACCCTAGAAAAGAGATTATTAGTAATCAAAATAAAATCAATCCTTGAGAAGGACTGGTGTCTATCGGAAAAAAAGGTAAAATCCTTTTCCTCTGTGTTTCTTTCCCGCCAAATATCTCTCAGATCCCAATCTTCCATCATCTCAAAAAATGGTTTAGGCAATTTTGCTCTTAAAAAAATATTTTGCTTAAGTCCTTTCTTGTCTTTTACTGCATCTGGTACACCATTCCAATCTCCTAAAAGAATGCAAGTGCTGTAATCCCATTGTACCAATTTTATATGTAGAAGATCATAAAATTTTTCCTGTTGTTGATTCGGGGCGTATACACCAATTACCAAAAGTCTCTCTCCCTTAATTAAAAGTTCAACCGCAAGGTATCTTCCTTGATCATCAGCTTCAATTAGCTTAGCAATCAAATGTCTCTTTACATATTTAACTATTCCATTTTTTTTATCATTTGCTGCTGAAACAAATTGTGTTCCTAATCTTGAATTTATTAGATATTTTTGATCTTGTGTTCTAATATGCGTTTCTTGTAGGCAAGTCACATCATTATTAAATTGTTTTAGATAATGAAAAATTTTCTTTCTTTTCTGTGGCAAATTTAATCCATTAACATTCCACGTTAGAAATCTACTTCCCATCTGGGAGCTTCTCAAGCGATTGGAACATTGCCTGCATGTCAAGCTTCTGTATTACCTTTGGCCTTGTTCCTCCCACTGCTTGCTTGGTACCTTCTTCAGTTAACAATTGAGACTGTTGCCACGACAATTCTTGTATATGCTTGGTTGTAGCCCTGGTCTGCCTTTGTTCTTTTCGTTCTTTTCGTTCTCTTATTCGTTCTTTTCCAAATAAATCCACCGTCTTATCAGCCAAGGTTATATCTAATTCACTTTGCCCGGCTGTAGCTCCCTCCAGCTGCAGTTCATGTCTTTGTGCTCTGTCCTCCTTTCTCCTCCCTTCTGGGGATCTTGGTGTCCCAGCCTTTAAGATATATGTAAAAAAATCTCTTGCTTTCTCCACCGTGTTCAATCTGTGTCTTTCTCCTTCATAGATCAAAGAGATTCCGGCTGGAACTTCCCACCTAAATGATAATTGTTGCCTTTTAAGTTCTTCCACTAGAAAGGAAAATTCCTTTCTAGCTCTCAACATTTTTGGAGGAATTTCTTTCAATGTCATCACCTCTTGTCCTCCCACCTGTAGCTTATTTTGATAAGTTGCTTGTAGAATATCATTTCGCAGTGTTCTATTATTAAAGTAAATTACAATGTCTCTTGGGAGGTTTCTCAATCTAGCCACTCTGGAATTCGCCCGATATATCTTATCAATTTGCCACCCCAGCTCTTCTTTCCTCATGCCTACAGCTTGGGCAAGAGCATCTATCATCAGCTCTCTCAGATTTTCCTGTTTCTCTTCCTTCACTCCACGAACCCTGATCGCAAATTCCATGTTACGGAAATGTAGCAGTGTGATTTCATCTGTGTCACTTTCCCTTTTTTCCTGAACATCTTGAACATCTTCTCTCAGATCTGCAGTAATCTTTCTGATTTCCTCAATCTGCTGTTCCAAGTACTCCACATTATTTGCCAAACCTTTAAGAGCTAACAAAATATCTGTTCTGATTTCACTGTTGCCAATTTCTATTTTTTTCTCAATTTTCTCAGAAACATCTTGTATTTTATCATTAATCATATCATTAACCTTTTCATTAGCTTCATCAATTTTCTTATTAAAATTTTTGGTCATTTCAATTTGCATGAGTTTAAGACTATCTTGTAACATTGCCAGAGTTAGGGGCTGTGGTTGCATATATATCAAAAGGTTTTAATGAAAATCATGTATCTTTTTATTCAGAATAGCCCCTTGATACCTATGAACTATAACTGTAAACGAAAATCACTAATTAGGATTTGATGCAATTGAGAGCAATACATTGGCCACAAGATCCATTCCTATGTTACAGTTGGATGCCTGTACAAGTTTTTTGCAGCATTTAAAATGTACATAATGTAGTCTGGGTAGCATAATTGTACAACACTAAATCCTACGGTGCAGAATCCTACATTCCTGAGTGATTCTTAGTGTCTTATATTATACATCAGCCATCCAAACTTTGATGTATCAAGAATAACTACAATGACTAAATGTGGCCTTTCCAAGAAATGATTATTTTGGTGTAAACACATATAAAAAGTCTATGGTATGCTAAACTGACAGCATAAAATATGCAATAATAAACATTAATAAATAGTATGATAACTTTTTATAATGCATTGTTATTTGGAGTGGGTTACCTGGTGTGTTATTATACAATGTTTATGCAACATTTAGATTTCTAGAAATACATTTCTTATTTTTTAGAAATTGTACTGTACAAACATATATTAATGAATACTTTAAATGTGGTATTTAAAAAATCTTAATTATTTTTGATTAATCATTGCAGCCAATTATTTCTTTAAAATAGTGGAATGTGAAATATTTCAGATTCAACTTTCATGAGTTATTATAATACAACATGGATTATATGTGTTGTATAAGTTTCTGTAAGTTTCTGTTTGTGTGTGTATTTATGAAAAAGAGATTTAGTCATATACGGTATATATTTTAAATACCTGATCTATTATAAAGTAGGTATTTATACGTCACTCCCATTTTTACCATTCATAGTTAGCAGGAATGCTTTTTACATGAGAGCCATTACATGAAAGCAAAATTGACAATACAAAGCAGCTCCCTTCTCGATGCTTGTAGATCATAGCTTTAAATGAACTGATGGCAATGGATATTTCCAAATAGCTCAGCAAGACTGGTAGCCACTCTACATTGCTCTTTCCTGCTTACTGTGAAAATCTTAAAGAATGTAAATTGAATTTTGTTAAGGCTGAAATATAATACCTAGGAAAAGCAAAGTTAATATTAAAAAAAAAATACCAAAAGCAACTGCCATATTTAATTTTTATTTTTATAGATTTCTTTTTAAAGCTTTCTAGAGCATAGCATATGAGTGTGTGTGCGCGCACACATACATACAAATGCACAAACACACACACACATTCACATATACATGCCTAAATCAATCAATTTAATGGTATGAAATACACTGTATGATGGTTTCTGCGCTGAAGACCATGGACTGTAATCTATAATGCTAGTCCAGTGAGGTAGATTTTTCTCAGCTTCCCAGTCCAGGACTGAAGGAAAGTCAACAGCTCTAGTTTGTCCAGCCAGCTTCTGTATTTAAGGTAGGATTAGACTTGGTATCTCTCCATTTCTAGTCCAACAAAGAACTGCCAAAATATTGGTTCTTGTTAATGATATAGAGATAGATAGATAGATAGATAGATAGATAGATAGATAGATAGATAGATAGATAGATAGATAGATAGATAGATAGATAGATAGATAGATGGACAGAAAAACCATCCTAAATTCAGAATATTAGGTCATTTTTTTTTACAGAAGAATAATTGTTCTTTTAAGTGAAGACATTTTAATTTAGAGAATAGAGAATAGAATAGAATTCTTTATTGGCTAAGTGTGATTAGACACACAAGAAATTTGTCTTTGGTGGATATGCTCTCAGTGTACATAAAAGAAAAGATACATTTGTCAAGAATCATGAGGTACAACACTTAATGATTGTCATAGGGTTCAAATAAGCAATCAGGAAACAATCAATATTAATATAAATCGTAAGGATACAAGCAACAAGTTACAGTCATACAGTCATAAGTGGGAGGAGATGGATGATAGGAATGATGAGAAAAACTAATAGTAATAGTAATGCAGCCTAGTGAATAGTTTGACAGTGGTGAGGGAATTATTTGTTTAGCAGAGTGATGGCGTTCGGGAAAAAACTGTTCTTGTGTCTAGTTGTCTTGGTGTGCAGTGCTCTATAGCGACGTTTTGAGGGTAGGAGTTGAAACAATTTATGTCCAGGATGCAAGGGGTCAGTAAATATTTTCACGGCCCTCTTTTTGACTTGTGCAGTATACAGGTCCTCAATAGAAGGCAGGTTGGCAGTAATTGTTTTTTCTGCAGTTCTGATTATCCTCTGAAGTCTGTGTCTGTCTTGTTGGGTTGCAGAACCAAACCAGACAGTTATAGAGGTGGAGATGACAGACTTAATGATTCCTCTGTAGAACTGTATCAGCAGCTCCTTGGGAAGTTTGAGCTTCCTGAGTTGGTGCAGAAAGAACATTCTTTGTTGTGCTTTTTTGATGACGTTTTTGATGTTAGATGACCATTTTAGGTTTTGAGATATGATAGAACCTAGAAATTTGAAAGTCTCTACTGTTGATACTGTGTTGTCTAGTATTGTAAGAGGTGGTAGGATGGGAGGGTTTCTCCTAAAGTCTACCACCATTTCTACGGTTTTGAGTGTGTTCAGTTCCAGATTGTTCCGGTCGCACCACGAGGCTAGTTGTTCAACCTCCGGTCTGTATGCGGTTTCATTAAAGTGACCAGATTTTTTTTTTAAGCGGGACAGGGGTGGGCCCGCCTGGGCGCCGCCATTTGAATTTTGCCCTCTGCGCATGCGCACAACGCTGCGCATGCGCAGAGGGCAAAACAACGCAAATGTCGGCGTCCGGGGGGGGAGGCGAGAGGCCTTTCCTCGCCTCCCGCCTCCCCTTTGGGAGCCGGCAGTGGCTTGGGCTGGCAAGTGACAGGCGGGAGGTGGGGAAAGGAGGCAGCCGGCAGCTTACCTGAAAGGCGGCGCTCGGGGGCTAGGTCTCTGTCGCGAGCTCCAGTCATCCAAGCGCCGCGGTCTCCCGGTTGCCTGCCCAGCCCCAGGGCAACGGCAGCAGCGAGGCGACTGGGGGAAGGAAGGGGAGGGGGATGAGGAAGGGCTGTTTGCGCCGCCGGAGGGGCCGCTCGAGTCCGCAGCGGCGCCTCAACCCCCTTTTTCTGCCCGCCCGGCTCCTCGTCCCTCACCCCTCCACCCGCATCCCAACAGCAGCGGCACCTCCGAGGGCGGGGCTAGGGATGGGGTGGGTGAAGGAGAGGAGGAGCAGCCCCCCTTCCCCCTCCCCCCAGCTGGCACCTCCATCAGGGAAACCTTCCCTGATGCTGTCCCCTGTTTTCAAAGAGCCCGACTTGCTTCCGGTTTTTATTTCGGTGCTTCCCCTTCTAAGGTGACCAGACGTCCGGGCATTCTTTCCAAAAAGCGTGACTTTTTGGAAAGAATGCGGGACGCGGGACACACGCTTGAAAAGCGTGTCTGTCCCGCCAAAAGCGGGACGTCTGGTCACCTTAGGTTTCATCGTTGTCTTGAATGAGGCCAATCACTGTTGTATCATCTGCAAACTTCAGTAGTTTAACAGATGGATCGTTTGAGATGCAGTCATTGGTATATAGAGAGAAGAGAAGTGGTGAGAGTACACAGCCTTGGGGGGGCCCTGTGCTAATTGTACAAGTATCTGATGTGATTTTGCCTAGCTTCACCTGCTACTTCCTTTCTGTTAGGAAGCTTGTGATCCACTTACAAGTGTGTTCAGGTACCGCTAGAGATGTAAAGGCCCAGAAAAAAACCAGAAAAATTAGAAAAAACCCCGTTTTTTTTCCATTTTTTTCCTGAAGGCTTTTTGGTTTTTTTCCAAAAAATTGGAAAAATTGAAAAAAGAAAAAAAACATTGTGGAATATTTTATTTTAACATGATGAATAAAATATTTTAAGACAGGGTGTTCAAATATTTTCCAAATCATTTCTAAAAAATGTATGATATCAGATTATTCTAATTTCTGTGCACTGAGTGAGGACAAGCAAGTCCTAGGTAACAAACAGAACCCTCCAATGCAAGAACAGTATGCATTTCTTCCTTTAGGAGGTGCTGCTATTGTAACAAGAAAAAGGTTTCAGTTTTGCTTTTGCATGTTAGTGGGTGTGTTTGGTTTGTTCTGTCCTCTTCACTAGGCCTCAAAAGCATTGGAAGAAAATACAGAGCAACAAAAAGGACCTGAAAGTATATACTTAATTAAAAAAGGTAAGAGTTTACATTTATCTGAATCCAGAAAACTGAATCATTTAGCTACATTAGTTTATCTTTATAAACTTTTGTGTAAATAATAATTTAATTACCAGTAAACTTGTTCTTCCCCCAGTGACCCACACACACAACCATAGATTAGTGTCTTCTTGCAAAGTAGTCATTTTTTCTTGTTTTTATTTCCTACTCCCCTCAGAAAAATGGTGAGACCAACATCTAGCATATGGAGGCATTTTCACATTACAAGTTCTTCTGAAAAGAAAAATGTGATTTGTAAATATTGTCAGATAAAATATGCATTTCCAAATGCTACCAGGATGACAAAACACATTCTTGTATGTAACAAATGTCCTGTAGATATTAAAAAATCCTTCATGGATCGAAGTGAAGAGGACAACAATGATGACAATGCACAAAGTTTTTCTCAACGTTCTCGTTCAAGAAGTCCTCTTTCTACTCCATCTATAACCTCAGCGGCAACACAAAGTGTTGTCCCATGAGCAGCATCTTCAAGTAAACAGATACTGAAGACAGCTGCATCCAAAAATTATTCACTAACTTCATTTATAGACAAGATGACACCTGAAGATCAGGAAAAAATTGATCAAGCTCTTGCAAGAGCAATATATCCTTCTGGAATGCCATTTTCAATAACTGAAAATACATACTGGCAGGAAGCTTTGAAATTATTAAGACCATCATACCAATTGCCCAGCAGACATTCTTTGAGCAAGCCTCTTTTGGAGTCAGAATATGAACGTGTACTGGAATCGGTGCAAGGAAAAATTAATGAAGCACTGTGTCTTGCACTACTTACAGATGGATGAACAAATGTGGGAGTTGAAGGAATTATAAATTTTGTTATAACAACACCTCAGCCAGTTTTTTACAAAAGCATTGAAACAGGAGAGAACAGACATACTGCAGAATATATCAGCTGTAAAATCTGTGATGTCCTACAGAAAATTAGGAGTGGTAAAGTACTTGCTTTGCTTACTGACAATGCCAGCAATATGAAAGCAGCATGGGAAATCATAATGGAGAAGTATCCACATATTACTGCAATAGGATGTGCAGCCCATGGGCTAAACTTGCTTTTTAATGATATTATGAAGTTGGACACCCTTCAAATGGTCTATAGATGAGCAAAAGAAGTTATTAAACATGTAAAAGGTACTTTTACAATTGTAGCTGCTGTTTTCAAGAAGAAGCAAGTCAAAAAAATGCAAAGAATAGCATAGTTATGCTGAAGCTCTGTAGTAAAACTCGGTGGGCTGGAGTGGTGATCTCCTTTGAAAGTTTACTAAAAAACAAAGAAGCCCTTCAAGAAACAGTAATAGTTGAAGATTTTAAAGTACCCAGCAGTGTAAGAAACACTGTTCTTGATCAGGATGTCTTCTGGGTTCAGCTGCAAAATTCCCTGAAGATTCTAAAGCCAATTGCTGCAGCAATCACTGCATCTGAATCAGATAGTGCAGTTTTGTCAGAAATTCCTTATCTAATGACCAAGATAAAAACAACTGTTTTTGAAAATCTCTGTATATCTCCACTTACAACTATAGAAGAAAGTAAAGTGAAAGATTTTATTTTAAAAAGGGAAGAATTTTGTTGTCATCCAATTCATGCTGCTGCAAATCTGTTGGATCCAAGATTCAAAGGTGCAAACATAAGTGATGATGATAACACTGCTACTGCATTTGACTGGATCACAAAACAAGCATCAGATTTAGGACTTGATGTTGGGAAGGTTCTTTCAAATGTTGCAGAATATAGAACATCTTCAGGGATTTGGTCCAGGAATGCAATCTGGGATTCTGCCAAACATATTCCTCCTGCAACATGGTGGCAAGGTCTTTGCACAACACAGCCTCTGACTCCTATTGCTTCTCGCCTTCTCCAGATACCTCCATCTTCTGCAGCATGTGAAAGAATCTGGTCTATGTTTGGAAACACTCACACTAAGTCAAGAAATAAACTGACATGTGAAAGGGTAGAGAATCTTGTTTCGATCCGGGCAAACCTTCAGTTTTTAGAAGTTCCTAATTGTGATGACGGACAAAAAAGAGTAGCTGCAAAAGCAGAGATGGATACTGACAATTTCAGCTCAGAAAATGATTCTGATTAAATGTCCATTGAAACTTAGTCCCATTCTCTTCTTAACACTTCCCCCATCTTCAATTCTTTTTATGAGAATGGGGTTTTTATTTTTATTTTTATTTAATACTGTGGAGAGGAAATATGAAAAATTGTTACTTTTGGTTTTGAAAATTGTTTTGTGGAGGCTTTTTGGCTGTTCCACATAAAATAGTAAGCAGTTCAGGAGATTGATGCTCCCTTTTACAATTACAAATAAATATTATAAAAAAGTAAATTCTGTTTGTGATAATTGTTTGGCTACACTATATTTTTAATATGCTAGTTGTGATAATTTTATGCCAAGTCAAATTGTCCATAGTCATATTTTATGTTCCTAAAGTAACAGAATGACTTACAATCTTAAAAAGACAAAAAAGTGCTAACGTAGCATTTTTTCAATTTTTCCGAAAATTTCCGTCCCCCCCCCGAAAAAAACGAAAAAAACCGGGGGGGTTTCCGAGCTTCAAAATTTCCGGAAATTTTACATCTCTAGGTACCGCTAGCTGATTTAGTTTAGTTAGAAGAATGTCTGGTTTGATGGTGTTGAATGCTGAACTAAAGTCTACAAAGAGGACCCTTGCATAGGTCTTTGGAGATTCAAGATGTTGTAGGATGTAGTGCAGAGCCATATTAACAGCATCATCTGTCGATCTAATTTCTGTACATTTATACATGTGATCAACTATGTATATGTACATAAAAATACTTTTATGATTGCAAAAAATCCCAATTTTGTACCATGCACAAAAATAATGACATAACATTTGTAAGAATGCTTACACTCTTTAGTCCACAAAAGGTAAACTAAATATGGCTTTTTGAATTTTTTTAACCTCTCACTGCTAGTTGGGTGTAAAGACTATATATAGCAGGAGTCCCCAACCTCTGGTCCATGGACTAGGACTGTTCCGTGGCATGCCAGAAACTGGGCAGCGCAAACAAGCGAAGCCCTATCTGTATGATGCAGGTAGCACACAAAACCACACGCCCTTGGTTCCATGGAAAAACCTCTCTCCATGGAACCAGTCCCTGGCGCCCAAAAAGTTGGGGGCCACTGATATATAGCACCTGGGGAAAAGATGTTGAGACTCCAGAAAGAGTGCAGAAAAGAGCAACAAAGATGACTAGGGAACTGGAGGCTAAAACCAGGGGCAGGTTCCTAAATTTTTTACTACCACTCTGTGGGCGTAGCTTAATTTTGTGGGCGCTGCTTAATTTTGTGGGTGTGGCTTGATGGTCTTGTGACTGGGTGGGAGTGGCTTCATGGTCATGTGGCTGGGCGGGTGTGGCTAAGTGGTCACGATCCTAGTTCCCCCTGCAAGGATTCCTGCATCCGGACCTTTTATAATCCCCCAAAGGATTAAAAGAAACCAGATTCCATACAGCTCTGAACCCTTAAGGCAAACCAAATACAAGTGGTCCTCGCTTAATGGCTTAGCAATTGCTTAGCAAGTGTTCAAATTTATGACTGACCTCAGAGCTACTTGACCTGTTTTTTGAGTTTTGACAGCCTTATGCATGCACACATGTACACACGCGTGTACACATACACATTTATGACCAGTTACAACATCCCACAGTCATGTGACTGAGGTTTTCTATGTTTTTTGCCAGTTCCCAACAATTTCTTCTGGTTTCTGGTTAAAAATGCCCATAGGGGAAGATGGACTCATTTAACAATCAGTGTTTGCTTAATGACCACAAGGTTCACTTAACAACCATGGTGTTTGCCTAACCCAGGGGTCTGCAGCCTTAAACACTCAAAGAGCCATTTTTCTATTTTCTTTTAAAAAGCTATCTCTCTCTCTGTCTTTCTCTTTCTTTCTCCCTATCTATTTCTCTTTCTCTTCTCTCTCTCTCTCTCTCTCATCTCCTGTCACTCATCTCTTTCATCTCTTTTTCTTTCTCCCCCTCTTTCTTTCTCATCTCTCTCCCTCTCATCTTTCTCCCTTTCTCTCTCTCATGTTTCTCTGTTTCCTGTCTCTCATTCTCTCCCTCCACCATTTTCTCATTTCTTCCTCTTTTCCTCCTCTTTCCTCTCTCTCATCTCTTTCACGCGTGAGTCCAGTCCCCTAATCATCCTTGTTGCTCTTCTCTGCACTCTTTCCGGAGTCTAAACATCCTTTTTACATAGACTAACAGTGTTTTCAAGCTTCATACTTTTATGGCATTTGGCTCTTAAAATTCTCCAGCCAGCAAGCTGGCTGGGAAATTCTGGGAGTTGAAGTCCATACATCTTAAAATTGCCAAGGTTGAAAAACACTGGATATCAATTAAATCTATTTCAAGGACATTTATATTAAATTAATTTAGGCATAGTGCAGGAATTTAAAATGTACAATTTGCTGCAATGGTTCACCCCTTTAAAAAATGCATTTGGCACAAAATGCTGCTCCAATAGCTGCATGCTTTGCAGTCAACTATATCTCTTATTCTAGAGAATGAAACCATAAAAATATCTGAATTCATATTACTATCTCTTACTTGTATGTCTGGTATTAAATAATGACCTCTCCATTCTAATGAGTTCTGCCATCAGACATTCCACTGTGGGCGGGGGGGGGGGGTGGGGAAAATGGACATAGAATTCAAAAGAGATTTTTGCAGAAGAACCTTTCCCCCACCAACATTTTCTGCTTTGTTTCTTTTGGATAACCAAAATGCAGACTGTTAACATTTTCTGACACTGCCAAGGGAAGCCCCTCCTTAGTCCTGATAATTCTGCAACATGTGTTCAAATCCTTGTTTGTTTGGTTAAAAGAATTGTGTTTTGACCACAAGAGGATTTGGGTTCATATGTTTTAGCCTCCAGTCCAGTCCCCTAATCCAGGAAAGCTGGCTGAGGAATTCTAGGAGTTGAAGTCCACAAGTCTTAAAGTTGCTAAGGTTGGAGACCCCTGCAATCACCTTAAACATTCAAAGAGCCATTTGGAACCATTTTCCACAGAAGTTGAACCCCCTTCACAGCCTTACTCCTTCCTCCCTCCCTCCTTATTTTACCTTCCTTCCTTCCTCCCCCCCATCTCTCTCACACACATAGAGTCTGATTGCAGGCAAGCTCCGTTGTTTAAAAGAGCTCCCTCATTCCCCCCTCGCTTCCTTTTGCTTTCAGGAAAACCAAATATCTCCGTTTATATTTGCCTCTGTTTGCAAGGGAAATAGTGCCTAGCTGTAAATTAGAGAAAGGCATTTTCTGGGGCTGAAAAGTTGAGGGGACCCAAGCAGAGTGGATTCTAACTTACCTCTCTGCTGGCTGCATTCCTCAAAATGGCGACCGCATGCATAGGGCTGGAAGCTCGGCTTCTGCACATGCTCAGAAGATGGGGGTCACTCCTCTATCCTGGTGCTACTTGACCTCTCAGCGGCCTTCGATACCATTGACCATGGTATCCTTCTGCGTCGTCTCGGAGAGGTGGGGGTGGGCGGCACTGTTTTGCAGTGGTTCTCCTCCTTCCTCTCTGACAGGACGCAGTCGGTGTTGACAGGGGGGCAGAGGTCGAGCCCTAGGCCCCTACTATGTGGGGTGCCGCAGGGCTCGGTCCTCTCGCCCATCCTGTTTAACATCTACATGAAGCCACTGGGTGAGATCATCCGACGACACGGGGTGAGGTATCAGCAATATGCTGATGATACCCAGTTGTACATCTCCACCCCGTCTCAATTCGGGGAAGCCGTAGACGTAATGGTCCGCTGCCTGGCCGATGTTAGGGTCTGGATGGGGAAGAACCGGCTAAAGCTTAACCCTGACAAGACTGAGTGGCTGTGGATATTGCCTCCTAAGGACTCGACCAATTGTCCCTCCTTGGTTCTTAGGGGGGAGAAATTAGCTCCCTCAGAACAGGTTTGCAATTTGGGTGTCCTCCTAGACCCACAGCTAAAATTGGAACAACATCTTTCAGCTGTGGCTAGGGGGACCTTTGCACCAGTACGTCTTGTGCACCAATTGCGACCCTACTTGGAGAAGGAGGCACTTCTCACAGTCACTCATGCCCTTATCACCTCACGGCTGGATTACTGCAATGTGCTCTACATGGGGCTACCCTTGAAGAGTGTCCGGCAACTGCAATTGGTGCAAAATGCAGCTGCGCGAGCTGTGGTGGGTGTACCCAGATGCACCCACGTAACACCGATCCTCCGCCAGCTGCATTGGCTGCCCATTAGTCTCTGGATTCAATTTAAGGTGTTGGTCATTACCTTTAAAGCCCTACATGGCTCAGGGCCAGGTTATCTTCGGGACCGCATCCTGCCGCATACCTCCCTACGACCGGTTAGGGCCCACAGAGTCGGCCTCCTCCAGGTCCCGTCGACCAAACAATGTCGGCTAGTGGGACCGAGGGGGAGGGCCTTCTCTGTGGGAGCTCCCTCCCTGTGGAACCAGCTTCCTCCAGAGATCAGGACCATCCCCACCCTGCTGGCCTTCCGGAAAGCAATAAAAACTTGGCTCTTCCGGCAGGCGGGGTGAAAGTGAGACCGACTTGATTAAATAAGGGTCTCCCCCCATGATGGTAATGAGATACTCTTTTAACTTTTGTATTTTCTGTATTTTTTAATTATTGTATTTTGTATTGTTATACATTTTAATTATTGCTTTTTATCTTGTAATGGATCTAACATGTTGTGAGCCACCCTGAGTCCCCAGGGATTGGGCGGCATAGAAATTCATTAAATTAAATTAAATTAATTAAAAAATAAAATAAAATAAAATAAATTCAAAAAAATAAAAAAAATAAAAGAAAGCCAAAAACAAGATAGCGACTGCATGCACAGGGCCAGAAGCTCGGCTTCTGCACATACTCAGAAGAAAATAAAAAAAAATAAAATAAAAATTTAAAAAAGATGGCGGCGCCCAAGGACCTATAACTGACCATGACGTCACCAGCCAGTTGCTACCGGTGCGATAGAGTGGGCCGCACCGGTAGGAACCCACCACTGGCTAGAACATATGAAGAACTGTTGCAGGAATTGGGTATGTCCAGTTTAACTAAAACAAGGATTAGGGGTGACATGATATCACTTTTCCAATATCTAAAGGGCTGTCACAAAGAAGAAGGGGTCAACCTATTCTCCAAAGCACCAAAAGGCAGGACAAGAAGCAATGAAACTAATCAAGGAAAGAACCAACCTAGAACTAAGGAGAAATTTCCTGACAATTACTCTTTTTTAATCATTTCAGACTATGTATCTCTTGCACATGTTGTACATCTCCCTGGATTGTTCATGTTTGGGCTGTTTTTTATTCACAAATGATTAAACTACTTGAAAGCATATTTTTAATAAATAGAGGAATCTTCAGTGAAGTGTATACCACAATAATTTATTTTGTTGGAACTGCTGCTGTGTAGCAGTTAAAATTTTAATGCCTCCTACACCTTTAAATACTTTTTAATTGGACTTCCAAAGTTTAAAAGATGCTTTTACTGCTAGTGATAATATAAGTAGACTAAATATTTTATGAGGTTTATATTTAGAACCAAATAGATAGCAACCTTGACTCACATTGTGTTTATCTTTTGCCAAAAGATGATACAATAGGATTTCTATTCATATTAAGTCATAAAAGAGATTTGCAGCATCATATTATTTTATATAACTTTGCTTTCTTCAGTAACATAAGGAATGGGGATTATTGGATCATAACAAGTGACATTCTGCAGTAATCCTAACAACTTTTCATAAATGAATCTAATATCTAATCAATGGTTATAATACGAATTCAAGCCAGTCTAATGAACATTTTTCAGTTGTATTGATTATGGTATGGTAAAATTGTATTTCACTGGAAACAATGGGATTGATCTTTGGCTGGATTGAGGAAGTGGACTGACAGGAAAAACTTTGGTCAGATATTCATGTTCAATATGTGGACAGTGAAAGGCAGAGGCTAAAAATAGAATAGAACAGAACAGAACAGAAGAGAATTATTTATTGGCCAAGTGAGATTGGACACACAAGGAATTTGTCTCCGATATCATAAGCTCTCAGTGTACATACAAACAACAAAAGTAATAGGTCATAGATCATAAAGCATAGTTGCAAACATTAATCATAAGATACAAATAACAAATTATAATTATAAGATACCAATAGGAAAAGGTAGTAGGAAAGATGAGAAGATGAGAAAAAATGAGAAATGAGAAGATGAGAAGGATAATATAGAGCCTACTACATGGATAAATATATTTAGGCCTAAGACAGTGTTATGGGAATTACCGTATTTTTCGGAGTAAAAGACATACTTTCCCCCCCAAAAAAAGTGTGTGGAAAAGTCTGTGTATCTTATACAGTGAATATTGCGGCGGGGGGAGGGGAGTTGGTGCGGCGCCAATCAGTTGTTCTAGAATGGGCTGCAATGCCAGTGGCGAATGGGCCGTGGTGGCAAACAGGCTGCGGTGGTGGCGATGAACAGGCCACAGCGAATGGGCGGCAGCGGCGAATGGGCTGTGATGAATGGACAGCAGCGGCGGCGGCGAACGGGCTGCGGTGAATTGGCCGTGGCGGTGAACAGGTGGTGGCAGTGGCAGTGAACAGGCGGCAGCAAACAGGCTGCAGCGAATGGGCCGCGGCAGCGAATGGGCAGCGGCGAATGGGTCGCAGTGAACAGGTGGTGGCAAATGGGCCAGATGAATGCTGGGAGGCAGATTTTTTTCTTGTTTTCTTCCCCAAAAGCTAGGTGTGTCTTATAGTCTGGAGCGTCTTATCCCAAAAATACGGTAGGTGTTCAGCAGAGTGATGGCAATGGAAAAAACTATTTTTGTGTCTAGTTGTTTTGGCATGCAATGCCTTATAGCAATGTTCTGAGAGGAGAAATTGAAACAGTTTATGTCCAAGATGTGAGGGGCACTGTTCCCTCTAAGCTGCGCTGCTGCGCAGTAGCGCAGGCAACAACAAACCTCAGCGCAGCACTTTTCAAGTGCGGCGCAGTTGTGATGGGGAACACATGCCTCCCTTTGTTTCTTTGCTAATTTTGCTCTTTCTCGGCTGCCGTAAAAGGGTGGGTAGTGGGCTCTCGCGATGGCTGTTGGGACGGTCTGCTAAGTTGTAAGGAGCGAGTGAGCAGCCTCAAAAAGCGAGGGGGGGGGCAGGCTCAGGCAGCCCTTTTCTCTCCCCCCCCTCGCCTCGTTAGCTGATGATCCCTTTCCAAGGTAACAAAGGTTGACCCCCCTTCCTCCCCAGGAGCTTCTTGTAAAGCGAGAAGCTGCCTTTCGTGCTTTTTAAGGCAAGCTGGAAAGGCTTCTGCATTAGTGTTATATTCGCCCTCCCTTTGTGCATTCCTCGCCTTCGCGGATGGGAAAGAGGTTTTACGCAAACTTCTGTTTGAAAATCTCCATCCGGTTCCTTTAATTGACTTCACAGTCATTGAGAAGGTTTTGGGGGGGAGGGTTGAAGCTCTGATATTCTTGGATGGTCGTGGTTCTCTTTTTAATGCGTCAGTGAAGTGTTTGCAGCAGTGAATCATCTTTAGGCTTGACAAATGCACACTATTAAAAGCTGAGCTCAAAACCCATGAGTTGATCGAATTGCCAACGGTATTATTTTGGTTTATTTGGCTGATTTCTGTTTCTTAAAAGGGTAATCCTTAAGCATTTGCAACAAGGTAACACTGTGTTGTTAACTCCATGCAGGGAGGCATTTCCTGGGAAATTTGCAAAGGACTCATTTCTAAAATAAGGATTTTTTTTTTTTACATGGAGTTCAAATATATGCTCTGTGTAAACTCCCATATGGATACGAGGCTGTGCAAATGTAAACAATATATGGAATTTAAAACATTTTTTCTTAATTTGTGGTTAACATAATTTTACAACATTTTATACAGCCTATTCTGTGGCTTGCAGGGAGAACTTTCAAATCCTATCCCAATTATGAGCGGAGTTAGGCAGGGCTGTGTCCTGGCCCCTCTTTTGTTTAATTTATTCTTATCCGACCTGGCCTCTTACATTGCACGCATTGAGTCCCACGCCCCAAAGTTGTCAAATACGAAGATTCCGCTTCTTCTTTATGCTGACGATGCGATCCTTCTATCACAATCAAGGCTTGGTTTAAAAAGATTACTTTCTGCATTTGGGTCCTACTGTGCTGAGAACCATTTGTCTATTAATTATGACAAATCCAAGGTATTGGTGTTCTCTAGAGCCCGGAAATTATACAATTGGGCTATCAATGGTAATGCTGTTAAGCAGGTTTTCCATTTTAAGTATTTAGGTATTCAATTTCAGAATACTGGTGCTTGGACTAAACATCGAACCCAGGTGCTGAACTCGGCCTCTTGTAGCCACCAGCAGATTATAACATTCTTTTTTACCCAAGGGGGCCAGTTTATTCCTTCTGCTCTGCATATATTTAAAGCCAAAACCTTGGCCCAAACTCTTTATGGAATTCCCATATGGATACGAGGCTTCAAGGATTGTATTGAAAGAACCCAGGCTGTTTTTCTTAGGAAACTTCTGGGTCTTCCTCCTTGTGTTGGATTTGCTTCGATGTACCTGGAACTGGGCATTCGTTCAGTCAAATGCATGGCGTGGATCAACACCTTTAAATGGTGGTTTCGGGTGCTCTTTTTGGCAGTCCCCGGTAGCTACCTTTCCCTGGTGTTTGCTGACTCTCATACTTCTCGTTGGGAGAGGGAGCTGATGAAGAAACTCCACTTGCTAGGTTTTACGGGGGATGCTCTGGGAGATTATGGTCTCAAGGACGCTCAGTTTAGGGTAGTCCAACGGCTTGTGGACATAGATCTGCAATATTTAAGATCCAGAGCCAACAAAACCTGCTCCCCTTTGATTTTCAGCCATTCTAATAATTATGGATTGAGGATGGCTTCATATTTCTATACTCTAACCATCCCCAAGTATAGAAGAGTCTTTTTCCTAGCCCGTTTTAATGTTTTGCACTCAGCACTACTCGACGGGTGATTCAAGAGACTCCTGATTAGTGAGCGACTATGCCCCCGTGATAGGGCTGAGGTTGAAACTGTGGAGCATGTCTTATCATACTGCCCTATGTATAACACAGCCAGAATTAAATTATTGTCTCTTCTTGGAACTGATCCCTCTGGTTCTAATGCTAGTAATCTGGCCTTATATTGTCTAGGGCAGTGATGGCGAACCTATGGCACGGGTGCCACAGGTGGCACGCGGAGCCATATCTGCCGGCACGCAAGCCGTTGCCCTAGCTCAGCTCCAGTGCGCATGTGCGTGCCCACCAGCTGATTTTTGGCTTGCGCGGAGGCTCTGGGAGGGCGATTTTGGCCTCCGGAGGGCCTCCAGGGTGGCGGGGGGAGTGTTTTCGCTCTCCCCAAGCTCCAAGAAAGCCTCTGGAGCCTGGGGAGGGCGAAAAATGGGCCCACCGGGCCCACTGGAAGTCGGGAAACGGGAGTGGGGGGTCACACATGCATGTGCAGGGGGTGGGGCAAGTGAGGGGCTTTGAATTATGGGTGTGGTCATGCACGTGCATGCAATAGCATGCACGTGCACTATTTCGGCACCCGAGGAAAAAAAGGTTCGCCATCACTGGTCTAGGGGATGATTCCTCCTATATTACTTCTCAGGTTTCAAAATTTTTCTTAAGAGCTGTAACTATTAGAGGAGAACATTGTAATTCCCTTTAGCCAAGGTGTTAATTGTTTGTGATTGTATTTTTCTCTTTTTGTTTTGTTTTTGTTGCATTTGTATTTTGGTCTGTGACTGTAAATAAAAATTATTATTATTATTACAGCCTATTTAATGGGTCATAGAGAGAGGAAAGTATAACATTCCTTATTTTTCTCTGTGATCTTTGGAATGTTCCTATGCAGAATGTACAAGTCTATTAATTCTCTATGAAACTGATAATTCATTAACATGCATCAGCTGAAACCACATTCACTCTCTGTGCTAGCTCCTAAGTTTGTACCTCCAGTGTTTGCCAGATCCTGAAACAGATGTGCACAGAGATCATTATGTTTACATGAATTGTGAAACTAATATTCTGAATTTTTTCCACATACTTCAAATGTGAAGTTATTGTACTGATTGACTATAATAGTATTTGTGCAGTCAGAAGCAGGCCATTCCTGGACTTCATTCTCTTGAAACCTGCCTGCCAAATAGATATGACATATTTATGAAAATAATTATGGAATTACTATCCACTTGATTGTTTTCTTCAGAGCTTGCATCTGAAATAACACTGATTTCAAATAACATTTTAAATAACACTGATTTCGTTGTTGTCTTGGGTGACATCTGTGAAAAAAATTCAGGTGCTCAGGCATGAAAATGTGCCGCTCAGACATTATACTTTTCCGCACACATCGAAAAAAAAATTAGAGGGAACATTGGTGAGGGGTCTCTAGATATTTTCTCAGCCACTTTCTGCTTCATGCAGTGTACAGATCCTCAGTAGAAGGCGGGCTGTTTGCAACTGTTTTTTTCTGAGTCAAGGACAGGGGAAGCAACACATAAAGGGACTTGAGACCAAAATCTTGAATATACTGTAAATATGATATTGGTACTTCAGAATTCAAAGTTAGCTTAGTTACTCATATGTGACAACAGAAGGTTTGGGAAAGAGAAATCTGGTGGGTGAGACCGAAACAGACTTGATTCAAATGTTTCATAACCACAGCTTTTTGTGTACTTTTTAAATGAACTAAAAGCAGTTCTTACACATTTTATGTTTTACCTGCACAGTAGCCCTCCACTTACAATGAATCCAAAATTTCCAATGCCAGGAAAGTGAATTTTGTCCCATTTTAGAATCTTTCTTGCCACAGTTGTCAAGTGAATCACTGTAGTTATTAAGTTAGTAACACAATTGTCAAATGAATCTGCCTTCCCCATTGATTTGCTTGTCAGAAGGTTGCAAAAGGTGATCACATGACCTGGGATATTGTAACTGTCATAAATGCATGCCAAATGTCTGAATTTTGATCACATGACCATGAGATGCTACAACAGTCATAAGTCACTATTTTTAGTGTTATTGTGACTTTGAATGGTCACTAAATGAATGGTTGTAAGTTGAGAACTTTGCCAACTTGGCCATAGTTTTTTTCTAACTTACAGAATCAAAGGATATCCTTTTGTGGATTCCTACCTCATAACTCATTTGATCAAAGTCTTGGGATGTAGTAAACAGCCTCAATATGTCAAGTAGAAAACGGCAGGTACTCTAAATCTACATTCTGTTAATATTAAATGAAGAAGAATATAGATACAAGTAATAAAGATTAAGAAACGTTACTTATGTGTGGTAAACAGAACTTTAAAAAGACACACAAAAAGAAACTTCAAAACTAAATTCATCTGCCTTGCTTTTCAACAGTAATTTAGCCTGTTCAGATTTACTGATTAAGGTTTCAGATCAAGTGAAAGATGAATTCAGTTTAGAATAATATTGTGCCAAAAAAGTTTTTGATCTCTTCCCACCATCCTCATTTCAATTTGAAAGAAAAGAAATCGCTCTTTATTTTTAAACAAATAGAAGAAGTAAGAAAATTTTGTGAAATTTGAATCAGTGAAGTATAAATAGAGCCGATGTATCTTTTTACCTTCTCAGCTGCAGTTAAATCTCAAAGAAAAAAAATTATGAACATATTCTTCTCAAAGATTTATTTCAAATAAATATATAAATATATATTTTAAAAACATAAAAGTTTAGTTCATTTTAAGTTCTATCTATTTCACTAGAATATCAGTTAGGAAAAGATGGTCTATATTTGAACATGTGGAGTAAGACACATGGAGACTTCATTTTTCAGTAATTCAATATATCTGTTTAAAGGCAATATTGTTCAAGGATAGATAATGTATTTGTAGATTTCTCTCACTGTAACTCTCCTTTCTTTGTATAATTTTAAGGTTACTTGTTCTTATGAATTGTGGAATAAATGCCCACTAAACAGTCATTGAACTTTGGAGCAATTTCCTGTACCCAGAACAGGCAATACATAATTTCATGTTACATTAATTCTTTGTGTGAAGAATTATAGGCTACATAATTTGCTGCAGTGATTTACTTATCTTGTTAAATTGTTCTATAAACATGATATATACAAAAACATTATTTTATTGCACAAAGGTTACTGTAAATATTTTACAATTTTTCAAATGTTGCCACTTGCCTACTATTTAGGTTATTTTTATGTTTACATCCTCAGATTCAGTTGTGCTTCAATATCAAATGGTATATGTGTATACAGATAAATTTTCAGATTCTATGCAGTCAGTTATTGACTATTCTGCATCTATATCTATCTACATATCTATATTCAAGAGTAACATGATAATTTCTTCCAATACTTTTCACACTATGCTTCACACTTCACACAACTCAAACTTGGTTAGCAAAGATAACTAATAGGCAGATTTTTTTAAATTTTTATTTTTTTATTCCCCAGTCCCATTTAGGATTGTGTTATATGAAATGTAACTGCTAAAAACACTGTATTTTGCTTTAATGCATTGGAATGAAAAGTAACGGCTGCTTATTGTAGAAAGTATCCATATGAAAAATAGAGTAGAACAATTCATGCTTTAAGAAAAATCCATAATGCATGCTATTCTAATAAATGTTGAAACTCTGAAAAAATAAGAGAAGAACAATTTAAGTTTCTAAAAGAAAAGAAATGTCATTACTGAAGCACTGATAAACCAAAGCTTCGAAATAGAAGAGGAGCAGATTCCTGTTCATTTGGTCAGTCTTACAAAAATGATTCTGGAAATGTAAAGCTTATCAATTAAAGTAAACTTCAAGAATAAAAGTAATCAAGATGATTAAATATTGAGCAATGTTAATTTGCATGTTACCAAAAAATACTCAAAAAATTATCTCTGAAACACATTAGTTTACAGTTAAATAAAAAATGCAGAACAATGTATACACTGAAAATAGTGGGATTTAAAGCAATCATTATGTCTCCTTCCTGATTAAGTCTGATCAGTATCTTTGAATATTTGAAAATAATTTGAAAAGGAGCACTGCATCTTAATGTCATATAACATGCAGTGTCTTCAAGTATTGACTAGGTATAAATCTACTTGAAATAGTGTTCAAATATGTTCTAGAAGATTCAGATTAAATGTGTATTCCCCAACTTTTGAGACCTAAATGTGCAAGATCTACATATTACATCTACAACCAACTGTTCTTCCTGGGTTTTTTTAAAAATGTTTAAAATATTTCCAACATTTCAGCTGTGAAAATGTGAAATTAAATCATCTTTCTAATAAAAGTACCATATTTTCACACTATAAGACACACCGGACCATAAGACGCACATTAGCTTTAGAGGAGGAAAACAAGAAAAAAAAATCTGCCTCTGTCTCCTAGCATCCATCCAGTATACATCTGGCTAGCGTCCTTGCAGCAAACAGCAAACAGCCTGGTCAGCTTCAGCACGTTATCGCAGCCCCAGCACGTGACTTATCAGGGCTCCACTCCATTGCACCCACCACCAGTCAAGTGAGCTGAGCTGCTGCCACCACTGGGGAAAGCTGGAGCCTTCACTGTCAAGCAGCTGGTTGGTGGTTGGATCGGCCTCCCGGAATACTGCCGATCAGATGTACTAGGCAACGGGTATCGCCGCCGCCGATCGCTCCCACCGATCGCCGCCATTCGCTGCTGCTGTTCGCCTTCACCTCCAAATGGTGGTGATTGGCGGCAGCAGTGTCTGTTGCCTAGAACAGCTGATTGGCGGTATTCCAGGAGGCCGATCCAACCGCCAATCTGTTGCTCGGCAGCGAAGGCTCCAGCATTCCCTGATGGTGGCAAATGGCAGCAGCGATGACAGATGGCGGTAACAGTTGAGGATACCCAGTAAAGAGCTGCACCAACTCCCCTCCTCCCACCGCAATATTCGCTCTATAAGAAGCACAGACATTTCCACCCACTTTTTTGGGGGGGAGTGTGTCTTATAATGCAAAAAATACGGTAGGTGTTCAAGTTGTAGGATATAAGAAAATTCAAAAATAAAATAGCATATAGAAATTTATATAAATGTAGAAGATTTAATTCTGCTTGGGCAGGGGGGGTGGACTGGATGACCTGCAGGGTCCCTTCCAGCTTGAACTTGTTAAACATTAGTTGCTTTAAGATAGTTGAAGAAAATACATGCTGAACAGATATTCTTTTGTTAGTAAGAAAGGGGCCCAACTAAAAGGGACATTCTTTAATGCCAAGGCAATAGAGATAAAAAAAGTGCTATGCTTGCAAAATATTTTATGGGCAATAATGGAGAGGTGTTGATGAACATGTCAGAGATGCTGTTGTCTCTAAGGTGTTACGGAGTAGCTGTGATCGGTGACTGTATCCGATAGGAAGGACATGCAGGGGGGGCATCGAGCCAGGGGACTATAAAATGTAATGCTTTTGAAATTTTAAGTGTGGCTTTTAGCTCAAACCTCAATTTGAGGTCAGGCTGAAAGATCCATCGCACTTTGCAAACTGCTTTCTCTTCAAAAATAAAATCTCTTTGTTTCAACTGATCCAGTTGTTGGTTTAATTTCAACAAATTAGTTGGTTTATTTCCAACAAAGTGAACAACCAAATATATAGTGTAATGTATATTTTTTGGGTGCATCAGAAAGAGTAAGTGAAATAAAATCAACAATTGAGAGAATTTGTTTATTTGTGCCTTTGAGTCAGTTTTTAGATCCTATTGGCTACCTGAATAAGTCCCTGCAGTTTTCTTGGCAAAGTTTTTCAGAAATGTTTTGCCATTGCATCTTTCCAAGAGCTGAGAGAATGATTGGCTCAAGGTCACCCAAGTGGCTCTGTGTTTAAAGGCTGCTTTAAATTTGTCTATCCACTCCTCATGGCTCCGGGCGCTCGATAGTCTGGATTGAGCTCTGGTGAGGACCGGGGCTGCGAGCTCCCCCTCTGTGACAGAAGAGTTTGACGAAAGCGATGAGGGGATGACCGAGTGGAATTCCTCCTCCCTCTGGCTGTCGTATTGTGGCTTCCTGGATAGGGCACCCACCAGCAAGTTCTTCCCCCCTGGGATGTGCTTTAGTTCAAATTTGAATCGCCTAAAGTATTGCGCCCACCTCACTTGTTTGGGTGACAGTTTCCTAAGGGTCTTTAGCGATTCAAGGTTCTTGTGGTCAGTCCATACCTCGAAAGGTACTTTTCCTCCTTCGAGGAATTGCCTCCAAGTCAGCAGCGCCCAACGAACTGCATAGGCTTCTTTTTCCCAGATGGCCCATCTCCTCTCCGTAGCGGTGAGTTTTTCAAGACATAAGCGCACTGCAGGAGCTGTCCTTTCTCATCTTTTTGCAACAACACCACTGCCACAGCCACATCACTCGCATCAGCCTGAATGGTGAATTGTCGTTCTGGATCGGGATGTTGGAGGATCAGCTCCTGGGTGAACAGTTGCTTTAATTTCTCAAAGGCTTTCTGGCAGGCCATCGTCCAATTTAGCGACTGACTGGCTTGGTTGGCGTCGGCCCCGTCTTGAGCAATTCGGTCAGCGGTAAAGCTACTTCGGCAAAGGCCGGGATGAATTGCCTATAGAAGTTCGCGAAGCCCAGGAAGATCTGGAGCTGTTTGCGGGTGCGCGGGGCCTGCCAATCAAGCACTGCTTTCACCTTCCCCAGATCCATCTCGATTCCATCTTTGGAGATCCGGTATCCCAAGTAGTCCAGCGAAGTCTTGTGAAACTCACATTTGGAGAGTTTGGCATACAATTTGGTGGCTAGAAGCTTTTTTAAGACTTGCCTCACCAACTTCACATGTTCCTCCATTGTCTCACTGAAGATGAGGATGTCATCTAAGTAAACAAGCACCCCCTTGTACAGATGGGGATGGAGCACCTCGTTAATGTACTGCATGAACACCGCTGGAGCCCCTTGCAGCCCGAAAGGCATCACCTTGAATTGGAAACTTCCCAGGGGGAAGTCAAAGGTGGTTTTCCATTCATCCCCCTCTTGGATTCGGATGCAATAGTACGCTTCCCTTAAGTCCAATTTAGTGAATATTTTGCCTTTTGACGAGTGGTTCAGTAAGTCTTTCATGAGGGGGAGGGGGTAGGTATTCTGAACACACACTCCGTTGATCCCCTGGAAGTCCATGCATAATCTGACCGCCCCATCTTTCTTCTCTTTGAACAGTACAGGCGCGGCCACTCTTGACTTCGCTGGCTGGATGAACCCCCTCTCCAAGTTGGAGTCGATGTATCTTCTCAACTCTCCCAATTCCTTGGGGGACATTGAGTGCATTTTTCACTTTGGGAGCGTAGCACCTGGCTCAAATTCTATTGCACAGTCTGTTGGCCGGTGAGGAGGGAGCTCATTGCATTCTTCCTCACTAAACACCCTCTCTAGGTCGAGGTACTCTCTCAGCACCCTTTGGGCTCCTGGGGGGGGGTGATCTCCCTTGTCGGCATGGCCAGTTGAGGTTCCGATTTCCCCCCTTGCATGAACTTCTCCCTCTGCTGTTGGCTTTCTAAAGGAGGAGTCAGGCTGATGTGTATGTTTAATTTAATTTAATTAAATGGATTTGTATGCCGCCCAACTCCCGGGGGACTCCCGGGATGTTGAGTTTCCAACACCCATCCTCCCATCGGATGGTGGGGGTCCACTTATCTAACCATGCCAGACCCAGGATAATCGCTTCAGACATCTTGGGGGCTACTATGAATCGAATTCGTTCTTGGTGCCACCCAAACTGCAGCTTTACAGCTTGAGTTAGGAGGGTGGCGGGAGCCCCACCCACTAATGACCCATCCAGTTGTTGGAAGCGAATGGGGCTGGCTAAGGGTCTAGTGTGGATCACCAGTTTATCTACCACTATCTTGCTGATTAGACACCTTGAACACCCAGTGTCGATTATGGCATCTACTTCCCCTTCCTTCCCCGTTTCGGGTACCAGGATTTTGGCTTTTATGAGAAAAGGCTGGACAGCTGCACTCACCATCGGATCATCTTCCTCATTGACCACCTCTTCCCATGGAGGACTCGATTCCCCCATTGATGGTGGTTCGTCGTCATCCAGAGGGGGAGGGGACCCCTCCGGCTGCAGGGCCAACCGCCCCAGTTCAGGTGGCTTGCTCGGCTTCCTTCTGGAGGCAGGAGTTGGCCTGGCCCTCGGGAGAGGAAGGGGGGCTGGTGCTAGGCACTCAGTCATGTGATGCCCTGCTTGGCTGTATCTATAGCACTTCACTCCCCTCATCGGCTCCACCCGGGGGGTCGGCACTGGTCTAGGAGGGATCCTGTGGGCCGACAGCCTTCTGGGGGTCTCCTTTTTGACTCTGACCACATGGTCCAGAGTAATTGCAGTGAAGTACCACTGTTGGATCCGGCACGGGACCCCCCATATTTTGCATGCTTTCTTCAGCTCTGGGTCTAGAGCTTCTCGAAACCTGTGCACCAGGAGTTGCTCGGGCCAATCTCACACTTTCCCTGCTGCTCTCCTAAATTCCCACACCAATTCCTTCACTGGGCATCCCGCTTGCTTCAACGCTTTGATCTGGGCCCCAGCATCTGCTTGCTGGGCCTCATCGCGGAACCTGATTCTCATCAGCTGGACAAAGTCATTCAGGTCATCTAACTCAGGTGCAGCTTCATCATGGAGCTCCACCACCCAGTCGGACACTTCCCTGTCATTTATCCCCTCGGTGATCTGATCGATCAACTGTCTATCTGTCTGGAACAGTGCTCGATTTTCATCGATGAATACTAGCACCTGGTGGAGGAAGTAGGCCAGCTTTCTCAGGTGCCCATCAAACGTGGCTCGAAACCGGGGAACAGCCTCCTGGGCCTGGGGGGGCAGCTAGCCCAGCAGCAGCTGGCAGAGCAGTGGCTTTTTGCAGGGGTCCTCCCATCTGGATCCCTCCATATTGCATCTGCTGGCCCAATCCCCCCACTTGGGGAGGGGTTGGCACGGCCAGTGCTGGCATCAGTTGGGGGGTACCCTGGGGTCCACTGGCATTGCACCAATCCCACTCCAGGGAAGTATCCCCATCCCGGAGGGGCCTGCCATGGTGGCACGGCTCTGAAGGTGGGCGGTGGGTTTGGCGCTGGCATCCTTTCTCCCCTCGTTTGCCACCACTGGGGCCTTCCACCCTCGGGTTGGTGGGTCAGCCTCGGAGATGGGTAGCATGACTCCCACCTGGGAGGTGACCCAGTAGGAAGGCTTCCCAGGCTCCCCTCCACAGTGGTGTGGAAAGAGGCTGTAACCCCACTTTGATGGGAGGCTCGAGGTCCCTCTGGGAAAGAGAACACGGCTGGGCCAGGTTCCATCTCGGAGCTTCCATTCCTGAGGGGGGGTTTGTCCAACTCACACTTAGTCATCCAAACTGATCAGGAAGGTCTGTCAGCGAGTGTGTGGGCGACCCCGGCTGGGATCCCTCATCTTCGCAGCGCCCCACGAGCATGATTCTCAGCTGGCCCCATTCGGGATCCGGTATACAAGGGCTGCTCTAGCCTGCAGCCCCCCACGGCTCCCAGCAGGGTCCACTCCATCTGAGAGAGAGGCTGAGGGGCTGGTAGCTTGCTCCGTGCCCCCATCTGATGCTCTCTCTCCGCGGCCTCCATGGCCTCCGAGGTAGGAGAGTAGAGGCTTCTAATACACTCCTCCGCGTCATCCTTTGCAGGATTCCTGGCTGGTTTCTCTTCTTTCTCCATCTTCCCTGAGTCTTTTGTGCCACCCAGCTTTGGGTCGGAACTGGGGCTCAGGACCCCAGCCAGCGCCCCAGGAAAAAGGGGTAGCTGGGTAAAGTTTAAGAGAGATTTGGGTTAGTGTCAAGGTTCCAAATAGTAGTTGAGCAGAAATCAGAGTCCATGGCAAATATTTCACCAAAGTTCCAATTTATTGCAGACACCATGTTGGCAATGGATGGGAAAACCCAAATCTAACTTGTCTCCAAAGTTCTCTCTCAATAGGAAATGGGCACTCCTTGTTCCCCACCCCCAACCGAGTCACGTTGCCCACTAAACTTCTGCCAGCGTGGCAACCTCTCCTCCCAGTTCCTTGCAGGTGCTGGACAAAAGATGACCTTGGAGAAGCAACGAAGAATGTGATATTTGTAGCTTCTCACACTCACTGCATTCCCCCTCCCCACTTCTATGTAGAACATTCTTTTATGTAGAACGGTGACAAACAATGCTTTGTCACATTCCCTTTGCATTTTCAATCCAATACAGAAATGGTGAGCAGTCCATTCCTTCTTCTAATCATACTAGTGTTGGAAAAAAATATCCAGGTCCAGTTCCAAGACAGGAGAAAGGTACTGGAGATAAAATGGAAGCTGATTCGAAAGAAAGGTTCCCTTTATTGATGAAGCAGAACCACCAACCACATGTGATTCTGGGCAGTTGACAAAATAGAGTTGAGAGTGGGTGGGTTTTTATACCTTCTTTGCGCTTTGTATTTGAGCTTTCTGTTCCTGTGCAAGAACATGTCCTTTAATATTATATTGGCTGTTGTCAGATTCCTATGGGATCATGGCTGGCAAAAGGGGAAATGCAAATCCTAGGTGCTTGTCTGAGCTAATTTTGACAACCTTTTGTTTGTTGCTTATCTGAGTTTCTGTCTTGACCCAGTCTTTCTGAACAGATTACCAAATCTGCATTTCTAAAAGCTGGCCTCCTCAGTTTCTGCTTGGGGGTAGGGAGACTGGGGCTGGTTTTTGCCTCCCTTAAGATTTTTTTCCATTTCTTCTTTAGGGGAAATATTCTATCCTGCCTTTTTTTAATTTTATTTCCCAAAATATTTCATTCTTCTGCGGTGGTGGGCTTCCCACAATAGTGATATACACTAATTGCAACGATAAGTCTCCTCGGTTAGAACATAGTTATTTGCAGCAGGAAGCTATAAAAAAACTTTGATAGTGGAGAATGCCAATTTCTATTGTAAACAGAGGTATTTTGTAATATCAATTATCAAGACAGCTAAGACTTGAGGAAACCATTCTGTGCCCCTGTATTAACTTGAATAGATAAAGGTAATGTCTGAAAGAAACTTTCTACTATCCCAAGCATTTGAGACTCACAATCTGATAGTGGGTACTGGACAGAGAAATACATAATTTTGTGACTAGTGTTGGGGGAATCTTTCACTAAATCGTTATTAAGTGTAAAAAAGGAGGGATAGAAAATTTAAAAATCTCATTAATTTTTGTCTTAAAGAATATTTGACCTAGCTTTACTTTGGCTATTTATTAATACCATATTTCAAAATTGATATAACAATTCTAGAATCAATAATTTATATACCTACATTTTATTATAATTTAAAAGCTCCACTACTAGCTGTTCTGACACTCCTGGAAAACAAACAAAAGGATTTTTTTTTCTGGAAGATTTTTGCATCATCTTCCTACTCCATTTTAGGAATACAAAAAGGAAAGGAAAGAAAAAGAAAAGAAAAAAACATGGAAAGATGTTCATATCATTACTGATTTGCATGAATGGTCAATGCATACTGATTTGACGTCACCTGGAACAGTTGCAGGATTATTTATATAGGAGCTAATTAATCTGTGGAATTCATTAGCACAAGTTCTAGTAAATTGAAAAGCTTTGAAAGATAAAAGAATAGATCTATAAAGGACTAAACCTTGAAGACTTTGCCTTATCTCTGTGTTGGATATATGTCTCCAATTGCCGGGGATCAGTGGTGGGAAATACAGTAGATATGTTTCCATCTTTTGCTGCTGAGCACCACAGAGTCATCTGGAAAGCCATTGTAAGAAACAAAATTCTGAGTTTTGATCAGAACCAACAAGGCTGCTGTTATATATGGTGTCTTAGTTGTGCTGGCCTTTAGGGAGTTCTATAAGTAATTCATTGTTGGAATAAATGTCCATCTGGGTTCAGTTCCAAGTGGGGAGAAAGACACTGGAAACACAGGGACTGCTTGGAAAGATGGTTTAATGGTGGACAGGACACACACACACACACACACACACACACACACACACACACACACTTTTGGGCCCTGCCTTAGAGCTTCCTGTTTCTGTGAAAGAAATTTATTTGGATTGGTTGTCAGACTCCCATGGGGCCATGCAGGGGTAACTTTGTAAGTTGTCTTGAGTCCCAGGCTTGGTTAAATCTTGCTGGGTTATGTAATCTTCCCAAGTGCCATGTGGTGAGATGGGTAGAGAACTAATCCTATTATGTCCTGAGGGTGAAGGTCTCTTATGTTGTAGATAAGCTGGCCCAGCCTTTTGTCTTGTAGATAGGATGGTCCAGTCTTTCTGGGGCTATTAACAAAGGTGGGGGCTGCTTTCTAAGAGCATGTATCTCCTTTTCTCATCCAGGGAGGTATAATATTCTGCCTTTTTAATATTTTCTAGAATATTTCATTCTTCTAGGACCGTGATGGCGAACCTATGGCACGCTTGCCATCATTATTCTAGGAGAAGGGTGGGTGCTAACTTTCTACATCATTTTGTAATTACTACAGTATGTGAACAAAAATTCATGTGAAATTATTTCAAAATACAATAAATTAGCCCCAGAAAAAAAATTTACATTTAAAAAAGTTAACAATCAACCACCAGCATGAAAATAAGTAATTTTTATGCATGTATATGGCAAAGCTTATGTTTTTATTCTGGTTAAATTTCATCAGACTGTACAGTCTCAAAACTACAATTTAGATCTCTAATTTTTAATCATCCGTACTCAAAACACTGGCTTTTAAAATCTCAGCTCAGAATTAGTTTGCTATTATCTGATTTTATGCCATCAGACAGTTATAGATCTTGAGGCTCTATTATCTTTGCTTATCATCCTGTTTTTTATGTAATATATAACTGTCTGATTGGATAGTGCACAAAACAGTTTTAAAAACTGGTAATTACATTTAATTTAAATAAAACACACTGGCTCAGACCTGAAACCGATAAAAGTTTTGAAGTCCAAATGTTTAATTTTTTAATAGTAATTTTATTATAGATTACAATTACAACAGTAAAAACTAACACAGTCCAAAGTATTAAAAAAAAAAGAAGGTGTAGAAAAAATAAGAATATAGTAAAGAAAAGAAAAGAAATATATGAAATAGTGACTTTCCACTTTCATCAGAAATATGAACTGATTTTACCACTTTCTCTTAAAATGTACCAAGTGATCGCTTCTTCCCAGATCCCCTTTCTTATAGAGTCTATAGGCCAGTGATGGCGAACCTTTTCTGCACCGAGTGCCCAAACTAGAATGGGCATGCATGTGCACGTGCCGGGGCACCAGAAACCCCAAAACCAGATGGCCGGTGCACGCATGCCTGTTTTTGGGCTGTTTTCAGGCTGTTTTTGAGCCATTTTTGGGCCATTTTCTGGGCCGTTTTCAGGTCGTTTTCTGGGAAGTTTTCAGGCTGTTTTTCAGAACGTTTTCAGGGCCATTTTCAGGATGTTTTTCAGGACATTTTCAGGACGTTTTGGGGCCATTTTGGTTTTTAAAACGGCCTGAAAACAGCCCCCCAAAAGGCCTGAAAATGGCCAAAAACCAGGCCATCTTCTTGTCATTTCTTAGACCATTTTCTGGTCTGTTTTCTGACCATTTTTGTCCATTTTCCAGGCCATTTTTTGAGTCATTTTTGGGTTGAAAATGGCCCAAAAATCAGCCTGAAAACGCCCTGAAAACGCCCTGGAAGTGGCCTGGTTATTGGCCTTTTTCCAGCGCTCTGGCACCCACGAAAACCAGCTGGCCAGCATGCATGTGTGCCCTGGAAACCAGAGCAGCTGATGATGGTGCAAGTGCCCACAGAGAAGGCTCTGCATGCCACCTCTGGCACGTGTCCCATAGGTTCACCATCACGGCTATAGGCTATAGTGCAGACACTATTAAAACTAATTTCTGAGACCATTGTTCAAAACTATACTTCAGTATATCCAACTTTAATATATTTTGCATCATTCTATAATTGTGAGTTTAGTTTGAGTGTTCTTCCCCTTTAATTATAATCTTTAGTTCTTCTAGTTCCCTCTAGTGTCCAATTTAAAGTCTTATGCATTTTTTTTAAAAAAAAATTCAAAACGATAATCCCATGGGTAGCACTTTTTATCATTAGTTCCAAAATATTCTTTCAAATTTACCTGGACCCTTAGTGCTTTTGTAACTTTCTAAAATCAAATTTTCAATTGCACCTTTGTTTTTTGTTTTTTTTTCAAAACTTGTATGTAAAACTTCTTTCACTAAAGATTGAAGGAAACTCACCTGGTGCATAAAACTTCTCTTAATAACTGAGAAGTAGTTAAAAAGCAATTTTTGAAAGGATTAAAAAAGAAATATGCAAAAATAGTGTCCTTTTAATGGTTCTGAATACAGTTTGAGCAAGATGGTTTTTCCTTTGTCTACCAGACCTCTAAACCTGCCTGAGACTGCTATCTTGCAATCTGCTTCTGAGGAGTAGCCATCTGGAGCACTTACTGTGTGGGCAATCTCCTCTACTTATCTGGAGAGGAATTATTGAAAACCCAATCTATCCACTGCCTCTTCATTCTGCTGTTGGTTCTCGGGTTCATTTTTTCAGAGCCATCTTCAGTCTGCCATTTCTCCCCTGGAAGTCTTAACTGAATAATTCTAGATCTCACTAATATTAGAAAAAGTATTTTCAACTATAAAAAGGCAGTCAGTGTGCTCTATTTGCCATTGGCACATACCTGGTGAAATTAGAACAGAATATGAAATAAAATTTGGATGAAATATTTGAATTTCAAAACATTTTATAAATGTTTCAAATAGTATTTCCTTTTTTAAGGAAATATGATTATAAATGTTCAGAAGTACATGTAGATTAAATCAAGGAAAAATTTCAGTTATAAGAGCCGAGGTGGCGCAGCGGTTAGAGGCAGGTACTGCAGGCCACTTTAGCTGACACTGATCCACAGGTCAGCGGTTCAAATCTCACCGGCTCAAGGTTGACTCAGCCTTCCATCCTTCCGAGGTAGGTAAAATGAGGACCCAGATTGTTGGGGGCAATATAAATATACATTGCTTACTGGTGTAAACCGCTTAGAGAGTGCTTGCACTGTGAGGCGGTATATAAATCTCACAAAATAAATAAATAATAAATAATAATAAAGTTTATCAGTCTGACATACTGTTAAAATCTAATTGATTATATTCCATCAAGACCTTTTTTTACTACCAGCAATCATATGTTCTCCATGATGTCAATATTTATCAGTCCTCAGAAAATTATTTTGCTGAAGTTTGTTTTTTAATTGGAAGGATATTTCTAGTGTTGGCCATAGGAACCTACTACCCAGAGCTAAGGGAAAGTTGGAGGAACATTTTCTTTGTGAACTACAATAATAACTTTCAATCTATAATATGCCTAGTAATTATCAATCTTTGCTCTATTTCCATTGTTAAATCATTTTTTCAATAGAAAATAACTTGAATTGTTATTATAATTCAGTCCAATTCTTTCTATAGAAATTGAAATCCCCTGCTGAACAACTATAATACAAACAGCCAAAATGGCACAAAATAGTGGATAAAACTGTTGAGTTTTTCTGAATTCTTCAATAGCCAACATATTACAAAAAGTGGGAAGTGGGGACATAAGGAAATTCATAACAAGTCCAGATGTTTCCTGATGTCTGCAATGCAAAATCAGTCTCAAAATGGAGATTATAGAATAAATGTATTTGGTAGCATATTATTGTTAATTTTCATCTCGTTCCCAGGGAGAAAAAAAAAACCTGGTTTACTTCCACAACTCAGAAAATACAAAGGCTGGTAGTTCTTAATTTGTGCCTTGTCCACAGGGAGATAAGAGCAGAAATAAACATTTGAAGTCTGTATGTTAGCAAAGCTCGGAGAAATATTATGTGGTTAAATCAAATTGCATACTGGTTGAAGGGCTTGCAACCTCAAATTACTTTGCCCTGGGTTGTTGAAAACCTATTTCTTTGGAGATGCCATTTTCTCTGTTTTATATTAAAAAAATATCATAAGAGCTCAGGTTTGGGGTTACACTGGTTAGGACCAGCCAACGTGGAATTAATTAATTTGCAGAATTCATATATTTGTATTTTTTTCCTATGGAATGTAGGTCAAACAGACAAATGTCAGTTTTAAATGAAAAGTTTATAAGCTCTGTAAAGAGTATATTTAGAGTTCTGCTGTCACATAATAAAGAAGTTTATTTATTTCATACTTTTTATTATTTATTTCTATTCCAGTGAAGATCTCTTTATTTGAGTTATTGTCTAAATTAAATTCCCATCTTGTTACTTTTCTTTATAGATTGGCAGATTGCTACTCTTTCTATGCTGTTGGGTGGTGCCGCCATAATTCTTATAGCTTTTTTGGTTGGACTAATTTCTATTTGTGTGGGATCACGGAGAAGGTTCTACAGGCCTGTTGCTGTCATGCTGTTTGCGGCAGGTAAGTTAAAGCTGCTCTGAAATATGTACAACATTAGATAGCTGTTACTTTCTCAAGAGTAAAGATAAAACATCTCTGATAATCCAAAAATAATTTCTTCATTTCAGATTGTTCAGCTTTTGTTTGGCCAAGAAATCCCAAGATTTTCCTTCAGGCCAACTCTTTCTACCATTTAAAGTTTGAAGAGCATTCTTTATCAGCAGGCCAAAATCCCAGTGGCAACTAAATGAAGGAGTGCTTCTGCACCTATTTTTTCAGCCTAGATGTCATCCCTTCAATCTTAAGCATTACAAGAAATAAAGCACACATTGTTACTTGATAATAGTAGTATCTTAGCTCCTCTGGCATTGCTTGCTTGACATTTTTAAAACACATTCTAAGTTATTATAACAGATACCATTTCAGGTCTTTGTAGAAACTTAAGAGACTTTATCGTGCAAGATACAGTGTCAGTGTTTTTAGCATTAGTTTTGGAAATCATTGATATAAAAAAAATAGGATTAATCTCAAATGTGTTTATATATTTATGCTCCACAGAAAGCCTTACTTTCATTGCGTCAGCCTTTTGTTATTTATTTCAATAGCTTTCATAGTATATAAATCCCTTATTTTTCAAAGGAAAAGGATTATATGAAGAAATTATTTTTAAGGCTCATATGAAAACTCAAGGATGTTCTTTAGTGGAATATACTGTATAACAAAATCACCATTTGATATGGATTTGAATATCCATCAAGTTAGCTAATAATAGTTTTCCCTTCCTTCTTGCTAAGTTTTCCAGCTGCAGCTTCCTTTCTGTCAATCATGTTTTTGCTGGCACTGAAATAGTAAGCTTGTCTGATATACCATAATAGAGAGAATGACAGAACTATCTAATCTGCTAGGTGGATTTTTAAAAATCAATTTAAAGGGATGTAGAATACAGATTTTTAGTATTACAAGGATGAATATAATTATAAGGAAAAGAATCCTACTGCCCTCTTCAGTTTCCATTATTTTAGTTAGATCGTTTTAGAGGGAAAGGAGTACATTAAGGTATTATATTAAAGCTGTACCTTCTAATTTTCAAAACTATTTGCAAGGATTGTTTTGATCTTTGTTCCATTCTCTGGAAAAAAAGAGGAAGAATTGTTTATTGAAAACATATTTTATTTTAGTTGTTTTACTTAAACATTTATAGTTCTTCAGCTGCTTTCATTCATGCCGTTGCATCTGATGTGCTTTGAAAAAAGCTTCAGTTATCTGACAGAACAAGGAGCATGAGAAGGATTATACTAGAGCAGGGGTGTCAAACTGGTGACCCACAAGCCAGATGCGTCATGCACGGGCTATGCCTACCCCGGCTCCGCAAAGGCAAAAAAATCACAATACATTGTGATACATCACGTGACACGATCAAGTTTGATTAGTGCGACCAGACGTCCCGCTTTTGGCGGGACAGTCCCGCTTTTTAAACATTCGTCAGGCGTCCCGCGGCGTTTCTAAAAAGTCCCGATTTTTGGAAAGAATGCACGACAAGCTAGGGCATTCTTTCCAAAAATCGGCCTGAAAGGGAGGCGTGCAAGATTGGGGGGAGTTAAAACTTGGGGAGTTTTAAGCCAGCCATGTCGGGTCGGGCTCCGTCTAATCAGCCCCCACTACTTCTTCCTCCAGCCAGACATGCGCCCGAGTGACAGGATTCTGTGCCCTGCATTCACAGGCCGGCGCGGGGTGGGGCAGAGCGAACACTGAGGTGGGGGGGGGCGCTTTGCACTTGTCTTTCAGAGCTGTTGAAAAGCTTTCTAGCAAAACTAGGAAGACGGAGGTGGGGGGAGGAGGAGGAGAGTGCCCAAGGTCCCCCCCTCCTCCACCCCCCCTCCCACACCGACATGGAAAGCAGGCACCTGCCAGACAGACAGCCAGGGCAGGGGAAAGGCGTGATTTCAAGTAACAGGTTAATAGAGGGGGAAAAAGCTTGCTTTCTGGGGAGAAAACGAAGCAAAAACAAACTCGGGCTGGTGGGAGGAGGGGGATCGCGCTCAGGCGGATTGGTTGCTGCAAATGAATTAAGATGAAGCAGCACCGTCTTCCAACTGGGTGGTGGGACAAGTTTGATTTCGAAGAGGGGAGGGGGTGTTGGGAGCCTGGGGAGGGGGCAAGTGGGAGAGAGAGGGAGGGGGGGGAGGGAGGGAGGGAGGGAGAGAGAGAGAGAGAGAGAGAGAGAGAGAGAGAGAGAGAGAGAGAGAGAGAGAGAGAGAGAGAGAGAGACAAGACAAGACAAGACAAGACAAGACAAGACAAGACAAGACAAGACAAGACAAGACAAGACAAGACAAGACAAGACAAGACAAGACAAGACAAGACAAGACAAGCTCAGGATCTAAAAAGATCGTGACAGACTTGAACAATGGGCTCTATCCAACAAAATGAAATTTATTGTGGAGAAAAGCAAAGTTTTACACCTGGGCAGGAAACACCAAAGGTACAAGTGCAGATTAGGCAAAACCTGGCTCAAAAACTAACTGTGAGAGGGACCTTTGAGTCCTAGTGGAGGATCACTTAAACATGAGCCAGCAGTGTGCAGCAGCAGCCAAAAAAGCTAATACAATATTTGGTTGTATAAACAGAGACATAGAATCAAACTCACATGAAGTATTAGTACCGCTTTATAAATCCTTAGTAAGGCCACACCTGGAATATTGGATCCAGTTTGGGTCACCACATTATAAAAACGTTGTTGATATTTTGGGGGAAAGTGCAAAGAAGAGCAAATAAGATTATTAAAGGCCTAGAGACTAAAACATATGAAGAACGGTGGCAGGATTTGTGTTTGTCTAGTCTAGAGAAAAGAAGGACTAGGGGGGACATGATTTTCTATGAATTTTTTTGTTGCTCCATATAGACCAAATTTTTAATCAGGAACCCACCCACCCCGGTCAATGGTGTCCCTCTTTACCAATGTTAAAATCTGGTCACCTTAAGTTTGATTGATAACACAAATAATTCTAAACATTCAACAACTATAAAACTTGTAATAAACAATGCTGCAGAAGCTAGAAAATAAAATAAACCATTTAGTATCACATATTTGTTAAGAGTGAAAAGAGTGTGAAAGAGAAATTGATTCAGTGATGCCAAGAATATATCAGAACAGAAGTTAGATTGCTATTTTTTCTTGGTTTAGAAGTCCTACGTAAATAAATGAGACTGCCATTGACAATAGAAATTTGTTAACAATAAAAAAATGCTTCAGTGCCTTGCGATAATTGGGTTTTTGCTAATAAACAAGAATGGATTTTTTTTTTCAAAATGTTTATTCAAATGTCTAAATTTGCATTTACCATCAAAGTGTTAGTATAATCCAGGGGTCTGAAACTGGTCCATATGGCTCTTTAAACACTCAAAGAGCCATTTGGACCAGTTTCCCACAGAAAACAAAACACCGGGAGCCACAAAACATGGGTGGGCATGGCCAACTTGATGTCACTCCCTCCCACTGAGTCACATAACACCCCCCCCAGCCACACCTACTCAGGTTTTGTGGTTCTCAGTGTTTTCTATGAGAAACAGGTATGTCTCTCTCCCTCTCCCTCTCCCCCATCTCTCTCTTTCGCCCTCTCTCCTTCTCTCTCTACCTCCCTCTCTCCCATCTCTTTCTCTTTGTCCCCCCTCTCCCTCTCCCATTTCTTTCTCCCTCCCCCACTCCCTCCCTCTCTCATCTTTCTCTCTCCCTCATCTCTCTCCCTCTCTCTTTCTCCCCATCGCTTTCTCCCTCTCTTTCATCCTCCCTCTCTTTCTTCCTCCCTCTCTCTCTCCCCCTCCCTCCCTCCCTCCCTCCCTCTCTCTCTCTCTCTCTCTCCCCCTCTCTTTCATCTCAAAGCACTCATTCCTCATGCAGTAACTATAATCTCCAGGCATAGTCATTAAAAATAATAGGAGCTGTATTTTATCCTTTACAAAGAGCATCATGGAGTTTGGGAGAAAGTATTCTAAAGTAAAATGCCAAATAAAGTATAAATAGCAAGACATGGATTGTTGTGTTACAGATTTTATAAATCCCTGCCCCCCCTCTCTCTTTCCCCCTCTCTCATTCTTTCCCTCCCCTCTCTCATTCTCTCATTCTCTCTCATTTCCCCCCTCTCTCATTGTCTTTCCCTCCCCCTCTCTCATTCTCTGTCTCTCTCATTCTGTCTCTCTCTCTCTCTCATTCTTCTCTCTCTCTCTCTCTCCCCTCCCCTCCCTCCCTCCCTCCTTCCCTCCTTCTCCCCCACTCCCCATCCCCACTCCCCACCCCCCACACCCAGGGAATAAGGAAATTCGGCCACGTTCTTTCTGTCTCTGAAAAGATACAAAAATAAACCTTGCGTTACAAAAGGAGTGATTCTCAGCACCACGAGGTTGCCTCAAGGGGAGCAGACAGAGCTGAATCAATCTCGCTGCCCAACTTTTTTCTTTCTTTCTTTTTCTTTCTTCTTCATTGGGTGCTTTTTACCAGATTTAAATAAAGAGTCATTTCAGGTTCCCAGATAAATGAAGCTCTTTCGTACCCTTGCTGTGGCTCCCTGTTGCCTGGCTTCCCCCTCCCCCTCCCCTCCCCCTCCCACCTCGCCTGCCCTGAGTGGAGAAGGGCGAAAGTGGTGGATGGAGACTCGCTATTCCAGAGCGGGAGTGAAGCACCCCTCTACTTGCCTCTTTTTCTGGCCCTTGTTGGGAGACTTTTCTCCATGCGAAGTTTAAGTTCAAAAGCAGCAAGCAGCCATGGAGGCAGCGAGAGGAATATGGGGAGACACACGACTTTCTTCGCCATGAGACATCGGCTGGGGCGCGTCTCCCCATATTCCTCTCTCTGCCTCCGTGCCTGCTTGCTGCTCTTGCACTTAAATTTAGCCCGCTGCACAATGGGGGAGACGGCATCCCCTCCTCCTCCTGGAGCCCATTATGATGCAGAGCATCGCCTGCAGCCAGGCCAGCCAGTGTCTTGGCACAGAAAAAAGTTGCACGTCTCCTCCAGCGGCCGAGGTGCGCACAGAACCAACAAGGGTCGGAAAAAGAGGCAAGTAGAGGGGCGCTTCGCTCCTACTCTGGAATACGGAGCGAGTCTCCATCCACCGTAGTCGCCCTTCTCTTCTCAGGGCAGGCAAGGAGTGAGGGGGAGGGGAGGGGCCATCCAGTGGTGGGATCATCTGACAGGGAGTCACAGGAGAGGGCCCAAAGAGCCGCATGTGGCTCTAGAGCTGCATGTTGCCGACCCCCAGAATAAACCTAAAAGTTCAGGAATCCCTCCAATAAACTAACTTTCATTACACAAAGGCTGCATTTTATAATCAAGAGAATGAAATGTTTTCTCCTGCAAAAATACTGTCTAGAAAAAAAAAGAATATACATTTGTGTATTGTGATGTTTTAGAAAAAATAACTGACTGGCTACTGCTGTGAAGAAAATGAAATGAATTACAGATATAGAATTAAATAATTTGAAAAGACAATTTAAGTCATTAATTCCCTATTCAGTGCAGGGAAAATTAAATCATCCTCAAGAGATTGTTGTTCAGCCTTTGACTGTGCTCACCCAGAAAGAGAAGTTCACATTTCCTTGATAAATAAATTAATTGTTCAAATGCTGTTTCCACCAGGAAGTTTTTCCTAGTATTTATTTATATTCTATGTTTCTAGTACCGTACTTAATAATACTTTTCTGTATCATGCATTGTGATGATGATAAGAACTTTTGACATCTTCCTGTTCCATCTACTCCCTTTCTCCTCTCCCTCCTCCGCCCCCTCTTCCTCCTCCACCGGTATATATGATTACACCCAAAATTATATTTGCTTTTCTAGCAGCCACACTATATTATTGTAATAAGCTTTTTTTCTAGTATCCTTTTCACCTTTACATTTTTATTTCTTTTTCATAAGTGAAGGACTTTGTATTTGTCTGCATTCATTTATCTTTTCAAACCTATCAATGTCTTTTTGGATTTTGTTTTACTTGTATGATATGAAATGTGACAACATTTAAATATTTATATATATAAATATATAAATATTTATTTAATTCAAATCATAATGATAATTCTGCAGCACCTCATTCAATACACATATATCCACCCAATCATTTGATGAGACATTGAGAAATACTGTTCAAGTACAATTTTTTGTTTAACGAACCTGCCATCTACTCCATATTTAACTAGCTGGCTAATCAGAATTTCATGGGCCTTTTTATCACTTTCCCAATGTCAAGATGTACATGCTTTTTCTACAATCTTTCAAGATATTGATAATCATAATTAGTGGTTTCTATTTCACCAAGTTCTTTCTGCCACATCTTTCAAAGATAGGGATAAAATGTGTCCTCATCAAACCATTTGATACTTTACCTATTTCTCCATGCTCTGATCGACGGGGGAGTCCAGGATGGGTCATCTCTAGTCCTCTAGCTCTATGACTGTATTGACCAACTGAAGACACGCCTCCCTGGTCACGGTCTCCAGTTTTTCAATGCAGTCTCAGCTCTTGGACATAAAATCTTTAACTCCTGAGTTTGAGCTACTGTAGTTGATTTGTAATTTTTGTTTTTCCCCTGATAGAGAACTCTTACTCTTTTCCTCTCTCCCCTCGATAAGAGCTTGCTGAACAGAGCAAGAGGGGAGAGCTATTTGCACAGAGGGCTTCAGGTTTATCGCAGCGCCCTCCCCAGGCCGCTTCACCAGCTGGTGAGTGGCCAGGGCCTTTCTAAAGTGCCGACCGGCAATTGGTGCCTTGCTGGTCACCCGCGGCTGCAGTACCAGCTTTCTCAAGCACTCGGAGGGGGTAGCTTTTCCTTCCCCTCTTTCTGGCTTGAAACGGACGGCAGGGAAGCCGGGGCGAGCGTGACGAGCTCACCGGCTTTGGAAGGAGGCTACTAAGGTGAGAGCGGGTGCAATGAGTCTGCGTGACTTCCAACGCTCAGGACAGCAGGCAGCAAAGGTAAAAAGGGCCTTGTTTTACCATTTGGCTCTCCGCGGAGGCGGATGGGAGCCAGGGGTCGCAACCAGCTTGTGGGTGATCGCAGCTTAGTTCGCTGGATTCCATTGCCATGTGGTGGTGGCCATTTTGAATGAGGGGGCCGCCATTTTGGAATCAGCCCAGTTGCCATGTGGGCCTGGTGCAGGAGGGGGTGCAGCTATTCTTGCCCCTAACATTCTGGGATGGAGGTTCTGCGTACAGCAGGGACTCAGGCTTAATCTGGACTGAGATTAAAGTGGTTTTTCTCCCCCTGCCTAAAGTTCCTGTTCAGGTTTGTGGAGTGAGAGTTTTGGTCACGCTCACACCACTCTGTTTCTCCTGTCGCCGGAACATTTGGGAGCTGCATCGACTACCTCTCTTTGTGGCAAGGTCAGAGGATTTCCTTACCCTAGCTTCACACCTGGGTGAGTTGGTTGCTAGTTGTGTTGCCTCACTTATTGGGAGACTAGGCCTGCCAGCCTCTTACCTGGCTTGTCCCTTTATTTCAGACGGGGTTTCTGGATTCTGGAGCAGGACAGGTCTGGTTCTGGGCTATCACAAAGGGGTTCTTGGTCACCCCCAGCATCTGATTCTTCTAACAGATCCTCAGTCAGACCCAAAGTGGCAGGCCTGGCTGCAGCAGAAAAGATCAAGGCCAAACCTTTAACTCACCGGTCCTCATCGAGGAAGGAGGAAAAAGCAGAATGGCAGAGACAAAGAGCTTTGGAGAAGGAATTTGCCAGAATAGGAGATTCCTCTGTTGGGCACAGCGATTTGGCCAGCAGTGAGATGACCGTGCCCTTAACACAATGTTCTCCTGAGCAGGCAGCTCAGGCACAGCATGTTGCTGGCACCGTACGGTCCCCTGAAGTCCTGGAGGGGCCTCAGCTTCCAGCCTTCCTGCTGCAGCTCTGGGGGCCTCTGGCCTTCAGCCTGTGTCGCTACTGACCCCAACACCGTTCCAGTCTAGGGCCCTGTACCCCAAGTTCACAGGAACCCAGAAGCCACCTTTACACCTATGGTGGCCGGGCTCAGGCCTGAAACTTTGCAGGAACAGGAGATGCCTCCCTTTTTGAGGCACTGGATAGCATCAGCCATCAAAGACGGCATTGCAGAGGGGCTGCAGCAGCAGCAACATGGGCAGGGGGCCTACCTGTCCCCCCAGGTGGACCTCTGGGGATATGAGGCCACCTATCAGGATTTTCAGGATCAGGGTTCCCTGGACCCTTGAAGAGTTAGTCATCAATCCCTCCGAAGGCAAGCTACGGGAGGAGGGGGAATTGTCTGATCTAGAGCAGGAGGCGCCTGGCAGACCTACATTCAAGGGGCTTTTCGATCCAGCTCTTTTCCATCAGCTGCTCGCTAAGGCCAGGACCACGGCCAAGTTGGACAAGGACTCTGAGTATCAGGAGCCAACCTCTGAGTCAGGGGATCAGGAGGACTATCTGTTCACTGAACGTGTCAGTGAACGGATTGCATTCCTATTCCGGGAATGTTTCTGGACCTTATTAAGAAGCAGTGGTCCAACCCAGCCCTAGCTTCCCATCCCAGCAACCTGGAGGGTTCCCTGTTCTGTGTGGATTCAGTCCTTGAGAAGCTAATACAAGTGCCTAAAGTGGATCCCCCTGTAGCGGCTCTGACCTAGTCTTCTGTCCTCCTGCCTGATGTGGAGGATGCCCTTAAGATGGACGAGAAGAAGGAGGAGTTGGCCCTGCGTAGAGTCCACCTGACTGGTTCTTGGGCCATCAAGGCAGCAACTGCATCTTCCTTTTTCACTAGAGCTTCAGTCTGCTGGTTTCGCCAGCTACAAGGCAGGGTCTCCCCTGAGGACCTTAGGACCCATCAGGATTTGAGTAAAATCATTGCAGCCTTTGAATATACAGCAGATGCATCCCTAGTGGCTGCAAAATTTTCAGCTAGGGCCATGGAAGCTTCAGTGATAGCCCGCCGCCTGCTGTGGCTCCGTCACTGGCTCATGGATGCCAAAAACAAATGGAAACTTGCTTCTGCCCCCTTTCAGGGTGACAATTTGTTTGGCCCATCTTTAGATCCCCTTTTAGTTGAGACTAGGGACATGGCTTAGGACCAGGCTATCTCCGGGACTGCATCCTGCCTCATACTTCCCTTCAACCAGTCAGGTCCCACAGAGTGGGTCTCCTCCAGGTCCCGTCAGCCAAACAGTGCCGACTGGTGGGGCCTAGGGGAGGGCCTTCTCTGTAGGGGCCCCTGCTCTCTGGAACCAACTCCCCCCGGAGATCCGAATCATCCCCACCCTGCTGGCCTTCTGAAAAACAGTTAAGACCTGGCTCTTCCTGCAGGTGGGGTGATTTTGAGACGAGCTTCCATCTGACGTCTCCCCCATGTATATACGATGTGTATGTTTTTTAAAAATTGTTTTAAATTGTTTTTAACAATTTATTTGATGTTCCCTAAAATGTTGTACGCCGCCCTGAGTCCTGAGGGAGTAGGGAGGCATAGAAGAACTTCGAATAATAATAATAGAGGAAGGTGCTTCCCTCGCAGAGTCGCCGGGCACATTTCTGCCCATCACTGTATTTTAGGCAGCCCTCTTTCAGGCAGAGGGGAGCTTTATCCCGTCAGCTCAGGCCCTTCTTCCAGAGATTGGATTATCAACCTGCAAGACCTGCCTTCGGTGGTTGAGGCAGACAGCAGTTCCAGGGCAAGCGTTCCTCGTGTGGATTGTCCTTCCGGCCCTTCAAGCGTTAAAAGTGTCTGCCAGCCTCTTCCTCCCATAGGGGGTCCTCTCGGCCTCTTCTACCTCCAATGGGAGGGGACCACATCGAATGCCTGGGTCAGGGAGACCATAAGGTATGGCCTGTCCTTGGAGTTCGTTTCTCCCCCACCAAGGTTCTTCCTGTGCTGCCCCGTTTCCAAGGACCCGTCCAGATGTCATCTTATGCAGAAGGCCATCGAGCATCTGTTGGACATCCAGGCAATCCAGCCAGTGCCTCAGGATCAACAGGGGCTAGGATTTTACTCCCACCTGTTTGTCATCCTGAAATCCTCAGGAGGGTGGAGGGCAATCTTAAATCTCAGAGGGCTCAACAGGTACCTGCTTTATCGCAGGTTCAAGATGCATTCCCTCTCCTCCATCCTTCAGGGAATCAGGGAGGGAGTTTTCCTAGTCTCCGTGGACCTTACAGAAGCTTACTTTCATGTTCCTATCCGGCCAGGACACAGACAGTTCCTGAGATTTTGTTACACCGGGTGCCATTTTCAATATGCCGCCCTCCCATTTGGCCTGGCTTTGGCCCCCGTACTTTCACCAAGGTCATGCAGCCCTGGCTGCATACCTCAGGACTCTTCCTATAAGGATTCAGTGACCTGGACGACCTACTCATCCAGGCGGCCTCCCCGATGGCTGCGGAAAAGGACCTGGCAACAATTATTCAGGTCCTTCGGGAACATGGGTTTTCTGTAAATTTGGCCAAATGCCACCTGATTCCCTCCACCAGACTTGTTCACCTGGGAGCTTTCATAGACTCTGTCTCCGGCCAGGTCTTCCTTTGCCAGGACTGGCAGGACAGCATCAGGACCCTTACAGGCCACGTACCAAGGGACAGGTCTGCTCCCCTGGCTCTGCTGTCCCAACTCCTGGAGAAGTTGATCTGCCTGGACATTGTGCCCTTGGCTCAGTTTCACACTCATCCCCTACAATGGTTCCTCCTCCCCTACCAGAAGGGGGGCCAGGGCACCTCTCAGTTGAGGATTCGGGTGCCACCCAGGGTCCTTTGTTCTCTGCATTGGTGGGGGTCGAGCACCCTCTCCAGGGGTTGCTTCTTCAGGGACCAGGAAAGATTGACAATGTTGTCAGATGCCAGCCTGCTAGGATGGGGGCCCACTTTGGGATGAGGGTTGCCCAGAGTCAATGGTCTTCACAGGAGCTCCAGCACAATATCAACTGGCTGGAGCTCAGAGCGGCCCAGTTGGCCCTGATGGCCTTCCAACAGGACATCAGGGGTTGCCATGTCCTCCTCCTAACAGACAATGTGTCCACAAAGGCCCACATAAACCAGCAGGGGGCACCTCTGTCACGATGTGAATATTGTCAGTTTGTGCATCTCTATGTTTTCTACTGTTTCTTGTATTTATGGTCAAGCAGACGTATGATATATTCTACTACGCATGCCTGCATTCCAGAAGTTTCCTCCTTCCCTTCTCTTCCGCCATTTTCTGCCGAAAGCAGAACTGACTTTTTCATTAGCTGATAAGATGTAGTTTACTAAGGATTCTTTTTATTACTTTTCTACTGAAATAAATATTTTGTTAATTAGATTTGAATCTCGGTTTTATTTTCTAATGAGAATGACTTCAAAAGGAGCAAAGATCCATCGACCTCCACGGGGGATTGTCTCCCCCCTCTAACATGGTATCAGAGATGGCTGTAAAATTTATAGCTCCCATTGAAAATCTACTTGCGTTTTAGGATAGTTAGCTAATTAGAGAGATTTATGACCAGCCATGTCGAACGGAGATAAGCTGGAAACAGAAGCAACTGAAAAGTCTACTGCAGAAAGTTTTTCCCTGCATGAAGAAGCCTCACCAACTCTCTTTGGAATGCAAACGGAAGATATTGCCGAGGCATCTTCACAAGCGGAACAAGATTTATCTACAGAGGTTAGTAAAAGTTACCCAACCACATCGTTTGCCCCTGGGGGAGATTCAACACGTTTAGGAGCTATTCCAAAAATCTCTCAAGCCCCACAAGATGAGGAGACATCCTTTTATAGGCAGCAAATTGCCAGCCCACGAACATCTTCCATAGGGCAGACAAGTGCTGAAAGAGAAATAAATTTAACTTATGGCCAGACGCTGCAAAGACAGCAGGAGCAGATAAATCTTTTGCAAAGAGAATTACACGAAACTAGATTGCATGCATTCTTTTGTGCTGAAAACCAAGATGTCCACCCGCCTTCAGGCATTCCAGGGAGGGGCCATGATCCCTCTGCCTCTCCTTCTTCTTTAAACAACTTAGAACAACGCCCTTGGATGGGCAAGTACTTTGCATTTCTCCAAGTGATTCAGGAACAGAATGAAATTTTGCATAAACAGAATGAATCCTTGTATAAACAGAATAAAAGTTTGAATGAACAATTAAAAATATTACAGGCTCAGAACAGAATGAATCAAATGAGATTAGATACATTAATGCAGCGTCCTTCATTAGCTGGCCAACCTGTGCAGGCCCAGCCTGTTCAACCTGCCCAACCTATGGCAGCCCAAATTGTGCATCCACTGCAAGCTGGACCACCTCCTGCTCCAGCACCAGGGGCCCAACCTGTGTCTGCTCCAGGGCCACCACCAGCTGTGGCAGCCCAACTTTTGCCTGCTCCAGCGCCATCACCTATTGCTGCCCCTCAGCAACAGCCAATCCAGGCAGCTCCGCCTGCTCAGGCCCAAGCCTTGCCACAAGTGATTTCACAGGCCGCACCAGTGCAGGCCCCAATAGTCGCCCAACAGTCACAAATTGTTCCATTGGTTGGCGACGCAAAATGAAAGCAATCGGGACAGAACTATAAGGCCTGGGTCACTGATATAACTACTTTGCTTCGTTGTGAGGGCACTTTTGACATAATCCAGAATTCTCCACAAAAGGTACTAAGATGCCAATATTGTGACCATGTGGGTCATACAAGCAGAGATTGTCTAAAATTGCAACGCACTCAAGTTCCTGTCCAGCCCAGAGGAAAAGACTACAGATGCCAGTACCAGCCCAGAGGAACAGACTACAGGGACCAGTACCAGCCCAGAGGAACAGCACCCAGAGGCAGCAGAAGCAGAGGACAGCGCCGACCCAGTCCCAGGCGTGATTTCCCACCTCCATACACCATGCTAGCAATCACCAATGATACACAGCCAAAGCAATACGACCGGTCTCTTTTGTGGACTCTCGATAGTGGAGAGGCTGTTCACATTACTTACAGAAAAGAACTTTTCAAAGAGCTACATGAGCCTCAACCAGAATATCGTGAACTGTACGCATTTGGTGGCCACCCCTTCAAAGTTGAAGGAAAAGGGACTGTTTTTATTGAAGAGTTAGGTACCCTGGTACCTGATGTTTATTATATTCCTACAGTTGATTGTAATTTGCTTAGTCAGAATCATTTATCTGCTGTTTTGCATTTTTATGTCCTTCATTTAGGTAATGCCAGTTATATTTTTAAAGATGGTCATATTGTTGCTGACACAATTGTGATTGGTCAGGTCTACTATTTGAGGCCAAAGGCAGAACCTCAAATTCAGGCAAGTATAAAAATCTCAATAGAGAATATCACAGGCCCAGAGAGAGATACCCCAGGGAGAGATCCTGTGAATACTCCAAAGGCTCCAAAAGCCACAAAGCAACAGGTAATCAAACCCAAAGTTCCTCATGTTAATGTTAATGCTGCAACTTCACTTACAGGTTTTCGTTTACATGACAGGTGTATACATAGGTGGCACAGAAGATTAGGGCATCCCAGTTTTGAGGTCCTTAAAAATGCCATTTTTCACACAAGGTTTGAATTTCAAAGGATGTAAGGTACATCTAGATTGTGCTGTTTGCAAAAAGGCAAAATCGAGGGCAGCAGCCGTTCCAAAACATGCTACATGTAAGTCAACACGCATTTTTGATTTGGTTCATACTGATATTGTGGATCCTTATGGTCCAACTATTGGCGGTAAAAAGTATTTCTTAACTATTGTTGATAATCATTCTAGATATGGTTATGTCTTTCTTATGAAAGAAAAATCTGAAACCTTTCAGACCTTTAGAGATTTTGCAGTTCAAATTTACAATCAACATGGAGTGAGAATCCGGAGAATCCAGAGTGATCGTGGTGCCGAGTTAACATTTCAGCGTTTCTAGGATTGGATGCGATGAAACGGTATCCTACATCAAACATCTCCCCCCTTCACGCCAGCTCAAAACGGAGTTGCAAAAAGGAGACAAGGGGTCCTCCAAACCATGATGCGCTGCCTCCTAGAAGATGCCAATCTCAAACACTCATTTTGGGGCGAAGCAGTTAAGTATGCAAATTACATTGTCAATCGTACATGGAGTGGTGTCATTGACCAAACACATGTTATATGGCCACCAGCCAGATCTTAGACACTTACACATTTTTGGTTCATATGCCATGGTCAACATTCCATTGGCCCAAAGAAGAAAAGGTGGCCCAGTAGCAAAGAGACTGAGATATATGGGTGTTGATAGCAATTCTAAATGGGGAAGATTCATTGACTCTCACACTATGATAACAATTTCTAATTCAGCTAATTTTGAAGAAGATACAGATAGGTATAGGATACATTCTAATGAACCTGGAGTTTATTTCTCTAGAACTGAAATTGTTGATACAGTGCAACCAGATGACCAAAGTTCATCACCTGATATCCCATCCTACCATGCCGTGGATGCTGAAGCTAGCGACGCTGATGGAGATGTGGACAACAAGAAAGATGACTGGACAATCGTCCCGAGACATTCCAAGAGAACTACAAAAGGTATTCCACCAAAGAGATACACAATGCAATTAACAAACACACCATTGCCATTGATCTGTAATGTTACACTCCCACCGGAGAACTTTTCACAAATTAAATATCTTTCTGAAGATGAACAACAAAAATGGTATGAAGCCATGCAAGTTGAGATGGATAGTTTGCAGAAACTCAAAGTATACACATCTGCAACACCTCCAACACACAAAAAAGTCATTGGCACAAGATGGGTCTACAAAATCAAACAAAAGCCAGATGGTGAATTATTATACAAAGCAAGACTTGTCGCACAGGGTTTCGCACAAAACTATCCTGAAGATTACACAAACACTTACTCACCTACAGTGCGAACTGAAAGTGTGAAAATTGCTCTAACCACTGCTTCTATCCTTGGACTTGAAGTTTTCCAATTTGATGTTGAAACAGCCTATCTACATGCTGATCTAGATGAAGAAATCTACGTCAGGTCCGCTCCCAGCTTCCGGGACCGAGAAGGGGACACCTGGTTCCTAAACAAAAGTCTCTATGGTCTGAAACAATCAGGTCTGATGTGGTACACATGTCTAAAAGACAAACTAAATTTAATGGGCTTTATTAAGTCCGACACTGATGAATGTGTGTTCACAAAAAGGTATGGAAATATTAATGAAATTGTTCTTGTTTATGTTGATGACATTGTTTACATTGGTCCAAACAAACACATGAGTGAGAATTTTGTTAAAGGTTTGCAGAAATACTTCACATTGAAATCATTAGGACACATCAATGAATATTTAGGAGTTCACATTGAAAAGACACAGAAGGGGTTTAGCCTTTCACAAGAAGCTAAGATAGATCAACTTTTGCATCAATGCAACATGACAGATGCAACGCCTACACAAACACCTATGCAAACTGATTTTCACAATTTGAAAGATGCATACAGTCCTGAGTTCAAGGATCAAACACTTTATCGTTCAGTAATTGGTTCACTACTTTACATTAGTGGATGGACTAGACCAGACATAGCACTTATTGTTAATTTACTTTCAAGACATGTAGGCAAAGCAACAGAGTTTCACTGGTCATGTATCAAGAAGTTACTGAGATACTTGATACACACAAAACACTTCAAATTGAACCTAGAACCAGAACATACAGATTTTGCTGACATGTATTGTTATACAGATGCAGATTGGGCAAGTGATAAGGAGTCAAGAAAAAGCACATCAGGCTACATAGTGTTCCTGAATGGATGTCTAGTTTACTGGAACGTAAGAAAACAAAGTTTTATTTCCTGCTCATCAACTGAAGCAGAGCATGCATATGTGTCTGATGCATGTAACTTCTTAACCTGGTTCGATGCCTTAGTTACAGATATCTGGACGAAGCCAGAAAAACCGATCACTGTGATGGAAGACAATCTATTTATTTATGTATGTATTATTTGTTCTTCTATGCCGCCCTACTCCCGAGGGACTCAGGGCGGCGTACAACAATTTTATAAGAACATCAATAATAAACAGTAATTTAAAAACAACAATTAAGAAAATATATAAAAGTTAAAAAAATGTTCACAATCAGCCATACCAAGGGGGGAATTCAGATGGATTTAGTCTTTCCCCCCTGCCTGCAGGAAGAGCCATGTCTTGACGGCTTTCCGGAAGGCCAGCAGGGTGGGGATGGTTCAGGTCTCTGGGGGAAGTTGGTTCCAGAGCGCGGGCCCCCCCCACAGAGAAGGCCCTCCCCCTAGGGCCCGCCAACCGGCATTGTTTGGCTGACGGGACCTGGAGGAGGCCCACTCTGTGGGCCCTAACCGGTCGAAGGGAAGTGTGAGGCAGAATGCGGTCCCGAAGGTAACCTGGTCCTAAGCCATGTAGGGTTTTAAAGATGATGATCAACACCTTGAATTGTACCCGGAGACCGATGGGCAGCCAATGCAGCTGGCGGAGTATAGGTGTAACGTGGGTGTACCTTGGCACACCCACCACAGCACGCGCAGCCGCATTTTGCACCAACTGAAGTCTCCGAATACTCTTCAAGGGTAGCCCCATGTAGAGTGCATTGCAGTAGTCCAAACGAGAGGTGACAAAGGCATGAGTGACCGTGAGTAGAGCCTCCTTCTCCAATATGGCCGCAATTGGTGCACCAGGCGAACCTGTGCATAGGCCCCCCTAGCCACAGCTGTAAGGTGTTGCTCTAATTTTAGCTGTGGATCTAGGAGGACCCCCAAATTGTGGACCTGTTCCGAGGGAGTTAATTTCACTCCCTCCAGAACCAAGGAGGGACCGTTGTCTTGGTCCTTAGGAGGCAGTATCCAAAGCCACTCAGTCTTGTCGGGGTTGAGTCTGAGTCTGTTTCTCCCCATCCAGGTCCTAACGTCATCCAGGCATCGGCACATTACATCAGCTGCCTCCCTGAATTGAGATGGGGTGGTGATGTACAGCTGGGTGTCGTCAGCGTACTGATGGAAACTCACACCATGTCTCCGGATGATCACTCCCAGCGGTTTCATGTTGATGTTGAACAAGATGGGCGAGAGGACCGAACCCTGAGGCAGCCCGCATAACAGGGGCCTGGGGGACGATCTCTGCCCTCCTGTTAACACCGACTGCGTCCTATCGGTGAGATAAGAGGAGAACCACTGCAAAACGGTGCCTCCCACTCCCAACTCACTGAGATGACGCAGAAGGATACCATGGTCGATGATATTGAAAGACGCTGAGAGGTCAAGTAGCACCAGGATGGAGGAATTTCCACCATCCCGGGCTCGCCAGAGGTCATCCATCAGGACGACCAAGGCAGTTTCTGTACTGAAGCCGCGCCTGAAACCAGACTGATAGGAGTCTAGATGGTCCGTTTCCTCCAATAGTCACAGAAGCTGAGTAGCCACCACCTTCTCAACAACTTTCCCTAAAAAAGGTAAGTTGGAGACCGGACAAAAGTTCTTCAAATCCGCTGGGTCCAGGGAAGGCTTCTTCAGGAGGGGTCTAACCACCGCAACTTTTAACGGCTGCGGTACAGATCCCTCTGTCAGAGAAGCGATGACCACCACCTGGATCCAGCCTCGTGCCACCTCTCTGCTGGCGGAAACCAACCAGGAGGGGCATGGGTCCAATAAACAGGTGGAGGCACCCATCGCACCCATGGCTCTGTCCACGTCTTCTGGAGAAACAGGCCCAAACTCCTCCCACAACGGTGGACTAAGACTTGCCCCTGTCATCTCAATGGACTCTGCCCAGCCGGAGTCCAGGTTTGACCGAATCTGAGCGACTTTATCTGACAGAAACTGCGCGAATTCCTCAGCTCTACCTTGCAAGTGTTCCTCGCTCCCCCCTTTGGCAAGGAGGGAGTGAGTCACCCTAAACAAGGCAGCTGGGCGAGAATCTGCGGACGCAATAAGAGCAGAAAAATGGGATCGTTTTGCCGCCCTTATCGCCACTAAATAAGACTTGATGTAGGTTCTTAATAGTGTTTGATCAGACTCGGTTTTGCTGGCTCTCCAGCGGCGTTCTAGACGTCTCTTTTGGTGTTTCATCTCCCGGAGCTCCTCGGTAAACCAGGGGGCTTTCCGGGATTCACTGCCGCGGAGAGGTCGCCTAGGCGCAATCCGGTCTAATGCCGCTGATGCTGCAGTGTTCCATGCAGACACCAGGGAATCAGCCGAATTATGTACCAGGGTTTCAGGTATTTCCCCAAGTTCCCTCTGGAATCCTTCTGGCTCCATTAGGCGCCTGGGGCGGAACCACCTAGTCGGTCCCGCCTCCCTGCAGGGGAGGAGTGGGGCTGCAAAATCCAACCTCAGTAGGAAATGATCTGACCATGACAGTGGGGTGGTGACTATATCCCTTAACTTCAGATCATCTCTCCACTGCCCCGAGAGGAACACTAGGTCGAGCGTGTGACCGCCCTCATGAGTCGGACCCTGGATTACTTGGGTCAGGTCCATGGTTGTCATGGAATCCATGAACTCCTGAGCTATCCCAGATGTTTCGCCAGCCGAAGGCAGGTTAAAGTCCCCCAGAACCATAAGCCTAAGGAACTCAACCGCCAAGCCGGCTACTGCCTCAAGTAGCTCAGGCAGGGCCTTGCTAACGTAGCTGGGAGGCAGGTAAGCTAGACAAAGGCCCACCTGGACCCCTAAGTCCAACTACACCTGGACCCCTAAGTCCAATCAATCAGTTTTTTACATTTCCAGGACTCACTTCACAGGTTCAAGGTCCAGACACATTGACATACTTTACAAGAATGTTAGAGAGTTAGTAAGACAAGGTCTCATAAAGTTAGAATATGTGCCAACAAAATATCAGATAGCTGACATTCTGAACAAACCATTACCTATTGCTCAGCATGATTACCTCAGATATTTACTGTGTGTTGAGTGACACATTATATTAGCCCAACTGACAAAGAAGGGGTGTCACGATGTGAATATTGTCAGTTTGTGCATCTCTATGTTTTCTACTGTTTCTTGTATTTATGGTCAAGCAGATGTATGATATATTCTACTACGCATGCCTGCATTCCAGAAGTTTCCTCCTTCCCTTCTCTTCCGCCATTTTCTGCCGAAAGCAGAACTGACTTTTTCATTAGCCGATAAGATGTAGTTTACTAAGGATTCTTTTTATTACTTTTCTACTGAAATAAATATTTTGTTAATTAGATTTGAATCTCTACAATCTATACATTGCTGACTGGTGTAAACCGCTTAGAGAGTGCTTGCACTGTGAGGCGGTATATAAATCTCACAAATAAATAAATAAATAAATAAAATCTCGGTTTTATTTTCTAATGAGAATGACTTCAAAAGGAGCAAAGATCCATCGACCTCCACGGGGGATTGTCTCCCCCCTCTAACAACCTGGTCCTTCCTGGTCATGGAGGAATCGGAGGCCCTGTGGAGTTGGGCGGAGGCCAACCTAGGGTCTCTCAAAGTAGATCACATTGCGGGGGTGGCGAACATCCAGGCAGACTGGCTGAGCAAGGCCATGATCGACCAGTCAGAGTGGCGCCTGTTGCCCAGTCTCTTCTTGGAATTGTCGAACTGGTTCTCTTGCCCAACCCTGGATCTGTTTGCCTCTTCATTGAACTCGCAGCTTCCACGCTTCTTCTCCCAGTTCCCAACTCAGGGGGCAGAGGGAGTGGATGCCCTTCTTTTCCCTTGGCCCAAGGAGCTGCTGTACGCATTCCCTTCCCTTCCCCTCATCCCAGCGGTGATCAGGAAGGTCCTACTGGAGAAGACAGAGATAATTCTGGTAGCACCCGACTGGCCCAGGAGGCCATGGTTCGCCAACCTCGTGGGTCTGTCGGTCGCCCGTCCTTGGCGGATTCCCCCAGAGAAAGTTGCTCTGCCCCAAGGGCCCATCTTCCATCCAGAGCCGCAGTGGCTCCAACTCACCGTGTGGAGGTTGAGTGGCAGATGCTGAGAGGAGAGAATCTTTCTTGGGGGGTCATCCGGATCATCCAGGTGCTGAGGCGGCCATCCACAATTCATATTTACGAGGCGACCCAGTGCTCCTTCTCAGCCTGGTGCACCGGGTGGCATCGGGATCCGGTTTTGGCATCGGTGGTGGATGTTTTGGATTTCCTCCACCAGGGCCTGGTTCAGGGGCTTTCCCCCAACACCTTGAGATGCCAGGTGGTGGCGTTGGGTTCGGTCCCGCAGATCTCCCCTCTGGGTTCCCTAGCTAATCACCCCAGGGTGCACTCTTTCCTCAGGGGGGCCTCTAACCTTAGGCCACCTGTGGTTCACAGGTTCCCCTCTTGGGACCTATCAAAGGTACTGCAGGCCCTCACCCTTTCTCCCTTTGAGCCACTTAGGGAGACCAGCCTTCGTTTCCTCTCATGTAAGGTGGTCTTCCTGGTGGCTATCACATCAGCAAGGAGGATCTCAGAGTTGGCGGCACTGTCGGTCCATAGGGATCTTTGTGTTTTTCATTCTAACAGGGTGGTCCTGCGGCTGGATCCCGCCTTTCTTCCCAAGATCAACTCCTGGTTTCACCGAGCCCAGGAGTTGATCTTGCCTGACTTCTGTGCAAGGCCTCGCCACCCCTTGGAACGCAAGTGGCATACTCTGGACGTGAGGCAGGCACTCCGCATTTACATCTCCAGGACCTCGTCTTTCCGGAAGTTGGAATCATTGTTTGTTTCATTCTTGCCATCAACTCTGGGCCAAAAGGTAAACACCTTCCACGGTGGATCGGTGGCTGAGAGTCTGCATAGCCAAGGCCCATGAGCTTTAGTCGCTCCTGGTGCCTAGGGGCATAACGGCCCACTCGACTAGGAGTGTGGCCACTTCCGCAGCCTGGGCTTCTCAGACATCAGTAGAGGAGATCTGCCTGGTGGCGACTTGGTCATCCCCATCTCCCTTTATCAGGCATTACCGTCTCGATGTTTATGCCTTGTCTGAAGCTGCCTTTGGCAGGAGGGTCCTCCAACAGGTTTTAGTGGAGGCAGAATTTCCAGACCAGACCATTTCCCGCCCTTGAGACTGCCATACTGCTTTTGTATGTCCCATCCTGGACTTCCCCATCGATCAAAGCATGGAGAATGGACGTCGGTTCTTACCTGATACGTCTGTTCTCATGTGGATCGATGGGGGAGTCCAGTCCCACCCGGTGTGTGGTCTGGTGGCTCGCCGGGTTGTAGTAGCGGTTGGTTTTCTTTGTTGTTTTGCAGTTGTTGCTTGTTTTTTGTTCAAGAGTTCTCTTTAGTTTGAGTGCAGTTCTTCTTGATTCGCTTTGACTTCATTTTCAACTGGAGACCGTGACCAGGGAGGTGTGTCTTCAGTTGGTCAATACAGTCATAGAGCTAGAGGACTAGAGATGACCCATCCTGGACTCCCCCGTCGATCCGCATGAGAATGGATGTATCAGGTAAGAACCAACATGCATTCTCAAATTTAATGGATTGAGGTTTGCAGGTCCTTCAGTTCTTTTTTCTTGATTTGATGGTTACTAGATTTAACAAAAGATTTAAACCCTTTTTTTATTCAAAAAGTTTTATTGTACAAAGTACAAACATTTTTCTCTTTTCTCCCCCCCTTCCCCCCCAAACCCCTCCCCACCCCCTTGCCCTCTCCCCCTCTCTCCCACCCACCCACCCCCAACTTCTCAGAAAAAGCACAGGGTATAGTATTCACTTAGCATAAAATTAGAATATACTAACAAATTATTAATTTCAAAGTTTCTCTAGTTCTTTAACTCCTTGTTACTCAAAACCTTTTAAACATAATATAAAAAGTTAAACATATATCATTAGTAAACTAACATTCCCATATATCAAATTACTAATTTCACAATTATTCTAAATCTTTAGTTCTATATAACTCAAAATCTTATAATAATAATAATAATAATAATAATAATAATAATAATAATAATAATAATAATAATAATAATAATAATAATAATAATAATAATAATAATAATAATGATAATAAATTAACATATATCATCTCTAGTCCATTCCACTATGTTTCTATCAGTCACATAGTCTTTAAAATATGATAATAAAAAAAAGAAAGTCTCGGCCAGATGCACCCATCAGCATCAATTCCTCGATAATAGATGAATTTTCCTTCTTCCAACACTATATTCCAATAATCTGGCATTTAAAGTCAACTTAATTGCTATTACAATTCGGTCCATAGTTGTTCCCATCAAGAAAAACTGTGTTATAAACTTGATCTTTTCTACAAAATATTTTGAATGATCCACCATATTCTTTCCAAAAAGCCTTAATTTTATTTTATTTTCTTTTTTTTAAACATAACCATCATATACAAAAATACATAACATCTTCACATCACCTACGTTTAACTTATAGATTTAATCTTTTCCCGTATTTCCCTCCTTATATTTTCTCCCCTATTTTAACCCCAATTTCATATACACCTTAAACTCGGTTTTTAAATTTAATTCCATTAACATATTATATAACCTTTCTATATACATTTAGCTGTTATCTTTTATTTGTGTTGTCCCATTATCATCTTACTACAGAATGCCAATTTTTAATCTTATCTTCATCTGGCCTAAAGTTACCCATACTAAAACCAAATTCTAGTTGTTCCTTCTTTTCATTTGACCCTTAGATCTAACTCTTGCAGCTCGTTGTGGTTTGATAATTTGAATTGTTGACTTGAGTTGTTGTTTTGTTGATTCTTCCTTGCATATAGACGCTGCTCTGGTTTGACTCTGATCCTTTGTCTCTTCTTGTATCTCAAAAACTTCCAAATTGTGAACATCACTTTGCTTCTGTAAATCACCTTGACTCATCAGAACTCATCCCATTTGAGTTACTGTCAACGACTCTCCTCTCTCTCCTTTCTTTATTTCTTTGATTCTTCTTCCTTCTGGTATTTTGGATATTTCGGCCTTTAACACTTTTTCATAAAAATCTCTTGCTTTCAGTATCGTATTGAGCCGATATCTCTTTCCCAGATGTATAACCGCTATACCAGCTGGAATGTCCCATCTGTATTGTATTTGCTGTTTCTTCAACTCGTCCACCAGAAAGGCGTAATCCTTTCTAGCTCTTAGCATTTTGGGAGGAATTTCTTTCACTATCATCACCTTCTGTCCATCTACCTGAAACTTGTTCTTGAAAGTCGCCTGTAAAATCTCGTTACGTAGTATCCTTGTGGTGAAGTATATTACAATATCTCTTGGCAAATGTTTCTGTTTAGCCACCCAGGAGTTGGCTCGATATATCTTATCAATCTGCATATCCAATTCCTCTTTAGTCACCCCCAACATTTGCACAAATGCCTCCAACAACATTTCTTTTAAAATTTTTTGTTTGTTCTCCTTTACACCTCTTACTCTTAAAGCAAACTCCATATTTCTATATTGAATCATTAATATCTCTTCTTCCTGCTTTTGAATTTTGTTTTGAGTCTCTCTTATATCTTCACTCAGAGTTATCACTGATTGTTTATTTTCCTCCACCTCTTCTTCCAAAATTTCAAAATTTTGTACCAGTCCTTTAAATGTCAATATTATATCTTCCCTTAGTCGAGTTACAATCTCCTCTGAGACAGCCTGTATCTTTTCATTAATTTCCTTAACTTTTTGATTGGACTCATTAATTTTTAAATTAAACTCCTTAAATTTCAGGTTAATCTCCATAAGAAGTTTATCCTTCATAATTTTTAAGGCTTCTTGTAATTTTCCAAACGTTAAAGTCTCTGGGGGTGATGAATAAACAATAGGTTGCATTCTTGGAATATAAGCAGGAGGACTATAAAATCCTTTGTTAAGAAGTCTTTCCAGATTTTAAAGCCATTTAGAATTTTCAACTTTTTATTTTTTTATCCACCAAAATCAAGAAAAAAAGAAAAAATTCCTCACTTCCAGGATAAAAATCAGCTTTGGAGTTTTTGTATTACTCCAGAGTCAGAAAGAGAAGAAAAAAAATTCATCAAAGTCAGGCATTTTCTGAGTGAACAATAGGTTGCATTCTTAAGATGTGAACAAAAAGATTATCAAGTCCTTTATTAAAAACAGTCTTTCCAAGTTTTAAAGCCATTAAGGTTTTAAAGTTAGATTTGTTATTTTATTCCAAAGTCAAAGGGAAAAAAAGTTTATCAGAGTCAGGCTTTCATACAAAGGGCTGCTAACAAAATGAAACTTTCATTTTAGCTTTCACTTTCCACACCCTTTGAAGCTTCAATCGCCATTTTGTTACTTGTTAGCTCAGTTAATTTGTAACTTCCGAAGTGAAAGTCAGCATTGAAATTGAGTTAAAGTACTTGCCATCCAAATCTCCTGGCTTTTCCTGTCTGCTGTCTGCTGTAAATCAAAGTGTTATAAATCCCATCTTGAAAGCAGAGCTGGTCGCGGAATCTTGCTCCGCCGAAGCGGAGGCATCCGAAGTCCCGGAGCAAATGACAGGCTACCTGGGGAGCCCTCACCCTTCAAGCCCCAGATTGTCTCCTGGGGCACTAGGGGGGCTCTACCCTCACCTGTCAGCTCTCATCTCTCCCCTAAACCCGGGGAGAAGATTTTCAAGCCTCCAGACAGCTGTTCTGGTGGCTTTACAGGACCCTGAATCAGGTGCTCATCGAGCAGCATCCTCGATGCTCGTGGAGCCAAGCGGAAGTTCCTAAAGATTTAAACCCTTTTAACAGGAATGCATGTATTAGTTGTCAGTCAGTGGTAGGATACAAATTTTTTTACTACTGGTTCTGTGTGCATGACTTGTTGGGCGTGGCTTGGTGGTCATGTGACTGGATGGGCATGGCTGGGTGGTCACATAATGGTGGGCGTGGCCAACTCAACATCACTCACGTCAAGGGGCGCCTCACCCGGCCCCTCCTCTCCCAGCCACTCCTTGTCACGCCCAGCCTCAACGTATGTATAGTTCTGTAAAAATGTTGTTTACCTTTTTTCGACTTTATTATCTGCATCTACATACTATAGATGTACTTTCATGGACCACTGAAAGGAGGAAATGGTTCACATGCTTTGCTCAAGAGTGTGATAGGCAGGTCACAAAACAGGCTTTTGAGGGGCTGCCACAAAGAAGGGGGGGCAATATATTTTCCAAAGAAGCAGAAGGCAAAACAAGAAGCAATGGATGGAAACTGAACAAAGAGAGAAGCAACCTAAAACTAAGGAGAAACTTCCTGACAGTGAGAACAATTAACCAGTGGAAGTACCGTATTTTTTGGAGTATAAGATGCACCGGAGTATAAGATGCACTTTAGTTTTGGGGGAGGAAAATAGAGGGAAAAATCTACCTACCAGGTATTCATCTGGCTAGCATCCTTAGTCTGGTCAGCTTCAGCACATTATTTTATCCCCTGGTTGGGGCTGAAAAAAATCTTCTTCAAAGGGAGTAGCAATGAAAACAAGCCTGCAAAGACTTAGGGCTGGAAAAAAACTTCTTCAGAGGAAGTAGCAATGAAAAAATCCTGCAAGCCAGGAAGAAAAAACCTTTTTCGGAGGGAGTAGCAATGAAAACAAGCTGGAAAAGAACTTCTTCAGAGGAAGTAGCAATGAAAAAATCCTGCAAGCTGGGAAGTTCATTAGCACCTTGTTAGGGCTGAAAAAACCTTTTTTGGAGGGAATAGCAATGAAAACAAGCCTGCAAAGACTTAGGGCTGGAAAAAACTTCTTCAGAGGGAGTAGGAATGAAAAAATCCTACAAGCTGGGAAGATCGTTAGCACCTTGTTAGGGCTGAAAAAACCTTTTTCGGAGGGAGTAGCAATGAAAACAAGCCTGCAAAGACTTAGGGCTAGAAAAAACTTCTTCAGAGGGAGTAGGAATGAAAAAATCCTGCAAGCCGGGAAGATCATTAGCACCTCGTTAGGGCTGAAAAAACCTTTTTTGGAGGGAGTAGCAATGAAAACAAGCCTGCAAGCCAGGAAGATCATTAGCACCTTGTTAGGGCTGGAAAAAAAGCTTTGAAAAAGCTACATTCAGAGTATAAAACGCACCCAAATTTTCAGCCTCTTTTAGGGGGGGAAAGGTGTGTCTTATACTCCAAAAAATACAGTACTTGTCTCCAGACATTCTGGGTGCTTGTTCACTGGAAGTTTTAAGAAAAGACTGGACCACCATTTCTCTGAAATGGTATAGGATCCCCCCCAAAGTCCTTTCTAAATGCTATTCTGTTACTCTGACACCTTTCCCAGGCCCTCCACTCAGATTTTGGCATCCTCAGTTTTCCTGCCTGAGCAGGGGGTTGGACTGGAAGACCTCCAAAGACCTTTCAACTCTGTTATTCCATTATTCCTGAGCTAAATAGCTAAGACCCTCATTGGGGCCCTATCTCTTTTGCTCCCTCTGGACTAATGAGTTAAAGAGCTGCCTCTAGACATTCATTTTAATAAGATTTTCAGAAACCTGCAGTTGAAAGTTCTTCATCTCTCCTTACCCTGAAGACCCAAGAACTGCAGGCAGCCTTTCCCACCACACAATTCCTCCTCCCGCCACCCCATGCGAGGCGGAAGGCCCAAGAGAAAGTGCCTTATCTGGGCTCACAGCCCTCCATGACAGAGCCCTTCCTGGGGAGCAATGCAAGAACTTACTCATCCATCCCGCCCCAAGGTGGTGGCAGCTGCAGTGGTGGCGGAAGGAGAGCTCCAGAGTGGTGGCAGTGGGGGAAGGAGAGCTCCAGGGCGGTGGCGGCAGCGCTCTGGGCATCCGGCCCTCGGGGGAGGAATCTCAGGCCTCTCATCCATCAAGTTGTTGCTTGATCTCGTGGCCGCTTCTTGCGGCCCTTGTTGGTGCTAGGCATGCCATGGGCTCTCGAAGAGATGCTTCATGTGTTCTCTGGATCACCGGCTGTTTCTCTCTGCTGCTGCTCTTGCTGGGAGAGCGTCTGGTGCAGCACAGTGAAATTTAGCAGCCATGAGCTGCCGCTTTCCTCTAAGTCCCATCCGGAAAGCACTGTGGCAAAGAGAACCAGCCAGGTTGAATGCTGTTTCTCTCTGCTACAGTGCTTTCTGGATGGGACTTACAGGACCCAAAGCAGCAATTCACGGTTGCTAAATTTTGCTGTGCTGCACAAGACGCTTTCCCAGCAAGAGCAGCAATGGAGGAAAAACAGCTGCCAACCTGGAGAACACGTGGAGCGGCTCAATGTGCTCTCCGGGTCAGTGGCTGCTTCTCTCCGCTGCTGCTCTTGCTGGGAGAGTGTCTTTCACAGCAAAGTGAGCCTCTGGCGCTCGGGGAGATGTGTTCTCCCAAGACAATGGCCCAACCCGGCTGCTTCTCTCTGCTGCAGCGCTTTACGGATGGGACAGTAAGGTATGAACCTTACCCAAACCGCTTCAGCCCACCTGCACCTGTGCTGCCTGTGCTGCCCCCCACTTCCCCCCACCCATGCTGCCACCCCCACGGCCCTTTGGCCAAGCATGGCAGGTTGCAGGCCAGGTACTGTAAATTGCTTCAGCCCGGGAAGAGGGTGCAGTTTGAGGCCAGGGCAGGGTTCTCTAGGCAAGCATGGGCAGCAAGCGTAGATTTCCCGGGGGGAATGCATTCCCTGGGGGTGAGATGTAAGTAAAACAGAAACTTACCTAACTAGGGAGTGAGGAAGGCTTAGGTTGGGAGTGAGGAAGCCAGAGAGCAGCTGGGCCGTGGGCGCCACGTGGTGTAGGCTAGGGCCTAGGCGAGCTGCGACAGCTGGGGAGCCAGGGAAGTGGGCGAGGGAACCGGCTGGGCCGTGGGTGCCACATGGGAAGGCAGGTAAGATGACTGGCCTGCAGAGACTGTGTGGTCAACACAAGCGAGGAGCCAAACAAGCAACATGTCAGGCCTGGAAACCATCTTTTACGTTGGGCCTTCAGGCCTGCCACATTTTCTATTGTGGGAAAATGGGTGGGGGGATTATATGGAGTATGGGAGATATATAGTCAAAATAATATTCCTTTCTCAGAGTGTCAAGGACATCTTGCCCTGGCACCTGGAGTCGGATGACTGGGAGGCATCTTAGTTGGGACGGTGTCTGATTGGGCCATGTAATGGACATGTGGGTGCTGGGTAAGGAGTTGAACTTTCATTTGGGTGGGGGAAACCTGGAAATCTTCAGATTTGGGTTTTCCCAGATGTGCCAATATGACATCTCTAATAAAATGGAACTTTGAAGAAGTTTGAGCCTTGGAGTCTTATTTCATTGGGGGTATTACTTGGAACCCTGATATTAACACGAATCCCTTTTTAAAAAACTCAAGCAGCTCCCCCGAACTCCTGGGTGCTGTCAGGCATCCTGAGCCCCAAGCGTCGACCCGAATCAGGGCAACGCAAAGACTCAGGGCAGATGGAAGAGGACAAGAAGACCACGGAGGGAGCAGCGGGGAATGGTTCAGCAACCCATGTCGAAACCATCTACTCCCCTTCCCAAGCCATGATGGAAGGTATAAAAGCTGCAGAAACTGAGCACCAACTGGATGCCTGATGCAGAGCCAATGCCTGAGCGGAGCTCGCAGCCAGACCTGGGCCTGCAAGATGAAGCCACGGGAATCATCCCACTCCAGGAGTTGCTGTTGGAACCATGAATGGGTGCGGGACAAGCCTCGACCCTCAATTGGAGAGCACCAAAGCAAATGCGCTGCAGGCATTCTGGAGAATGGGGGTTCCAGCCACCGTCATGCAGCCAGTCGCTGGCTGGCCTTCCAGAGCAATTTGGCCAGCTCAGTGTGGGCAGCGCTACTCAACCTCGGGATTGAGCAACCCATGTGGACCCTGGCACAGCCAATGTTCACCTTCCCGGGCCAAGAGGTTACAGCGCAACTGAGCAGAGCATCAGCTTCCTTCCACTCAATGTGGAGCGGCTCGACCATAACCTCACTCCTCAGACTGGACCAGCTGTGGGTGCAGTAAATATGAGGGTACAGATGACCTAACATCCTAGCCTGCTGAACCAGCCCAACCAAGGAATATCGGGACTGCAACCAGGCTTCTGGGGTTTTACCACCCCACAGCAGCAACAGGCCTTAGAACTGCTGCCAGTGGGCCAAATCCCTCCTGGGTGGGTATACTATCCTGGCCAAGGATGGGTGCAATACCAATGGATGCCAGCAACCGATGCCTTTCCAACATCTCGGGCCCTTCCAGCCACCAGTCATTGCTCCGCAACTGGCTCCAGTCCAATTGCAGCCTCAGCTTCAGCCCCAAGCCGTAATCCCACAACAGGCACCGGCCCAGCAGCAGGTCCCTGTAGTCCAGCAACAGGTCCCAGCCCTGCAGCAGCTGCTCGGCCAGCAATCCACTCAAGATCAGCAGCATGTCCCGCTAGCCCCCCCTTTGTGGTTCCGAGTGACATTTGACAGGACCCCAGGGAGGATAGCCTATTTTCTCAGCTGAGTCTGGGCCTGCATAGATCAGTATGGACACCAGTACCCATCCGATCGGGAATTGATCTCGGCCATTGCGGATGGCATGAATGAAGGGGAAGCAGCAGAATGAATAGCTGAGCTCCATGACGAAAAAGCCCCTAAGCTGGAAGATGCCAACAAATTCATCCAGCTGATGTGGACTCGATTCAGAAAGGTGGCCCATCAAGTAGAAGCCAAAACACAAATCCGGACGCTGAAGCAAACCAGCCGGCCCCCAAAATAATTAATTTGGGAGTTTCGGAGACTGGCTGGGAAACTAAGGAACTGGCTGGAGCGCCTACTAATATATTACTTTAAGGAGGCCCTTGACCCAGACCTCAGGCAAGCCCGTGGCATCAGGGGGGTACTGGACCACATACAAGCCTGGTACAATACAGTTGTCAACCTTGATCTGGAAATCCACCCTCACAGGAAACCTGTAAGGATTGCCTCCCCATCCACCTAAAAAGTACAAACTTCTGAGCCATGTAGTTCAAAAGGATTCCTTTATTGGCAGCTGTGATAACAATCCATTCATTCAAAGCAAGATCTAACTGCCCCTAGGCAAAGCAAGTACATTTAAACCTTAGCACCCCTCCCCATTAGGCAGAATGCAAATTCAGACCAATACACAAGGTGTGAAAGTCCTCTATTCTGGGAATGCGGATGAGTGTATGTTTCCACAAAGCCCTTTCCATTCAAACTAACTTACATTGCCCCTCATAAATCCTATCCTAAGATAAAGAGGTTCCCAGATGTCTGGCGCCCGGATGTATGTTGTAAACATCTGATCAATCAAACCCAAGACCCCCTTCTCCTTTTGAATGGCAGAGTTGCTGGATTCTGACTTGCTGCCCCCTTAAAAAGAAAAAAGGTCCACCTCTAAAACATAAACAAAATTAATTATGTTATATTAACAAGGTTTGTTAGGGTATTGGGAGTGAAATCTTCTCAATAAGGTGGGAGCTTTAACATGTTGTTTAGCAACCGACTCCTTTTGTGAAGAAGGCAAATGTTTCCAAGCTACCAAATAGTGGATCTTTCCTCTGTGGATACTAGAGTCAAGAATTTCCTTGATTTCAAAGTGTTGTTCCCCTTCTATCATGATTGGGACAGGTGGTGTATCTGCCACTGGTCTAAGTGATGAGGTTACCTCTCTCTTGAGTAAACTAATGTGAAATACTGGGTGGACTTGTCTAAGTGTTTTTGGAAGAGCCAATTCAACCACTACTGGGTTAATGATCCTGCTAATAGTGAAAGGCCCAATGAAATTAGGCCCTAATTTTTTTGATGGTTGTAACGATCTCAAGAATTTTGTAGATAAATATACTCTATCCCCAACATGGAAAGGTTTAGGCTCTATTCTTTTCTTGTCCGCTTGAATTTTGAAAGCCTCTCTAGCTTCCTTTAAAGCTAATCTGACTACTGGCCATGTATTTTGCAAATTCTCTATCCACTCCTTAAGTGAGGGGATGGTGGGTTTTTCTGTGGGTAGTTCCAACATTGGGCTGAAATTTTGACCAGTAGCTACTCTAAAAGGGGTAAAACCAGTACTGGAATGTACAGAGTTATTAAATGCAACCTCTGCAAAAGGTAAAAGTTCAGTCCAATTGTCCTGTTGAAAATTAATAAAACATCTTAGATATCGTTCCAAAACAGAATTTGTGCGTTCACAATTTCCATTCGCTTGCAGATGATGGGCGGAGCTTAATCCTTGGGCGGTACAGAGTAAGCCCAAAAACGCCTTCCAAAAGTTGGAGGTGAATTGGACTCCCCTATCTGAGATGATTCTTTGAGGAGCTCCATGAAGATGATAAATGTGTATTAGAAACAATCTAGCCAAGCCTTTAGCAGTTGGGATTTTCTGGCAAGGTATAAAATGTGCTTGCTTTGAAAACAAGTCTGTCACCACCCAAATGATGGTGTTTCCCCCACTTTCTGGTAGTTCTACAATAAAATCCATAGCAATTTCTTTCCATGGCGCTGACAGCTCGGCTACTTTCTGTAGGAGTCCTGGGGTTTTCCCTTGTCGTCTTTTTGCCACAGCACAAATGGGGCAACTCGCTACATAGCTTTCTATGTCCTTTTTCAGCGAAGGCCACCAAAATTGTCTCTTTATTAAGTGTAAAGTTTTTACAAAACCAAAGTGTCCAGCAAATTTAGAGTCGTGGCACCTTTCCATTAAGTGTAATCTTTGGCTAGCAGGCACATATAGTTTCTCTCCTACCCAAGCTAATTCGTCTTTCATCAAACAACTGGATTTGTGGTTCAAAGACCATTCATTGTTGATTAATGCTTGTTTAAAAACGTGAATGGTGTCTTCGTTTGTCAATGTGTCTTGTCCTCCTTGGGACCTGGTGATTACTTTGGCTGCCAGTTTGTACTATGGGTTTAAATACCTCTGATTTTGCACGATTGTTTTGTGGTTTTCTGGACAGTGTGTCTGCCAGAAAGTTCCCCCCCCCCCCGGGATAAATTTAAGAGTAAACTCGAACCGTTTGAAATATTGAGCCCAACGAACTTGTTTTGGAGATAGTTTCCTTGGTGTCTTTAGGGCTTCTAAGTTTTTGTGGTCAGTCCAGACTTCAAAAGGGATCTTACTCCCTTCTAAGAAATGTCTCCAAGTTAAAAGTGCCCATTGCACCGCATAAGCTTCTTTTTCCCAAATTCCCACCTTTGTTCAGTTTCACTTAGTTTCCTGGATGTATATGCACATGGTTGTAGTTGTCCTTGCTCATTTTTCTGAAGTAGGATTGCTCCTATTGCCACATCACTAGAATCTGCTTGTATGATGAAAGGTTTTTCTGTGTCTGGGTGCTTTAAAATTGGTTCTGCTGAGAACAGCTGTTTTAGTTTTTCGAATGCTGCCTGGCATTCCATTGTCCAATTCACGGGCTGTCTCGGTTTAGGATTTCCCTCCCTCTTTGTTCTTAACAGTTTCGTGATGGGCAGGACAATTTGAGCGAATGCCTGGATAAATTGGTGATAGAAATTTGTGAACCCCAGGAAGTTTTGTAGCTATTTGCGTGTGCGAGGCGTTTCCCAATCTAGTACCGCCTGCACTTTTTGAGGGTCCATTTCTATGCCCTGGTGTGAAATATAATACCCCAAGTAGTCAATTTTTCTTGGTGGAATTCACATTTTGAGAGTTTGGCATAAAGTTTTGCATCACGGAGTTTGCTTAGCACAGCCCTGACTAGTTTAACATGCTCAGCTTTGGTCTCTGAGTATAAGAGAATATCATCTAAATAAACAAGAACCCCTTTATATAAATATTCATGCAAATGTTTATTAATTGCATGAACACTGCAGGTGCCCCTTGTAGCCCAAAAGGGAGCACTTTGAATTGGTAGCACCCCAAGAGGGTGTTAAATGCAGTTTTCCATTCATCCCCTTCCTTAATCCTGATTTGGTAGTATGCCTCCCTTATGTCTAGTTTGGAAAAAAAATTCCTTTTTGTGAGGTGTGCCAGCATGTCTTTCATCAGGGGAAGGGGATACATGTTTTCAACACTGACTGCATTCAGATTTCTGTAATCAATGCAGAGGCATTTTGAGCAATCTTTTTTCTCCCTAAATAACACTGGAGCTGCAATCTTTGGTCAGGCTGATTCAATGAAACCCCTTGCTAGGTTTTTCTCAATAAAAGCTCTCAGTTCTCCTAACTCCCCCGGTGACATGCTATACATTTTTGGTTTTGGCAGTTTAGCCCCGGGTAAGATTTCTATTGCACAGTCAATGGGGTAGTGTGGAGGAAGTTCATCCGAGGCTGTTTCACTAAAAACTTCAGCCAGGTCTTTGTATTCTTTGGGTATGCCTTCTGTTGGCAAGCTATGACCAGGCATGGCTGTTTCCCTGCGTTCACCCCCGTCAGTCGCTATCTGTAGGTCCTCTGCAAAAGTCACATGCATCTGGAATTTTATGGTGCCTTGCTCCCAATTTATTTTTGGATTCCACTTTTTCAACCATGCGAGTCCCAAGACTAGTAGCCATTCCATGCCAGGTGCTACTATAAATGTAAGTCTTTCTTCGTGGCTCCCCATGCCTATTTTCAGGGGCAAAAGCAGCTGGCTCCCCCCCCCCTGCTATTGACCCATCTAGTTGGTAAAACGTGATGGGGTTTCTCAGCTTTCTCACTGTGATCCCCAACTCCCCGATTAGGGTTGGGCTGATCAAGCAACGGGTACACCCTGAGTCTACTAATGCGGAGATATTTTTTCCCTCATCTTGGTTAGGGATAAATAGTCTAAGAGGGAGGGTAAGCGGTTCAATTGGTTTGCTTACCAGTGGTTCATCCTCTGGGTCGCTTTCAAACGATGTTGGATCTTCCCTTTGAAATGCTGGGATGTTCTCTCCAAAGAGGGGGGGGGATGGTGGTTCTACCATCTCGCTGCTCCTCAGGGCCGTTTCCCTCCCGCGCTGGGTGGGTCTTGCTGGTCTCTCCCCCATTTGGCATTCAGGGTTCCGGGCGGGTGTTTGGGAATGGCATTCAGGTGCTCGGTGTCCCTCCGTACCGCACTTGAAGCTGATTGGAGGTTTAGGAGAAAACCCCTGTTGCCTTCTGAAGGGCTCTTTCTTCCATTGGGGTGGGGATTACTTCCATGTTCGCCCCATACAGTACTGGTTTCTGGCCATATCAATCTCCACTTCTTCGGTGGTGAGGTACCACTCATGCAGGTCAGGGGCGGGTTCCTAAATTTTTTACTACCACTCTGTGGGCGTGGCTTAATTTTGTGGGTGCTGCTTAATTTTGTGGGTGTGGCTTGATTGTCATGTGACCAGGTGGGAGTGGTTTCATGGTCATGTGATGGTGGGTGTGGCTTCATGATCATGTGACTGGCCAGGCATGGCTTCATGGTCATGTGACTGGGCGGGTGTGGCTAAGTGGTCACGATCCTAGTTCCCCCTACAAGGATTCCTGCATCCGGACCTTTTACAATCCCCCAAAGGATTAAAAGAAACCAGATTCCATACAGCTCTGAACCCTTAAGGCAAACCAAATACAAGTGGTCCTCGCTTAATGTCTTAGCAATTGCTTAGCAAGTGTTCAAATTTATGACTGACCTCCTCAGAACTACTTGACCTGTTTTTTGAGGTTTGACAGCCTTATGCATGCACACATGTACACACACGCGTGCACATACACATTTATGACCAGTTACAACATCCCACAGTCATGTGACTGAGGTTTTCTATGTTTTTTGCCAGTTCCCAACAATTTCTTCTGGTTTCCGGTTAAAAATGCCCATAGGGGAAAATGGACTCTTTTAACAATCAGTGTTTGCTTAATGACCACAAGGTTCACTTAACAACCATGGTGTTTGCCTAACCTAGGAGTCTGCAGCCTTAAATACTCAAAGAGCCATTTTTCTATTTTCTTTTAAACAGCTATCTCTCTCTCTCTCTGTGTCTTTCTCTTTCTTTCTCCCTATCTATCTCTCTTTCTCTTCTCTCTCTCTCTCATCTCCTGTCACTCATCTCTTTCATCTCTTTTTCTTTCTCCCCCTCTTTCTTTCTCATCTCTCTCCCTCTCATCTTTCTCCCTTTCTCTCTCTCATGTTTCTCTGTTTCCTGTCTCTCATTCTCTCCCTCCACCATTTTCTCATTTCTTTCTCTTTTCCTCCTCTTTCCTCTCTCTCATCTCTTTCACGTGTGAGTCCAGTCCCCTAATCATCTTTGTGGCTCTTCTCTACACTCTTTCCAGAGTCTCAACATCCTTTTTACATAGACTAACAGTGTTTTCAAGCTTCATACTTTTATGGCATTTGGTTCCTAAAATTCTCCAGCCAGCATGCTGGCTGGGAATTTCTGGGAGTTGAAGTTCATACATCTTAAAATTGCCAAGGTTGAATAACACTGGATATCAATTAAATCTATTTCAAGGACATTTATATTAAATTAACTTAGGCATAGTGCAGGAATTTAAAATGTACAATTTGCTGCAATGGTTCACCCCTTTAAAAAAATTGCATTTGGCACAAAATGCTGCTCCAATAGCTGCATGCTTTGCAGTCAACTATATCTCTTATTCTAGAGAATGAAACCATAAAAATATCTGAATTCATATTACTATCTCTTACTTGTATGTCTGGTATTAAATAATGGCCTCTCCATTCTAATGAGTTCTGCCATCAGACATTCCACTAGGGATTTCATCCATGTAACCCCCACTGTGGGGGGGAGTGGGGAAAATAGACATAGAATTCAAAAGAGATTTTTGCAGAAGAACCTTTCCCCCACCAACATTTTCTGCTTTGTTTCTTTTGGATAACCAAAATGCAGACTGTTAACATTTTCTGACACTGCCAAGGGAAGCCCCTCCTTAGTCCTGATAATTCTGCAACATGTGTTCAAATCCTTGATTGTTTAGTTAAAAGAGCTTCTGCACATGCTCAGAAGAAAATAAAAAAAACTCAAAAAAAACTCAAAAAAAAGATGGCGGCGCCCAGGAACCTGTAACTGACCATGACATCACCAGCCAGTTGTTACCGGTGCGATAGAGTGGGCTGCACCGGTAGGAACCCACCACTGATGCAGGTGATTCGGTGCACCCCTAGCCACGCAGGCATTATATAGATCATCACTCAGTCCATCTTTGAAACAGCTTACCAGGATGTCTTCTGGCCAGTTTAGACAACATGCGAGGTCCCGGAACTCTTCAGTATACTCCTCCACTGGCCGTCGTCCCTGCTCCACCACCTTAATGCGATCGCGTGCTTTGAGGTCTGCCAGTGGGTCCTCGAAACATCATCATAGGGCCGTCATGAACCGGTCAAAGTTGCGCAGTTCGGGTGCGTCATCGTTATGTAGGGTCACCATCCATCTGGCAGTGGCTCCTTCCAGGGCTAGGGTAACTGCTTGCACTTGGGATCCCCGTGTTTGGAACTCCTGTTCATATTCTTGCATATAGGTGAGTACGTGTGCTACGAAGAATCCTAATTGTTGCGGATCCCCATCTAACTTCACTCCCGGGGGGGGGAGTTTTCCTTTCTAGTTGTGGGGCTTGGAGTTGGTTAGGAAGGGGTGCTGATGTGTGTGCTGCCCTGGGAGGATTTGTTGTGTCCCCTGCTGCGTCATCCACTTGCATGCCGGCTTCCCGGAGGTTGGCTCCCCCAGCCTCTTCAGCCGTTGCTGTGCTCCCAGTGCTCCTTAGTTGCCGTTCTGGGGTCCCTCAGATGTTGAGATTTTCCAAAGTTTCCATCACCAGCTGGGCTAGGTATCTTGCTTTCTGTAAGGATTGCCTCCCCATCCACCTACAAAGTACGAACTTCTGAGCCAGGTTGTTCAAAAGGATTCCTTTATTGGCAGTTGTGATAACAATCCATTCATTCAAAGCAAGATCTAACTGCCCCTAGGCAAGGCAAGTACATTTAAACCTTAGCGCCCCTTCCCATTAGGCAGAATGCAAATTCAGACCAATACACAAGGTGTGAAAGTCCTCTATTCTGGGAATGCGGATGAGTGTACGTTTCCACAGAGCCCTTTTCGTTCAAACTAACTTACATTGCCCCTCATAAATCCTATCCTAAGATAAGGAGGTTCCCAGATGTCTGGCGCCCGGGTGTATGTTGTAAACGTCTGATCAATCAAACCCAAGACCCCTTCTCCTTTTGAATGGCAGAGTCACTGGACAAGCCAGTGAGAAGGCCCCTGGGACGCCGAGCCCAAGTGAAAAAAGCTGACGCTCCGGCTCCCACACTGTCCGGAACTGTCAAATGCTACCGGTGGGGTCAATACAGGCACCGGGCTTCCGACTGCTTGGCTCCGGCCCCTGTCCCCCAAGACTGACCTCCAACTGTGGCCAGGAAGAGAACTCCGCAAAAGCCACCTGACAAAGGATGACTTGCCAAGCAAGCTCTTGAAGTTCCACTCCTTCCAAGTGAAGTCGAGGAAATGAAAAACCTCCAACCCCGGCAGGGGAAGGCAGTGGGGATGATGACCCGATGGTGAGTGCAGCCATCTGGCCATTTACTATCAAAACTAAGATAGTAGTGCCAGAAACGGGGGTCCAAGGGGAAGTAGAGGCCATCATAGACACAGGCTGTACTCGGTGCCTAATCAGCTTCCCCATAGTCAAGCAACTAGGCATACGCACGAGACCCCTAGTGTGCCCCATCCATTTTGGACAGGTTGATGGATCACTATTTTTAAAAATATTTTTTTATTTTTCCAACTTATAAATCAATAAACATTTTTAACAGTACTGTGTCATATGTTTCACATAGTTATTTACAGTTTAATTATTTACATTTACATTTATTTCGATACATCTTTATTCCTCTGTTCTAACCAATCATACAGTTTATTCCAAACCTCATAAAAATCCGTTTCTTCTTTGCCTTTCATTTCCATTGTGAGTCTATACATCTCCGCACATTCTAAAATCTTATTTATAATATTTTTGTCATTTGGTGTGTTTTCCAATTTCCAGTGTTGAGTGTATACAATTCTTGCAGCTGTTATTATTTGTAAAATGATGTATTGGAGTTGTTTCTTTATCTTTTTGTCAATTATTCCTAGTAAAAATAATTCTGGTTTGAATTCTATTTGTTCTCCTATTATTTCTTGTATCTATCTTCTTATCTGTTCCCAGTACTTTTTTGCCTTTGGACATTGCCACCACATGTGATAATAGGTTCCTTCCTTACTTTCACACTTCCAGCAATTTGGTTTCATGTTTGTATACATTTTCGCTAGTCTTGCTGGTGTTAAATGCCATCTATAAAGCATTTTATATTGGTTTTCTTTAAATGCAGTCGACAATGTTAATTTACAATTTCTGTTCCATATCCTTTCCCATTCCTCCAAATTACATCCGTTATTTTGTGCCCATGTGATCATTGAGCCTTTCACAATTTCCTCTTCCATATCTACTTCCAATAAATATCTATAAGTTTTTGTTATAAATTTTTCTTCATTCCCCATCAATATTATATCTAATTGTTGTGGTACCCTTTGAATTCCATATTCCTCCATACCTTTTTTATATTTTGATTGTACCTGTAGATATGGCCACCAATCTATAATTATCCCCTGTTCTCTTAATTCTTGATTTGATTTGAGTTTCCCCTGATTATCCAATAGTTCTTTATATCTAACCATCTTTTTCTTGTCCAATGCATTTGGGTATATTGCTGCCTCCATTGGTGAGACCCAATCTGGCAGTTTTATATAATGTTTCTTTTTGACTTTTTCCCATATCCAAATTACTGCTTCTCTTATTTGATGTCTATAAAAATATGTATGTTTCTTTTTATGCTTATCCCACAAGAAGGCTTGCTAGCCTTTCTGTAGGTCAGGGGTGGCCAAACCGTGGTGCATGCGCCAAACATGGCGCATTGGATGATTGCAAGTGGTGCATTGCAATCATCCAAAGGACAGAAAAGGTGACGCTGTTTTACAACTGTGAAGAAAAATGTACAGATAAATTTGGTCAGTGGATAACAATTATGCAGGAAGAAGGGGATCAGACAATAAGAAGGTTTTAGCGAGCGAAAGTGATTCTGACCTTCTTATTGTCCGATCCCCTTCTTCCTGCATAATAAGAGTGCACGCTTATGCTTCTTCCTGCATAAGAGCGCGCGCAGTTCGAAGTCAAACTCCGGCACTGACGAAACGAGCAAAGTTGGCTCTTCTGTGACTTGTGGACTTCAACTCCCAGAATTCCTGAGCTAGCAGGGCAGAGGAGGAAGTAGTCAGTCACAAGCGCCGGCCCCGCTGCTCGTGTGCCTTTACTTCAGAGCAAAGGAAGCGTGGGGGGGGAGAGGATAAGAATGAGGCAGCGGCGGCAGCAATCTGAGGCTTCACCCCAAAGCTAAGCAATTGCCCATTGCCCACACGCCCTGAGGTGCGGGACTCCACAGCTCCATTGGGGAAAGGGAGGACAGCAGGGCTCTGAGTAGGGGGGCCGATGTCACTGCCTCCGCTGCTGCTGCTGCTTCTCGGAATGCAGAAGCTGTGTGGAAGTCCCCCCGGGGCGAGCCTTCTCATTGTCCCGTGCTTGCTTTTGTTCCGGCCGGCTGCTGGTGCTGGTGAGGTGCTTTGCCAGCCCTGGTTGTTGTGATTGTTACTCCTGCAGGGGGTTCTTATTTCCAGTGGGAGGGGGGAAGCACCCTCTTTCCCTCCCTTCTGAAAGAGGCGTGGAGCATCAGGACTTGGCATCTTGGAAGAGGGCTGGGAGAGGGAGAAAGGAGCCATGGTGGGGATTGCTTTGCAGGGAGAAAGGAAGGAAGGAAGGAAGGAAGGAAGGAAGGAAGGAAGGAAGGAAGGGAGGAAGGAAGGAAAGTTAGGAAGGAAGGAAGAAAAGTTAGGAAGGAATGAAGACAAAGAAAGAAGGAAGGAAGGAAGGAAGGAAGACAGAAAGAAAGAAAGAAAGAAAGAAAGAGAAAGAAAGAAAGAAAGAAAGAAAGAAAGAAAGAAAGAAAGAACGAAAAGTTAGGAAGGAAGGAAGGAAGGAAGGAAGGAGAAAAGACAAAGAAAGAGGGAGAGAGGGAGGAAGGAAGGAAGGAAGACAAAGAAAGAAAGAAAAGTTAGGAAGGAAGGAAGACAAAGAAAGAAAAAAGGAAGGAAGGAAGGAAGGAAGGAAGGAAGGAAGGAAGGAGAAAAGACAAAGAAAGAAGGAAGGAAGGAGGAAGAAAGAAAGAAAGAAAGAAAGAAAGAAAGAAAGAAAGAAAGAAAGAAAGAAAGAAAGAAAGAAAGAAAGAAAGAAAGAAAAGTTAGGAAGGAAGGAAGACAAAGAAAGAAGGAAGGAAGGAAGGAAGGAGGAAGAAAGAGAGAGAGCGAGAGAGAAAGAAAGAAAGAAAGAAAGAAAGAAAGAAAGAAAGAAAGAAAGAAAGAAAGAAAGAAAGTTGTATGGCCGCCCTGAGTCCTGCGGGAGTGGGGCAGTATACAAAACCGACCAAAATAAATAAATAAATAATAAATGGCGGATCGGAACTCGTCTGCGAAAAAAATTGGCGGATGGTATGCTTAAGGTTGGCCACCACTGCTGTAGGTTATGCCCTTCAATCGTTAATACCCCTTCATTCTCTAATTTTATCCACTCCCTAATCCATAATAACCCCACTGCTTGATGGTAAAATTCCCATTTTGGAAGTCCAAAGCCACCTCTGCTTTTATTGTCTTGTAATATCTTATTGTTTATCCGTGCTTTCTTACCCTGCCAAATAATTTTTTATTTTATTTTATTTAATTCCTCAAAAATTCCTATCTAATTTAATCAGGACTGTTTGAAATAAGTATAGTAATTTTGGTAAAATATTCATTTTAGTCACTGCTATCCTGCCCAATAATGATAGCTGTAGTTTCCCCCAGGTCTCTAAATCTTTCTTTATTTGTTGTACCAATTTTTTATAATTATCCTCTTTTATTGATGAACATCGTGCAGTAAGCCAAATTCCTAAATATTTAATCTTTTTTTCAATTTGCAGTTCTAAGGTTTTTTCTAATTCTTTCTTTTGTTTTTCAGTTAAGCTCTTTACTAACATTTTAGTCTTCTCTCTATTAATTTTCAATCCTGCCACTTTACCATAATCTTCTATTTCCTTCATTAAAGTATTTTCTGTCTCCAGTGGCTCTTCTATGAAGAACACTAGGTCATCCGCAAATGCCTGTGTCTTATATTCTTTTTTTTACCTTAAGACCTTTTATCTCTTTATTATATCTAATTTGGGTTAGAAGCACTTCTAAAGTCAAAATAAAAAGCAGAGGTGACATTGGACATCCCTGTCTTACTCCCTTATATATTACAAATTGCTCTTGTGTTATCCCCATTAATTATCACCCTTGCCTTTTGTGTTGTATATATTGCCTCTATCGTTTTCTCAAACTTCCCTCCAAATCTCATATGTTTAATTTGTTGGAACAGGAATTGCCAATTAAGATTGTCGAATGCTTTCTGGGCATCTAAAATATTAATGCCACCGGTTTTCCGGGGTGTTCTTCATAGTACTCCAAAACATTTAACACCGTCCTCATATTGTTCCTGATTTGTCTTGCAGATAGGAAACCATTTTGGTCTGAATGAATTATCTGATTTAGTATTGATTTCAATCTTTCTGCTATTATGGTTGTAAAAATTTTATAGTCCATGTTCAGTAAGGAGATTGGCCTGTAATTTTTTATTTGTTTGGGATCTGTTCCTTCTTTTGGGATAAGAGATACATAGGCTTCTGTCCAAGAATCCAGTAATTTAGCTTTCTCCAGTACTTCATTGTACACTTTCAATAATATCCATTCGAAATCCTCATACAAGCTTGTATATACCTCTCCTGGCAAACCATCCGGTCCCAGCGTTTTATTATTTTTTTGTTTTTGCACTGCTCTCTTTAATTCTGTTGCTGTTATCTCTTTATTTAATATCTCCCTCTGCTCCTCCTTAAGTTCTGGCATCTCCTTGGTTTTTAAGTATTGTTTTATATCCTCCTCTTCTATATCCTCTTTTTTGTACAGCGCTTCAAAATAATTTTGAACATTTTTTTTCTTTCTCTCCATCCTATATTGTAATTCTCCATTCTCATCTTGTAGTGTCTGGATCAATCTTTTTTCCCTGTCTTTTTTTAATTTATAGGCTACCCACCTCCCTGGCTTGTTTGAGTGTTCAAAAAAGTTTTGTTTTGCTGCTTTCAATTCCCTCATCCTTTCCTCTTGTTCCACTATATTCAATTTATGTTTTGCCAAGACCATTTTCTCTTTAATTTTTTCATTCAGAGGCTCTCTTTGTAATTTAGTTTCTAATTTTTTAATCTCTTTGTGGAGTGTGTTCTGTACTTGCCTTTTTTCCTTTTTTTTTTTTTTTGCTAGGTGAGATATCGCTATGCTCCTCATATATGCTTTGGCCGTGTCCCATATAATTTGTAATGATGTTGGTTGTTTTGTATTTTCTTCAAAAATAGTTCCATTTCTTTTCGAATTCTTAAAGTAAATTCTTTTTCTTTTAAAATTTGTCAATTTTTTAATGTCCATCTTCTAATTTTTTTCTGTCCTTTCCATATTTTTTTATTCAAAAAGTTTTATTAGTACAAAGTACAAACATTTTTCTCTTTTCTCCCCCCCTTCCCCCCAGACCCCTCCCCACTCCCCTTGCCCTCCCCCTTCTTACCCCCCCCCGACTTCCCAGAAAAAGCACAGGGTATAGTATTCTATAAACATAAAATTAAAATATACTAACAGATTATTAATTTCAAAATTTCTCTAGTTCTTTAACTCCTTGTTACTCAAAACCTTTTAAACATAATCTAAAAATTAGGCATATAACATTAATAAACTAACATTCCAATATATCAAATTATTAATTTCACAATTATTCTAGATCTTTAATTCCGTATAACTCAAAACCTTTTAAGAGTAGTCAAAAAAAATTTTTTTAAACATGTATCATCTCTAGTCCATTCCACTATGTTTCTATCAGTCACATAGTCTTTAAAATATGATAATAAAAAAAAGAAAGTCTCGGCCAGATGCACCCATCAGCATCAATTCCTCGATAATAGATGAATCTTCCTTCTTCCAACACTATATTCCAATAATCTGGCATTTAAAATCAACTTAATTACTATTACAATACAGTCTGTAGTTGTTCCCAACAAGAAAAACTGTGTTATAAACTTGATCTTTTCTATAAAATATTTTGAATAGTCCACCATATTTTTATCCAAAAAGCCTTAATTTTCTTTTCTTTTTTTAACATAACCATCGTATACAAAAATACATAACATCTTCACATCACCCACATTTAAATTATAGATTTAGTCTTTTCCCGTATTTCCATCCTTATAATTTCTCCACTATTTTAACCCCATTTTCATACAATCCTTAAGCTCAGTTTCTAAATTTAATTCTATTAACACATTATACAACCTTTCTATATGCATTTAACTGTTATCTTTTATTTGTATTGTCAAATTATCATCTTACTGCAAAATACCAATTTTTGATCTTCTCTCCATCTGGCCTATGACTACTCATACTGAAACCAAATTCTAGTTGTTCCTTCTTCTCATTTGACCTTTAGGTCTAACTCTTCCACCCACTTGTGGTTTAGTAATTTCTTGAGTTGTCAACTTGAATTGTTGTTGTCTTGATTCTTCCTTACACATAGCTGCTGCTCTGGTCTGACTCTGATCCTTTATCTCTTCTTGTATATCAAATACAACCAAATTATGAACATCACTCTGGTTCTGTAAAACACCTTGACTCATCAAAGCTCCTCCCATTTGAACTACTGTCGATGACTCTCCTCTCTCTCCTTCCATTATTTCCTTCATTCTTCTTCCTTCTGGTATTTTGGATATCTCGGCCTTTAACACTTTTACATAAAAATCTCTTGCTTTCCATATCATATTGAGCCGATATCTCTTTCCCAGATATATCACCGCTATACCAGCTGGAGCTTCCCATCTATACTGTATTTGCTGTTTTTTCAATTCATCCACCAAAAAGGCGTAATCCTTTCTGGCTCACAACATTTTGGGAGGAATTTCTTTCATTGTCATCACCTCCTGTCCATCTACCTGAAGCTTGTTCTTAAAAGTCGCCTGTAAGATTTCATTACGTAATGTCCTTGTAGTAAAATACATTACAATATCTCTTGGCAGATGTTTCTGTTTAGTCACCCAAGAGTTGGCACGATATATCTTGTCAATCTGCATACCCAATTCCTCTTTTGTCACCCCTAACATTTGCACAAATGCCTCCAACATCATTTCTTTTAAGTTTTCTTGTTTGTTCTCCTTTACACCTCTTACTCTTAAAGCAAACTCCATATTTCTGTATTGAATCATTAATACCTCAGCTTCATACTTTTCAATTTTATTTTGAGTCTCTCCTATATCATCACCCAAAGTTGTCACAGATTGTTTAATTTCTTCCAACTCCTCTTCCAAAATTTCAATATTTTCTACCAGTCCTTTAAATACCAATAATATATGTTCCCTTAATTGCTGGTTCCGAGTTACAATCTCCTCTGAAACAGCCTGTATTTTTTCATTAATTTCATTAATTTTTAGGTTAAACTTCATTAATTTTAGATTAAACTCCGTAACAAGTTTGTCCTTTATGGCTTTTAAGGATTCTTGTAACTTTCCAAACTTTAAAGTCTGTGGGGGTGTTGAATAAACAATAGGTTGCATTCTTGAAATATGAGCAGGAAGACTATCAGATCCTTTGTTAAAAACAGTCTTTCCAGATTTTGAGGCCATTTAAAATTTAAAATTAGACTTTTTATTTTACTCCAAAGTCAGAAAGAAAAGAGAAAGTTCATCAAAGTCAGGCGTTTTCATACAGAGGGCTGCTAACGAAACGAAACTTTCCTTTTAACTTTCATTTTTCACGCCCTTTGAAACTTCAATTGCCATTTTGTTGCTCATTAACTCAATTAGTTTGTCACTTCCGAAATGAGAATCAACATTGGAGTTAGGTTTAAATACTTGCCATCCGAGTCTCCTGGCTTTTTCTGTCTGCTGTAAATCTAGATGTGAAAAATCACATGTTGAAAGCAGAGTTGGTCGCGGCTTCTTGCTCCACTTAAGCGGAGGCGTCCCAGGTCCCGGAGCAAATGACAGGCTGCTAGGGAGCCCTCACCCTTCGCGCCCCAGATTTTCTCCTGGGGCACTTGGGGAGCTCTACCCTCGCCTATCTGCTCTCATCTCTCCCCTATGCCCAGGGAGAAGATTTTCAAGCCACCAGACAGCTGTTCTGGCGGCTTAACGGAACCCGAGATCAGGCGCTCATCGAGGAGCGTCTTCAAGGGTCGCGGAGCCAAGCGGAAGTCTCCTTTCCATATTTTTAAGGGATTATGATCCGCCCATATGTTTGGCATTATTTCTATTGTTTCTATATCTTTTCCTATCTCTCCATTCATCCACACCATATCTAGCTGGGACCAGGATTTATGTGGGTTTGGGAAAAAAGTATATTGCCTTTTTGTTTGATTTAATTCCCTCCACCAGTCGGATAAGTTACATTCTTGTGCCATATCAAAAAATGACCCTGGTAATATTTTCCGTCTCTTTTTATTTTTTATGCCACTAGAATAATCCTCATTCACCACCGCATTGTAGTCACCTACTATACAAACATTTCCTTGTCCCATTTGTACCAATTTTCCATGTAGTGTATTATAGAATTTTTTTGATTCTCATTTGGGGCATATATTGTTACCAGTAACCATGTTTTTTGTTCAAATTTTAGTTCTATCATTAACACTCTTCCCTCTGTATCCTGGTATTTTAATTTGGCCTCAATTCCTTTCCTAATATATACCGCTACTCCCCTCTGTTTCTGTTCCACTAGTGCTGTATACAATACCCCTAATTTTGGGAATTCTAAACATTTTCTATGCTGTTCTTTTATGTGTACCTCTTGTATGTATGTTACATCTGTATCTTGTTTTGCTAATTTTGTTAATAATTGTTTTCTTTTAGCAGGAGTGTTTAATACATTAACATTGATTGATATTAGCCTAAGTTCTTCTTCCATTGTTTTATTTGTGTGTTGGATTTTATCTTCTATTTATTCTGGCATCTCTTTGTGGTCGTGTTCTCAGAACAATTCCTTCCTTTTCCTTTTGTTATTTTTATGTATATATATATATAAATTATATATACAAATATAATATATTTCGACTTCAGCAAAGCATTTGACAAAGTAGACCACAACCTACTTCTCCGTAAGCTAGAAAAAAGTGGGATAGACAGCTACACAACCAGATGGATCAACAACTGGCTGACTAACCGCATCCAACGAGTAGTCCTCAACGGGTCTAAGTCCACATGGAGAGAAGTAAGCAGTGGGGTACCACAAGGTTCTGTCCTAGGCCCAGTACTCTTTAACATCTTCATAAACGACCTAGACGAGGGAATAGAAGGGGAACTAACCAAATTTGCAGACGATACCAAGCTGGAGTAGCTAATACCCCAGAGGACAGGCTCAGGATCCAGATGGATCTCGACAGACTTGAACACTGGGCCCAATCAAACAAAATGAAATTCAATGCAGAGAAAAGTAAAATCCTACACCTAGGTAAGAAAAACCAAAGATACGCATATAAACTGGGTGAAACCACACTCAATAGAAGCAACTGCGAGAGGGATCTAGGAGTCTTGGTGGACAACCAATTAGATATGAGCCAGCAATGTGCAGTGGCAGCCAAAAAAGCCAATGCAATCCTGAGTTGCATTAACAGAGGGATACAATCTAGAACTAGGGAGGTACTAATACCACTCTACAAAGCCTTGGTCAGACCAAACCTAGAGTACTGCATCCAGTTTTGGTCACCACACTACAAAAAAGACATTGAAACCCTAGAGAAAGTGCAGAAGAGAGCAACCAGGATGATAGGGGGGCTGGAAACTAAAACATACGAAGAGCGGTTGCAGGAACTGAGCTTGGCCAGTCTGGCGAAGAGAAGGACCAGGGGTGACATGATAACAGTGTTCCAATATTTGAGGGGCTGCCACAGAGAGGAGGGGATTAGGCTGTTTTCCAAAGCACCAGAAGGCCAGACAAGGAATAATGGATGGAAACTGACCAAAGAGAGATTCAACCTGGAAATAAGGAGAAACTTTCTGATGGTGAGAGCGATCAACCAGTGGAACAGCTTGCCTGTGGAGGTTGTGAGAGCTCCAACACTATTTCTTTAGTCTCCAATTGCTGTTCTTCCTGACTTCTAAGTTCTAGTTCCTCTCTACTGCTACTCTCTTCTTTCACCCCCTCCAATTGGTCATAAAGTTCTTGGGCCCTTTCTATATTGTCAATCTTAATTTTCCTCTCCTGCCACGTTACTAATATCCCTTCAGGGATTAACTATTTAAATAATATATTTCTTTTAATCAATTGTGTAGTTAGGAATTTATAGTCTCTTCTCTGTTCTCTTACTTTTTGGGGAATTTGTTTTAGTGTTTGTATTTCTTTTTCTTTATAGATCATTGGTTCATCTCTTGTTATCTTATAAAGTATATATGTAACTCTTTTCCTCGTGAATCTTACATGGACTTTCCTTGGCAGTCTATTACGTCTAGCATAATTTGTATGGATTCGATATACTTCATCAATTTCCATCAATATTTCTTGCTTATCTTTTTGTAACGCCCCCGCTATCAGCTCTGCCATGATATTACCTAAGTCTTCATTTTTTTTCTTCAATTACATTTTGGAACCTTAAATAAAACGCCACTCATTCCATTTCTAAATGGATAATTGATTCTCCCAATTCTTTGTTTATTGCCATCAATTTTTTATCTACTGTTTCCACTTTTTTTCGGTTTGTTCTGACTTCACTTCCACAGTCTTTATTCTCTCTTCATTTTTCTCTATTGTTTGTTGTATCATCTCTATTTTATTATCCATTTTATTAATATCTCCTTTTAGTTCTGTATGGTTTTTGAACATTGTTTCCTGCATCTTTAACATTGCTTCTTGAATGGCTACTAATGTTTTCTGTATGTTTGACATTACGTTTTGTTTTTCTGTCCCCAACATTCCTTCTATTGTTCTCTGACCTATTGGGGATGAGGGTGTCAATGCTGGGGTTGATGTTGTTTTTTTCTTGTTCTTAGTGTTGTTGTTGTAGTACTTGTCATATTACATAAGTTTAAGTTTCTTTGTTGTTTAGTTCTCAACTTATTTCAGCTCTATACAATACCCTTTATAGCCAATCTCCCCCATCGTTTAAATATACTATTATTTATTCTTTGTACTTTTGGATTTTAATCCCTTCTTTATATCTTAACTTATTTTATTAACCCCTAAATATACATTAACACTTTATACTTATATAATTTCCTAAAGTATTAGTTTCACAGCATTCAAATTAATCAAAGTATATGTGTAAATATATCAATCAATCAATTATTTGTAAATAAAACAAACTTATATCTCTAAATCAATTATTCATACAACTCTTATCCTTATATCATATATTTAACAGTAGCCTAAATATTTAATCGCTTTAATATTTCCTTATTTAACTAACCACTTATCACTTTTGAACTTTCTTCCCAGATCCCGGTGTCCTTTTGTTTTTTCTTTCTTTTTTACTTCTATTATTCTTACTTTTCTTTCCAACACCCAAACCTCCTTTTTACCTTCCACCAACACAGTTCAATATCTTTATTCCTCTTACTAACTTCACTGTCCTTCTAAGTCACTGGTTTGTTACTCTGGTCTTCATTCGTCCATTGTGGATCTCCTCTTATTGTTCGCACCTTGACTTCTTGTTTTCTCTCTCTCCAACCTTCCGTTGCCTTCTGCTCCTTCCTCATTCTTTTTCCATCTGCAATCAGTCTACCCTCGTCACTCTCGCCACCAAACCTCTTCCTTTCCGTTCCAACTTTCTCCGCCTTTCTGTTGCCATCTACTCCTTCCTCATCCTCTTTCATCAATCGTCAAACCGTTCCTGTCACTCTCACCGCCAATTCTCGTCCTTTCTTGCACTGACTTTTCGTTGCTTTCTGCCCCTTTCTTGTCCTCTTTCATCTACCGTCAGTCTATTTCACTCAACACCGTCCTTCTTGTCTCCGACGTCTTCTGTTCCTTTCTTATCCTCGTCCTCATCCTCCTTCATCTATCACCAATCCGTTCCTCTCGCACTTGCCACCAAATCTCTTCTTCTCTGTCTCCAACTTTCTGTTACTTTCTGCTTCTTCCTCATCTCCGTCCTTTTCCATCTGCACTTAATTTGCACTTAATCTGCTCCTTTATCATGCTACTAGTTCCGTTCTTCTACTCCATTTTCTCATTACCATCTCCTTTTCACTTTCTCTTAACTATTTCACACTTTCTTCAGGCTGGGTTTCTGGGTTTCAAGTTCTTTCACTTCCTTTTCCCTCGACCACTTTCTACACCAAATATTAGTCTTTTATGCTTAAAGCTCTTATTGTAAAGTTCTTTGTCTCTCTTCTTTCAGTCCTTGGGTGTTATAGTTTGCTGACTCACAGCTCTTCCCTCTAAGTTGCCACTTACTTTATGGTTTCCCTCTCTGATTGAGCTTCCTTTTTTCATCAAAAATCACAAGTTTACTTTTCTTCAGGCACTTTTCTTCTATATAGATTGGAATGTATTACTTACTTCAAATGACACAGTCTGTTAAATATATCTTTGCTTCCTCATCTGCTGTGGTTTGTCATGGCTTCGGGTCTGCCATCTCGCAATAGCAGAAACATTCACACCGGGTTTAAGGGGTTTGCTTTCATTGCAGCAGATGATCACCTTTCACCTCACTGTCCCCCAGGCTTCCCCTTTATTTCATGTGGCTCTCCAGGCTGTCCGTGCCCCGAAGGGACCCCGAACATGAAAGAATCAGAGTTAGAGAATGGAGATCTCTTTCCTCCGTGTCACCTCAACCTTGCCACCGGAAGTCTAGGTTGATGGAACACTAATTGGAGGGCCCCCTGCCACATTAATCACCGAGCTCATCAGATTAGAGGTGGGTTGCCACAGAGACCTTATCCAATTTGTCATAGCCCCAAAAATGACTGAATCAATTATATTACAGCTTGCTTGCTTGGACAAATGGGGACCCACCATCTCCTGGGAAGATGGCTATAGGAAGTTAAACATCAGCATTGGGCTGCTTCCACGCATAAAATCAGAACAACACCAGGAAGCCACAGCCCCTGGCAGAACCAGTGGACCCGAAACTGCAGCCCATGCCAGTGATGAGCTGCCTGGCAGGCAGCAAGTGCCCAAAGACTACCAAGACCTCTCCGGGGTTTTTAGCGAAGAAGACTGTAACTTCCTCCCACCTCACCGCACAACCGATTGCACAATTGAATTTGTGCTAAACTACCCAAACCTAAGATTCCTAAAGAGATGGAGGAACTGAGGAAATACATTGATGCCAATTTAGTGCGGGGCTTCATCCAGCCCACAAAGTCCAAGGTAGCAGCCCCCATACTCTTCAAAGAAAAGAAAGATGGTGTCACCATTCCAAGAAACACCCCCAATGAAATAAAACTTCGAGGCTAGAAGTTCCTCAAAGTTCCAATTTATTAGAGATGCCATGTTGGCAACATCTGGGAAAACCTTCCAGGTTTTCTCCACTCAAACGAAAGTTCAAGTCCCTGCCCAGCACCCACATGTCCATCACATGATCCAATCAGGCACCATCCAAAACTAAAGATGCCTCCCAGTCACTTCATCACAGCTGCCAGGCACAGCGGCCTGAAAGAAAGTTATTTAGACTACTACATATCACCTACTCCACATAATCCCCCCCTCCCATTTTCCCACAGTAGAAAATATGGCAGGCCTGAATACAAAAAGGTAAAAGATGGCTTTGAGGCCTGACAGGTTTCCCCCCCCCTCAGAAAAGGAATGAATCCTGGAATGAAATAAAAGTCGGGTTAATACAGGTTAATACAAGTATCACATTAACCATGTCTGCCCCCCAGGAGGGAGGCTTATCAGGGAATTTATCATGAAACAGTTTGACTAAGGCGTCTGCATGAATATCCCAGCTTTTTACGCAAGTAGCATCAGACAAGCGGTATCCCTTCCAATGCACTAAATATTTCAAATGTCCTCTTTGCAATCTGGAGTCCAAATTTTTTTCACCTCATAATGAATCTCACCCTGCACCACAATTGGTTTTGGGGGGTCTGCAGGTTGAGGTCTCAATCTAGATCCTACAGCAGGCTTTAACAGGCTGCAATAGAAAATAGGATGAATTTTCCCAGTATGCAGGAAAGATTTAACTGCACAGTTATTGGGTTAATCACCTTCACTATGGGGAAGGGACCTAAGTATTTCGGCCCTAACTTTTTACTCTTCAGACTCAAGCATATATATTTGGTGGAAAGGTACATGTGATCTTCCACCCAGAAGGGGGGGTTGGAGAGATCGGTGTCTGTCCACTTGTTTTTTGTAGGCTTTGGCCGCTTCAGTCAGGGTTGTTTGGGTTTTTTTGCATTCTCCCAGCCTTTCTTCAATGACTCCATCCACTCATTTAGAGTCATGGAAGAAAGCTGTTCTCTTGGTAGTTCTGGCATAGGAAAAACTTCCATGCCGCTCATAATCTGAAAAGGCGTCAGTCCCATACTGCTGTGCACTGCATTATTGTAAGCCACTTCAGCGAAAGGAAGCAAGTCAGCCCAATTATCTTGTTGGTAATCCACATAACATCTGATGTATTGCTCCACCATAACATTGGCTCGTTCCACGGCCCCATTGGTACTCGGATGAAAAGCCGAGCTAAGCCCCTGTGATGACCCAATGGATCTCAGGAATTCTTTCCAGAACTTAGCGGTGAACTGAACTCCTCAGTCAGAGATGACCTGCCGCGGAACTCCATGTAGCCGGTAGATTTGTTTGACAAACATCTTGGCCAATTTCTTGGCTGAGGGGAGCCCAGAACAAGGGATAAAATGGGCCTGTTTGGAAGACAGGTCTATCACAATCCAGATCACCATGTTGCCCCCATTTTCCGGGAGTTCTACTATAAAGTCCATAGCTATTTCCTCCCATGGCCGGCTAGGCTCAACTACCTGTTGAAGCAAACTGGGAGGCTTCCCCGGTCTTGTTTTGTTTGTAGCACATGTGGCACAACATTTCACATAGTCCTCCACATCCGCTTTCATTTTGGGCCACCAAAATGGCCGTCTAGTCAGATGAAGAGTCTTTAGAAATCCGAAGTGGCCAACCAATCGAGAATCATGGCTATGCTTGAGTACCAGAAGTCTCATGCTGTTAAGGATGTAAATCTTCGAACCTTCCCAGGCTAGTCTGTCCTGGGTCATTAATGTATCTCGATTGTTGGCTAGCCATGGGTCAGTAGACAACGCTGCTTTCAAATCTTCAGTTAGTTTTCCATTGAGGGGGTCAGGCCACCTGCTGGCATGGCCCTTGGTAGTGACTTGTGCTGCACTCTGTGTCTGGGATGATGGTGTGGATGACTTCCTCCTGCTGGCTGTCATATTGGGGTTTCCTTGACAGGGTGTCTGCAAGCAGGTTCTTCCCCCCTGGGATATATTTCAGCTTGAAATCAAATCGCTTGAAGTACTGCGCCCAACGGACTTGTTTGGCGGAGAGCTTTTGCAGGGTCTTTAAGGCCTCGAGGTTCTTATGGTTGGACCAGACCTCGAAGCGAATCTTGGCTCCTTCCAGAAAGTGTCACCACGATAGAAGAGCCCAACAAACAGCAAAGGCCTCCTTCTTCCATACTGCCCACCTCCGCTCGGTATCCATGAGCTTTTTGGACATGTATGCGCAGGGCAGTAGCAGTCCCTGGGGGTCTTTCTGGAGGAGCACAGCCGCCACCGCCACGTCACTGGAATTGCCCTGGATGATGAACTGCCTATCTGGGTCCGGGTGCTGAAGAATGGGTTCTTTGGCAAACAGCCATTTTAGGCTTTCAAATGCTTTTGACAATTTAGCATCCAGGCCAGGGGCTGCGTTGGCCGCAGCATCAAAGGAAGGACCCTGTCTTTAGCAGTTCCGTGAGTGGCAGAGCCACTTCTGTGAAGGCTGGGATGAATTGCCGGTAGAAGTTAGCGAACCCCAGGAAGCTCTGCAGTTGTTTCCGGGTGCGAGGGGGTTGCCAGTCAAGTATGGCTCGCACTTTCCTGGGATCCATTTCTGTGCCTTCGTTTGATACTCGGTAGCCCAGGTAGTCAAGAGAAGTCTTATGAAATTCACAGTTGGACAGCTTTGCATACAGTTTTGCAGCTAAGACTTTCTTTTTTTTTTTTATTCAAAAAGTTTTATTAGTACAGACTTACATAAGTAGTAGCAAAATATTAAATATAAAGTACAAACATTTTTGTTTTTTTCTCCCCCCCCCAAACCCACCCCCTTCCCTCCCCACCTCCCCCCCCCGGACTTCCCAGAGATAGTACAGGGCATAATAATAAATTTAAATTGTTAATAATAAGAAAAAAAAGAAAAAAAAAGAACATTATTTTTAAAAAGCTTCAACTCCAGATTATACACTAATAATATATCGCATTTATATACAATGGTAAAGATACAAAAAAGAGGAAAAAAAAGAGAAAGAAAAATCTCTTTAACAATACAAACAAACAAACCTCCTACCTCCTCCCTTCAATCCTCTATCTTATACAAAGTAAGTGTTATATAAATAATAACTAAATATAAAATACAAAAATCTTAAAGTGATATTATTGACATTAAAAATAACCTCTAAGATAAAACTTAACTAAATATTACATAAGTAATCATCAAATATTAAATTTCATCACGATATTAATAACATAATATTATTCTAAATTAACTTACTAACTTCAATAAACAAAAAGAAAGAAAAAGAAAAAAGGAATAAACAAACAAATCTTCAACAAACTATATATATCTAATATTATTAACATTAAAAGTAACCTCAAAGTTATATAAAACTTAGCTAAATATTGCTTAGGTAATCATTAAATAGGGAAAAGGAAAAATGCAATCATATTAATCTCCATCCATCCAATATATTTCAACATCACATCGTTTTGTATCTTGATAGTTCATCTTTTAATAGTTCAGTAAATTCGAATTTGTCAACTCGTCTCCCATCTGATCCCAAACCTCCATCTCCTTCTCCCCAGCTGTCTGGTTCTGGCACTCCTTTTGGGTTTTTGAATCTCTTTCCTTTTGATCCAGCAAAGATGGCTTCCCCTCCTCCTCCTCTTTTATTTTCATACATCCTTCCTCTGGAATCTTGGATATATCAGCCTTTAAAACATTGACATAAAATTCAGTAGCTTTTTTTATCGTGTTGAGCCGGTATCTTTTTCCAGAAAATTTCACTGCTACTCCAACTGGCGCTTCCCATTTATATTGTAAATTTAATCTCTTAAATTCATCAATCAAAAAAGTATAGCTTTTTCTGGCTTTAAGCATTTTAGAGGGGATTTCTTTCCAAATCTTTAGTTCCTGACCATTCACCATGAGATTATTGTTAAACGTTGCTTGTATAATTCTATTCCGTAAAGCTCTTGTGGTAAAATATATGACAATGTCCCTTGGTAAATGCTTTTGTTTAGCGTACCACGAATTGATTCTGTATATTTTGTCGATTTGTGTAGCCAATTCCACTTTAGAAATTCCAGACACCTGATCCAATACATCAACCATCCTTCCTTTTAAATTTTCATATAGTCCTTCTTTCAAACCTCTGACCCTTATAGCAACTTCCATGGACCTGAACTGTGTCATCAAGACCTCTTTTTCAAAATTTGCAATATCATTTTGGATTTTATCTATATAATTCACCGAGGTTGCCAAAGCTTGTTTATTTGTTTCAATACGTTCTGCCAAAACTTCAATATTTGTTGCTAAACCTTTGCAAACCTCTAACACATCAAATCTGAGTTGTTGATTCATATTCTTCAAAGCAGCCTGCATTTTTTTGTCTATCTCACTTATTTTCTGATTAAATTCCAGAGTAAGTTCATGTTTCATAATCTTTAAATTATTTAATAAATTTTCAGGTGTCAAAGGCTGTGGAGGTGTTAACTCAGTATTAAGTTGCATTTTAGAAATATATCCAGATGGGTAGTCATTTCTTTTAGTCAAAACAATCTTTCCAGATTTTGAAGCCATTATGGTGTTTCAAAAGAGTACAAAGAAGAAAGAAAGCCAGGTGCCTGATTAAAATTCTTTCCAGTTTAAAAACCAGGTAGTCTTTTATTATTGAAAGTTTTTCAATTATAACTTTAATCCAGGGTTAGGAGACAGAGAAAGAAAAAACCATTTTTCCAAATTAAAAGTTTCCATAAGAGAGAAAGAAAAAAAAAGCCTCTGGGAAAACGAAAGTCACTTTCACTTCTCAATCGCCATATTGTTACTTTGTTTCCTTTGTTCCCTTGCCGAAGTGAAAGCTTGCCCAGGAGTTGAAAAAAAAAAGAAAAAAGAGGTTTCAGTACTTGCCCATCTCACGCCTGTTTCTCTCTGTCTGCTTCTGTAGTTTAAATATAATTATAAATCCCATTCTTGAAGCAGCGGCTGGTCACGACATCTAGCTCTGCAAAAGCAGAGGTTTCCTGATCTTCGGAGCTGGAGACAGGCTGCATGGGGAGCTCTCCCTTCGCGCCCTACCAGATGGCTCCTAGGGCGCTGGGGGGGGGGCTCTACCCCACCTGTCAGGCTCTCATCTCTCCCCTTTGCCCGGGGAAGAGATTTCAAAGCCGCCAGACAGCTGTTCTGGCGGCTTTTAACAAAGATAGGAAAGGCGTCCGACGAAGGGACGTCCGCGATGAAGCGCTCCAAACCGGAAGTCCCCCAGCTAAGACTTTCTTTAGCACTTGTTGGATTAGTTTTGCATGTTCTTCTAATGTCTCACTGAATATGAGAATGTCGTCCAAGTAGGCAAGGATCCCCTTATATAAGTGCTCATGCAGCACCTCGTTAATCAATTGCATGAATACTGCGGGGGCTCTGTGGAGACCAACGGGCATAACTTTGAATTGGAAGCTACCCAAAGGGCAGTTGAAAGCCGTCTTCCACTCATCCCCCTCCCTTATGCGCATCCAGTAATAGGCTTCTCTCAAGTCCAGTTTTGTGAACACCTTCCCTTTTGAAAGGTAGGTCAGCATGTCTTTCATGAGGGGGAGGCAGTAAGTGTTTTCCATGCACACCCCATTGATTCCATGAAAATCAATGCAGAGCCTCATCTCCCCATCCTTCTTCTCTTTAAATAGCACTGGAGTGGCCACTTTGGAGGATGTGGTATTCTTCCTCACTGAATGCTTCAGCCAGGTCCCTGTATTCCTTGGGGACCTGGGGAGTCCCAGACAGGACCTTGATGGGTGCCGTGACCACTTCTCATTGGGGTGGGGGTCCCTGTGGGCTCACCTCGGTGAGTCCTGCCTCAGGTGGGATGGGTGGCAAGGGTCCCACACCTATCCTAGTTTTTTGGTAGCCATCCTCCCATTTAATCATCAGGCCCATTTGTCTAGCCAGGCGAGCCCCAGAAGGATTGACTCTGCCATTTTGGGGGCAACCATGAACCTCATCAGTTCTGTGTGGATCCCCAGCTCCATTCTGACAAGCTCAGTGACTCGGGTAGCAGGGTGCCACCTATTAAGGTCCCATCTACCTGCTCAAAGCATATGGGGTGGTTTAAAAGGTGTGTTCTTATACCTAGCTGCTCAACAATGGAGGAGCTAATCAGACATTGGGTGCAGCCAGTGTCTATTACTGCTGCTACCTCCCCTTGCAACCCTGTCTCTGGCACTACCAGTTTGAGCTTGACTGCAAATGGGCGGATGGTTCCACTTACCATCGGGTCATCTTCACCACTGCTACTGCTGTCCGGCCCTTGTGGAAGGTCTTTGGCCACGGTCTCCTTACTCTTTCGGGGGAAGATAGGACCTCGACTGCATGCTGGGTGAATCGGCTGGCATCCGGATGTTTTCGTGGAGCCTTCGGCCCCAGGCAGCCATGGCGGGACATTGCTGTGTAACCAGCGCAGGTGCTAGGCATTCAGAGGCCCGATGACCCCCTTGTCCACAATGGTAGCATTTGATAACTCCTGTAGGCTGAGAAGAGGGGGCCTCCGCAGGTTTAGTCAGAGGACACCTTGCCAAGGTCGTCTTCAGGGGTCTCTCAGCAGGGGGTCTGCGGCGTGGGTGGATTTCTCAGTCCAGAGCGATTGACATGGTATACCAATCTTGTAGCCGCTCAGGCACCCCTCTGATGCCACGGGCGGTTCTGACCTCTGGATCAATGGCTTCTTTAAAATAGTGCAGAAGTATTCTGTCCAGCCAATGCATAAGGTTTCCTGCGACCCATCTCAAGTTCCATACAAAGACCTTTATTGGTTGGCTACCTTGCTTCATCACCTTTATTGTGGCCTCATTTTCATTGATTCAATCAGGGTCGTCAAATCTGGCCTGGAGTAGCTCAACAAATCCATTTGCATCATATAGTTCAGCAGCCCCCTCGTTGTGCAGCTGGGCCATCCAGGCAGCAGCGTCTCCTTCATTCATCCCATCTGCAATAGCAGATTCCAAGTTGTGCTCTGTTTCGTACAGTTCTCCATACTGATCTATATGAGCCCAGACTCGGCTGAGAAGGTACGCTAGCTTGGCAGGCTGGCCATCAAAGGTTGCCCTGAACCTAGGCGGCGGTGGCCTCGCTGGTGGAATCACCATGTTAGGCAGGGGCCTGTGGGGTTGCTGCGGCGGGCAGTGCTGCTGGCAGCTGGAATGCGGCTGGCATCAGGACCGGGGCCAGCTGTTGAGCTGCCATGGGGGGGGCTCCAGCCAGCTGCTGACTCAGCCTCCACTGCTGTGCTGGGATTGTTGGGGAATATTGGGCCCAGTGGGATCCCAAAAAAACAGAGCGGGGGGGGGCTGGCATCCACTGGCACTGGACCCACCCATAGCCGGGGTAGAATCCCCAGCCTGGGGGTATGCATTCTGCAGTGGGCAGCTGGGGGCCCAGTTGGTGAGGGGGAGCAACTGCCAGTTGTATCTTACCCCTTGCCAGCTGCGGCTGCTGTCCCCCTCTTGTTGCTTGACCCTGCTGTGCTGAGCTGATCCCCCCATCACTGCTTGCCAAGTAGAAAGGTGCTGACCCCATGCTAGCTCCACTGCCAGGTCCTGGATCAGGAAAAGTGAAGGTGGGTTGAGCCAAGCTCCATCTCATTTGCGGGGGCTGTGCCAGAGGTGCATAACTTCCCATTTCAAGCTGCTCAAGACACTCCGGGAGCCCAGAAAATGATTGGCTTTGAGACGAAGGCAACAGGTTCCAGCCTCAGGGAGTTTCAGACCCTGTTGTCCCTACCTCTTTCCATTCTGGCTCATGGGGCAACTTCAGGGGGCTGGCCATGGGCCGACACTCAGGCAGTTGCTCTGCCATTCCCATTTTTGAAGTTTTTTAAAAACAAATTTAAAAAATATGAAATATTATTAAATGTTAAATGTTAAATGTTAAATGTTAAATATTAAATAATATTATATTAGATTAGATTAGATTAGATTAGATTAGATTAGATTACATTACATTACATTACATTACATTACATTACATTACATTACATTACATTATTATAATATAATATATATGTTTGTGTGTGTGTAATTTTTGCTGATAAATGAAAATAAATGGATACTGTATATAATATAATAATATAATAATGTTATATAGTAATCTATATTGTAAATAAACATGGCATTTGTTTATGCAATAAATGTTTTTTCTTAAATAAAAAATATACACACATTTTTAAGGGGGTGCAAGAGCTTATTTTCAGATTCAAGGGGGTGCGGACCACTAAAAAGGTTAAGAACCGCTGCTCTAGATGAACATGTAAAATTAGTACGACAGGTACTGAAAAAACCTCTCACTGCCAAGCTCTACACCAAGCTGTCAAAGTGTGAGTTTTACAAAACCTCCTTAGATTATCTAGGCTACCAGATATCAAGCAGAGGGATAGAAATAGACCCAGGGAAAGTGAAAGTGGTGCTCAACTGGCAACCCCCACGCACTCGCAGACAACTCCAGTTTCCTGGGATTTGCCAACTTCTACTGGCAATTTATCCTGGCATTTGTGGAGGTTGTCCTTCCCCTAACAGAACTGTTAAAAACGGGATCCCCTCCCACAATGCAAAAGCCAAGCCAACCACTCATGTGGACAATGAACTGTCAAAAAGCCTTCAAAAACTTAAAAAGGCTCTTTGCTCAGGAGCCAATCCTTCAACACCCGAACCCAGAGCAACAGTTCAACATCCAAGCAGATGCCAGTGATGTAGCTGTAGCAGTATTGCTCTTGCAGAAAGACCCAGTGGACAACTCCTGCCTTATGCCTATATGACCAAAAAAACTCAATGACACCGAGAGAAGGTGGGCCATTTGGGAGAAGGAAGCCTACGCAGTCCGGTGGGCCCTCCTCACATGGAGACATTTCCTAGAGGGGGGAAAAGTGCCTTTTGAGGTTTGGACTGATCACAAAAACCTTGAAGCTCTCAAGTCCTCCAGAAAATTGTCCCCCAAACAAGTCTGCAATTCAAATTCAAACTGAAGTACATCCCGGCAGGAAAAAACATATTAGCAGATGCCTTGTCGAGAAAACTGCAGTTTGATAGCCACCAGGAGGAAGTGGTCCACGCCATCATTCCTTACGCTCAGCCAGCGGCTCAAGTCACCACCAGGACCCAAGCCAGATGACTGCTCGAACCTAGCCGAGACAAACTGACAGCAAAGTTAAAAGCCATGCTACCTGCCAACCCCAGGCTTACTGACAACTAAGATGTCTTGACAATGAGGGATGGACTAGCATGGAAGGGATCCAAACTTTATGTCCTTGCAAGCTTAAAACTAAAAGTGTTACAGCGCAGCCATGACTCAAAGCTAGCAGGTCACTTTGGATTTCTAAAAGCCCTTCATCTCACTCGGAGACAGTTCTGGTGGCCCAAGATGAAAGCAGATGTGGAGGATTACGTGAAAATCTGTGCCACCCGCAAAACTTTGGTTATAACATAGAATTGGAGAAATGGGAGATGGTCTGGAGTAAAAGCTACAAAATGATGAAATATGTTGCATACAAAGAAAACATTTATAAAATGTTTTACAGATGGCATCTTCCACTAGCAAGGATTGCAAAAATGTTGGAAATGTAAACACAAAAATGGAACATACTACCACATGTGGTGGTCATGTCCCAAAGCAAAGCAATACTGGCAAAGGACAAAGAAATGGATTGAAGAGATACAGTAACTAGCCAACACATAGAAATGAAACCGGAACTATTTTTACTAGAGATACTCACAGGGAACCAGGACAAAAAGATCCAATATTTAATTCTACATATTATCATAGTAGCAAGAATAACATTTGCACAGAATTGGAAGAACAATAAAATACCATCAGAGGAGTGTGTGGTCAAAAAAATCTTAGAGTGTGCAGAGATGGACAGGCTCACACAAGAAATGAATGATAAAGAGGAATCAGATTATTACAAGATATCATCAAACACATCTACCAACTACACAGGATACCCTGACGAATCATCTTGGACCGAGGAGTTCAATTTACGGTGAAATTCTGGAGGGAGTTCCTGAGATCCATCAGATCTACACAAGGACTTAGTTCGGCTTTTCATCCTAGTACAAACGGTGCGGTAGAATGAACAAATGCAATGATGGAACAATGCATATGATGCTATGTGGATTACCAACAGGAGAACTGGGCGGACTTATTGCCATTTGCAGAAGTGGCTTATAATAATGTCATGCATAGTAGCACTGGATTGACCCCTCTTCAAGTTACCAGTGGCATGGAATTTGTTCCCATGCCTCAGCTACCCAGAGAACCCCCCTCTTCAATGACTTTGACGGAGTGGATGGAATCTCTAAAGAAGTGGTGTGAGAATATTTAAAAATGCTAGCAGAAGCTGCAGAAGAATATAAAAAGCAGGCAGATAAGCACCGTTTTCTCCAACCCCCCTTCCGTGTGGGAGATAAAAATTTCCTATCAACCAAATACATACGACTGAGGTTGCCTAGTAAAAAATTAGGACCTATGTTTTTAGGTCCATTCCCAATAGTGAAAGTAATAAACCCAGTGACAGTTCAGCTTAGCCTCCCCCACATTTTTTTTATTCAAAAAGTTTTATAAGTACAAAGTACAAACATTTTTCATTTTTCTCCCCCCCTTCCCCCCCAAACCCCAACCCACTCCCTTCCCTTCCCCCCCTCTCCCCCCTGACTTCCCAGAGAAAGTACAGGGCATAATATTCAATAACATAAATTTAAATTAAGTTAAAACAAGTTCTTAATTTCCACATTTTTAAAAAATCTTTCACTCCGAATTTTTCAAAACTGTTCAAAACGTAATCAGAAGGATAAAAATAATAAAAAATAAAGAAAATAAGAAATTAAAAAGAAAGATAAACAAGTAAAAAGAAAGAGAAAACATTATATTAATACATCATACAACACCTCATACTAAAATTTACATCTCTAAACCTCCATCTTTTATATAATCTATGTATAAACTAATAATAATAGAAAAGAAAGAAAGAAAAAATAAAAATAAAAGAGAAGCAAAGGTAAACCTTTCCTCCCCCTTTCAATCAGTTACAATGCACAACATTTCTTCCAAACAAAGTAAAACTTAAGTAAATATTACATAAACAATAACTAAACATTAAATATTTATACCTAATCAAAATACCTAAATATTTAAATTATTCTGTCAAATTATTTATTCCCATATTTTAAAAAGTAACCCCTTATACCTCAAAAACCTTAAACTTAATCATAGAATCAAACACAATATTAATAACATAATATTACAATATGTCAAAGTATTAGCTTCAAGATATATAATATATATATTAATAATAATAATAAAAAAAGAAAGTAAGAGCTAACCCCTTATACCTCAAAGACCTTAGAATTGGTCCTAAAATCAAACAAAATATTAGTAATGTAATATTACAATATATCAAATTATTGGCTTCAAAATATAATATATATATATATATATATATATATATATATATATATATATATATATATATATATATATATATATATATATATATATATATATATATATATACATACATACATACATACATACATACATACATACATACATACATACATACATATATATATATATATATATATATATATATATATATATATATATATATATTAATAATAAAAGTAAAAAATAATCAAAAAGAAAACTACCATCAAAAAATATTATTATTATTATTATTATTATTATTATTATTATTATTATTATTATTAATAATAATAATAATAATAATAATAATAATAATAATAATAATAATAATAATAATAATAATAATAATAATAATAATAATAATAATAATAATAATAATAATAATAATAATAATAATAATAATAATAATAATAAAAAGAGAAAATATAGAGAAAAAAAATACAATCCTGTTAGTCTTTCCATCCATCCTATAGATTTCAGCACTGCCTCCTTCTGTCACTTGACAATTTTGGATTTGTCGGTTCGCCTCCCATCTGACCCCGATCCTCCGTCTCCTTTTCCACGTCGTAAACATCTATCTGGCTCTGCCAATCACTTTGGATCTCTGAAGCTGTTTCGGTTTGAACAAAAATAAATGGCTTTTTCTCCTCCTCCTCTATTTCTTTCATGCTTCTTTCCTCTGGAATTTTGGATGCATCAGCCTTTAAAATGTTGACATAAAAATCAAAACAAATAGAACAGTACAGGAAACAATAATGGATATGGATGAAATATATAGACTGAATATGAGCTATGCCCGAAAGAACAGACTACCGAAAGAAGTACATATTAGATTTACTAAAAGAATAGTTAGAGATGAAATCTATAACTTATCGAAAGAAAACAGTTACACACAAGGGTAAAGAGATACTAATACTTAGACAAATACCAAGACATGTAAGGGAAAAAAGGCGGCCCTATCAATTCTTATCCACTAAACTGATTAGACATAGGATATCCTTCAGGTGGCTATACCTGAAGGAATGCTAATAACCTTATTGGATAAAAAACATAAAATCACAACAATAGAAGATGCCAGAGACTTTTACGAGCAGTATATTAAGGAAGTAGAGGAACATGAAAGTAAGGTAGGGGGGGAAAGGGAAAGGGAGAGTTTGGAGGAGATAAGTTCAGAAGAAAATTTACTGCAAAAAGAAGAAAGTGTGAGGATGATAGCAGTTAACTATGGCAGAGATGGTGCGACAATGAGAGCACAGACTGAGGCAAAGAGAGCAAAACCAAGGTAAACCACCAATTGAACAGACAGTAAATTTACTATCCCTGAACATAAATGGACTAAACTCACCCACAAAAAGGAAAAAAAATATTCCACAAATTATTAAAACAAAATGCAGACATTATCTGTCTACAAGAAACACACATCAAAAAAGAACAACATCAGATTTTGGAATCCCAAAAGTTAGGGAAATTATTCACAGCATTATCTACACATAAGAAGTGAGGAATAGCAGTATACACAAAAGCATGGTTGAATCCAAAACTACTAAATTCAGCTGAGGACGGTAGAACACTGATAATACAAATAACAAATGGAAGCAAATCTGTAACGATAGCAGTTATATATGCCCCAAATATAAATCAATCAGCCTTTTTCTCCAGTTTACATAAAAAATTACTAGAAATACAGTGGGAGAAATTATTGATAATAGGGGACTTCAACACACTCGTTGATAGGAAAAAGGACTATAAAGGTACCAATAAGAAAAAAGCAAGAAGACTACTACCGGCATCATTTGATCAATTGGCAACAGAATTTAATTTAAGAGACAGTTGGCGATATCAAAATTCAGGCAGCAGGCAGTATACCGTATTTTTCGGAGTATAAGACGCACCTTTTTACCCCCCAAAAGAGGGTGAAAACTTGGGTGCGTCTTATACACCGAATGTAGCCTCACCCAGCCACTCCCACTTCTTGATCTTTGCCTGCCAGCAATTTACCTTTTTGCAGCAATCAGCAGCAGAGTCTCATTAGCCACTGATTATCTGCCTCCCGACACTCAGCTGCTTTATTGAAATTGCCGGCAAGCCCACGTGTTAAAATGAAAGTGAAACTAAACTAAAGCTGCACGGAGTCAAATTGCTGGAGGGAGAGGCAAAGATAGAATCTTATTTTCTTGTGCTGAAACTGGCTGTTTTTTGCTGCAAGAAGGTAAGTCAATAACTATAAATGCCTATAAAATGTTCAAATTATTAAACTTATTTTTAAAGATTGTTTTATTATTGTTCTAGACCAGGGGTCTCCAACCATGGCAACTTTAAGACTTATGGACTTCAACTCCCAGAGTTCCTCAGCTAGCTTTGCTTTGCTGACTGCTTTATTATTTGCTTTCCTGGCTATGGAATTCTGGGAGTTGAAGTCCACAAGTCTTAGAGTTGCCAAGGTTGGAGACCCCTGTTCTAGACAACTTAACAAAATGAAGCTTTTTAAAATAAATGCTTGATCTGAAGAGGCCCAGTGCTATTGTATCTTCTTTTAAATAGCAGAGAATACTTCCAGAAAGCCACATCAATTTTAAAGTATAATCTGAAATGTCCTGTTTTAGTATTAAGTATTAGTATTAAGTATTAGTATTAAAATAAGGCAGCTGAATTAAACCCTGACTTAGTTATGTTTGGAGTAGATCTATTTAAATAATTGGGAGGAGTTAGTGTGATTACATTTAAGAAAACTTTCTGGGATTAATATATTGCCATAATGTACATTTCTCCAATTCTTTCCTATTTCTATGGGTCAGACACACATGCACAGAAATACACAGCAAACAGTGTATATCATCTGTGCTGTTTGCTGTTTGCTGTTTGGCAAATTGCTTGGAGGCAGAGGCCTTTTTTCCTTGTTTTCCTCCCCCAAAACTAAGGTGCATCTTATACTTCGGTGCGTCTTATACTCCGAAAAATACGGTACCTTCTTTTCATTTCCACACAAATCATGGTCAAGGATTGACATGGCCTGGGCAAATGGGGAATTTTTAAACGATTTGGCTGAGTCTGAAATTCTCCCAAACGCCTGGGCTGACCATAATCCTCTATGGATAAAATGGAAAGAGTCAAATAGTAAAATAAGAGTAAGATGGACGTTAAACCAAACAATAACAAAGGAAAAAGATTATATCAAAATGATGCAGAAAGAATTAGACATCTTTTTTCTGATTGATACTAAAGAACAAACATCCCTAAGAACTCTATGGGATACAACGAAGGCATACATAAGGGGGCTGTCCATAGCTTACTTGGCTAACGTAATAAAGAGAGAAATAACAAACTAAATACATTAACAATTAAATTACACAAATTAGAGAAAACATTGCAAGAAGACCCCAAAGATTCCAAAACATTAGAGGACTTAAATATAACCAGGCATAAAATTAACTTGATAACGCAGGAGGAATTGGCCAGGAAACTTAAATTAGCAAAACAAAACTATTTTGAATCAGCCAACAAATCAGGAAGATGGCTCGCTTATAAACTTGCAAAAGAAAAAGCAGATAGAACAATTGACATTCTACAAGACCAAAACGGGGAAATACACAGCAGAATCACTGAAAAAAAAATTTAAAACTTTTTATACCGATCTTTACAAACAGGAAGACCCAAAAGACGAAGTAATTAAAGAATATCTCAATGAAAGCAATTTGCCAATCGTGTTGGAGGAAGACAGGAATATGCTAAATGATAAGATTATTCTAACGGAATTAAGAAATGCCATCGGTAAACAAAAGAATAATAAATCACCAGGTCCGGATGGTATCCCCTTTGAAATATACAAAACTCTACAAAGCTCATTAGAATTAGTGATGTTAGACTTATTTAATGAAATAATGGAAAAAGGGGAATTACCCGAGTCCTGGAAAGAAACATATATAGCTCTGATACCCAAGGAAGATTCGAATAAACAACAGATCCAAAATTACAGACCAATTTCATTACTAAATACGGATTACAAAATACTCGCATCAATAATGGCTGAACGATTCAAAAAATTTTTTAAATCAGATTATCCACTCAGATCAAAATGGGTTTTTACCTCACAGACAGATAAGGAATAACACTAGAATAATACTCAATACACTAGAGTACTACGACATACACATAGACAAACAATTAGCGCTTATATTTGTCGACGCCCAAAAAGCATTCTACAACCTTTACTGGCAATTTTTTATTATACAATTAGAAAAAATGAAATTTGGTGAAAAATTTATAAGGTTGATCAGAGCTATATATAGTAATGAAACAGCAAAAATAATAGTAAATAACGATATAACAGGGAAAATAGATATTAAAAAAGGAGTACATCAGGGATGTCCGTTAGCCCCATTAATTTTCATACTAGCATTGGAAAGCCTACTGAGGAAAGTAAGAAGCATGCAAGAGATAAAAAGCCTAAAAATCAGGAAGGAGGAATTCAAACTTCAAGCCTTTGCTGATGATATGGCATTTATAGTTGAAGAACCTTTAGAGACTGACTCGATTCTAATCAATGAAATTGAAAAATTTGGAAAGGCGGCAGGCCTAAAAATTAATAAGGAAAAAACAAAAATAATAACTAAAAACATGACACCGAAACAAAATATCGAATTGGAAAATTTATTAGGTATGAAAATAGTTAAAAGAGTTAAATATATTGGGATATGGCTTACTGCGAGATGTAGCTCATTAAAGGAGGACAATTATACAAAACTAATACAGAAAATCAGTAAGGACCTCGATGGATGGTCAAAACTTCAATTATCATTTATAGGTAAAATTGCGACAATTAAAATGAACATCCTACCCAAGATCTTATTCCTATTTCAGGTAATCCCAATAAAATTGAATAAAACAGTTTTTTCAAATTTAAATAAAATGATTCATAAATTCATATGGGCCAAAAGAAAAGTGAGGATCAAACTGAAACTTCTTCAAGACCATAGGAGGAGAGGAAGATTTGGTCTCCCCAACTGGGAGCTATACCACCAATCTGCTACACTCAACTGGATGAGGGAATGGATCATACTTAAAAACAGAAGGATATTAACCCTAGAGGGTTTCGATTTGCAGATTGGTTGGCATGCCTTCTTATGGGGGGACACCTATAAAACACACACATATTTCCAGCAACATTATATAAGAAAGAACTTATTAGATACATTGTTAACAATAAGGAAGGATCGTTATAGAAGTGTTCCAAAATGGATATCACCAACTGAAGAAATTATATACCCGAACCTCTTAGATGTAAATAAGATTATAACATATCAACAACTCTTAGACGAACACAATGAGATGTTCTCGAAACAAGAACTCAAAGAAAAAGGAATAGACCTTTATTGGTGGCACTACCTACAGGTCAAATCGAAATACAACAAAGACAAAACAAAATATGGATTTCAAAAAAATTGTGATTTAGATAGGATATTAATGGGCAATGACAAAAAATGATTTCTAAACTATATAATTTCCTACTCCAATATAATTTATTCGAAGAGGTGGTAAAAGGTTCAATGATCGCATGGGCACAAAACTTTGGTTATCCAATTAATTTAAACGAATGGGAAAAAATTTGGATTATAAATTATAAATTAACACTGGCAATGCCATACAAAAAAAACATATATAAAATGTTTTACCAGTGGCACCTTCCTCCAGCACGATTGGCAAAAATGTTCCTGAAACTTTCTCCAAAGTGCTGGAAATGCAAAGAAGGTATAGGAACATACTATGGTGGACCTGCCCCAAAGTGAAGAACTTTTGGATTAAGTTCAAAAACTACCTTGAACAAATTACCTCAAAAACTATTCCCTTAAAGCAGGAGCTTTTCTTATTAGGTATTTTCAGAGAAAAAATGATGAATGAAGATAGGTATATAATTCTACACATTACAACAGCTGCAAGAATTATATATGCGCAAATCTGGAAAACCGAACAAATCCCAACTACGTTAAATCTCGTTAATAAAGTATTTGAGTGCGCAGAACTCAGTAGGATGTAATTGGAAATGCAAGATAAAGATGACTGAATTCTATAAAACTTGGGACAGGTGATATAATTGGCTTAATCAAAACAAATATCAAAAACTGCTATAATTATATGTCATAAACTAAGACAGTATAAACAATAACACCGCACTCAACGAGTAGTGCTCAATGGAACTGCATCTACATGGAGGGAAGTATGCAGTGGAGTACCCCAAGGCTCTGTTTTAGGCCCAGTACTCTTCAACATCTTCATCAATGACTTGGACGAGGGGATAGATGGGGAACTCATCAAATTTGCAGATGACACCAAACTGGCAGGAATAGCCAACTCTCCAGAAGATAGGCTCAAGATTCAGAAGGATCTTGACAGACTTGAACATTGGGCGCTATGTAACTAATGAAATTCAATGGTGAAAAAAGTAAGGTTCTACATTTAGGCAAGAAAAACAAAATGCACAGGTACAGCATATGTGGTACCTTGCTCAACAGTAGTAACTGTGAGAGGGATCTTGGAGTCCTAGTGGACAACCATTTAAATATGAGCCAGCAGTGTGCAGCAGCTGCCAAAAAAGCCAACACAGTTCTAGGCTGCATTAACAGAGGGATAGAATCAAGATCACGTGAAGTAATAATACCACTTTACAATGCCTTGGTAAGGCCACACTTGGAATACTGCATTCAGTTTTGGTCGCCACGATGTAGAAAGGATGTTGAGACTCTGGAAAGAGTGCAGAGAAGAGCAACAAAGATGATTAGGGGACTGGAGACTAAAACATATGAAGAACGGTTGCAGCAACTGGGTATGTCTAGCTTAATGAAAAGAAGGACTAGGGGAGATATGATAGCAGTGTTCCAATACCTCAGGGGTTGCCACAAAGAAGAGGGAGTCAAACTATTCTTCAAAGCACCTGCGGGTAGAACAAGAAGCAATGGGTGGAAACTAAACAAGGAGAGAAGCAACTTAGAACTAAGGAGAAATTTCCTGACAGTTGGGAGGGATGAGACGGAGGAATACATCAGAAGCCTCTACTCTCCCTCCCCAGAGTTCGTGGCCATCAGAGAAGCCGCGGAGAGAGAATGCCAGTTGGGGGCCCAGAGCAAGCAACCAGCCCCTGAGCCTCTCTCTCAGCTGGAGCAGACCCCGCTAGGAGCCATTGTGTGCTTGAGGCTTGAGCCACCCCTATATTCAGGGGTAGCCCCTGGCCCTGAATGGGGGAAGCCGAGAACCACGCTCATGGGGCGCTCCAAAGACGAGGGATCCCAGTTGAGGTCACGCGCTCAGTCGCTGATGGACCTTCCCGATCGGTTTGGACACCTAAGCCCCTAAGTGGAACCTGGCCCAGCCCACGTTCTCCTTCCCAGAAGGACACTGAGCATCCCAGCAAAGCGGAGTTGCTGCCTCTTTCCACACCACAGCGAGTGGGACCCCAGAAGGTCCTCCCACCGGGCCACCTCCCGGTTGGGCAACACACTACCCCTCTCCTAAACCAACCCACCAACCAGGATTTGGAAGCCCCCAGTTATGGCAAACGGGGGGAAGCGCACCGGCGTCAGCCCCAGAGCCAAGCTTCGGAGCCATGCCACCGTGGCAAGCCCTGCCGGGATGGGCTTTCTTCCCCAGAGTGGGATGGGCACAATGCCAGTGGACCCCGGGATACCCCCTGCAGCCAAACTTCATGCCCATGATGGGGGCAGCGCAGCCGGTCCCCATGATGCCAGGTCCGGCCGCTCCAGCCCCTCCTCAAGGGGGGTTAGGCCAGCAGATGTAGCAAGGAGGGGCCCAGATAGGAAGCTCTCCGCCACAAGCTGCCGCCCCACCGGCCATGGCTGGGCTAGCCTCCACCCCGTGGGCCCAGGAGGCAACCCCTCGATTCAGAGCCACGTTCGATGGGCACCCCACTAAACTAGCCTACTTCCTCCACTGGGTGTTGGTATACATCGACGAATACAGAGCTTTGTTCCAGACGGATAGGCAGCTGATCGATCAGATAACCAAGGGGATGAATGATGGGGAAGCCGCAGAGTGGGTGGCCGAGCTCCATGATGAAGCGGCCCCCAAGCTGAACAATCTGGACAACTTCGTCCAACTAATGAGGATCAGATTCTGCGACAAGGCCCAGCAAGCAGACGCAGAGGCCCAGATCAAAAAGTTGAAGCAAGTGGGATGCCCAGTGAAGGAATTGGTGTGGGAGTTTAGGCGAGCAGCAGGGAAAGTGAGGGACTGGCCCGAGTGACTCTTGGTGCACACATTCTGAGATGCATTAGACCCAGAGCTGAAGACAGTGTGCAAAATCCAGGGGGTCCCGTGCCGGGTCCAAAATTGGTACTCCACAGCCATTGCCCTGGACCATGTGGTCAGAGTCGGAAAAGGGACCCCTCCTGATTGGCCAGTTAGAAGACAACCAGCCTGCAGAATCCCCCCTAGACTGGCGGCGATCCCACGCGTGGAACCAAAGAGGGGAGTGAAGTGCTATTGGTGCAGTCAAGAAGGCCACCGAGAGACCAAGTGCCTAGTGCCGGCACCCATCCCTCTGCCGAGGACCAGACCCCCTCCCGCTCCCAAGAGGAAGCTGACTAAGCCACCAGAACCCGGGCGGTTGGCACTGCAGTTGGAGGGCCCCCCTCCCCCTCCTGATGACGGTGAAGCATAACCGACGGGAGAATCAGCCCCTCCTTGGGAGGAGGGGGTCAGCGATGAAGACGATCCAATGATGAGTGCAGCGGTTCGCCCCTTTATTATAAAGATCAAAGTCACGGTGCCCAAGACGGGGAAGGAAGGGAAAGTAGATGCCATAATAGACACGGGCTGTTCGAGGTGCCTGATCATCAAGATAGTGGTAGAGAAGCTGGGAATCCACATTAGGCCCCATCCAGCCAGCCCCATCCGATTTCAACAGCTGGATGGATCGCTGATTGGGGGGGGCACCCGCCACTCCCCTTACCCAGACTGTAGAATTGAGGTTTGGCAGAACCAGGAACGGATTAGATTTATAGTAGCCCCCAAGATGTCAGAAGCCATCATCCTGGGCCTGGCGTGGCTAGACAAGTGGACACCCACCATAAGTTGGGAGGATGGGTACTGGAAGCTAACCGTGCACATCGGGCCGACACCCCCTCTTGAGAACCAAAAGCAGTGGGAGGAGTTAACCCCTGGGGGGTAACTGAACCTCAACTGGCCACGCCTGCAAGGGAGATCACTCCCCCAGGTTCCCAAAGGGTGCCGAGAGAGTACCTAGACCTGGAGAGGGTGTTTAGTGAGGAAGAATGCAACGATCTTCCCCCTCACCGATCCACCGACTGCATGATAGAATTCGAACCAGGCGCCACACTCCCGAAACCAAAGATGTACTCCATGTCCCCGAAGGAATTGGGAGAGCTGAGGAGATACATCGATGCCAACTTGGAGAGGAGGTTCATCCAACCAGCAAAATCAAGGGCCACAGCCCCCATGTTATTCAAAGAGAAGAAAGACCGGGGGGGGGTCAGATTGTGTGTCAACTTCTGGGGGATCAATGCAGTGTGCGTGCAGAACACATACCCCCTCCCCCTCATGAAGGACTTGCTGAACCACTTGTCCAAAGGCAAGATATTCACCAAACCAGACTTGAGAGAAGCATACTATTGCATCCGAATCAGAGAAGGGGACAAATGGAAAACTACATTCAACTGTCCCCTGAGAAGCTTCCAATTCAAAGTGATGCCCTTTGGACTGCAGGGAGCCCCTGCGGTGTTCATGCAATACATCAATGAGGTGCTACACCCCCATTTGTACAAGGGGGTACTCGTTTATTTAGATCATATTCTCATATTTAGTGAAACAATGGAAGAGCATGTGAAACTAGTACGGCAAGTCTTAGAAAAACTCTTGGCCGCCAAACTGTATGCAAAGCTTTCCAAATGCAAATTCCACAAGACTTCTCTAGATTACTTAGGATACCGCATTTCCAAAGACAGGATAGGGATGGACCTGGGGAAAGTGAAAGCAGTGCTCGATTGGCAGCCCCCACGCACCCGCAAACAACTGCAGAGCTTCCTGGGCTTCGCAAACTTCTATTGACAGTTCATCCTGGCAATTGCTGAAGTGGCCCTGCCATTGACCGAGCTGCTAAAGACAGGCCCGACGCCCATCAAGTCCAAGCCCAACCAGCCACTTGGCTGGACGATGGACTGCCAGAAGGCCTTCGAGAAGCAGAAGCGACTTTTCACCCAGGAGCCAATCCTACAGCACCCCGATCCAGAATGACAGTTTATCATCCAGTCAGATGCAAAAGATGTGGTTATAGCAGCAGTGTTGTTGCAAAAGGATTAGAAGGGCCAACTCCTCCCATGCACCTACATTTCGAAGAAGCTTACCGTGACAGAGAGGAGATGGGCCATTTGGGAGAAAGAAGCCTATGCCATTCGTTGGGCGCTGCTGACTTGGAGACAATTTCTAGAAGGAGGCAAGGTACCTTTCGAGGTGTGGACCAACCATTAAGAACCTCGAGGCCCTGAAGACCCCTAGAAAGTTGTCACCAAAACAGGTGCATTTGGCACAATATTTTAGGCGATTCAAGTTTGAGCTAAAACATATCCCAGCAGGGAAAAACTTGCTGGTGGACGCCTTGTCCAGAAAACCGCAATATGACAGCCAGAGAGAGGAGGAGTTCCATTCGGTCATCCCCTCCTCACCGACCAGAACAGCAGACATTCCTCCCTCCGAAGGGGAACTTGCAGCCCCTGTCCTCACCAGAGGCTAATTCCAATGGTCGAGTGCCTGGAGCCATGAGGAGTGGATGGACAAATTTAAAGCAGCCTTGCCCAACGACCCCTGGCTCAATGACAACAAGGAAATCTTGACCATGAGAGATGGATTGGCTTGGAAGGGGTCCAAACTGTACATGCCTGCAAGCCTCAGGCTGCAAGTGTTCCACGAAGCCACGACTCTAGGCTGGGAGGACACTTTGGATTCCTGAAGACCCTCCACCTGATGCGACGTCAGTTTTGGTGGCCAAAAATGAAATCGGAGGTTGAGGACTACGTAAAAAGCTGTGCCATCTGCGCCACTAGGAAGCACCGGCCAGGAAAACCACCTGGACTCCTGCAACAGGTGGCCAACCTAAGCAAGCCCTGGGAGCAGATAGCAATGGACTTCATTGTGGAACTCCCAGAGAGCAAGGGAAATACAGTGATCTGGATGGTCATCGACTTATTCTCCAAGCAAGCCCATTTCGTTGGCTGTTCCGGGCTATTGTCCACTAGGCACTTAGTAAAGCTTTTCCTCAAGCACATTTACCACTTGCACAGAGTGCCAAAGAGGATCATTTCCAATAGAGGCGTACAGTTCACCGCCAAGTTCTGGAGAGAATTCATATGCTCCATTGGATCCACTCAAGGACTTAGCTCAGGATTCCATCCGTCTACAAACGGATCCGTAGAGAGAATCAATACGATGGTGGAACAATACCTCCGTTGTTGTGTTGATTACCAACAAGGGGATTGGGCGGAGCTGCTGCCTTTTGCTGAAGTAGCATACAACAATGCGGTCCACAGCAGCCCTGGATAGATACCCTTCCAGGTCACCAGTGGACAAGAGTTCGTTCCGATGCCAGAACTGCCCAGAGAAGCACCCAGTTCCATGTCCCTGGCGGAGTGGATGGAAACACTAAAGAAAGGGTGGGAAAATACCAAGAAAGCACTGACTGAAGCTGCCGATACCTATAAGAAGCAAGCAAACAAGCATCGAGCCATGCAACCCCCTTTCCAAGTAGGGGACAAAGTCTACTTATCGACCAAATACATCCGTCTGAGACTGCCCAGTAAAAAACTAGGACCGAAATTTTTAGGACCTTTCCCAATAGTCAAAATAATTAATCCTGTCACAGTACAGCTTGCATTGCCATGAATATTGGGAAAAATACACCCAGTATTTCATAGCAGCTTACTGAAGCCCGTAATATGATCAAATTTAAGGCCACAAACCCTCCCACCACCTCCCCCAGTAGTAATACAGGGGGAGACACACTATGAGGTGAAAAAAATCCTAGCCTCCCGAATATTTAGAGGTCAATTGCAATATCTCATTCATTGGAAAGGGTACCCTTTGGCTGAATCCACATGGGTTAAAAGTTGTAGAGTGAAAGCAGACAGATTAGTCAAACATTTCCCTGACAAATACCCAGATAAGCCAAAGGGGCCCCTTGGGGGGGGGAGGGGAGGTTAAAGCTGCTAACTACTTAATCTCCTGTGCTTTATCTCTTAATCCCCTGTGCTTTATCTCTCTCTCTCCTCGAAAGGATATGTTTTTCTCGTGAGGGGTGGCAGCCTGTCAAAGCATCGTTTGACACGTTATTCCACAGAAGACTGCAGTCTATGGGAGCCAGGGAGGGGGAATTCTAAGAGGGAGAAAATTTATAAAGTAACAAGTTTATGTTTATAAAGTAACAAGTTACATTTCCTGAAATATGTCAGTTTAAGTGGCAGATGAAACAATAAATAATAGACTATTTATTTCATAAGAATTCAACAGCAATGGGTTGTTAGGGGAAGTGTAAGGCTTTTGGTCCATACATCATGAGATCCAGATTGAAGAGTTTTTCACTGCTATGTTGAAATTATTTTACTGTGTTTTAATATCTGTATGTCTCTGCTTCTCTGTTTCTTCCTCTCTGTCTTACACCTCTGTATTGTACCTGCTATGTAGTATTTTTATGATAGGGCCAAAATCTTCTGTTCCTTTTATTGTATGTATTTTTATGTTTCTTTCTACATTTGAAAGATTACTGAGATTCATATTTTTCCTAGGATTATAGGTATCAGTTTACATATTATATATATATATATATATATATATATATATATATATATATATATATATATATATATATATATATATATATATATATATATATATATATATATATATATATATATATATATATATATATATATATATATATATATATATATATATATATATATATATATATATATATATATATATATATATATATCGATAGTATGCTTCTCTCAAGTCTAGTTTGTTCTGAATATATATTCAGAACATTGAAATACATGATTTCTAATCCATCAAATACATCCTGAAGATTTTGTGTTGAATTTGATAATTGAGACATGTTATATCTGACTCCCTCTCCTCCTCCTCTTTTTTTTCCAGTGGTTCTTCAGGTGTGCAGTCTTGTCCTTTACCCAATCAAGTTCATTGAAACTGTCAACTTAAGAATATACCATGAGTTCAACTGGGGCTATGGCCTGGCTTGGGGTGCAACTATATTTTCATTTGGGGGTGCCATACTTTATTGTCTGAACCCTAAGAACTATGAAGACTACTATTAAAAGAAACTTCTTCTTTTGTAAGGAAAGGAATAAAACAAGGATTGTCCTGTCTTTTATAAGTGTTTTTAGTACTTTTGTAGAGTGTAAGCTGTCTATTCCATTGATTTATTAGCCAATTCTTTTTGGCTATAACTACTGCAAATAGCTTTTTAACCTCTCTTTTTAAAAAAACCTGATACATTACATCTGCTACATCTGTAGTGAAATGAAAGAAGTGGCAGCTATAGTAAGGAAGATAATGGATATGAGAAAAAGCAGTTGTATTTGTTATAGTCTATTAGCACAAAAATGTGCAATTGCCTCTTTGTATCATACATGATGATATATGCTGAAATATGCTGAAGTTTACCAACTTAGGCTTCTGTCTTGTACTGATCCTGGGACTCTTACACAAAATAAATGACTGAATGCTAGATGCTGAGAGATGACTAGATGCTGAGAGAAGAGAAGACAACTGATTAGTACATGCATTCAGTAATTCTCAAACAAGATTAGTTTGTACATTTTTCAACCAGTTTGTCGACTATAGGGAAAAAAAACCCTGCCTGGATGGTCCCAGGAGGGGCCGAAAGGCAAAAGGAAGCTGTGATGTTTCCTTCCATACACCAGGATGACTTGAAAGAATAAACATATATACATACATACATACATACATACATACATACATACATATATATATATATATACACATACACACACACACATATATATACATATATATATATATATATATATATATGTGTGTGTGTGTGTGTATGTGTGTATGTGTGTATGTATGTATGTATGTATATATATGTATATGTATATATATATATATATATATATATATATATATATATATATATATATATATATACTGTGTATATATATATATATACTGTATGTATATATACTGTGTGTGTGTATGTGTATATATATATACTGTATGTGTGTGTGTGTATATATATATATATATATATATACACACACACACACAGTATATATATGTGTGTGTGTGTGTGTGTGATATATACAGTATATATATATATATATATATATATATATATATATATATATATATATATATATATATATATATATACAGTATATATTTACAGTATATATATATACAGTATATATATACACACAGTATATATATATCCTACACATATAGAATAGTGTGTCGGCTATATAAAAAGCAGCCTGGATGGTCCCAGTGAGGGGCTGAAAGGCAAAAAGGAAGCTGTGATGCTTTCTCTCCCATATTTGGGTACACCAGGATAACACGACAGAAAAACATATATAACCCTTTCCTGGTGAAAGAGCTGATTGGGAACAGAGCCTATGGCCTAGTGGTTAAGTTGCTGCCTTACAAGGCAGCCGGCCCGGGTTCAAATCCCAGTAAGGTGTATGGCTATCTGACGAGAGCAAAATAAGCTCGAAATAGATCTATAATAGTCTCCCTTTATTTTCATTTATCAGCAAAAAATCCTACATACATACATACATACATATATACATACATACATACATGCATGCATGTATATATACTGTGTGTGTATATATATATACTGTATATAACACACACACACACACACACACACACACACACACACACACACAGTATATACACAGTATAATTGATTTACCCAGTATTACATTTATTTTTGTTTAGAAATGTCTTATTTGGATATTTTTCAATTCTGAAAATATTTTTATACAGTGTATATGGTTTTAATACAAATTTTAAAACAATTATTTTTGTTATATGTAAATTAGAATGTACCCTAGTCTGGTTCTCCTTTAAAACGTAATACTTAAAACAATGGAAATGCTGCTCTGTGTTATTGCTCTGTAATGCAGAATTTCTTAATTTGAAAACCTCAAAGTAATAGACAATTATTGCAAATGACAGAAAGAAAAACGGAGTTTCCTGCAAAATATAAATATATTAATAAATATGTTTAAATGTATAATTATTAACAAACAGATGTGTTTTTTAAAAAAGATCTGCACTATGATTTTTGCCCCAGTCTATAACTTTTTTATGCTTTACACTTTTTGGGCAACCTCCACTCATCCACCCCATGTCACTGAAGCTTTAAAAAGTGTTGCTGTATATCCAGGTGGAAGGAAATAACAGCCTGCATATTCAGGAGCAGGAACAACTGCCATGCCTTTGTACTCCATGTAAAACAAATCATTGGTGTTATCTGCTTTCATTTATGCTCAACCCTAAAACGTATGTTAATTGGGCTGGTAAGTACCGTAGCTGGGAAACAAAAGGAATATTTCATTGGAATTCCATTTTGAACCATTGGAACCATTGTAGAGAATGTTAAGAAGTAAAGGGTGAATGGCTCAATGTTTTCCATATGTGACAAAATGTAACTAGCAGATTGAAAACCAAAATGTGCCAAGCTACCAGTGACGAAGGTTAAAGAAACCAAAGTATTGTGAAGAAGTTATGTGCAATAGTAGTCCACTATTAGAAGAGAAGAGATGGCATTC